>CM053034.1:80700650-81300650 GCA_028564925.1 Lithobates sylvaticus | reverse complement strand
GGAAGGGTAAGACCCCATGCTAAGGGGAAAAAAGTAAAACCAAGGATTTCTCCTGGACGGGGGTAAGTGAATAAGACCTTATGGAAAAAATGCTGGCGATGTGTATTGCAGGAGGACTGCTTAAATGTGCTTAAATGTGATTAAACATAGACTGCAATAGACAAACAGCACCAATACAAGTAAGAAGGCAGATAAAACTGTGATTTGCGATTTGCGATTTAAATGTTCCAAAGTAAGGGACTGAGGGGAGAGAGATATCCCTGTTTACCCCCCAGCAGTGACCCTCCTGCCCCAACCCAAGTACCCAAGTACCCTAGGGTGCCTGTCATTTTCGATTTTTATCCCCTTTATGATGCCTCAGCCTCCCTTGCTCCTCCTCGTGTGGTATATGCCCGTTTTTCTTTGCTTTTTTTTTGAGTCTTCTTGCTGGAAATTGCTGGGTGGAAGTCAGTCAGGAAAGAAAGAGCAATAATTGGTCTCGAAATGTATAGGCTCAATATATGCTCAATATATGCTCTACGCCACCCGGCCCGTTGTATGTGTAAGGATTACTAGTTGGAAAGCAGCCTGGGGACTATATATAAGAACACCGTATTAGCTGCATACACTTTGCTCAATACAATACTACTGACCAGGCCAAATCGGTGATCAGGCCAACCAGGCCAATTGGGCCCCACATACGCTGAACTTTCAGGGGCTACGCAGTGGCTTCCCTTTCTTTTCTCTCTGTGCCCCCCCCCCCCCCCTACGCTATAAGATTCTGTAACCATAGAGAAGAGGAGAGCCCTAAATAAATTAAAATTTTAGTATGACTAGTAGAGCCACTAAAGGAACGGAACCTAAAACACCAAAGGAAAGGGCAAATACAAGCACAATTAAGCAATACCTGGTGCAGGGTCTGAGCCCTAAGAGCCCAGTCATGGAAAAACAGTCAACGAAACAGGGAAAAAAGAAGGAGGTGAACAAAAAGAAGGAGGAAGCCCCTGAGGCTGCAGGAGGGAATATTAGTACTCAAAGTGAAACGGACAGTAGCAGGATGGAGGAACAGAGGGAGAATACCCAAGTGTTAACCAAGACAATCCTGGCAGAAATGCTGACGAAAATGGAAAAATCTATTAAAAACGAAATAGTGGCCCTACGAACAGACTTAACACATGTGTTGACCCGAGTAGAGGAAGTGGAACACAATACAGATAAACACACACACGAAATTTTGGATCTTAAAGACCAGCTCAGAATGATTAAGATAAATCAAAGGAGGACTCTGTATAAACTGGAGGAACAGGAAAACCAAAGTAGAAGGCAGAACCTCAGAATACGATCACTCCTAGAAGAGAATGGGGAAGATCTTAGAAAAATCATAAAGGAAATATTTAATCCTCTACTAAATAAAACCCCAGATTGGGACTTGAAAATTGAAAGGATACATAGAGTGAGGAAACCACAACATATACCAACAGACGCCCCTAGAGATATTCTGGTTAGATTCCAGAACTACAGTGAAAAAACTGAGATATGGTCTAACTTGAGAGGAAAACCCCCCCTGCAATTTAGGGGAGTAGACCTTCAAATCTTTATGGACCTGTCCCCGGAAACACTGGCTAGGAGACGGATGCTTAGACCACTGTTAAACCAAATGCGACTGGACAACGTAAAATACAGCTGGGGTTTCCCGGCGTGTTTGATAGGGTATAGAGAAGGCAGATCGGCAAAGTTAAGATTTCCTGAAGATCTAACAGAGTTTTGTAAAAATCTAAACTTACAAGTAATAGAAATTCCAGAATGGTCAGAAAGGGAAGGTCTGAAGTGAGAACTGGGAAAGGGGAAGTGACAATCCTGAGAAGAGCAGTGCTCTTCTTTCTCACGGGGAAAATCAAGAATGGGGTAATTTTCGTAGCCCATATAGACGTAATTAGTTGCATACATGGGGTGGGGTGAGGGGGGAGGAGGGGAGAGGGTGTGACCTGGGTGGAAATCCTCTCTGTCTGAGGGACCGTTTTACCCCCCTCCACCTGTATGAATAGGGGGAGAGGGGTGGAATGGGGAAAGGGGTCTGAGCCTAACCTCTGAGAAGGAAGACCAGAGGTAGAGAGGAATATGTCTGATTGGCCAATGGTCTGGAGGTCAATATTGACCATGAGAAAGGAGGAGGGGGGGAGTTTGGGAGGGGAGAGGGGGGGAGGGGGGAGGGGGTTGGGGTGGAGGGGGAAGGTGGGTAAAAGAAGGGTTGTGCCTCTCCGTAAAAAACAAAGATAAAATAAAAGACCCAGATTAGGTTTTTAACATATAATGTCCGAGGTCTGAATAACCCTGCTAAAAGACACAAAATATTAACAGAGCTTAAACACTATCAGACAGATATAGTGTTCCTCCAGGAAACCCACCTTTTTCAGGGAGCTAATATAAAACTATATTCCAAAAAATTCCCCACTTGGATATATGCAGACTCAACTACTAGGAAAGCTAAAGGAGTCGCGATAGGTTTCTCCGAGGGAATCCAGTTTAGAGAAGAGGAGAGAGCAGTAGACCCAGAAGGGCGGTTTCTCTTGTTACGGGGCCATATGAATGGGATACAAGTTACTTTAGCAAATATTTATGTACCAAACAAAAACCCAATAGAGTATGTCAAGAAAATGATACGTATGCTTGCCAGTTTTGGACAGGGGATGATTATACTGGCAGGGGACTTGAACCTATGCATGAATCCAGAGGAGGACAGTACGTCACGAGTGCGGGAGATGGGAAAGTTACCTTTAAAAAAATTGAAGAAAACCCTCCACCAAAATCAATTGGTGGATGTGTGGCGAATTATGAACCCAAAAACACGAGACTATACTTTCTTCTCCCCCGTACACGGGACGTACACACGTATTGATTATTTTTTCGTGGATCATAATACGTTATCTAGGGTCACGGACGCCCATATAGAGATTTCTACTTTATCAGACCATGCACCAGTCATGATGACAATAGAAGAAATTAGTTTACCAAAACCCCTCTCAAACTGGCGATTAAATGAAGCCCTGCTCTCGGAAAAGCAAGACATTGAAAAAATACAGGAAGAATTAAGTTTTTTTTTTTAAAACAACGAATCAGGCGACATTTCAGACTCAATATTATGGGAAACACATAAGGCATATATTAGGGGTATCTTTATTGCGATGGGCTCAGGGAAAATAAAAGAGAGAACAAAAAAAATCAAAAAGATAACCGAAGATATATATAGCCTAGAACAACTGCATAAGAAACCAGGGGGCCATCGGCAAGAGATATATCATAGCCTTATAATACAAAGAGAAGAACTAAAAGATATAATGACCCAGGATACAAAAAACGTCTTTAATGCGATTCAAATAGAGAAATATGTAGGAGGTAATAAAATAGGAAAACATTTAGCTAAAACTTTGAAGAAGAAAAAAACTAGGAACTACATCGAAAAAATCTGCAATAGACAGGGTGATTTAGTCTTTAAGTCCAACGAAATTGCAGAGGTTTTCCAGCACTACTATAAAACTTTGTATAATGTAAATAAAGAGAATAAGGACCCGGAAAAAAAATAAAATAAAATCAGAGAATTTTTAAAGAACTCAGGACTCACCCAGATACCCATGGAAGACAAGTCAGACTTGGAATTACCTATCTCGGAAAGCGAGCTCCTCCAAGCGATGGCAGAGACAAAAGCAGGGAAAAGCCCGGGACCGGATGGTTTCCCGATCCTTTACCTTAAAAAATTCAGTAAAATCCTGGTACCTAGAATGTGTAAATATTTTAATGGACTGGGAGCAGAATATGGATTGAGTCGAGAAGCACAGAAGGCCTTAATAACCCTTATTCCCAAAGAAGGAAAAGATGATAGTTGCTGCTCAAGTTTTAGACCAATATCCCTCCTCAATTTTGACACTAAGCTTTATGCAAAAATTCTTGCAAATAGAATAAAAAAAACTTATGAATGATTTGATCCATATAGACCAGGTAGGCTTTGTGGCCTCGAGAGAGGGACGGGATAATGGAATCAGAACCCTACTACTATTACAGAAATTAAAGACAGAGGGGCCCCCAGGTCTATTCCTGTCGATAGATGCCGAGAAGGCCTTCGACAGGGTAGACTGGGGGCTCATCATGGAAACGCTAAAATATATAGGCCTAGGCCCCAGGATGTTACAGAGAATTGGAGTTCTGTATTAAAAACCAACTGCAATAATAAAGATCAATGGAGACCACTCATCCCCCTTCTCTATGAGCAACGGGACGTGACAGGGCTGTCCCCTGTCCCCGTTGCTGTTCGTTCTTTCACTGGAACCTTTGCTAGCCACTGTTAGACGAGATAATAATATAAAAGGAATTAAAGTAGGGGAGACTGAACATAAAGTTGCAGCGTTCGCCGACGATCTATTATTTTATATCACGGAACCTAAAAAATCAATGCCAAAATTACTTGAGATCCTAAAAGCGTATGGAGAAGTATCGAACTTTAAAATTAACATTAACAAGTCAGAAATCTTAAACATCAATATAGGGAAAAAAGAAGCCCTTGGGTTACAAAGAGAATTTCAGTTCCCATGGAAACAAAAGGGCCTAAAATATCTAGGGATCAAACTTGCAAATTCTATGGAAAAATTATATAGGGAGAACTTCCTACCGTTGTTGGAAGAAATAAGGAACGAAATCAAGAAGATTCAGTATAGGCCTCTATCTTGGATAGGCCGAATAAATTCGGTGAAAATGGTGATTCTTCCAAAAATTACATATAAATTTCATATGATCCCTATCCCCCTTCCCGATTATTATTTTCAGACTTTAAAATCAATCATAAATAATTTTATATGGCAAAGTAAGAAAACCAGGATATCACGAGACATTCTAAAACAAAGTAAAGATAAGGGGGGCCTGGGGGTCCCCGATATAAAAAAATACTACCATGCGGTAATACTCTCAAAAGCAGTAGAGTGGACACGGAAGGAAACTCAAAAACAATGGGTGCACATAGAAAACGACATTGCCAAAATAAATTTAAGGGGCGCGGTATGGTGCCCACCGAAACTTAGAGAGTTAGGAGTAAAGACACAGAGAATCACTAGGCACGTATTTAAAGTATGGGATTTAGTACACAAGCAACACGGGTGGAGCTATAACTCACTACTAATGCCACTGAAAAACAATGATAATTTTCCCCCAGCTAAGAGAGAATGGGGGGGACACTGGATAGTAGAAAATACACAGTTGGGTGAGATAATAGAGAAAGGAAAAATGAAGTCACTGGCAGAATTACAACAGAACACAGCACACATTAACGTAAACGAATGGCGCTACCGCCAGCTGATGAACTTCGTGGGGAGCTTGCCACAACCTATTAGAACCAAGGATAATTATACTTCCTTGGAAAAAATATGTGTAACAAAAGGATTAAAAGGTAAAAAAAAAAAGACACATCTTATCTATATAAAATGCTCCTTGAAGAGGGTCGGCCGGAGGTACCCCCATTCCTCACAAAATGGGGAAATGAACTGGACTCACATGGATACAAACACAATATTAAAAAAATTTTGAAGTTAACACACAACTCAGCGACGGATAGTAGAACCGCAGAAATGAACTATAAATGTCTTGTAAGATGGTATATCACACCAAATAGAATGAATAAATTTCAGCCCGGGACCTCACAAGAGTGCTGGAGAGGGTGTGGGGAACGGGGGAATATGGCCCATATTTGGTGGAAGTGTCCAAAAATCAGGGAATATTGGAAAACGATCCTGGACCTAATAAAGGAAATCACAGGGATTAAAATAAAAGACGACCCCTGGACATGTCTATTCCATAATATACAAGACCCAATAAAAACATATATGAAGACCTTAACTCCTCATATGTTAAATGCCGTTAAGGCACTGATTCCAAGGAGGTGGCAACAAGCTCAACCACCCTCAGACCTAGACTGGATAGGAAAGATGGAAGAGATATACCATATGGAAAATCTTAGGTACAATAGGGATGAGGAGGGAGAGGAAGATATGATCAAATGGAAAAGGTGGCAAGATTTTAAACAAACCTGGAGATACGCGGAAATACTAATGCAAGTAGGGTAAGAGTAGATAGATAAACATAGAAAGGCAAAAAATAGAGGACTAAAAGGAGAGGCACAGAGGGAGGGGGGTGGTGTGGGGTGGGTAAGGGAGGGAATATAGTTGGTTTTAAATTCAAGAAAGAGATTAAAGATAATAAAAATAAACATGTAGTCAGTGTAGAGGAATGTGTTATATGTATGTTTTATTTGTTTAATAAAAAGAAATCTTCCACAATGATGAACATAACATAAGAGACATAAATGAATTTTAATCTGAATATTTCTTTCTCTTGAAGTTGTCTGAAGTGGAAAAAAAAAAAAAGAATGGTTGAAGTCATAAATTGCAGGTGGTCATTTGGACGATGGTCCCCTTTTGAAACCCCACTCACCAAAACAAAATGACCCACGGCTTTGCAGTTCTAGGGTCTTGAGAACGTATTTGCAGGACGGTGAAGTGGATGATGTAAAAGATCCTATTGAAACTCAGGGGGGATCAGCAGGGACTCCAGACAAATATCAAAGCCGTGGAAAGGAAAGAAATACAAAATAACATGTGTAGTATCGCCGTGATAGACCTGTGGAACACTGTACAATAGTAACTCACTATTGAGCAGACAGGGATCAGCGAGTTCCGGGTGCGCGCTTGGCGTGCGCTCCAAAGCAGAACAGGAAGCAGCATCACTGGCTTACTGACCGGAAATTGCGTTGACGCGTTTCGCCCCTCCTCCAGGGCGTCATCAAGGACATCCGATTCCATTAACCTTTTCAGGCAGCAGCGTAGTGTGTAGCAGTAGTGTGTATCACGTGATTATTTTATCGCATAGTGATTGCAATGCGATTTTCACAATTTATGTTTGTTTAATATCATTCCATTTGGCGCAGGTTAATAAGTTTTGTTTTATATATCTACTCCTACAAGTACCTCGGGCAAAGGTGAAACCCGTGCTGTTGGGGAGGTGCTGCACGTGCACATCCACCAACCCGGCCTCCCTCGCTATGCTATTAAGAAAAATTCTGTCATATCCCAGGGGGCCAGTGGCACCTGCCCGGTCCTTTGACCTGGTGACGGTATTAAAGTCACCGCCAAAGACCACATGCTGGGACGTGAACAAGTAAGGCTTCAGTGCCGCAAGGAGTTCCTTCCTCCCCCTCTTTGACTGAGGGCCGTAGATATTAATCAGCCGGAGGAATTCCCCCCTCACGACAACATCCACCACGAGACACCTACCAACCTCCACCTCAATTACCCGCCGGCAAGCCACCGGGCCGGTCTTAAAAAGGACCGCAACTCCACTACAGGGCTCGGCCGCAAGAGACCAGAGAGAGGGCCCGTGCCTCCACTCCCTCTTTGCTAAATGCATCTCTGCCACAGATGCTAGCCAGGTCTCTTGCAAAAACAAAATGTCGGCTTCAACCCGGCCGAGAAAATCGAAGGCCGCAAAGCGAGCCACCGTAGACCGCACACTTGCGACATTAATGGTCGCAAGGCGGATTGGAGAGGGTACCGCCATCAAGATAATTCGGCATTGCACGCCCCTCTACATGCCATTCATACCTCATACACTCTCCCTTCCTCTCCTGCCACAGGCCCCACTTCCCCACGACTGCGCCTAGGAGGTCTTTGAGGACGCGGCCCCTCTTCGCCCGGGGCCCCAGGGGCTTCAGCAGCCGCTCCGGGGCGCGGTTGGCCCCAGCGTGTGCCCCGGCCGGGCGCACCCCCCGCCTCTTGCCCCCTGTAGGCCTTGGGGCATCGGCTGAAGGGGTGTCCCATCTCCCCACAAAGGTTGCAGACAATAAGTCTGCACCCTTCGGGGGAGTGCCCAAAGCCGTTGCACCGGACACAACGGGGCATGGTGCAATCTGCACTCAGGTGGGCCGGACTACCGCATTTGAAACAGCGGCGGGGCTGGCCGGGGTAGAAGGCCAGGATCCTATCCCGCCCGATAGATGCACTACCGGGCAGGTGGGCCACGGTGTTATTGGCCCGCTTCAGGCGGATCCTGGCCAACCAGGCCCCCGTCCACACCCCGCGCTCGTCCAGGTTCTTACGAAGCCCGGATTGGAGCTGTCCATATCTCCCCATCCAAGTCATTATATCCTCGGGGGGGAGGGACTCGTTCCTAACGAGTACAGTAACGTTTTTAATCTCCTCCTGACGCGACAGCGGGTACACTCTGAATCTTTTCCACGGGTCTGATCTCTTTGCTAGCTCATAAAGAGTCAGGAAACGCTCCATTGTGACAGGAGTCACGAAACTTACGTCAAACTCTCTTGAGTTTGCAGGGTGTATTACTGCAAACAGATCCGCAACTTTAAAGTGCATGCCCAGCAGGTAATCAATGACCTAACCCCTGCTGGGGCATGACCCAGAACCCTCCCACCTGAGCTGCACCACGTCTGCGCCGCTCTGGACTCCCTGTACCCCGTTGCCAGGACTGAGCACCCTGGGGCTGCTCAGCGGGGCGGGACCCGAAAATTCTGGGCCCCAAACTGCCTCTACAGGTGGCCCAGAGGGACACTGGAACCGGCCACCTGGGCGAAGGACCTGGTCGCCCTAAGGGCACCCAGAAGAGCCGCCTCCTCTGCTGTACCTAAAAGACCTCCTGGCGCAGCCGGGGGGGGGGACCCCCTCACCTGCCGGACCCACCGGAGCGGGCACCCCACCAGGGGCAGCCCCTACACCTCCTACTGTCCCCGTAGAGCGGGGTATCTTCTGCCTCACCGCAGGGGTGGGGGGGGAGGAGGAGAACCCCCATGCCTGATCCCGCACATCTCCCCCCCCACACCATCACCCCCCATGGCAGCATCCAAGGGCGGACCACCCGGCTGGGAGCCCTCCAACTGCCTCATAAAGGCTAGCGCCGGGCAGTCAACCCTTAACTCACCCATATCTGCTTCCCCCCACTCCTGATCCACTAACATGCCGCCCTCCTCCATAGGCTTTACCTGGTCCTCGAGCCTCCCTTGCCCTGCAGCCGGCAGGGAATCACCGCTGGGTTCTGCCTCCCGAGAGTGGCTGGGGTCACCAGCCCTGGATTCGGGATCAGGGGACACGGGAACGCTTCCCGCGGAGGCCACGCCCCCTTCACGGAAGCCACACCCCCTTCGCGGAAGCCACGCCCCCTCCGGCTTCCTCCACTGGCTGGTTCCCTTTTACTGAACTATTTCCGGGTTCCAACACTTCCGTAGGCAATCACCTGAGCCCCTGCCACTGGCTGGGGGATCTCAGGCACCCGGGGACCTTCCACGCCTACAGCCATAGGAGCCTTCACACCCGGATCTTCTTCGGGGTTCTCTTCCACTTCACCACCTCCAATCACTTCCTGGGAACCATCCGCCGACTCTGTAACTGGGGACTGTACCGGGACCTGGGCGCGCTGAGATGACGTACCTCTCCTGGCCGCCTGGGATCCCTCCTGGTTTGCCCTGGAGATCTCCTTCCGAATCGCCAGGAGGAACCCCTTCTCTCCCACGCCTCGCTCACATAGGCCGACCAATAGGGATGGGCCCGGTGCTCGATTCAAACCCACGTTCGAATCGAGCACCGGCCGTTCGCTCGCTCGGCGAGCCCAGAACTATTTGGGCCGTTCGCATCACATTCGTGTGATGCGAGCGGCCCCGCAATGCATTGCGGCCGGCGCAGTGCATTGATGGCTGATGATTGGCCAAGCATGTACTGTGACCCCGTATGCTTGGCCAATCACAGCGCCGGAAACTAGGAGATCAATAATTGGCTACAGGCAGGACGCCTGTAGCCAATTAAAGCTCAGGGGCTTTAGTACACGCCCCACCATTTAAAAGGCCGCCACGCCGTCGGCCCCGGTCACATGTGTTCAGGCTTTAGGAGAGAGCAGTCTGCTGATTCTGTCTTTGCTTGATTGCTATTTCTTTGCTAAACCATTGCTACCTGAGTCATTCATCATTACTGAATACTGATGATTCATTGCTGCTGATTGCACAGTAAGTGTGATATTAGCTGCTGCTGGGGATTAGTCTGGTGTGTGCGTGCTGTTAGTACAGCATAGCAGTAGCACCAACCACAGTGCTGTTAGCACAGCATTGCACCCCAACTTCTGTCCCAGCCTTCTGTCCCATCCCAGGCAGGGATTTATAGGAGCCATGTTGTGTTTGTGGCAGCACACATAGGTCCTATATTTTCTTGACAGCAGCACACATATAGTACCTATAGTGTCTTTGTGTCAGCAGCACCCATAGGACTTATAGTGTGTTTGTGGCAGCACACATAGCTCCTATATTTTCTTGTCAGCAGCACACATATAGTACCTATAGTGTCTTTGTGTCAGCAGCACCCATAGGACTTATAGTGTGTTAGTGTCAGCACCCATAGGACCTACAGTGTGTTGTGAGCACACATAGGAGCTCTATTTTTTATACAATATACACTACCGACTACAATGGCTGGAAGACCGCCAAGGAGAGGCAGACCGTGCCGAGGCAAGAACACAGGGCAAGCAGGCTCTGTTTCTAGAGACAACAGTGCTGGTCGTGGACGTGGTCGTGCATCGTCATCAGCACATGGCCATGGGACACGCTTGTCTTTGTTTTCGGCAGCTGGACATGTTGAGCCGCATCATGCCGAAGGCTTGGTAGAATGGATGACCAAGCCCTCCTCATCCTCCTCATCCTCTCTCACCCAGGCTCAGGGTACTGGCAGAGCAGCTGCCAACGCGTACTCAATAGCATCATTAGCCACCCCTTCCCTAGACCCACGAACTGTTTGAGCACAGTGTTGGGTACATGCTCCAGGAGGATGCCCAACGATTTGAAGGCTCCGATGATGATACCCAGCTTGAGGAAGGCAGTAGTGTGCGCGCAGAGAGAGGGGATCCTGAAGGACAGCAATCTGGCTGTACTGTTCCACCAGCTGCAGCTTACTGCCAGGTTTGCTCTAGTGGTGAAGAGGGAGGGGATGATGAGGTCACTGACTCCACGTGGGTGCCTGAAGGGAGAGAGGAGGAGGAGGAGGAGGAGGAGGATGCGGCGTCACATGTCCAATGAGGCAGGATGCCCCCTGGAGGCCAGCTACAGGCCAGCACACCAACTGTATCAGACCGCAGAGCTCCGCCTGTGCAGGGCGCTGCCTCTGCACGTTATCACAAAAGTCCTTTGGTGTGGGCCTTTTTTGAGACGAGTGCATCAGATCGCACCACTGCTATTTGCAATATTTGTCTCAAGCGTATCTCGCGTGGCCAAAACATCAGCCGCTTGGGCACCACAAGCATGAGCAGACATATGTCGACCTGCCATGCAGCTCGTTGGCAAGCACACATAAAAGACCCACACCAAAGAACAAAGCGGACCTCTCCTTGCTCCTCATCAGCTGGGATCTCCATCCCCACTATATCTTCAGTCCTCTCTGAAAGCTGCTCTGAGAGGACTGAAGGTGTAGAATTAGGTGTGTCACAACCAGTTTCGACAAAATGTGTCTTTCTCGTTCCCCATTGAGAAAGACACATTTGTCGAAACTGGTCTGGGAGGGCATGCAGTGACGCCACCATACGACTAAGAGGAGGACGGGCTCCCATATTTGCCGGCCGGCATCTTTTTTATACATGCACCTATAACATTTGGATAAATGTAAGTGCTTCTTGTCTTGTTTTAATAAATTTTTTATTATCGGATTTACGCTATGGGCTGCCTTTTTTCCTCCACTCCCCATATGGATCCCATGCGAACAAGTGGTCCCCTATAACCCTTATTACTTGGAGTATCAACTGTCACCACGGGAAATCAGGAGGAACCGCAGCCGTTGATCATTTAATATCATAGCAGAGCCTTCTTACCTCTGCTTTCTGGTAAGCAGCTAGTTTGTGAGGGTGTCGGGCACTGTGTTCACCATTGCCTTCATTTCCAAGTCACCGGGGTGCTGTATTTGTTTACTTCTGAACGCCAGGATCATCTCCTTCACCACCAATTTTTTTTATCTGTTGATACATTTTTACTTGGACATTGCTGAACTGTTTATCTATGTTCTTGCTAGGGATGGGCCTGGTGCTCGATGCGAACCCACGTTCGCATCGAGCACCGGGCGTTCGCTCGCTCGGCGAGCCCAGAACTATTTTGGCCGCTCGCATCACGTTCGTGTGATGCGAGCGGCCCCGCAATGCATTGCGGCCGGCGCGGCCGGCGCAGTGCATTGCTGGCTGATGATTGGCCAAGCATGCACTGTGACCCCGCATGCTTGGCCAATCACAGCCCCGGAAACTCGAAGAGCCATAATTGGCTACAGGCAGGACGCCTGTAGCCAATTACAGCTCAGGGGCTTTAGCACACGCCCCCCCTATAAAAGGCCGCCACGCCGTCTGCGCCGGTCACATGCTGTTCCGGCGCAGATAGAGCAGGATAGATCTGTGACACTCTGCTGGATTTAGTTAGTTAGAGAGATTTACTTAGAGAGATTGAGTTAGATAGATTCATTTACAAAGATTGATTTAGAAAGAGGGGCTTGTAGTGTGTTCGTGGCAGGCAGGCAGAGCTCCTATATTTTGTTCCCAGAAGCACCTATAGGACTTGTAGTGTGTTTGTGGCAGGCAGGCAGAGCTCCTATATTTTGTTCCCAGAAGCACCTATAGGACTTGTAGTGTGTTCGTGGCAGGCAGGCAGAGCTCCTATATTTTGTTCCCAGAAGCACCTATAGGACTTGTAGTGTGTTCGTGGCAGGCAGGCAGAGCTCCTATATTTTGTTCCCAGAAGCACCTATAGGACTTGTAGTGTGTTCGTGGCAGGCAGGCAGAGCTCCTATATTTTGTTCCCAGAAGCACCTATAGGACTTGTAGTGTGTTCGTGGCAGGCAGGCAGGCAGAGCTCCTATATTTTGTTCCCAGAAGCACCTATAGGACTTGAAGTGTGTTAGTCCCATCACACAGACCTACATTTTCTTCCCAGAAGCACCTATAGGACTTGAAGTGTGTTAGTCCCATCACACAGAGATCATATATTTTGTTCCCAGAAGCACCTATAGGACTTGAAGTGTGTTAGTCCCATCACACAGACCTACATTTTGTTCCCAGAAGCACCTATAGGACTTGAAGTGTGTTAGTCCCATCACACAGAGATCATATATTTTGTTCCCAGAAGCACCTATAGGACTTGAAGTGTGTTAGTCCCATCACACAGACCTATATTTCCTTCCCAGAAGCACCTATAGGACTTAAGGTGTGTTAGTCCCATCACACAGAGATCATATATTTTGTTCCCAGAAGCACCTATAGGACTTGAAGTGTGTTAGTCCCATCACACAGACCTATATTTCCTTCCCAGAAGCACCTATAGGACTTGAAGTGTGTTAGTCCCATCACACAGAGATCATATATTTTGTTCCCAGAAGCACCTATAGGACTTGAAGTGTGTTAGTCCCATCACACAGACCTACATTTTCTTCCCAGAAGCACCTATAGGACTTAAAGTGTGTTAGTCCCATCACACAGAGATCATATATTTTGTTCCCAGAAGCACCTATAGGACTTGAAGTGTGTTAGTCCCATCACACAGACCTACATTTTCTTCCCAGAAGCACCTATAGGACTTGAAGTGTGTTAGTCCCATCACACAGAGATCATATATTTTGTTCCCAGAAGCACCTATAGGACTTGAAGTGTGTTAGTCCCATCACACAGAGATCATATATTTTGTTCCCAGAAGCACCTATAGGACTTGAAGTGTGTTAGTCCCATCACACAGACCTACATTTTCTTCCCAGAAGCACCTATAGGACTTGAAGTGTGTTAGTCCCATCACACAGACCTACATTTTCTTCCCAGAAGCACCTATAGGACTTGAAGTGTGTTAGTCCCATCACACAGAGATCATATATTTTGTTCCCAGAAGCACCTATAGGACTTGAAGTGTGTTAGTCCCATCACACAGACCTACATTTTCTTCCCAGAAGCACCTATAGGACTTGAAGTGTGTTAGTCCCATCACACAGAGCTCCTCTATTTTCTTTGCAGAAGCACCCACAGGACTTCTAGTGTGTTAGTGGCATCACACAGAGCTCCTCTATTTTCTTTGCAGAAGCACCCATAGGACTTCTAGTGTGTTAGTGGCATCACACATAGCTCCTATATTTTCTTCTCAGCAGCACCCACAGGACTTCTAGTGTGTTAGTGGCATCACACAGAGCTCCTCTATTTTCTTTGCAGAAGCACCCACAGGACTTCTAGTGTGTTAGTGGCATCACACAGAGCTCCTCTATTTTCTTTGCAGAAGCACCCATAGGACTTCTAGTGTGTTAGTGGCATCACACAGAGCTCCTATATTTTCTTCTCAGCAGCACCCACAGGACTTCTAGTGTGTTAGTGGCATCACACAGAGCTCCTCTATTTTCTTTGCAGAAGCACCCACAGGACTTCTAGTGTGTTAGTGGCATCACACAGAGCTCCTATATTTTCTTCTCAACAGCACCCACAGGACTTCTAGTGTGTTAGTGGCATCACACAGAGCTCCTCTATTTTCTTTGCAGAAGCACCCATAGGACTTCTAGTGTGTTAGTGGCATCACACAGAGCTCCTATATTTTCTTCTCAACAGCACCCACAGGACTTCTAGTGTGTTAGTGGCATCACACAGAGCTCCTCTATTTTCTTTGCAGAAGCACCCACAGGACTTCTAGTGTGTTAGTGGCATCACACAGAGCTCCTCTATTTTCTTTGCAGAAGCACCCATAGGACTTCTAGTGTGTTAGTGGCATCACACAGAGCTCCTATATTTTCTTCTCAACAGCACCCACAGGACTTCTAGTGTGTTAGTGGCATCACACAGAGCTCCTCTATTTTCTTTGCAGAAGCACCCACAGGACTTCTAGTATGTTAGTGGCATCACACAGAGCTCCTCTATTTTCTTTGCAGAAGCACCCATAGGACTTCTAGTGTGTTAGTGGCATCACACAGAGCTCCTCTATTTTCTTTGCAGAAGCACCCATAGGACTTCTAGTGTGTTAGTGGCATCACACAGAGCTCCTATATATTCTTCTCAGCAGCACCCACAGGACTACCGACTACAATGGCTGGAAGACCGCCAATGGGAGGCAGAGCGTGCAGAGCCAAGAACACAGGGCAGGCAGGCTCTGTTTCTAGTGGACGTGGCCGTGGACGTGGACGTGGTCGTGCATCGTCATCAGCACGTGGCCATGGGACACGCGCGTCTTTGTTTTCGGCAGCTGGACATGTGGAGCCGCATCATGCTGAAGGCTTGGTAGAATGGATGACCAAGCCCTCCTCATCCTCCTCATCCTCTCTCACCCAGGCTCAGGGTACTGACAGAGCATCATCAGCCACCCCTTCCCTAGACCCACCATGTCCTCCTGAGGAGTCCCCCGAACTCTTTGAGCACAGTGTTGGGTACATGCTCCAGGAGGATGCCCAACGATTCGAAGGCTCGGATGATGATACCCAGCTTGAGGAATCTGGCAGTACTGTTCCACCAGCTGCAGCTTACTGCCAGGTTTGCTCTAGTGGTGAAGAGGGAGGGGATGATGAGGTCACTGACTCCACGTGGGTGCCTGAAGGGAGAGAGGATGAGGAGGAGGACGAGGAGGAGGAGGATGCGGCGTCACATGTCCAACGAGGCAGGATGCCCCCTGGAGGCCAGGTAGAGGCCAGCACAGCAACTGTACAACACCGCAGAGCTCCGCCTGTGCAGGGCGCTGCCTCTGCACGTTATCAGAAAAGTTCTTTGGTGTGGGCCTTTTTTGAGACGAGTGCATCAGATCGCACCACTGCTATTTGCAATATTTGTCTCAAGCGTATCTCGCGTGGCCAAAACATCAGCCGCTTGGGCACCACAAGCATGATCAGACATATGGCGACCTGCCATGCAGCTCGTTGGCAGGCACACATAAAAGACCCACACCAAAGAACTAAGCGGACCTCTCCTTGCTCCTCCTCAGCTGGGATCTCCATCCCCACTACACCTTCAGTCCTCTCTGAAAGCTGCTCTGAGAGGACTGAAGGTGTAGAATTAGGTGTGTCACAACCAAGTACTTGCAGTACACCGACGTCCGATTGCAGCAGGCAAATTTCCCTGCCCCAGCTGCTGGACCGTAGAAAGAAGTACACTCCCAGCCATCCACATGCCCAGCGGTTGAATGCTAGCCTGGCTAAATTGCTAGCACTTCAACTGCTGCCTTTTCAGTTGGTAGACTCGGCCCCCTTCCGTGAGTTTGTTCAATGTGCGGTTCCTCAGTGGCAGGTTCCCAAACGCCACTTTTTCTCACGGAAGGCGATTCCGTCTCTCTACCGGCATGTGGAGGGCAATGTCCATGCCTCGCTGGACAGGGCGGTCAGCGGTAAGGTGCATATTACCGCTGACTCATGGTCCAGCAGGCATGGACAGGGACGGTACCTTTCTTTCACGGCCCATTGGGTCACTCTATTGGCAGCTGGGAGGGATGCAGGACAAGGTGCAGTAGTGTTGGAGGTTGTTCCGCCACCACGCCTCCAAAACGCTACTACTGCTACTGGTTGTGACACACCTCTCTCCTCCACCCCCTCCTCTTCTTCTTCCTCCAGTGCTCTGTCCTTGGAACCAGCGGTGCTCCGTAGGCGTACAAGGGGCTACGCAAGTACGCAGGCAAAAAGATGCCATGCCGTGCTTGCGCTGGTGTGTTTGGGGGACAGGAGCCACACTGGGCCAGAGGTTCTGGCAGCTCTGCAGGGGCAGGCCGAGAGGTGGTTGACGCCACGTCAGCTTAAGCCAGGAATGGTCGTTTCTGACAATGGCACCAACCTCCTCTCCGCCCTGCGACAGGGGCAGCTCACCCATGTGCCCTGCATGGCTCACGTCCTCAACCTGGTGGTGCAGCGGTTCTTGGGCAGGTTCCCAGGCTTACAGGATGTCCTGAGGCAGGCCAGGAAAGTCTGTGTGCATTTCCGCCGATCTTATAATGCCAGTGCTCGGCTGACTGAGCTGCAAAAGGAGCTGAACCTGCCCAAGAACCGCCTAATATGTGACATGCCCACCAGGTGGAACTCAACGTTGGCCATGCTGCAGCGACTGCACACGCAGCAGAGGGCCATCAATGAGTACCTTTGCGACTACGGCACCAGGACAGGGTCAGGGGAGCTTGGTTTTTTTTCCCCACGTCAGTGGAGCATGATCAGGGATGCATGCACTGTCCTCTCACCATTTGAGGAGGCCACGAGGATGGTGAGCAGTGACAGTGCATGCATCAGTGACACTGTCCCTCTTGTCCACCTGTTGGAGCATACGCTGCGTGGGATAATGGACAGGGCACTTGAGGCAGAACAGAGGCAGGAAGAGGAGGACTTCCTTGCCTCTCAAGGCCCCCTTTATCCGGACAGTGTTCCTTCTGTCCCACCCATCACACAGGAAGAGGATGAGGAGGAGGGAGGAGGAGGAGGAGGAGGAGGAGGATTGTGTGAGCATGGAGGTGGAGCCTGGCACTCAGCATCAGCAGCAGCAGTCTTTTAGGGATGATGTACAGTCCCAACAAACCAGTGGACTTGTACGTGGCTGGGAGGAGGTGGCTGGCGATCATGTCATCCTCAGTGACCCAGAAGACTCCGGACCGAATGCCTCAGCTAACCTACGCTGCATGGCCTCCCTGATCCTGCAAAGCCTGCGGAAGGATCCTCGTGTTCTTCGGATCAAGGAGAGGGACCATTGCTGGCTGGCCACTCTCCTTGATCCGCTGTACAAGGGTAAGGTTGCGGACCTTATCTTGCCGTCGCAGAGGGAGCAGAGGATGAGACATCTCAGGGAGGCCTTGCAGAAAGGTCTGTGCAATGCGTTCCCAGAAACTGGGAGGCTACAAACTCCTGGTCCTGGGCGACGAGTTGCTGAGGCTTCGGTCAGTAGCAGAAGGAGCGGTGGGGAAGGTGGACGTCTGACCGATGCGTTCAGACAATTTTTTAGTCCGCAGCCCCAAGGTATGATCGGTTCCAGCAACCATCGCCAGCGTCTGATATACATGGTGCAGGAATACCTTGGGGCAAGGTCAGACTTGGACACCTTTCCCACCGAAAATCCTCTGGCTTACTGGGTCCTGAGGATGGATCACTGGCCAGAGCTTGCACAGTATGCAATTGAGCTACTGGCCTGTCCTGCCTCCAGCGTTCTGTCCGAACGCACATTCAGTGCTGCTGGAGGATTTGTGACTGATCATAGGGTGCGCCTGTCCACCGCCTCGGTTGATCGACTGACCTTCATCAAAATGAATCAGTCTTGGATCACCACCAGCTACCAGGCACCTGAGGCGGATATAACCGAATAATTTTTAATGTCACATCCCTTCAAGACTGCCTATGCTGATGCTGAGTTACTGTCCTCTTATGTTCACTGACTATCCTCTTCCTCCTCCTCAATGATCCATGCCACCACACCAGTGCCTAAGGCACAATTTTTCAGCCCCTGTTTAACAGGGGCGTGTACATACAATTTTTATAAAAAAAATGCTTCGCAACACTGTGCTCCAAGTACAGTATCTGTGAGGGGTTGCAGTGTTGTGGCACCAGCACCAGTGCCTAAGGCACAATTTTTCAGCCCCTGTTTAACAGGGGCGTGTACATACAATTTTTATAAAAAAATGCTTCGCAACACTGTGCTCCAAGTACAGTATCTGTGAGGGGTTGCAGTGTTGTGGCACCAGCACCAGTGCCTAAGGCACAATTTTCAGCCCCTGTTTAACAGGGGCGGGTACTTACAATTTTTTAAAAAAATGCTTCGCAACACTGTGCTCCAAGTACAGTATCTGTGAGGGGTTGCAGTGTTGTGGCACCAGCACCAGTGCCTAAGGCACAATTTTTCAGCCCCTGTTTAACAGGGGCGGGTAATTACAAATCTTGATCTAATAGTTCACAGCAGGGCCCATTCCTGCGCCCACCAAGAGTAACTATGAGGGCCTACAGTCTTGTGGCAACACCGTCCACCACCACCGCCAAAGGCCCAATTTTTCTGCCCTGTTCATCAGGTGCTTGCAATTACAAATCTTGATCTAATAACTCACAGCAGGGCCCATTCCTGCGCCCACCAAGAGTAACTGTGAGAGCTTACAGTCTTGTGGCAACACCGTCCACCACCACCACCACCACCACCCCCAATTTTTCTGCCCTGTTCAACAGGTGCATGCAATTACAAATCTTGATCTATTAACTCACAGCAGGGCCCATTCCTGTGCCCACCAGTCTTGTGGCTACACCAACATCTAATAGGGCAAATTTCTGCAGAGTATATACGCCAGGCCCCTACTTTCAAACATCCAACTTACAAACGACTCCTACTTGCAAATGGAAAGAGAAAACAGGAAGTGAGAGGAAATCTACCCCTAGGAAGGGAAATTCTATCCTGTTAGATTTAATTTGGGAAAAAGGTATCTCCTCTCTACTGATACTTTATCACCAATCCTTGTTTCAATTAAAACCCCACTTTTTCCAAAAACATTTGTCATTGGGACGGAAAGTGAGGTGACATGTTCTGAACAGATGTGCAAAGACAGCAAATGTTACAGGGGTGATAACCCCTCCCTATGTTCTCCAAAAAGCTTAAAAATAGATTTTTTTGGGATGGAGCTACACTTCATAATGTACCTGTTCAGATTCTACTTAAGAACAAACCTAAAGCCGCAAGTGGTTTTAAATGGCTTCTTTTTTTCCTTTACAAATGTAATTTTGTGCAAGGACAGTTCTAAACACGGGAAACACATGCCACTTCACAGGCATACTTTAGACACCCCCCAGGTACCATATTTAAAGGAAAATTTCACTTTTTTTTTTTTTCACTTTATGCATCATTAAAATGACTGCTCCCGAAAAAACGTTAGTTTTTAAAAGTTCTTTTTGCATTGATATATGTCCCCTGGGGCAGGACCCGGGTCCCCAAACCTGTTTTATGACATTAACATGCATATTGGCCGTTGTAATTAGCACTTTTGATTTCGAACGTTCGCGTCCATTATAACGTATAGGGTTCGAAAATTCGCGCGAACTTTCGGTCGGTTCGAAGGTTCTGGTGCGAACCGAACCCGGGGGTGTTCGGCTCATCCCTAGTTCTTGCCATTATCTTTAGGACATTGTGCAGGTAGAGCCTGTTAACCCTAGGGGCCATCAGGGTTCCTGGGTGCGGTGCAAGTTCTTACCATTGAGGACATTACATCCTGTGGGGCACATATTGGTTTTTAATTTATGTTAGGTATCATCATATTTTTACTTTTTTGCGCAGCTTTTCCTTTCTACAAGTACTTGCAGTACACCGATGTCCGATTGTGGCAGGCAAATTTCCCTGCCCCAGCTGCTGGACCGTCAAAAGAAGTTTACTCCCAGCCATCCACATGCCCAGCGGTTGAATGCTAGCTTGGCTAAATTGCTAGCACTTCAACTGCTGCCTTTTCAGTTGGTAGACTCGGCCCCCTTGCGTGAGTTTGTTCCTCAGTGGCAGGTTCCCAAACGCCACTTTTTCTCACGGAAGGCGATTCCGTCTCTCTACCTGCATGTGGAAGGCAATGTCCATGCCTCGCTTGACAGGGCGGTCAGCGGTAAGGTGCATATTACCGCTGACTCATGGTCCAGCAGGCATGGACAGGGACGTTATCTTTCTTTCACGGCCCATTGGGTCACTCTATTGGCAGCTGGGAGGGATGCAGGACAAGGTGCAGTAGTGTTGGAGGTTGTTCCGCCACCACGTCTCCAAAATGCTACTACTGGTTGTGACACACCTCTCTCCTCCACCCCCTCCTCTTCTTCTTCCTCCAGTGCTCTGTCCTCGGAACCAGCGGTGCTCCGTAGGCGTACAAGGGGCTACGCGAGTACTCAGGCAAAAAGATGCCATGCCGTGCTTGCGCTGGTGTGTTTGGGGGACAGGAGCCACACTGGGGCAGAGGTTCTGGCAGCTCTGCAGGGGCAGGCCGAGAGGTGGTTGACGCCACACCAGCTTAAGCCAGGAATGGTGGTTTCTGACAATGGCACCAACCTCCTCCCCGCCCTGCGACAGGGGCAGCTCACCCATGTGCCCTGTATGGCTCACGTCCTCAACCTGGTGGTGCAGCGGTTCTTGGGCAGGTACCCAGGCTTACAGGATGTCCTGAGGCAGGCCAGGAAAGTCTGCGTGCATTTCCGCCGATCTTATAATGCCAGTGCTCGGCTGACTGAGCTGCAAAAGGAGCTGAACCTGCCCAAGAACCGCCTAATATGTGACATGCCCACCAGGTGGAACTCAACGTTGGCCATGCTGCAGCGACTGCACACGCAGCAGAGGGCCATCAATGAGTACCTTTGCGACTACGGCACCAGGACAGGGTCAGGGGAGCTTGGCTTTTTTTCCCCACGCCAGTGGAGCATGATCAGGGATGCATGCACTGTCCTCTCACCATTTGAGGAGGCCACAAGGATGGTGAGCAGTGACAGTGCATGCATCAGTGACACTGTACCTCTTGTCCACCTGTTGGAGCATACGCTGCGTGGGATAATGGACAGGGCACTTGAGGCAGAACAGAGGCAGGAAGAGGAGGACTTCCTTGCCTCTCAAGGCCCCCTTTATCCAGACAGTGTTCCTTCTGTCCCACCCATCACACAGGAAGAGGATGAGGAGGAGGAGGAGGATTGTGTGAGCATGGAGGTGGAGCCTGGCACTCAGCATCAGCAGCAGCAGTCTTTTAGGGATGATGTACAGTCCCAACAAACCAGTGGACTTGTACGTGGCTGGGAGGAGGTGGCTGGCGATCATGTCGTCCTCAGTGACCCAGAAGACTCCGGACCGAATGCCTCAGCTAACCTACGCTGCATGGCCTCCCTGATCCTGCAAAGCCTGCGGAAGGATCCTCGTGTTCTTCGGATCAAGGAGAGGGACCATTACTGGCTGGCCACTCTCCTTGATCCACGGTACAAGGGTAAGGTTGCGGACCTTATCTTGCCATCGCAGAGGGAGCAGAAGATGAGACATCTCAGGGAGGCCTTGCAGAAAGGTCTGTGCAACGCGTTCCCAGAAACTGGGAGGTTACAAACTCCTGGTCCTGGACGACGAGTTGCTGAGGCTTCGGTCAGTAGCAGAAGGAGCGGTGGGGAAGGTGGACGTCTGACCGATGCGTTCAGACAATTTTTTAGTCCACAGCCCCAAGGTATGATCGGTTCCAGCAACCATCGCCAGCGTCTGATATACATGGTGCAGGAATACCTAGGGGCAAGGTCAGACTTGGACACCTTTCCCACCGAAAATCCTCTGGCTTACTGGGTCCTGAGGATGGATCACTGGCCAGAGCTTGCACAGTATGCAATTGAGCTACTGGCCTGTCCTTCATCCAGCGTTCTTTCCGAATGCACATTCAGTGCTGCTGGAGGATTTGTCACCGATCACAGGGTGCGCCTGTCCACCGACTCGGTTGATCGACTGACCTTCATAAAAATGAATCAGTCTTGGATCACCACCAGCTACCAGGCACCTGAAGCGGATATAACTGAATAATTTATAATGTCACATCCCTTCAAGACTGCCTATGCTGATGCTGAGTGACTGTCCTGTTATGTTCACTGACTATCCTCTTCCTCCTCCTCAATGATCCATGCCACCACACCAGTGCCTAAGGCACAATTTTTCAGCCCCTGTATAACAGGGGCGTGTAATTACAATTTTTTTAAAAAATGCTTCGCAACAGGTGTGACTGCTGTGCTCCAAGTACAGTATCTGTGAGGGGTTGCAGTGTTGTGGCACCAGCACCAATGCCTAAGGCACAATTTTTCAGCCCCTGTATAACAGGGCGTGTAATTACAATTTTTTAAAAAAATTCTTTGCAACAGGTGTGACTGCTGTGCTCCAAGTACAGTATCTGTGAGGGGTTGCAGTGTTGTGGCACCAGCACCAGTGCCTAAGGCACAATTTTTCAGCCCCTGTTGGGGCGTGTAATTACAATTTTTAGGCAATGCTTTGCAACAGGTCTCATTGCTGTGCTCAGAGTACAGTATCTGTGAGGGGTTGCAGTTTGTGGCACCAGCACCAATGCCTAAGGCACAATTTTTCAGCCCCTGTTTAACAGGGGCGTGTAATTACAAATCTTGATCTAATAGTTCACAGCAGGGCCCATTCCTGCACCCACCAAGAGTAACTGGGAGGGCTTACAGTCTTGTTGCAACACCATCCACCACCACCACCAAAGGCCCAATTTTTCTGCCCTGTTCAACAGGTGCATGCAATTACAAATCTTGATCTAATAACTCACAGCAGGGCCCATTCCTGCACCCACCAAGAGTAACTGTGAGGGCTTACAGTCTTGTGGCAATACCATCCACCACCACCAAAGTCCCAATTTTTCTGCCCTGTTCAACAGGTGCATGCAATTACAAATCTTGATCTAATAACTCACAGCAGGGCCCATTCCTGCACCCACCAAGAGTAACTGTGAGGGCTTACAGTCTTGTGGCAACACCGTCCACCACCAAAGGCCCAATTTTTCTGCCCGGTTCAACAGGTGCATGCAATTACAAATCTTGATCTAATAACTCACAGCAGGGCCCATTCCTGCGCCCACCAAGAGTAACTGTGAGGGCTTACAGTATTGTGGCAACACCGTCCACCACCACCACCACCACCACCACCACAGGCCCAATTTTTTGCCCTGTTCAACAGGTGCATGCAATTACAAATCTTGATCTAATAACTCACAGCAGGGCCCATTCCTGTGCCCACCAAGAGTAACTGTGAGGGCTTACAGTGTAGTGGCTACACCAACATCTAATAGGGCAAATTTCTGCAGAGTATAAACGGCAGGCCCCTACTTTCAAACATCCAACTTACAAACGACTCCTACTTGCAAACGGAAAGAGAAAACAGGAAGTGAGAGGAAATCTACCCCTAGGAAGGGAAATTCTATCCTGTTAGATTTAATTTGGGAAAAAGGTATCTCCTCTCTACTGATGCTTTATCACCAATCCTTGTTTCAATTAAAACCCCACTTTTCCAAAAACATTTGTCATTGGGACGGAAAGTGAGGTGAAATGTTCTGAACAGATGTGCAAAGACAGCAAATGTTACAGGGGTGATAACCCCTCCCTATGTTCTCCAAAAAGCTTAAAAATAGATTTTTTTGGGATGGAGCTACACTTCATAATGTACCTGTTCAGATTCTACTTAAGAACAAACCTACAGTCCGTGTCTTGTTTGCACCACCTATATACTGCAGTACAGAGTATATAGGGTTGTAGGTATAGAACAGCCCGGAGCAAAAGCCAGCAGAGAATAGGCGAAGGGCTGGCATGAAGAGTTAACAGGCCATTTGGTGCTGGCCGTTTAAGAGTAGGGGTGGAGCTTAGGCTAGAGTAAGGGAGGTTCAGCCCTCCCCAGCGTCAGTTCGTCTGGAGCAAAGTTCCCGCCCACCCTCCCCTTTTTTATTTTACAGGTGGTGGTTAACATTTTCTTGCAGGGTCGCTTGGATGTCGTAGCAGTGGCGGATGTTGGCTCACGCAGGTAGAGAGAAGATACCCCCTCCCCACAGAGAATTTGATGCGGGACCCATTGGAGATATGGGCCCGTTTTGTTAATATTCCTTACAGGTGATGTAGGGAATATGGTGGATGACTGCACTGCGGGAATAGTTTTGTCTCTGAGCTAGCATGTCAGCTTGAGGCCTAGTTTACAGTTGATGTGACCGCAGTGCACAATGTTTGGTGGGGGGGTGGGTAAGGTCCTCCTGCAGACCATGTATTGTGTGGGGGGGTGGGTAAGGTCCTCCTGCAGACCATGCCACGCTTTATTAATATGTTTGTTTATTGGTTTATTTGTTTATGGTATTTTGTTTATTTGTTTATAAAATAAAGGGGCTGCTACGGCCCATTAACACTCCAGCTACGGTGTGGTCTCCATTATTGGGAATGGAAGGTGGGAGTGTTACAGCCGGGTAGCATTAAAATGAGGTAGGTTATACTTGTTCAAGGGTTTTATTTTGGGTGCGGGGTCCCCCTTAATATCCATACAAGACCCAAAGGGGCTGGGTGTGGGGGGGGGGGGGTGATGGGGTAGCCATGCCATTTTTCTCAAGGATTTTCAGCCATATGGCGGCCAGGACAAGACATGACATTAAAGCCGCAAGTGGTTTTAAATGGCTTCTTTTTTTCCTTTACAAATGTCATTTTGTGCAGGGACAGTTCTAAACACGGGAAACACATGCCACTTCACAGGCATACTTTAGACACCCCCCAGGTACCATATTTAAAGGAATATTTCACTTTTTTTTTTTTTCACTTTATGCATCATTAAAATGACTGCTCCCGAAAAAATGTTAGTTTTTAAAAGTTCTTTTTGCATTGATATATGTCCCCTGGGGCAGGACCCGGGTCCCCAAACCTGTTTTATGAAATTAACATGCATATTGGCTGTTGTAATTAGCAATTTTGATTTCTAACGTTCGCGTCCATTATAACGAATAGGGTTCGAAAATTTGCGCGAACTTTCGGTCCGTTCGAAGGTTCTGGTGCGAACCGAACCGAACCCGGGGGTGTTCGGCTCATCCCTACCGACCAGGAGATTCCACAGGTCCCAGCACTGGGACCGCAGGTCCTCAAAGGCCTTTTTGGTCTCCTTCCGTCTGGAGCTGGAGGACCGGTCCCGCTGGTTCCGTAGCTCTGTCAGCAGCGCTACTTTGGTGCAGTAGGCTTGGGTCGCCTTTTGAATGAGCCACTTGACTCGCGTCTTTCTTCGCTGTAACTTCGGGCAATCCTCTCCGGGTTGGGCCCTCGTCCAATCCATAAGCTCGAACTGAGTGTCGAGGAACAGACTTTCCTCACGAGCCAGATCCCCTACTCCCACCAGGTTAAGCGCACCTCCAGACCGGGTAGAAGGCCCCCGGCCTGGGCTAGAGGAGGCCATCGCCTTCCTCTCCTCCAGAGAGCCTGGATCTCAGCAGCACAGCCAAAGCACCCTCCTCTCTCCACCAGCACTTCCTCTACTGCTCAACAGCGCCACCTCCCTGCAGTGTTTGGAAATTTTTATTAAAATTTGATCTGCTTCCGTATATAACAAAGTAAATAAACATAACAAAACACAGGCCACACTCGGCAAAACTGAAACTTTAAACCAACCGGCACAAAAACCTAGACCCTTTGCACTGACCTGCTGTCACCTCTGTTTCAGCACGGGAGCCACTGCACGTGTCTTACAAAAGAACGGGTCTGATCCAGGAGGTCCCTCAGGACAGAATTGAGGACTGCCGTCATAGGCCGCCTCCGCTGCCCAGGTCATGGGGACCTTAACATAATAAACTAAGACATATAACATATACCAACCAACACATTCACACCACACACATACCCCCCCACCACACCCGCATGTAGGCGGGAATGCAATAGGAGTGCAATGTGCTCGTTCCTTGTTCACAAAAATAAAATAAAAATCCTACGGGGGGTGAAAGGACAGACAGAGCCCACCACCGAGAGGAAGAGGACCAGAAGAGTCCTCAAGGTGGCCGGAAGCAGAAGCCCCTCCACAACCGGGCACACCTTTCGTCCCCAATCCTCCCCCTCTCCAGACAGGGGGGGAGGATTGGGGACGATTGCCACCAATTCCCGATACACATCTCCCACCACCTTATGCGTGGACAGGATTTTGCCCCTAGTGGACAGGAGACAACGTGCGTGCCAGGTGTAATAAAGGCATACTGTGCTGACTAAAAACAGTGACGATAACTCAAATCCTCTGCGGACTCTGAAGTCGCCGTACACCCTCTCCGGAAGAGTCAGGGCCCGGAGGCGGGGATAGCCAATGGCATCTCCAACCCCCTCAAGAACCTCCAAGTTGAAGGGGCACTCGACCAAAAAATGGTCCATGGTCTCCAGTACCCCCCCCCCCCCCGCACTCGGGACGAGGACAACCCCTGTCCTCTAGATTCCTGTGTTTCAAGTTGGATCTCACATAGAGTCGTCCATGGAACGCCCTCCACGCGAGATCCCAGAACTTGAGGGGAATTCGCTTGGAATTCAGGAGGGCTAGCCCATCCACAAGGACCCTCTCCGGGCAATCCCTCAAGACCAGTGGCTTCAGAACGTCTGAAGTCATGACCCTTGAGTACAGCTCACGCCGACCCAAAGAGCCCACCTCCAGAGCAGTTATCCGCCACCGCCTTAGTACCTTCAAGGCTGTTGGAACATAGGAGGGAAGGTACCCCCGGGATCTACGAAGATCACCAGGGCACCCTCCTCCCTCCCAGCCACTCAGAAACAGGAGGAACCAGTCCTTGCATGACCGCTCCCACAGAGTCGGGACGTCCACAAAAATGGATTGGAGATTGAACTTCACAAAGATTATGGTGAAGAACACCATCGGATTGATCATGTCCAATCCCCCATCCCTCCTCTGTCGGTACGTGACCTCCCTCTTGATCAAATTCAACCTGTTGCCCCACAAAATTAGGAAGAACAGGCTGTAGATCCGTGTATAGAGGGACTCCGGCAGAAGACATACGTAGCTGACATGGAGGAACTCCGGCAGCAGGTAGGTTTTCACCAGGCTGACCCTTTCCCTCAATGACAGCTTCCAACCTTTCCAGGCGTTTACTTTCCGAGTGGCACACACCAGCCGCCGCTCCCAGTTTTGCTTCGGGTAGTCACCCGGGCCAAATGTGATGCCGAGGATCTTAACTTCTGGCTGGGGGCGGGGGAACACGTCCGGGAGGGCAAACTGCTCACCCGCCTTCCCCAACCAGAGAACTTCACTCTTGTCCCAGTTGACTAACGAACTGGACGCCTCGGAGTAGTCCCCGATCTGTGTTTCCACAAAAAGGCCCTCCTCTCGGCTAGACACTACCACCGACACGTCATCCGCGTAGGCCACAACCTTAACCGCAAAAACTGAGCCACTGCCGGGCTCCACCGTGACCCCCCTCACCAGTGTTGGTCATCTTACTTTAAAAAAGTAATTAGTTACATTACAAATTACTTCTCCCAAAAAAGTAATTGAGTTAGTAACTCAGTTACTACATTGGAAAAGTAATTAGTTACTCAGCAAAGTAACTGACTTTTTTTTTTAATATTCTTAGGGGCGGGTCTAGTATTACTGTAAGCAAGGGGCGCGTTCCCCCCCTGCACGTCTATTTCCCCTCTGCACCCCCCTGCACGTCTATTTCCCCCCCAACACATATATCTGTTTCCCCCTCTGTACCCCACTACACATCTGTCCCCCCCCCCCCCCCCCCCACACACACACACACATATATATCTGTTCCCACTCTGTACCCCACTACACGTCTGTCCCCCCCCCCCACACACATATATCTGTTCCCCCTCTGTACATCTGTCCCCCCCCAAACTCACGGATCGGATCGTTGCAGAGTCACGGATCGGATCATTTTTTGGATCAGCAAATAATAATTGAATTTGCAAAAACCTTTGAAAATTCCACCACCATAAAGCCCCCACTGTAATATCCACAATCTCCCCCACTGTAATATCCACATCATCTCCCCAACTGTAATATTGTCTGAGTATAGCTGGGTACGGCTGGGTATCGCCGAGTTTGGCTGGGTATCGCCGAGCATGGTTGGGTATTACCGCGTATTGCAGAGTGTGGCGGGGTGTGGCGGGGTGTGACGGGGTGTGGCAGGGTAAGGCCGGGTGTGGCGGGGTGTTGCAGGGTATGGCGGGGTGTTGCAGGGTATTGCGCAGTATTGGCAGGGTGTTGCAGAGTATTGTGCAGTATTGGCAGAGTGTTGCAGAGTATTGCGCAGTATTGGCAGGGTGTTGCAGAGTATTGCGCAGTATTGGCAGGGTGTTGGAGTGTATTGGCAGGGTGTTGAAGAGTATTGCGCAGTATTGGCAGAGTGTTGCAGAGTGTTGCAGAGTATTGTGCAGTATTGGCAGAGTGTTGCAGAGTATTGGGCAGTATTGGCAGGGTGTTGCAGAGTATTGCGCAGTATTGGCGGGGTGTTGCAGAGTATTGCGCAGTATTGGCAGGGTGTTGCAGAGTATTGCGCAGTATTGGCAGGGTGTTGCAGAGTATTGGGCAGTATTGGCAGGGTGTTGCAGAGTATTGCGCAGTATTGGCAGGGTGTTGCAGAGTATTGCGCAGTATTGGCAGGGTGTTGCAGAGTATTGCGCAGTATTGGCAGGGTGTTGCAGAGTATTGCGCAGTATTGCGCAGTATTGGCAGGGTGTTGCAGAGTATTGCGCAGTATTGGCAGGGTGTTGCAGAGTATTGCGCAGTATTGGCAGGGTGTTGCAGAGTATTGCGCAGTATTGGCAGAGTATTGCGCAGTATTGGCAGGGTGTTGCAGAGTATTGCGCAGTATTGGCAGGGTGTTGCAGAGTATTGCGCAGTATTGGCAGGGTGTTGCAGAGTATTGCGCAGTATTGGCAGAGTATTGCGCAGTATTGGCAGGGTGTTGCAGAGTATTGCGCAGTATTGGCAGGGTGTTGCAGAGTATTGCGCAGTATTGGCAGGGTGTTGCAGAGTAGTGGCAGGGTATGGAGGGATGGCTGCTGCCATCCGATCTCTCCCCTCCACTGTACAGATCTGTACAGAGGGGAGACCAGCGTCATCTTGACGCCGGTTTATTTACAAAGTGATCGCTGCGTCATTTGACGGAGCAATCACATTGTAAACGGCCGACGGGTGCACCAAGATGGCCGCCGCTCCGGAGCTAGGCCGGAGCTGCGGCCATTGGGTGCACCAAGATGGCCGCCGCTCCAGAGCTAGGCCGAAGCCGCGGCCTTTCCTAAGGCCGAGGCCGCGGACGGCTCCGCGATCGCGGCGAGTAATTGCGGTAACGCCGCCCCAGTAATGGGAACGGCGTTACCGCGAGGGGAAGAGTAATCAGTTAGATTACTCGTTACCCTCTAAAGTAACGGCGTTACGTAACGCTGTTTACTTTAACGGCGTTAGTGCCATCACTGCCCCTCACACGCTCGCAGTCTAGCCTCCTTACGAAGGGGTCGACATCAAAGACGTAGAGCAGGGGACTCAGTGGGCAACCCTGCCTGACACCAGAGTCCACCAAAAAGGAGGGACCCACCCAACCGTTCACAAGGGGAAAGCTCTCCGCCCCCCTGTACAAAACCTTAAGCCAATTGATAAACCGAGCGGGCAGGCCGTATTTCCCCAGGAGAAGCCAGAGGTACTCATGGTCCACCCGATCAAAAGCCTTCGAGATCAACTCTGTCAAAGAGTCAGGGAGATCAGACCCCGTCTCCAGCGGGGTCTCATCAAGGTATCTCCTGGCTCTTCTCAGGTCTAAAGGCCTCTTCTGAAGGATGCCGGAAAAGTGGGCTCCGATGACCCCCAGGATCCCCAATCTGGACCGGACTAGAGACCCCGAGGAATCAATCAGGCCATGTACCACCTTCCCACTCACCGCTTCGCCACAGCTCCTGTAGGGATCCGGGGTAGTGAATTTCCCGTAATCCCTCTCAAGAACCAGGGAAGCGAGACGGACGCACTAACACTCCTTCATCTGATGCTTCAGCTCTGACACCTGTTCCTGAGGGCCACCAGAGGAGATCAGGCGATCTAATTGCCTTCTCAATCTCTGGTAGGCCAGGTAGCGGGAAGCCGCCCGGTGCCTCGAGACCCTGCGGAAAAAGTCTTCCGACCTCTTCTTCACCACCTCCCACCATTCCTGGCGAGGGCAGCCGCTCTCCAGGAACGCTGTTTGCTCCATGAAGAAAGTCTCGAAGGCCTCCCTGACTTCAGGGTCCTCAAGTAGCGACCCATTCAGGCGCCACAGGCCCCGACCCTTCTGGGGGGTGTCGGCCACATTCAGGGTGACAGACACCATACAGTGGTCGGAGAACTCGACCGCATGCAGCTCAGGAGCCTCAAAGGACGAGTCCCCCTTAAAAAAAAAACCTGTCTAACCTACTCCTACAAGTACCTCAGGCAAAGATGAAACCCGCTGTTGGGGAGGTGCTGCACGTGCACATCCACCAACCCGGCCTCCCTCGTTATGCTATTAAGAAAAATGCTGTCATATCCCAGGGGGCCAGTGGCACCTGCCCGGTCCTTTGACCTGGTGACGGTATTAAAGTCACCGCCAAAGACCACACGCTGGACGTGAACAAGTAAGGCTTCAGTGCCTCAAGGAGTTTCTTCCTCCCCCTCTTTGACTGAGGGCCGTAGATATTAATCAGCCGGAGGAATTCCCCCCTCACGACAACATCCACCACGAGACACCTACCAACCTCCACCTCAATTACCCGCCGGCAAGCCACCGGGCCGGTCTTAAAAAGGACCGCAACTCCACTACAGGGCTCGGCCGCAAGAGACCAGAGAGAGGGCCCGTGCCTCCACTCCCTCTTTGCTAAATGCATCTCTGCCACAGATGCTAGCCAGGTCTCTTGCAAAAACAAAATGTCGGCTTCAACCCGGCCGAGAAAATCGAAGGCCGCAAAGCGAGCCACCGAAGACCGCACACTTGCGACATTAATGGTCGCAATGCGGATTGGAGAGGGTACCGCCATCAAGATAATTCGGCATTGCACGCCCCTCTACATGCCATTCATACCTCATACATCCGAGTCCCCCTCGGAGTCATCCGAGGAGAGGACTCCATAGTGGTTCCAAAGATGGAGACCACTATCCCTCTCCTGACCGGCCCCGTGCTGAGGGCCACCAACGCCCCCACGCACCAGGACCTTCCTCTTTCTTTTTTTTGTTTTTTTGGTTTCCCAGCCGTCCGAAGGGCCCGCCCCACCTCCTTCCTCTTCGGACCGGCTTCTGGCCACATCTTTAGGCCGCTTTTTCCCAGGCCCTGACAGGTCCATAGGGTCATGAACCGGGAGACCCAGGTCTGGGTCAGGGGATTGGACTGGACGAGGGGAGGGGGCAACTGGGGGAGGAAGGGTGGGGGAGGAGGGGACCTAACAGGAGGGGGAGGGAGGGGAATGACTTTCGGGGGGGGTAAATAGGGTGTGACCTAGCCACATTTTTCTTCGCCTTAGGCGGTTTGGGGGCAGCCCCAGACTTTCTGGGGGCACCACTGGGCCCTGCGGCCCCCTGATCTTCACGAGCTGGCCCGGACTGGCCAGCATTGCCCACTCTCCCTTCCTCTCCTGCCACAGGCCCCACTTCCCCACGACTGCGCCTAGGAGGTCTTTGAGGACGCGGCCCCTCTTCGCCCGGGGCCCCAGGGGCTTCAGCAGCCGCCACCGGGGCACGGTCGGCCCCAGCGTGTGCCCTGGTCGGGCCAGGAGCGCCCCCCGCCTCTTGCCCCCTGTACGCCTTGGGGCATCGGCTGAAGGGGTGTCCCATCTCCCCACAAAGGTTGCAGACAATAAGTCTGCACCCTTCGGGGAGTGCCCAAAGCCGTTGCACCGGACGCAACGGGGCATGGTGCAATCTGCACTCAGGTGGGCCGGACTACCGCATTTGAAACAGCGGCGGGGCTGGCCAGGGTAGAAGGCCAGGATCCTATCCCGCCCGATAAATGCACTACCGGGCAGGTGGGCCACGGTGTTATTGGCCCGCTTCAGGCGGATCCTGGCCAACCAGGCCCCCGTCCACACCCCGCGCTTGTCCAGGTTCTTACGAAGCCCGGATTGGAGCTGTCCATATCTCCCCATCCAAGTCATTATATCCTCGGGGGGGAGGGACTCGTTCCTAACGAGTACAGTAACATTTTTAATCTCCTCCTGACGCGACAGCGGGTACACTCTGAAGCTTTTCCACGGGTCTGATCTCTTTACTAGCTCATAAAGAGTCAGGAAACGCTCCATTGTGACAGGAGTCACAAAACTTACGTCAAACTCTCTTGAGTTTGCAGGGTGTATTACTGCAAACAGATCTGCAACTTTAAAGTGCATGCCCAGCAGGTAATCGATGACCTGACCCCTGCTGGGGCATGACCCAGGACCCTCCCACCTGAGCTGCACCACGTTGCGTCTGCGCCGCTCTGGACCCCCTGTACCCCGTTGCCAGGACTGAGCACCCTGGGGCTGCTCAGCGGGCGGGACCCGAAAATTCTGGGCCCCAAACTGCCCATACAGGTGGCCCAGAGGGACACTGGAACCGGCCACCTGGGCGAAGGACCTCCGGCTTCCTCCACTGGCTGGTTCCCTTCTACTGAACTACTTCCGGGTAGCCGCCATTGCCTCATCCATAAACACCACCTCATCCCCATTCATCACCCCTTCCCCTGAACCACCCCCAGAGTCCCCTGCCACTAGCGCCACTTTGGCAGTGTCCTCCAGGTTTCGGGCCGCCGTCGCCTTCACTGCCGCGCTGTTCGCGCCCTGCCCCTCCCCCACTGCACACGCGGCCACGGCGGGGGCCGCCATTTTGGCTGTCGCCGCCCGTGCCGTTTTTGCGGTGCTTGCAGGGAACACTGGGGGGGACCCTTGAACCAGAAAACCAGAATCCTGGTAGACGCCTGGTCCGCCAGGCTCCTGGAGAGGACCACTATGGCCACTTTCACCGCCTTTTCTTCTCCCCCTGGCTTCTGTGCGCTTCACAAGGTACCCTACCCGGGATCACCTGAGCCCCTGCCACTGGCTGGGGGGATCTCAGGCACCCGGGGACCTTCCACGCCTACAGCCATAGGGGCCTTCACACCCGGATCTTCTTCGGGGTTCTCTTCCACTTCACCACCTCCAATCACTTCCTGGGAACCATCCGCCGACTCTGTAACTGGGAACTGTACCGGGACCTGGGCGCGCTGAGATGACGTACCTCTCCTGGCCGCCTGGGATCCCTCCTGGTTTGCCCTGGAGATCTCCTTCCGAATCTCCAGGAGGAACCCCTTCTCTCCCACGCCTCGCTCACATAGGCCGACCAGGAGATTCCACAGGTCCCGGCACTGGGACCGCAGGTCCTCAAAGGCATTTTTGGTCTCCTTCCTTCTGGAGCTGGAGGACTGGTCCCGCTGGTTCCGTAGCTCTGTCAGCAGCGCTGCTTTGGTGCAGTAGGCTTGGGTCGCCTTTTGAATGAGCCACTTGACTCACGTCTTTCTTCGCTGTAACTTCGGGCCATCCTCTCCGGGTTGGGCCCTCGTCCAATCCATAAGCTCGAACTGAGTGTCGAGGAACAGCCTTTCCTCACGAGCCAGATCCCTTATTCCCACCAGGTTAAGCGCACCTCCAGACCGGGTAGAAGGCCCCCGGCCTGGGCTAGAGGAGGCCATCGCCTTCCTCTCCTCCAGAGAGCCTGGATCTCAGCAGCACAGCAAAAGAACCCTCCTCTCTCCACCAGCACTTCCTCTACTGCTCAACAGCGCCACCTCCCTGCAGTGTTTGGAAATCTTTTTTATTTATGAACTGCTTCCAAATTTACAAGAAAAACATAAAAACGGCAAACTCAAACAAAACAAATCTGGTACAACAAGCATAGAAAACATAAACACAAAAACATAAAAAGAAGAACACCACATCCCTAGACTAGCACATTCACACCGCACACATACACCCCCACCACACCCCGCGTGTAGGCAGGAATGCAATAGGAGCGCAATGTGCTCGTACCTTGTTCACAAAAATAAAATAAAAATCCTACGGGGGGGTGAAAGGATAGCCAGAACCCACCACCGAAAGAGAACGGATCAAAGAGTCCTCAAGGTGGCCGGAAGCAGAAGCCCCTCCACAACCGGGCACACCTCTCGTCCCCAACCCTCTCCCTCTCCAGACCCCTCACCTTCACCAACTCCCGATACACACCTCCCACCACCTCATGCGTGGACAGGGTTTTGCCCCTAATGGACAACAAACAACGTGCGTGCCAGGTGTAGTAAAGACAGACTGTACTAACTAAAAACAGTGACGACAACTCAAAACCCCTGTGGACTCTGAAGTCGCCGTACACCCTCTCCGGGAGAGTCAGGGCCCGGAGGCGGGGATAGCCAATGGCATCGCCAACCCCCTCAAGAACCTCCAAGTTGAAGGGGCACTCGACCAAAAAGTGGTCCATGGTCTCCAGTACCCCCCCACACTCGGGACGAGGACAACCCCTGTCCTCAAGATTCCTGCATTTCAAGTTGGATCTCACATAGAGTCGTCCATGGAACGCCCTCCATGCCAGATCCCAGAACTTGAGGGGAATTCGCCTGGAATTCAGGAGAGCTAGCCCCTCCACGAGGACCCTCTCCGGGCAGTCCCTTAAGACGAGTGGTTTCAACACGTCTGAAGTCATGACCCTCGAGTACAGCTCACGCCGACCCAGAGAGCCCACCTCCAGAGCGGTCAACCGCCACTGCCTCAGTACCTTCAAAGCTGTTGGAACGTAGGAGGGAAGGTACCCATGGGATCTACGAAGATCACCTGGGCGCCCCCCTCCCTCCCAGCCACTCAGGAACAAAAGGAACCAGTCTTTGCACGACCGCTCCCACAGAGTTGGCATGTCCATAAAAATGGGTTGGAGATTGAACTTCACAAAGATGATGGTGAAGAACACCATCGGATTGATCATGTCCAATCCCCCATGCCTCCTCTGTCGGTACGTGACCTCCCTCTTGATCAAATTCAACCTGTTACCCCACAACATTAGGAAGAACAGGCTGTAGATCCGTGTATAGAGGGATTCCGGCAGAAGACACACGTAGCTGACATAAAGGAACTCCGGCAGCAGGTAGGTTTTCACCAGGCTGACCCTTTCCCTCAGTGACAGCTTCCAGCCTTTCCAGGCGTTCACTTTCCGGGTGGCACCCACAAGCCGCCGCTCCCAGTTTTGCTTCGGGTAATCGCCCGGGCCGAATGTTATGCCAAGGATCTTGATTTCTGGCTGGGGGCGGGGGAACACGTCCGGGAGGGCGAACTGCTCACCCTCCTTCCCCAACCAGAGAACTTCACTCTTGTCCCAGTTGACCAACGAACTGGACGCCTCGGAGTAGTCCCCAATCTGTGTTTCCACAAAAAGGGCCTCCTCTCGGCTAGACACTACCACCGAGACATCGTCCGCGTAAGCCACTACCTTAACTGCAGAAACCGAGCCACTGCCGGGCCCCACCGTGACCCCCCTCACACGCTCGCAGTCAAGCCTCCTCACGAAGGGATCTACTGCAAAGACGTAGAGCAGGGGACTCAGTGGGCAACCCTGCCTGACACCAGAGTCCACCGGAAAGGAGGGACCCACCCAACCGTTCACAAGGGGGAAGCTCTCCGCCCCCCTGTACAAAACTCTAAGCCATTTGATGAATTGAGCGGGCAGGCCGTATCTCCCCAGAAGAAGCCAGAGGTACTTATGGTCCACCCGATCAAAGGCCTTCGCCTGATCCAGGGCCAGCAGATACCGCCCATCCCCCGTTGCCCTGCACCTCTCCACGGCCTCCCGGACGTTCAGGACGGCACCAAAAGTGCTCCGGCCGGGAACTGCGCAGTGCTGAGAGACAGACAGCAACCTGCCTGCGACAGCAGACATACGCAAGAAAAGGATCTTCGCCAGAATCTTCCTTTCCGTGGTGAGAAGGGCGATAGGACGCCAATTCTCCACCCGGGACGGATCCTTCCCCTTTGACAGCAGGATCAAGGCTGACCTTCTCATTGAGGGAGGGAGCAGGCCAGCTGCCAAACATTCATTGAACACCTCCCTCAAGTGAGGAGCCAAGAGGCTCTTGAAGGTTTTATAGAACTCTGCCGGAAACCCATCGGGCCCCGGCGACTTCTTGGGTGACAATGAGTCAATTGCCTGCTCGACTTCAGCCAATGAGATCAACTCTGTCAAAGAGTCAGGGAGATCGGACCCCGCCTCAAGCGGAGTCTCGTCAAGGTATCTTCCGGCTCTTCCCAGATCTAAAGGCCTCTTCTGAAGGAGGCCTGAAAAGTGGTCGCCGATGACCCCCAGGATCCCTGATTTGGACCGTACCAGAGACCCTGAGAAATCAATCAGGCCGTGCACTACCTTCTCACTCACCGCTTCACCACAGCTCTTGTAGGGATCCGGGGTGGTGAACTTCCCGTAATCCCTTTCAAGGACCAGGAAAGCGAGACGGTCGTACTGGCACTCCTTCATCTGACGCTTCAGTTCTGAGACCTGCTCCTGAGGGCCACCAGAGGAGATCAGGCGATCTAATTGCCTTCTCAGTCTCTGATAGGCCAGGTAGCGGGAAATCGCCCGATGCCTTGAGACCTTACGGAAAAAGCCTTCCGACCTTTTCTTCACCACTTCCCACCATTCCTGGCGGGAGCAGCCGCTCTCCAGGAACACCGCTTGCTCCATGAAGAAGGTCTCAAAGGCCTCCCTAACTTCAGGGTCCTCGAGCAGCGACCCATTCAGGTGCCACAGGCCCCGACCCTTCTGGGGGTTGTCGGCCACATTCAGAGTAACAGATACCATATAGTGGTCGGAGAACTCGACCGCCTGCAGCTCAGGAGCCGCAAAGGACGAGTCCCCCTTCAAAAAAAACCTATCTATTCTACTCCTACTACTACCTCGGGCAAAGGTGAAACCAGTGCTGTTGGGGAAGTGCTGCACGTGCACATCCACCAACCCGGCCTCCCTCGCTATGCTATTGAGAAAAATACTATCATATCCCAGGGGGCCAGTGGCACCTGCCCGGTCCTTTGACCTGGTGACGGTGTTAAAGTCACCGCCAAAGACCACACGCTGGGACGTGAACAGGTAAGGCTTCAGTGCCGCAAGGAGTTCCTTCCTCCCCCTCTTAGTTTGAGGGCCGTAGATATTGATCAGCCGGAGGAATTCCCCCCTCACGACAACATCCACCACGAGGCACCTACCAACCTCCACCTCAATTACTCGCCGGCAAGTCACCGAACCAGTTTTAAAAAGGACCGCAACTCCACTACAGGGCTCGGCCGCAAGAGACCAGAGGGAGGGCCCGTGCCTCCACTCCCTCTTTGCTAGATGCATCTCTGCCACAGATGCCAGCCAGGTCTCTTGCAAAAATAAAATGTCGGCCTCAACCCGGCCGAGAAAATTGAAGGCCACAAAGCGAGCCGCTGTAGACCTCACACTTGCGACGTTAATAGTCGCAAGGCGGATTGGAGAGGGCACCGCCATCAGAGTAATTGGCATTGCACGCCCCTCTACACACCATTCGCACTACATTCACTCATCCAGTCCCCCTTCGGAGTCATCCGAGAGGGACTGGTACCTATTTCCAAGGGGTAGGGGGCTATCCGGGACCACCGTCGCCCGCAGCTTACGCTTCCTCTTGGACACTTTCCTCGTCCACCCAGGGTCCAGGAGTTCTTCACCTCCCTCATCCTCGGACCGGGAGCTCCTGGACCCCTTGGTCCGCTTATTGGTCCCCTTCCCACAACCGGACGTGTCCATCCGGTCCTGCTCCCCGGATGACACATGGGCAGGACCGGGGACTTGGGTGGGATGGGGATGAGGGGAAACTGGGGGGGGAAGGGAAGGGGTGGGAACGGAAGAACGGGGACGGGGGACGGGGCGGGAGGGATGGGAGGGAGGGGGGGGACGGGGTGGGGGGGAACGGGATGGGGTGGGAGGGGGAGAAACATCAGGAGGCCCAGGGGGCTTTTTCTTAAGGGGAGCCTTTTTGGCCCCTTGCTTTTTTTTGGGCTGCGCCCCTTGGGCGCTGCCAGCCCCAGAGGCCCCCGCCTCCGGTACTGGTGGTGGTGCTGGTTCTGCCACATTGGCGTCCCCAGCACCCGGGTCCTGCTCCCCACGCCTGCGCCTGGGGGCCCTAGGAGGCCTCTGCTCCTGAGGAGGCGGCCCTCCTGTATCGCGAGCCCCAGGGGACTGGTGACTCGCCCCTGGAGCCTCGCTGTCCCCAGCGGGTGCCCCGGGTGGATGAGGGATCCCCCCAGCCGCATCTCCCCTATAGGCCCTAGGGCAGCGGCTGTAGGGATGCCCCATCTCCCCACAAAGGTTGCAGACAATAAGCCTGCAACCCTCGGGGGAGTGGCCAAACCCGTTGCACCTGACGCAACGGGGCATGGTACAATCAGCACTAAGGTGGGCCGGACTGCCACACTTAAAGCAGCGACGGGGCTGGCCGGAGTAGAAGGCCAGGATCCGGTCCCTCCCGATGAAGGCGCTCCCCGGGAGGTGCGCCACGCTGTTACCTACACGCTTTAACCGGATCCTGACCAACCACGCCCCCGTCCAGATCCCGGGCTCGTCCAGGTTCTTTTTAAGGGGCGTCTGGAGCTGCCCGTACCTCCCCAGCCAGGTGGCAATATCCTCTGGGGGGAGGGACTCGTTCCGCACCAATACAGTGACGTTCTTGGTATCCTCCTGCCGCGAAAGCGGAACTACCCGGAAACTCTTCCACGGTTCAGACCTCTTAACTACCTCATAAAGGGTCAGGAAGATCTCCATCTGCACAGGAGTGGTGAAACTAACGTCAAACTCCCGCGAGTTTGACGGGTGTATCACTGCAAAGAGATCCGCCACCTTAAAGTGCAAGGCCAGCAGGTAGTCGATCACCAGACCCCTGCTTGGACAAGCACCTGAACCCTCCCACCTTAGCTGCACCACGTTGCGCCTTTTGCGCTCTGGACCACCTGTACCCCGTTGCCAGGACTGAGCACCCTGGGGCTGCTCAGCGGGCGGGACCCGAAAATTCTGGGCCCCAAACTGCCCATACAGGCGGTCCAGAGGCACACTGGAGCCAGCGACCTGGGCGAATGACCTGGTCCGCCGCAGGGCATCCAGGAGAGCCGCCTCATCCTGGGTCCCCAAGATGACCTCAGCAGGCGGGGGAGCATTCCCCCCACCAGCACCATCCCCCTGCGGGGGTACCTCCACATGAGCCTCAGCCCCACATGCCTCACCTGCCTCCCCTGCCTCAACTTGCCCCGGGACCTCCCCCTGCACTGCCGGTATTGGGGCAGACGGGGGGAGGCCCAATGGGGGGGCCTCAACCGGAGTCCCCTGCGGGGCCCCCGGGATACCCTCCTCCACTGGTCCTGACCCATCCTCACCAGCCGGGATGGGGTCCGCCGGGATGGCATCACATGGCTGCGACCCCTCCAGCTGGCGGATGAATGCTAAGGCCGGGCAAGGAGTCTCCAGATCACCAGGAGGGCACTCAGCCCAATCTCCAACCTGCTGGGCACCGACCACGGGACTCTCAGACACATCACCCGCGATCGGCGCCGCAGCCCCGCCCACATCCCCCCGACCAGCAGAGGCCACGCCCCTTTTGCGGAGGCCACGCCCCCTTGCCTCCGACCCGCGGAGGCCACGCCCCCTGACCGGAAGTCCGCGGAATCGCGGGCCGGGGCCACCCGCACACCACTTCCGGCCTCTCCCGCCGAAGCCCCGCCCCCTCCCACCGAAGCCCCGCCCCTCCCAAAACAACACTCCCGGCGTCTGCCCCTTGACCTCTAAGGTCATCACCGGCCTCCTCCTCCTCCACCCACGTGGATAATGGCGCCAACGCCTGATCCCCACCCTCCACACACGTACCCCCACCGCCAACCGTACCCCCCACCGCTCCGGCGGCATCCCCAATAATGTCCGCCTGAGCGTCCATACTGATGTCCTCAGATATGTCCATGGCGGTCTCCTCAGCTGCCATCTCAGAAGCGCTCCCCTCCCCCTCCATGCTCATGCCTGCAGTGGACGTTGTTGTTGTCAACACTGCTTGGGCGGCATGGTCAGGGATCATTGGGGATTCTGACACTGGAGCCGCCATTTTGGACACCTTTACTGTCCCGCACCTACCCTTACCCCTCGCACCCCCCTCTGAGCCGGACGGAGCTTCATCGGGTGCCCTACCCGGGCCTACCTGAGCCTCCGTCGCGGACGGTGAGGTCGTAGGCTCCCTGGGACCCTCCGCTCCTATGGCTCTCACTGGGGTGGTGCACACGGGGGTAGGGTCCACATTGGGCTCCTGGCTTCCACTGGCCACCAGATCCTCCTCCTCACGGCCCTCCTGGGCCCGGTGCTGCGAGGCCCTCCTTGCCGCCTGCGACCCCTCCTGGCTTGCCTTCGCCATCTGCCGGCGGGTTTCAAGCAGGAACCCCTTCTCGTTTTCTCCCCGGTCGCACAGCCCTGTCAGCAGGGCAGACAGGTCTCCACATCGAGCCTTCAGCTCCCCGATCCGCTCCTTATACTCCCCTCTCTTGGAGCTCGAGGTTCGGTCCCGCTTATTCCGGATCTCCCGCAGCTCACTCATCAGGTGGCAGTAGTCCAGGGTGGCCCTCTGAATTAGGGTCTTCACCCGGGTCCTCCTCCTCTGCAGCTTAGCCGTGTCCTCCCCGGGCTGGGGTCTGGTCCAATCTAGGATGGTGACTTGGGTGCCTAGGAATAGCCTTTCCTCCCGGGAGAGTTCCCTCGCTCCCGGGGGATGCAACAGGTCCCCAGCCCGGGTAGAGGGCCCCGGGCCTGGGCTGGCCGAAGCCATGGCTCCCCTCCTCCTCCACAAGCCTGAAAACAAGCAGGAGCTCTGCTGTCCACCCTCCTCTCTCCACCAGCACTTCCTCTATTGCTCAACAGCGCCACCTCCCTGCAGTGTTTGGAGCTTCCTGCAGTGCTGTGGAGGAGGAAGGAGGTGTCATGGCTTCAGCGAGCCCAGGCTCGGGGAGGCCCCCCCGGTCTGGTGATGTGCTTGCCCTCCCTGGGGTAAAAGATCTCTCCGGGGAGGAACGTCTTTTTCTGGGAACTCAGTTCCAAATTATGGACTGGTCCAGGCCCCAGCCGGGGGAAAATGCGGCTAAATGCCTTAAAAGAAGGACATGGGTCCTGGATTTAATTCAGAAGGCTGCCCAGGCCTTCTCAGGATGTATGAAGATCTTGGCTGAGCTGCGTAACCGCAGGGATAGAGCCAGCAGCACGCGGAGGGGTGAATACAAAGAAGCCATAGATGCCCTGAAAGCATATTGCAGAGATCTGTGGGATCTCCTGCTAGGGCTATGCGATCGGGGGCAGCAGGAGCAGGAGTTCCTGGCCGGGATCAAGAGGAGCCTGAGACAGGCGAACGAGATGGGGAGCCAGGCTGCGAGGTGGCGGACGCGCCTACAGTCCTCCAGGCTGGAGGACTCCCAGCAGACGGTGGCATCCCAGGAGGTGGCGGTTCCGGAGTTGGGTGAGGTGAAATGTGCTGTGGAGTCCTCCTCCTCGGAGGTGGCTGCGGACCCCCAGGGTGAGAGCGTGCCCCCATGGGCCCCAGGTACTTCAGCGGAGGGTCCCCGGGAGTCTGCCATTGGTCAGCCTGTGAGAGAGGCTGGCCTTGATGCGACCCTGGGTAGGGAACCCGGTGAGGCTGGAGTGGGGCATGGGGGGTATGCGGTAGGTGGGGGAAGCAAGTCACTGAATCCTGTGGTGCGCCTGACAGGCTTACCTAGCTAAGAGAAGCAGCAGAAGGCCCGTAAGTCAATCAAGCCAGATGAGACGGATCGTGTACGAGCCAAAATGGCGGCCCCGGCCGCAAGCACGTGTTGTGGGGCGTCCAGCAGCGGTTCAGGATCGGCGGGAACTATGGCCAGAGACGCTATAGAAAGTGCAGTGGCCGCAGGACTTGGAGCGCCATCTTCCCATGAGGGGGATGGTGCTCCTTCTCCACAAACTTTAGACGGACAGGCGTCTCCATATCCCGCGAGGGTAGGGGGCGGGGCGGGGGACGGATGGGCGGGAAGCGGCGGTTTCACGGCCGGAAGTGTCCCCCTCGGGTGTTTCGCGGGTGTCCCCGGGAACTTCCAGTGGGGTCCCCAACCTTGAAGGGTCAGGAGGCATGGACTTAGACGGTTCAGGACTACGGGCAGGGCAGTCCCGCTCGTGGGCGGAGTCTCCCGTGGGGGAGCTTGGTGCGGAATGCCTTGCCCTGGACTTTATCAAAAGGCTGGAGGGCTCTCAGGGATCGGGTCGGGATGTTCCCTGTGTGCCAGATGGGGAGCGGGATGGCTTGGGGGAGAGTGCAGGCGAATCTGTTTTAGGGGATGGTCTGGAGGGTTTAGTGGAGGCAGTGTTGGGCATAGCATCGCCTGCGGCGGTGGAGGATCAGGGGCAGGTTGGGGGTGGGCTGCCTCCTCTAGATGGGGGGAGGGTCCCGATGGATGTGGCTCCATCTGCAGAGCCTATACCTGGCCCATCCCGTCTGCTGGGGGCGGAGCAGGAGGTGGAGCTTCTCACTGCCCTAAAGCAGGGTAGATCTTATGCCCGGGTGGCGGGCACGAGCGTCCCTCTGGCCCCCCTGTACGGCCAGTTTGGAGCCCAGAACTTTCGGGTTCCCCCATCAGAACAGTTTCAAGGGGCGAACCCGTGGTCCGGGGGGACCAGAGAGACGCCGTAGGAATGTGGTTCAGCTGAAGTGGGAGGGGCCGGGCGAGTGCCCTAGTAGAGGGAAGGTAGTGGATTGGGTGCTGGCTCTGGGCTTCCGGGTTGCAGAGATCTTTGCCCTGATCCACCCGGCTGCATCCCGGGAGTATGATGTAAGTTTTACGTCCCCTGTTCACATGGAACTTTTTTTTACATTATATGAAGTAGTAAAGAGGGCGGAGCCTTGGAAATTTTTTAGAGTTATCCCCATTTCTCGCCAGGAGGAGGTTAAGGCTCTCACTATATTAGTGAGAAACGAATCCTTGCCTCCAGAAGACATCCAAACGTGGCTGGCAAGATTTGGGGAGCTCCAGGCCCCCCTGAGGAAAAATCTTGACGAGCGCGGGGTTTGGACCAGGGCTTGGTCAGCCAGGATCCGGCTCAGGCGCGTGGGTAATACCATGGCGCATGTGCCTGGCAGCGCATTTATTGTCCGAGACCGTATCCTGGTGTTTCACCCCGGCCAACCCCAGCGTTGTTTTAAATGTGGGTGCCCCACGCACCTAAGTGCTGAGTGCACTGTTGTTAAGTGTGTTAGGTGCGGCGGTATCGGCCACACTGCAGAGTCGTGTAGGCTGATCCGCTGCAACCTGTGCGGTAAGATGGGGCATCCATTTAGTAGGTATCCCAAGGCATTTAGGGGGCAGGCTCCAGGCGAGGGTGGGGGTGGGGCTGATGAGGCAGGTCAGGATCAGGGCCCGGCCAGTGCTGGACCTGTGCCCACTGGTGCTGGTGATAGTTCGGGGGCTGGAGGCCTGGGGGTTCCTCTTCCCCAGAGGCCTAAGCAAGGGAGATGCCGGCAGGGGCAGGAAGACCACACTACCGCCCCCTCGGGGGTGGTCATGCCCCTGGCGGGGAAACCCGGGTCCCTGAAAAGGTCCAGTACCACCGTGAGGGTCCCTAAAAAGGGTAATGTTGGCCTGATGAGACCTTCTGTCCCCCCCCTCCCTCCCTCCCTCCCTTCCGGTTGCCCCTTCCTCCCCTTCCTTGACTTCCCGTCCCCCCCTTCCCCCTCTTCTAAACCCCCTCCCCTACCTTTGGTCCCTTACCCCTCTTGTCCCTCGACTGGTGACGAGATGGACACGTCAAGGCCCATCAGGGGGCCTCAGAAGCGCCATAATGCCTCCAGTGGGCGCTCTGAGGAGGAGGAGGGTAACGTGTCCCATATGGATTCAGGGTGGAGGGAGGATAAAAATAAGAAGAAAAAAAACAGGAAGAAGTCAGTTTCCGGGCAGGTGGGGGGCTTGGGGTTGGTGGGGTTGGGGCAGTGAGCTCCAGCCTTCCGGTAAGCCATAGGTATGAGGTCCTGTCCCCGGACTCTGAGGAGGGCCTCGGTATGTAGGGTGTGTTTAGTATGCAGAAGAGAGTACGGTCCAATCTCAAAGGATGGCGGTACCCTCTCCAATTCGCCTCGCGACGATTAATGACGCGATCTGCGGTGGCTCGTTTTACAGCCTTTAGTTTTCTCAGCCGCGTTGAAGCTGACATTTTGTTTTTGCAGGAGACCTGGCTGGCATCTGTGGCAGAGATGCACCTAGCGAAGAGGGAGTGGAGGTGCGGGCCCTCCCTCTGGTCTCTTGCGGCTGAGCCCTGCAGTGGTGTTGCAGTCCTTTTTAAGACCGGCCCCGTGGCTTGCCGACGGGTTATTGAGGTGGAGATTGGTAGATGCCTGGTGGTGGACGCCGTCGTGAGGGGGCAATTCCTCAGGCTCATAAACTTTTATGGGCCCCAGAGCAAAGGGGAGAGGAAGAGCCTCCTTGCGGCGGTTAAACCATACCTGTTCACGTCCCAGCAGGTGGTCTTTGGCGGTGACTTCAACATGGTCACCAGGTCAAAGGACCGAGCAGGTGCCTCAGCCCCTCTGGGACAGATAGCATTTTTTTGAATAGTGTAGTAAGGGAGGCTGGGTTGGTGGATGTGCATATCTGGCACTTCCCCAACCTCACGGGTTTCACATTCGCCCGAGGTAGTAGTAGGAGTAGGTTAGATAGGTTTTTTTTAAAGGGGGGCTCTTCCTTCACGGCCCCAGGGCTGCAGGCGGTGGAGTTCTCCGATCACTGTATGGTATCTGTTACCCTGAACGTTGCCGACACCCCCCAGAGAGGTCGGGGCTTGTGGCACCTGAATGGGATGCTACTTGAGGACCCTGAGGTCAGGGAAGCCTATGAGGCCTTTTTTACGGATCAAACCTCGCTCCTTGAGAGCGGCTGCCCTCGCCAGGAATGGTGGGAGGTGGTGAAGAAGAGATCTGAGGTTTTTTTTCCTAGGGTCTCTAGTTACCGGGCTGTTTCCAGGTACTGGGCTTACCAGAGGTTGCGTAGGCAGCTGGACCGCCTGGTCTCCTCTGGTGGGTCCCAAGAGCAGATATCCAATCTGAAGCTTCGGATGAAGGAATGTCAGTATGACCGTCTCGCCTCCCTGGTCCTTGAGAGGGATTATGGGAAATTTATCTCCCCAGATCCCTATGAGAACTGTGGGGATGCGGTGAGTGGGAAGGTTATACATGGACTGAAGGATTCCTCTGGGTCTCTGGTGCGGTCCAGGTCAGGGATCCTGGGGGTCGTCAGAGCTCACTTTTCAGACATCCTCCAGAGGAAGCCTTTGGATCTGGAGAAGGCCAGGGCCTTTCTTGATGAGACTCCACTTGACGTGGAGGCTGATCTCTCCGGCTCTTTGACGGGGTTGATCTCGGTGGCCGAGGTAGAGCGGGCCATAGACTCTCTGTCGTTGAAAAAGTCACCTGGGCCTGATGGGCTCACGGCGGAGTTTTACAAAGCCTTTAAGAGCCTTTTGGCTCCTCATCTGAGGGAGGTGTTCAATAAATGTTTGGCTATGGGCCTGCTCCCTCCCTCGATGAGAAGGTCGGCATTGATCCTCTTGTCAAAGGGCAAAGATCCATCCGTGGTGGAGAATTGGCGCCCTATTGCCCTCCTCACCATGGATAGAAAGATACTGGCAAAGATCTTGTTCTGGCGTATGTCCACAGTAGCGGACAAGTTACTTTCTGCGTCCCAGCACTGCACAGTTTCCGGCCGTAGTACCTTTGGTGCTGTCCTGAGCGTCCGGGAGGCCGTGGAAAGGTGCAGGACAACGGGCGACGGGAGGTATCTGCTGGCATTAGATCAGGCGAAGGCCTTTGATCGGGTGAACCACGAGTACCTGTGGCTTCTGCTGAGGCGGTACGGTTTGCCCGCCCAGTTCATCATTTGGCTCCAGACTTTGTATAGGAGGGCGGAGAGCTTCCCTCTTGTCAACGGTTGGGTGGGTCCCTCCTTTCCTGTGGGCTCTGGGGGCAGGCAGGGTTGCCCACTAAGTCCCCTGCTCTACGTCTTTGCAGTAGACCCCTTTGTGAGAAGGCTTGACTGCGAGCGTCTGGGGGGGGTACCGGTTGAGCCCTGCAGCGGTTCAGGTCTGGCAGTGAGGGTAGTGGCCTATGCGGAAGACGTTTCGGTAGTGGTGTCTAGCCGAGAGGAGGCCCAGTTTGTGGAAACACAGATTGGGGGCTACTCCGAGGCATCGGGTTCGCTTGTCAACTGGGATAAGAGTGAGGTTCTCTGGATGGGGAAGGAGGGCGAGCAATTAGCCCTTCCGGACGTGTTCCACAGCCCCCAGTCAGAGGTAAAGATCTTAGGCATCCATTTTGGCCTGGATGACTATCCCAAACTGAACTGGGAGCGCAGGCTAGTGGGTGCCACTCGGAAGGTGAATGCTTGGAAGGGCTGGAAACTGTCCCTTCGGGAAAGGGTAAGCCTGATCAAGACTTATCTGTTGCCCGAGTTTCTGTATGTCAGCTACGTCTGTCTGTTGCCGGCGTCTCTCTATACGCGGATCTACAGTCTGTTTTTTCTACTTTTGTGGGGAAACAGAATGAATTTGATCAAGAGAGAGGTCACGTACCGGCAGAGGAGGCATGGCGGTTTGGACATGATCAACCCAGTGGTGTTTTTCACTACTGTGTTTGTGAAATTCAACTTGCAGTCCATCTTTGTGGATGTGACTCTTCTGTGGGAGCGTTCAGGTAAGAGCTGTTTTTTGCTGTTATTGGGTAGCTGGGAGGGGGGGGGGGGGGGGGGGGGACGTCCAGGTGACCTTAGTAGGTCCCATGGGTACCTCCCGCCCTATGTTCCAACAGCGCTGAAAGTACTAAGGCAGTGGAGGATAACTGCCCTTGAGGTGGGCTCTTTGGGTCGATGTGAGTTGTACTCAAGGGTCATGGCCTCGGACTTTTTGAGACCACTGGCCTTAAGGGACTGCCTGGACAGGGTCCTCAGGGAGGGGTTAGCCCTCTTGAATTCCACGAGAATTCCGGCGAAGTTCTGGGACCTGGCGTGGAGGGCGTTCCATGGACGCCTATACGTCAGGGCGAACTTGAAAAATCGGAACTTAGATGACAGAGGTTGTCCTCGCCCAGAGTGTGGTGGGGTGCTCGAGACCATGGACCACTTCTTGGTCGAGTGCCCTTTTAACTCGGAGGTTCTGGCGGGGGTTGGGGATGCCATAGGCTATCCCCGCCTCCAGGCCCTGGCCTTTTCGGGGCGGGTGTATGGTGACTTTAGGGTACGCAGTGGGTTTGATTTGTCATCACTGTTTTTAATTAGTACAGTTTGCCTCTATTACACTTGGCACGCTCGGTGTTTAGTGACCACTAGGGACAAAGCCTGCCCGTGCATGAGGTGGTGGGTGGTATCTTTCGGGAACTGGTGAAGGTGAGGCATCTTCAGGCCTCCTTGAGGATCCCCCGGCTCTCTCTCCTGAGGTGGTGGTTCTTCCTGTCCTACACCCCCCGTAGGGCCCTTTTTGTTTTTGTGAACAGGAGGCGTCCCGCTCCACTGTATACTGTACTGCCTTCTGCATTTGGGTGTATAGTGTAGTGTGTTGGTGTGGGGGTTAGGTTAGAGTGTAGGGGTGGTGGTGTGTGTACGGGGTGGGGGTGGTGGGTCCATGGGTTGTATATATTTGTATAGGTTTGTATAGTGTATATTTTTTGTATATAATGTAAATAGTCTTAGTGTCCCTAGTGACCGGACCGGCCGTATGAGAGGGCCCCTTTGGAGCAGTCTAAGTTTCCATTGTGCTTCTTTGTTTTTCCAGTTTTTTTTTGGAGCCAGAGTGGCTATTTTTCTTTATGTATTGTTTTTTTTTAATGTATGTATGTTTATCTGCAGCAGTTTTAATAATTAATAAAATAAATCCCTCTTGTGCCCAAATTCCCCAGCCCGCTTGCCCTTCTTGAAGCATCTGGCGAGTGTGTGACCTCCCCCGCACCCGGAACATTCGTGTTTGAATTTACATGTTCCACCAAATTTACAGGCCCCCTCATTGAAGTGCCAACACATTCCCTACTTCTTTCCGGCCGAAGATCCCGAGGCGTGGCTACCTCCAGCCCCCCCTTGAAATGTCTGCGTCGGTGTCTTAGCTGAAGCCATCAGCCTCATCCCTACGCTGGCGGAACTGTTCGTCGTACCGCAGCCAAGCTGTTCCCCCATTTCCCCACTTCTGAATTTGCCGTCAACCCTGAGACTACATTCGCCCCCCGGTCCTTGGCAGAATTGTCCCCGAATGCCAGTTTGGAAATGTGGTCACCCTAAAAATAAATAAAAAAATTAAAATATGCAGCTTTGTACTCAAGGGATATTTATCTTTCTACAGTCTGTTATGAATTTGTTTATCCAAAAGGAATACTGTTTTCAGATGAGAACATACAACTACTTGTGTACTTTACACCTGCCTATCTCTGATCCAGTTCCAAAGGGGATTCATCCTCATCTGTTTATGTGGATCTAATTGGATGGCAGTTGCACCTGGCTGTCTACACAGCAGAGCGGGCTGTGTCCCTGTCAGCTCTGCATAAACTGAGTGGACATGGACCTTTCATCCGCCCGATCAGAGAGGGCCGTAACGAAAATGGAACGCAGGGCAATGTAGGGGAGGGCCGGACATGACGGTGTGTCTATTTTGTCTATTTTGTTATATGGATGCCATAGGGGAGGCGTATCGGGTTTACAGAGGCACGGCATGGCTACGCTATGACGAGCAGTTCCAACAAAGCAGGGTGGTTCATCCCGCGCTTCGATAGGATCACAAGGACATTAGTCTTTGGATGCGGCTTATGGCATCGGCGAAGACACCAGTTCAGCCATTTCATGGGGGGGCCGGAGGTAGTAACTCCTCGGGATCGCCGGCTGGAAGAAAGTGGGGAGTGTGTTGGCAGTTCAACGAGGGATCCTGCAAGTTTGGAGGCACCTGTAAGTTTAAGCATGAGTGTTCAGGGTGTGGGGGGGCACATACATATGCCAGGTGCTTTAAGAAAGGCAAGCGTACCGGAGAGCCTGGTAACAAGAGGGACGACTCCGGTGATGGGGGAAAGGATGCAGCCTTTTCTAAATAGGTACCCGGACAGGGCCGCGGCAGTATTGATTGGGGAAGGCTTCAAGTATGGGTTTCAGATTCCTTGTGCGCTGAAGGTTATTCCCCCTATGGCCAATAATTTGAGATCGGCATTGCAGCACCCAGCGGTGGTATCTGAAAAATTGGCCAAGGAGGTGGCTTTGGGTCGCATGGCGGGGCCATTTGCGGAGAAACCGTTAGCTGATTTAGTGGTGTCCCCGTTGAGGGTGGTCCCCAAAAAAGAACCGAATAAGTTTCGATTGATCCATCATTTATCGCTCCCCAAAGGGGGCTCTGTAAATGATTTCATTGACCCTGAGGCCTGTATGGTATCATATACATCTTTTGATACCGTGGTCCGTTGGGTGCGACGGTATAGGAAAGGGGCACTGATGGCAAAATCGGATTTCAGCGTTTAGTCGGCGTTTAGACTTCTGCCTGTTCACCCGGCCAGTTTTAGGTTGCTGGGTTGTTGTTGGCAAGAAAAGTTTTATGTGGATAGGTGTTTGCCCATGGGTTGTTCTATCTCATGTGCCATGTTTGAAGCATTTAGCTCCTTTTTAGAGTGGGTGGTCAGGGACGTCACGGGCAATGAATCCGTCATCCATTATTTGGATGATTTTCTCTGCGTGTGCCCTCCTTCTTCCAATGTGTGTGCGATACTGTTGTTCACGTTGCAGCACATTGCAGAGAGATTTCGGGTGCCTTTGGCAGCTGATAAGACGGAGGGACCATGGACGGAGCTGAGCTGAGCTTCTTGGGTATAGTAATCGATTCCATGGCAATGGAATGCAGGTTACCGGAAGAGAAACTCAGAGACTTGCAAAAAGAGATCAGGGAGATACATGGGTGCAAGAAGGTGCAGCTGCGTACATTGCAATCACTGTTAGGTAAATTGAACTTCGCGTGCAGGATCATTCCTATGGGGAGAATTTTTTGTCGTTGGATGTCATCTGCCACGACGGGGGTGAAGGCTCCCACGCATTACATTCGGCTGAGGAAGGAACATAGGGATCTGATCTGCAGGTATGGTGTCAATTTTTGGCGGAGTTTAACGGTTTAACGGTGTGGATGTCTGGCCCGACGTGGAGTTGGTGACAGACGCCGCTGGATCTACTGGATATGGGGCGTACTTCCAGGGACGGTGGAGTGCGGAACCATGGCCACAGGCGTGGGTTGAGGCTGGCTTTCTGCGGAATTTGGTGCTTCTGGAACTTTTTCCGGTAGTATTAGCACTGGAATTGTGGGGCGAGTCCTGCCGCAATTTAAAATTGTGCTTGAATTGCGACAACATGGGGGTAGTGCAGGTCATCAATAGCATGTCGGTGTCTTCACAACCTGTCATTCGGCTGATGCTACATTTGGTGTTTCGCTGCTTGCAATTGAATGTCTTTCTTTATGCTGTGCACATTCCGGGAGTTTAAAATACATTGGCTGATTCTCTGTCTCGCTTCCAGTGGGACAAGTTCAGGGTTCTGGCGCCGGAGGCACAGAAGGTGGGCGTTCCTTGCCCGGGCTGGATATGGGATTTGGCACTAGAGTCACCGCGGGATGGATACAGCGGTCGGTAAGTACGTCCACGTGGGCAGCGTACCAGAAGGTGTGGAGCGAGTGGGGTGCGTTGCTGCGAGAGGCAGGGGTTGGTAAGTATGAGTCGTCAGGGCATCTTCTAGTGCTGTATTTTGTGTCCAGGAACATGGAAGGGGGGCAGTCGATATCGTCCATAGAAAGGAAGATGGTGGGGTTGGCCTTTTTGTTTAAATTGCAGAAGAAAGTGGATTGGATAAAGGATTTTTGGGTAAAACAGGCCATTAAGGGATACCGTAAAGAGCACAGGACTAGAGATACTAGACGGCCTATTATGTTTGCGAATTTAGTAGCTTTGGGGGAACAGTTGGTTTCGGTTTGTAACGATCGGTACGAGCGTTTGTTGTTTTCAGCTGCCTTTTCACTGGCATTTTTTTGGAGCATTTTGCATAGGGGAGTTGGTTAGCCCGGCAAAAGGGAGGGCGGGCAGTCTACTGTTGGAGGATGTGGTGGTATGGGAGGACAGGGTGTCAGTGTGGCTGCAGAAGTCTAAAACGGACCAAAAAGGTGGGGGGGTACAGGTTTCTTTGTATGCAGTGGAGGGTTGTTCAATATGCCCGGTTAAGGTGGTAGGGGATTTTGCGAGAATAAGACCGGGAGTGGGTGGCCCCTTTTTGGTCCACAAGGATGAATCCAATCTGTCAAGGTTTCAGTTTGTGTCGGTTCTTCGGAAATGTTTAAGGAAGTTGGGGATGGATAGTTCCGCCTACGCCTCACACTCCTTCCGCATTGGGGCGGCCACTGAGGCTGCCAGGTGTGGGCTGGATGAGGTGGATGTGTGACGGATGGGGAGATGGGAATCTAAGCGATTCCGCACCTATATTCGGCCTCAGATAGTTTGGGAATAAAAAAAAAAGTTTTAATTTGCCGAGGTGAGTTGCTTTGTGTTGTAGATATCTGCCCGTCTTAGCGTGGAACATGGTCGTAGAGAAAGTACAAGTCTCTTACACTATGTTGGTCATTTCAGATGGAGGGCTCCCACGCCACGCCTGCTGCCAGAGAGAGGGCAGGAAGAGAGAGAGGGGGTGGGGGGACAGGGAGAGAGAGAGGGGGGGGCGGGGGGACAGGGAGAGAGAGGGGGCAGGGAGAAAGAGAGAGAGAGGGGGGGCGGGGGAACAGGGAGAGAGAGGGGGCAGGAGAGAGAGAGAGAGAGAGAGAGAGAGAGAGAGAGAGAGAGAGAGAGAGAGGGACAGGGAGAGAGAGAGGGGGGCAGGGAGAGAGAGGGACAGGGAGAGAGGGGGAGGGGAGACAGGGAGAGAGGGGGATGGAGGGGAGACAGGGAGAGAGGGGGAGGGGGCAGAGAGAGGGGTCAGTGTCTGGTTAGTGACAGTGCTCAGCTCACTCACTTGGATGGTCCAGGGGGAGCTCACAGTCAGCGGCTTCCCGGTGAGTGTCACAAGCTTGCTCAGCCAGGCATGCTGGATGGAGCATTGTGCGGATCTCCCCTCTTCTAGGGCAGCTGCACTGAGCTGGCTGTCACCCGCTGCCCCACACTGACACCAGGGATTATCCGGAGGATGGTACAGCAGCGGCCGTCGGAGGACTTCTGTCACCACCCACCACCAGCGTGACTGTGACCTATCAGTCACCTATCACAGTAGCCAAAGAAAGTGCTCCAAGGCTCTGTGCTACAGGTGGTGGGTGGGCCAGCAACAATAAGAAGCCGCCCTCAGGACTCAGGAGGAGGAGATACAGAAGACGCTCTTTGGCTGCTCTCTTTCTCTCCCTGCTGCTGCGGCCAGAGGCGGAGGTGGGTCCACTCAGGGCGCTGTTGCTAGACGCGAGGTAAGGAGGCCCTAGCAACCCATTCAGCAATGTTTATTACTGCGGCTGTGTGTCCTTGTTTCATTCCGGGACACTGTATTGACCTGGAATGAATGGTGCCAGGGACACGGGACACAGATATTAATTAAGGGACAATCCCGGGCAATCCGGGACACGTGGGCACCCTAGGGGGCAGGCTTTTATGGGGCCCCATCAAGTAGGCTGCATGGGGCCCTGTGATTTCTAACAGCAGCCCCGTCAATACCAGCAATTACCCCTCTGCATTGGGTCCAGTTTCCACAACAATAGCCTCCCAGAATTAAAGGCAGTTCCTGCTAAACCAGCAAATTTAAATCCATCTATGGCCGGCTTAAAGTAGGTTCTGAGCAGTCTGACTGCATGTCATGTCATTAAATATTATCCTCCTGATGTTCTGAAGTACTCAATTTCAATTCAAATTGTTCAATTTCCTACCTTCTATCCATCCATCCTGCTCCCACGCGACATTGCTCGCTCTTCCTGGACTGGGACTGACATCATTTCAGCATAGAAGGACAGGACTAGCTTTCACCTGTCTGGCGGAGAACACTCCTGAGAACAATACACTTACATACACATTCCCTACTAAAGCCTTTGGCTCGTCAAGAATAGTTTTTTTTTAAATGGGTTACATACAGCTACCAGCCTAAAATTAGAGAAATAGATTATATACACGCAGCAGACATGCACATGGTAGTTTCATATTGACACCTTTGGCCTGCCTGTGAAAGAATAAAAACAATAACATGTTTGGCCTACACACCATCAAATCCCTTTCTTTGAGTTTATTGAGTCACACAGCACTTCATGTTCTTGACCGTAGGGATGTCACAAAGCAGTGCAACAAAGAGGGGTGGGTAACCAAAGAGGACATTTAACAACTCACGAGAACACCCTAGAAGAGAAGCAGGAAACTTCAAACCACCACTCTAAAAAAAACTTGGGGCCAAAACACAGATCTGGAGATGCCAAAGCATCAACTTGGAGAGCTTGTTAAAAGGTCTGCACAGATAACCAGGTAGCCACCTTGCAAACTCGAGACATATATGCCTGATGTCGCAACGTCCATAAGGTAGGAATAACCCTGATAGAAGATACCATAATGGGGAAGGTAGGAGCCTGACCCTTAATGGCACAAGTCTGGACAATGCTCTGCCTGACCCAATTAGAACTAGTGACACAGAAAGCCTCTGGGCAATCACAAAAGGAGGGTCCAACCTCCAGGAGGAGGTCGAAACGGGTAGGTGGGCATGAACCACCTGGACCACATCCAAGCAGTGCAAGACATGACTAGGGAAGCCAGATAACTTGCTATCCCACCAAAAGACATACAACAAACATACCTGAAATTATGAGGACACCTGGTGGGTAAAAAATGGCCTTGCGGCCTTTTATTAACAAAATATAGAATAAACGTATTAATAAATATTTTCAACATAAAATATTCAACCATAAAATCTTCAAAAATATACAACTGTAAACAATAAACGGATCCTAGTCCCTGACGACCCCATCTTAAATTTTAGTTGAGCCTGCAGTCCCTGTTCTAGGCGTTACGCCAACTTGACCGCAGACCCCCAACTTCTTGACAGTTACTGACTGCCATTAGAGCCAAAAGGACTCCATCTCAGGGATGGGTCCCAACTTTAAGCCAATATTCTATATATATTAGATATATGGCCATAAACTTTCACCAAGGACCCACGCCTGATCACAACTTCTGATAGCCTTAAAACACTAAAAATAGGGAGGGAGGGTGGGAAATTCCCTATCTCCTGCTGACCTCTCGACGAACTGGTGACTCCACCCTGAACCTGCAAACCTTTATACTGCTCCACCCCTTCAACACCCGTCCAATAAGGTAAGTGCAGAAACAACTTTCCTTAAGGAAAACAAATCCTTGCATAGGGAGGGGTTATCACCCCTGTAACATTTGCTGTCTTTGCACATCTGTTCAGAACATTTCACCTCACTTTCCGTCCCAATGACAAATGTTTTTGGAAAAGTGGGGTTTTAATTGAAACAAGGATTGGTGATAAAGCATCAGTAGAGAGGAGATACCTTTTTCCCAAATTAAATCTAACAGGATCGAATTTCCCTTCCTAGGGGTAGATTTCCTCTCACTTCCTGTTTTCTCTTTCCGTTTGCAAGTAGTTTGTAAGTTGGATGTTTGAAAGTAGGGACCTGCCGTATATACTCTGCAGAAATTTGCCCCATTAGATGTTGGTGTAGCCACAATACTGTAAGCCCTCACAGTTACTCTTGGTGGGCACAGGAATGGGCCCTGCTGTGAGTTATTACCCTGTTTCCCCGAAAATAAGACCTAGCGTGATTGTCGGTAATGGCTGCAATATAAGCCCTACCCCCCAAATAAGCCCTAGTTAAAGTCCTTGTAGGTCTTATTTTCAGGGTAGGGCTTATTTTCAGAGAAACAGGGTTGGGCTTATTTGGGGGGTAGGGCTTATATTTCAGCCATCACCGACAATCACGCTAGGTCTTATTTTCGGGGAAACAGGGTAGATCAAGATTTGTAATTGCATGCACCTGTTGAACAGGGCAGAAAAATTGGGCCTTTGGTGGTGGTGGTGGACGGTGTTGCCACAAGACTGTAAGCCCTCACAGTTACTTTTGGTGGGCGCAGGAATGGGCCCTGCTGTGAGTTATTAGATCAAGATTTGTAATTGCATGCACCTGTTGAACAGGGCAGAAAAATTGGGCCTTTGGTGGTGGTGGTGGTGGTGGACGGTGTTGCCACAAGACTGTAAGCCCTCACAGTTACTCTTGGTGGGCACAGGAATGGACCCTGCTGTGAGTTATTAGATCAAGATTTGTAATTGCATGCACCTGTTGAACAGGGCAGAAAAATTGGGCCTTTGGTGGTGGTGGTGGTGGTGGTGGACGGTGTTACCACAAGACTGTAAGCCCTCACAGTTACTCTTGGTGGGCACAGGAATGGACCCTGCTGTGAGTTATTAGATCAAGATTTGTAACTGCATGCACCTGTTAACAGGGCTGAAAAATTGTGCCTTAGGCACTGGTGCTGGTGCCACAACACTGCAACCCCTCACAGATACTGTACTCTGAGCACAGCAATGAGACCTGTTGCAAAGCATTGCCTAAAAATTGTAATTACACGCCCCAACAGGGGCTGAAAAATTGTGCCTTAGGCACTGGTGCTGGTGCCACAACACTGCAACCCCTCACAGATACTGTACTTGGAGCACAGCAGTCACACCTGTTGCGAAGCATTTTTTTTTAAAATTGTAATTACACGCCCCTGTTATACAGGGGCTGAAAAATTGTGCCTTAGGCACTGGTGTGGTGGCACCCAGAAACAAAAATGTTCTTCCAAGCTATCAAGGAATGGATCATTGAGGAGGAGGAAGAAGATAGTCAGTGAACATAACAGGACAGTCACTCAGCATCAGCATAGGCAGTCTTGAAGGGATGTGACATTATAAATTATTCAGTTATATCCGCTTCAGGTGCCTGGTAGCTGGTGGTGATCCAAGACTGATTCATTTTTATGAAGGTCAGTCGATCAACCGAGTCGGTGGACAGGTGCACCCTGTGATCAGTGACAAATCCTCCAGCAGCACTGAAAGTGCGTTCGGAAAGAAAAGAACAGGCCAGTAGCTCAATTGCATACTGTGCAAGCTCTGGCCAGTGATCCATCCTCAAGACCCAGTAAGCCAGAGGATTTTCGGTGGGAAAGGTGTCCAAGTCTGACCTTGCCCCTAGGCATTCCTGCACCATGTATATCAGACGCTGGCGATGGTTGCTGGTATCGATCATACCTTGGGGCTGCGGACTAAAAAATTGTCTGAACGCATCGGTCAGACGTCTACCTTCCCCACCGCTCCTTCTGCTACTGACCGAAGCCTCAGCAACTCGTTGTCCAGGACCAGGAGTTTGTAACCTCCCAGTTTCTGGGAACGCGTTGCACAGACCTTTCTCCAAGGCCTCCCTGAGATGTCTCATCCTCTGCTCCCTCTGCGACGGCAAGATAAGGTCCGCAACCTTACCCTTGTACCGTGGATCAAGGAGAGTGGCCAGCCAGTAATGGTCCCTCTCCTTGATCCGAAGAATACGAGGATCCTTCCGCAGGCTTTGCAGGATCAGGGAGGCCATGCAACGTAGGTTAGCTGAGGCATTCGGTCCGGAGTCTTCTGGGTCACTGAGGACGACATGATCGCCAGCCACCTCCTCCCAGCCACGTACAAGTCCACTGGTTTGTTGGGACTGTACATCATCCCTAAAAGACTGCTGCTGCTGATGCTGATGCTGAGTGCCAGGCTCCACCTCCATGCTCACACAATCCTCCTCCTCCTCATCCTCTTCCTGTGTGATGGGTGGGACAGAAGTAACACTGTCTGGATAAAGGGGGCCTTGAGAGGCAAGGAAGTCCTCCTCTTCCTGCCTCTGTTCTGCCTCAAGTGCCCTGTCCATTATCCCACGCAGCGTATGCTCCAACAGGTGGACAAGAGGTACAGTGTCACTGATGCATGCACTGTCACTGCTCACCATCCTCGTGGCCTCCTCAAATGGTGACAGGACAGTGCATGCATCCCTGATCATGCTCCACTGGCGTGGGGAAAAAAAGCCAAGCTCCCCTGACCCTGTCCTGGTGCCGTAGTCGCAAAGGTACTCATTGATGGCCCTCTGCTGCGTGTGCAGTCGCTGCAGCATGGCCAACGTTGAGTTCCACCTGGTGGGCATGTCACATATTAGGCGGTTCTTGGGCAGGTTCAGCTCCTTTTACAGCTCAGCCAGCCGAGCACTGGCATTATAAGATCAGCGGAAATGCACACAGACTTTCCTGGCCTGCCTCAGGACATCCTGTAAGCCTGGGTACCTGCCCAAGAACCACTGCACCACCAGGTTGAGGACGTGAGCCATACAGGGCACATGGGTGAGCTGCCCCTGTCGCAGGGCGGAGAGGAGGTTGGTGCCATTGTCAGAAACCACCATTCCTGGCTTAAGCTGGCGTGGCGTAAACCACCTCTCGGCCTGCCCCTGCAGAGCTGCCAGAACCTCTGCCCCAGTGTGGCTCCTGTCCCCCAAACACACCAGCGGAAGCACGGCATGGCATCTTTTTGCCTGCGTACTCGCGTAGCCCCTTGTACGCCTACGGAGCACCGCTGGTTCCGAGGACAGAGCACTCGAAGAGGCCATGGGGGAAGAAGAAGAGGAGGGGGTGGAGGAGAGAGGTGTGTCACAACCAGTAGTAGCATTTTGGAGGCGTGGTGGCAGAACAACCTCCAACACTACTGCACCTTGTCCTGCATCCCTCCCAGCTGCCAATAGAGTGACCCAATGGGCCGTGAAAGACAGATAACGTCCCTGTACATGCCTGCTGGACCATGAGTCAGCGGTAATATGCACCTTACCACTGACCGCCCTGTCCAGCGAGGCATGGACATTGCCTTTCACATGCCGGTAGAGAGACGGAATCGCCTTCCGTGAGAAAAAGTGGCGTTTGGGAAACTGCCACTGAGGAACCGCACATTGAACAAACTCACGGAAGGGGGCCGGAGTCTACCAACTGAAAAGGCAGCAGTTGAAGTGCTAGCAATTTAGCCAAGCTAGCATTCAACCGCTGGGCATGTGGATGGCTGGGAGTATACTTCTTTCGACGGTCCAGCAGCTGGGGCAGGGAAATTTGCCTGCTACAATCGGACGTCGGTGTACTGCAAGTACTTGGTTGTGACACACCTAATTCTACACCTTCAGTCCTCTCAGAGCAGCTTTCAGAGAGGACTGAAGATATAGTGGGGATGGAGACCCCAACTGATGAGGAGCAAGGAGAGGTCCGCTTTGTTCTTTGGTGCAGGTCTTTAATGTGCGCTTGCCAACGAGCTGCATGGCAGGTCGACATATGTCTGCTCATGCTTGTGGTGCCCAAGCGGCTGATGTTTTGGCCACGCGAGATACGCTTGAGACAAATATTGCAAATAGCAGTGGTGCGATCTGATGCACTCGTCTCAAAAAAGGCCCACACCAAAGAACTTTTGTGATAACGTGCAGAGGCAGCGCCCTGCACAGGCGGAGCTCTGCGGTGTGATTCAGTTGCTGTGCTGGCCTGTAGCAGGCCTCCAGGGGGCATCCTGCCTCGTTGGACATGTGCCGCCGCATCCTCCTCCTCCTCTCTCCCTTCAGGCACCCACGTGGAGTCAGTGACCTCATCATCCCCTCCCTTTTCACCACTAGAGCAAACCTGGCAGTAAGCTGCAGCTGGTGGAACATTACTGCCAGATTGCTGTCCTTCAGCATCCCCTCTCACTGCCCGCACACTACTGCCTTCCTCAAGCTGGGTATCATAATCCGAGCCTTCGAATCGTTGGGCATCCTCCTGGAGCATGTACCCAACACTGTGCTCAAACAGTTCGGGGGACTCCTCAGGAGGACATGGTGGGTCTAGGGAAGGGGTGGCTGATGATGCCATTGAGTACGCGTTGGCAGCTGCTCTGCCAGTACCCTGAGCCTGGGTGAGAGTGGATGAGGAGGATGAGGAGGGCTTGGTCATCCATTCTACAAAGCCTTCGGCATGATGCGGCTCAACATGTCCAGCTGCTGAAAACAAAGACAAGCGTGTCCCATGGCCACGTGCTGATGACGATGCACGACCACGTCCACGACCAGCACTGTTGTCTCTAGAAACAGAGCCTGCTTGCCCTGTGTTCTTGCCTCGGGACGGTCTGCCTCTCCTTGGCGGTCTTCCAGCCATTGTAGTAGGTAGTGTATATTGTATAAAAAATAGAGCTCCTATGTGTGCTCACAACACACTGTAGGTCCTATGGGTGCTGACACAAACACACTAGAGGTACTATGTGTGCTGACAAGAAAATATAGGTCCTATGTGTGCTGCCACAAACACACTATAAGTCCTATGGGTGCTGCCACAAACACACTATAGGTACTATGTGTGCTGCTGACAAGAAAATATAGGTCCTATGTGTGCTGCCACAAACACACTATAAATCCTATGGGTGCTGACACAAACACACTATATGTACTATGTGTGCTGCTGACAAGAAAATATAGGTCCTATGTGTGCTGCCACAAACACACTATAAGTCCTATGGGTGCTGACACAAACACACTATAGGTACTATGTGTGCTGCTGACAAGAAAATATAGGTCCTATGTGTGCTGCCACAAACACACTATAAGTCCTATGGGTGCTGACACAAACACACTATAGGTACTATGTGTGCTGCTGACAAGAAAATATAGGTCCTATGTGTGCTGCCACAAACACACTATAAGTCCTATGGGTGCTGACACAAACACACTATAGGTACTATGTGTGCTGCTGACAAGAAAATATAGGTCCTATGTGTGCTGCCACAAACACACTACAAGTCCTGGAGCAGGGAGGCTTGGGATACTCAAATATAAATGTACCTCATCCCGATTAAATGGTAATTGGGTGAACGGGGATAGGAGCAGGGGATTATGACGGTACTAAATTATGAAATAGAATACTCGTGACTTTTTTGTAAAAAGTTTTTTAACAATTTATTAGAAAATTTCTTAATACAGACATACAATAAAGAAAAGGATACAAAAAAAAAAAAATGAAATTAGTCCATCAGTCGCAATGGGGTCCACTGTAAAGTGGGAAAGAGGGCCCCAGAAGTGACCGAGGGATCAAGCATGTGAAGAAATATACAAATTAATAAGTGGATTAAAAAGGTCTATACAATTGTATAGATCATGGGTACATTTGAAGCTGGAGGATAGAATTGACCGACATGTTTCGCCAGACTATGGCTTCTTCAGGGTCACTTGTATCAATTTGTACCCGCAAATAAGTCTAATGAGATACAAAAGAAAATGAATTATCATTAAAAATAAGAAAAGCAAATGTGGGTCAGATAATCGTTCGTCATACATGTCAATTTAAGGCTAAATGCATGCCCCCTCATCTCATACTGATCGAGTCCCTCCCAAATACCGGCCAGGCATGGAAATACATACCGCAACGCCAATTGACAACACCAAGCAGATAATCCCACTGGAGTTATGTGCAAAGACCCATTGCTGGGGACTGTCGAGGGCCGACAGGGAGCCTGGTGGGAAAATGGAGGCAGCATAAATATAGACAAAAATGGGTATCAAGCTAAGTTGATTTCCATGCATGGCTAACATAGCCTAAAGTGTGCCAAGCTTACCTATATAAAAGGTTTATTAGAAACAAGGAGGGGAGCGCCAGATTGAAGGAATGAAGCTGAGGTAAGTAAACAATTGTAGCTATGGGTCACTGTGGGAATAAAAGAAAGGTATTTATGATAGTTTAGATATAGGTCCAACGTAGTGGACCAACTGTCTGGAATACAAGAGAACAGGATAAGCTTACCGCGGGTCCAAGTTGAGCATTGTTTGAGATTATGCTGGAAAAAAGCCCAATAAGGGCTAAGTAAAATCCAAAAAATTGGTGGAAAAGAGGAACCCGTCCCGCAGAGGATGAATGCCCGTAGCTACAAAATAAACCAGGGAGAAAGAGAAATAGGAATAAAAAATGAATTCAAAAAAAGTCAGTTGTCAAAAAATAGGAGAAAAAGAGAAACATTTCACAGACCTGCTTCAACAGCATTCAAAGTATACTGGCGCTCCAAAGTCCAACACCATTAGGGTGTGGATTAGCAGGCTATATAGGTCCTACCACACCTAATCACGATATACCGTGATTAGGCGGCGGGCAAAGAGGCCTCCCGCGCATGCGCAGAAGCAAATGCGCGTTTGCCTACAACACCCACAATGCTAGTGGGATAGTGGATGCGCGCGCACCTCATTGCGCGCGTCACACACGAACGGACCGCAACACTCCACCCCATGGGCAGCAAATGAACTGCAGATGGACAGCGGCAGCAGAAAGGAACTGATGCGCTGGACACAAAGAGAAAATAGGGGAATCCCGGTTTCTGCAATGGGAAAAGGATGGATAGTGGGCTGGCTGGTCCCAAGGTGGCAGTAGCATGGAGGAGCGGAGGCATGGAGGCAAAGCGGGCTGCCAATATATATAATTATATAAAGGCAACCCTGGGGTGCCCAAACATATCGCCAGCAGGGGGGTACAGACATGGCTAGATATGTAAACTGGGAAACTGCATGGAAGCTGACAGCATCGCCGCACCAATCACCAAACACAGGCCGGGACATGGGACAAAAAAAGGGGGACAAGGATATGCAGAGAGGGGGGCAGAGGGAGCCGGGACCCCAAAAAAATCCCACTGTTGATGGGATCCCAATTAGTGACATGCAGAGGAACGACATCCATCATTGGCTATATACTGGGAAGTAAAGTATACAGTGTAAGATAAATGAACAACAATTAATGATACAAGCAGATTTTAAACCAAGAAGAATACAAAATATAAATAACAATATACCTAGTTGGCAATGACCAGATGGTCAGGTCCAAATGCATAGTGAGTATTAGAAAATTGACATACAAATAAAGAAGCATAGTTTCAACTTTAATAGTAAGGAAATAAAATGTAATAATAAGCAATAAGCACATAAATGAGGACTGTATAGGTGCCGATCTCCCCCACAGGGTCCAACACACCTAAGGTTATGGGCCAGAGGTAGCGACACAAGGAGGGCCCTTACATGGAAGAAAGGTATTACATGTATAAATTTAGTCCAAGACCAGTTGCATAAGCATGATAAACATATTGGAGAAAGTTGTATACGTAAAGAAATCATCTATTGCGGTTATCGCACAAGGCTTAACTAGAGGAATGATTTGAAACTGATGTATTCATTCAAGCCCGGAAATTGAACGGCATTGAGATTATGTATCCATCTAGTCTCAAGCTGTAGGAGCTTTTCATCAATACCCCCGCCCCTAATATGTGTCTCGACATGTTCTAGTGCCGAGAAGCATATGTGCTGGGGGTCAAAGTTATGTACTTGGCCAAGATGCCTGTTGATGGCTGTGGTAGTGGTACGTTTGAGAGTGGGTTTAATGTGGTCACGAATGCGTACTTAAAAGGGTCGTTTGGTTTTGCCAATATAAAAACAACCACATGTACATGTGGCAAGATATACAACACCTATAGTTCTACAGTTTACATGGTGTGCAATTTGATGAAAAGAGCCATTAGGTAACTGGGTAATTTTGGAATTTGCGATAAATTGGCATATGTCGCATGACCCACAGGGATATGTTCCATTTTCGCGACGTATCTGAGTCGCTAATGGGGCATGATGGCTTCTCGTGAGACGATCACGAAGCGAGGGGCATCTTCTATAGGTGATATCAGGTCGTGAGCCAATAAATTTGCTAACTGTAGGGTCCGCTAGAAGTAAAGGCCAAAAATTGTTCACTATTTGGCGTGTATGAGCGTGCATAGAGGAGTAGCGGGTTATAAGTCTAACTGGTTGGGTGTCATTTGAATTTTTAGTACTGTAAATTAATTTACTCCTATCCAAGTTTTTGACTTTATTGAAAGATCGTTTCAATAATGCATGGCTATAGCCTCTATTTATTAGTCTATAATAGAGTTCTTTGGATGCTTTAAAGAAGTCAAATAGAGCTTTCTTTTGATGGTATTTGATTGCCTCTGTGATTTTTATTTTTTGCGCGAAAATTTTGAAAAAAAAAGAGATTTTCTACTTTTTGTTATAAAAAAAATCTAATAAACTCAATTTTAGTCAAACATTTGGGCCAAAATGTATTCAGCCACATGTCTTTAGTAAAAAAAAATGCCAATAAGCGTATATTTATTGGTTTGCGCAAAAGTTATTGCGTCTACAAACTAGAGTACATTTTCTGGAATTTACACCGCTTTTAATTTATGACTGCCTATTTCATTTCTTGAGGTGCTAAAATGGCAGAGAAGTACAAAAACCCCCCAAATGACCCATTTTGGAAAGTAGACACCCCAAGCTATTTGCTGAGAGGCATGTTGAGCCCATTGAATATTTTTTTTTTTAGTCCCAAGTGATTGAATAAAGACAAAAATAAAAAAGATTTTTTTTTTTTCAAAAAGTTGTCACTAAATGATATATTGCTCACACATGCCATAGTTATATGTGGAATTGCACCCCAAAATACATTTTGCTGCTTCTCCTGAGTATGGGGATACCACATGTGTGGGACTTTTTGGGAGCCTAGCCGCGTACGGGGCCCCGAAACCCAAGCACCGCCTTCAGGATTTCTAAGGGTGCAAATTTTTGATTTCACTCCTCACTACCTATCACAGTTTCGAAGGCCATAAAATGCCAAAATAGCACAAAACCCCCCCAAATGACCCCATTTTGGAAAGTAGACACCCCAAGCTATTTGTTGAGAGGCATGGTGAGTATTTTACAGCTCTCATTTGTTTTTGAAAATGAAGAAAGTAAAGAAAAAAAAATTTTTTTTTTCTTTTTTCAATTTTCAAAACTTTGTGACAAAAAGAGACATCTGCAAAATACTCACAATACCTCTCAGCAAATAGCTTGGGGTGTCTACTTTCCAAAATGGGGTCATTTTGGGGGGTTTTATGCCATCTGGGCATTCCATGGCCTCCGAAACTGTGATTGGCAGTGAGAAGTGAAATAAAAAAATTACACCCTTAGAAAGCCTGAAGGCGGTGATTGGTTTTTGGGGTTCCGTACGCAGCTAGGCTCCCAAAAAGTCCCACACATGTGGTATCCCCGTACTCAGGAGAAGCAACAGAATGTATTTTGGGGTGTATTTCTACATATGCCCATGACATGTTTGAGCAATATATCATTTAGTGACAACTTTTTGTAAAAAAAATATATATATTTTTTTTTTTTCATTATTCAATCTCTTGGGACAAAAAAAAAAAATATTTAATGGGCTCAACATTGCTCTCATCAAATAGCTTGGGGTGTCTACTTTCCAAAATGGGGTCATTTGGGGGGGTTTGAACTGTCCTGGCATTTTATGCACAACATTTAGAAGCCTATGTCACACGTCACCCACTCTTCTAACCACTTGTAGACAAAGCCCTTTCTGACACTTTTTGTTTACATGAAAACATATTTTTTTTTTGCAAGAAAATTACGTTGAACCCCAAAACACTATATATAATGTTAAAGCAAAGGCCCTACAGATTAAAATGGTGGGTGTTGCATTTTTTTTTTCCACACAGTATTTGCGCAGCGATTTTTCAAACGCATTTTTTGTGGAAAAAATACACTTTTTTTTATTTTAATGCACTAAAACACACTATATTGCTCAAATTTTTGATGAAATAAAAAATATGATCTTAGGCCGAGTACATGGATACCAAACACGACATGCTTTAAAATTGCGCACAAACACGCAGTGGAGATAAACTACATACATTTTTAAAAGCCTTTAAAAGCCTTTACATGATACCACATTAGATTCACGGAGGAGGTCTACTGCTAAAATTACTGCCCTCGATCTGACCTTCGCGGTGATACCTCACATGCATGGTGCAATTGCTGTTTACATATGACGCCAGACCAACGCTTGTGTACGCCTTTGCGCAAGAGAAGGGGGGGCAGGGGTGCTTTTTTTTTTTTTTGGGGTTTTTTTTTTATTTATTTAGCTTTTTTATTTTATTTTTAAACTGTTCCTTCCATTTTTTTTCTTTGTTATGATTTTTATTGTTATCTCAGGGAATGTAAATATCCCCTATGATAGCAATAGGCAGTGACAGGTACTCTTTTTTTGAAAAAATTGGGGTCTATTAGACCCTAGATCTTTCCTCTGCCCTCAAAGCATCTGACCACACCAAGATTGGTGTGATAAAATGCTTTCCCAATTTCCCAATGGCGCGGTTTATATCCGGGAGGGGGACATTCCCTCCCACTGCTTGTAAAAGCAGTCTAGAGGCTAATTACCCGCTAGAATTGCTTTTACATGAAAGCCGATCACTGGCTGAAAAGAATGATACCAAGATGATACCTAAACCTGCAGGCATCATTCTGGTATAACCATTCAAAGTCCAGCAACATACTGGACATATATTGTAATCTTTTTTTTTTTCATGCAGCCTCTTGGCTGAACGAAAAAAAGAGATTGATTGGTGGGTATGCCCACCATTAGAATACCTCCCTTCATCCACCCACTTCTAATGATGGGCATACATGCACCATTTATATATGCCGATGCATGGGGGCATCCTCCCGCAAAAGTTATGCCGTGTACACACGGTCGGAATTTCGACCGTATGTACGTGGCATTAGGAGCCAATCGCTCCTCCCCCCCCTGCTGCCCCCATGCTTCGGCATATATGCTCTTTTTTTTAACTGTGGTGGTGAAATCACCTCCTACAGTGTTGGAGTCGCGTCTTTATGTATCGTGGGAGCAAACGCTGTTGCTGTCAAGATAAATAAATCCGCGTTGCAACTGAATGGCGCACCTGAAAACAAAAAAATGCTTAACACTAAAACACAGTAAACAAAATTACATACCTGAAAAGCAAGCATGATAAAACATGATAAAACATAATAAAACATTGCAGAATAGAATGGAGTAAAAAAAGAGCAACAATAGAGAGAGAATAGAGTGAGAGAGAGAACAATAAAACGACAACTATTTTATTTTTTTTTTTTTTTTTGAGATTCACAGGTAAAAAAGCTCCTGACTGAAGCGACTGAATCAAAACGCTACCACAAAAAAACTGTTAGCGATCGCAGGGATCAGGCCTGACTCTGCGAACGCTGCAGTTATGTGTGCTTAGTGTTTTGTAAGTGACAGTGATCGATCGATACTGCACTTGGGTGGGCTGGGCTGGGCGGAGGGGGAAAACGCAGGTGCTAGCAGGTATCTGGGCTGATCCCGCTAACAATGCGTTTTTTTTTGGAACCCTAAACTGCTGGGACGCTAGTATAGATCTGATCAGATCAGATATTGATCTGTTCAGATACTGTGCCACTAAGGGAGGTGTATGCTTTGTGCGTGGGTGTTTGCGGTACTGGCACTAACCTGGGGCAACGCAGACCTTATTTGACCCTAAAACCTAATTGATATCACCCGCCGGGCGATCAGGGGGTTAAACCGTTATTGGGTAATAAATGGCGGGTGCCCTGACAGTATAAAAAACAAGCTAACTAACCAGCGTCACCCGTAACAGTAATACAAAAAAAAACTGGTTACCTATCGACACTAATGCAGCGATCAGAAAAAACGATCGCTTAGTGACACTGGCAAAAGGGGGTGAAAGGGTTAACTAGGGGCAATCAGGGGGTTAAACCTTTATTAGGTAATATATGGGGGTACCTGACGCTATATAAAAACCTGACGGGGAACCTAAATAACGAAATAACTAACTGGCTAACCAGCGTCACCAGTGACAGTTATACAGTGATCACTGGTGAAAGGGTTAACTCTAGGGGCAATCAGGGGGTTAAAACCTTTATTTAGGTTGTAATATGGGGGTACCTGACCTATAAACCTATTTATGAACCTATATAAACATGGCGGTTACCTAAAAAAAAAAAATGGTTACCTAGCGACACTAATGCAGCGATCAGAAAAACGATCGCTTAGTGACACTGGCAAAAGGGGGTGAAAGGGTTAACTAGGGGCAATCAGGGGGTTAAAACCTTTATTAGGTAATATATGGGGGTACCTGACGCTATATAAAAACCTGACGGGGAACCTAAATAACGAAATAACTAACTGGCTAACCAGCGTCACCAGTGACAGTTATACAGTGATCACTGGTGAAAGGGTTAACTCTAGGGGCAATCAAGGGGTTAAAACCTTTATTTAGGTTGTAATATGGGGGTACCTGACCTATAAAACTATTTATGAACCTATATAAACATGGCGGTTACCTAAAAAAAAAAAATGGTTACCTAGCGACAGCAGTGACACTAATACAGCGATCAGAAAAAACGATCGCTTAGTGACACTGGCAAAAGGGGGTGAAAGGGTTACCTGGGGGGCAATCAAGGGGTTAAACCTTTATTAGGGGGGGGTAGGGGGCTACCTTGGACCTAAAACTAACTGCCCTGACAGTTATTACAGTCACACTGACACTAAATGCAGTGATCAGTAAAAAAATGATCACTGCAATTAGTGACACTGTGACTGGGGGGGGAGGGGGTGATCTGGGGGGTGATCAGGGGGTGACAGGGGGGTGGAATATGTGCCTAACTGTACTGGTGTCAGTGTAGTGTTGTGCACTAACCTTAACATGTTCGCCGCTCGGCGTCTCCGGTCACATAGACCGGCGCACCGAGCGTGACATCACTTCCGCCTTCCTGTCTATACAATAGACAGGAAGGGGAAGTTTCTCATTGGCCAGGAGCGATCGCGAGGGGGTGGCCAGAAACCACTGGCCGTCCCCTCGTCCCGGATCGCTCCTGAAGCGATCCCGACCGTCCCCGCCGGCGGAGGGGGGTCCGATCGGACCCCCCAACCGCCGGAAGAATGTCACGTACAGGTACGTGATTCTGCCTGTACGTGCCATTCTGCCGACGTATATATACAGGGGGCGGTCGGCAAGTGGTTAAAGAAGTCAACGTCTGAAGTACAGTTATGTCTAATCCTTAAATATTGGCTATATGGAATACTGTTGAGTAAAGATTGAGGGTGAGCACTTTGAGCATGTAGAATAGTGTTGCCTGCAGTGGGTTTTCTAAATAAAGATGTACTAATTGCGCCAGTTTTATCGATGTTAATAGTTAGGTCAAGGAAATTAACAGATTGCTGACTGTATTCCATGGTAAATTTCAAGTTGAAATCATTGGAACCCAAGGATTCAAAAAATTGTTCGAGATCATGTTGTGATCCTGACCACAGTAGTAGAATGTCATCGATGTATCTAAACCAGTGTAAAATCATGGATTTGTGACCTGAACCTAGATTAGAAAACAAGTGTCTTTCCCACCCCCCCAGGTACAGGTTGGCATATGAGGGCGCACATCTGGTCCCCATAGCCACACCCTGCACCTGGAGGAAGTGGGAACTACCAAACATAAAGTGGTTCTTTGTGAGGATAAATTTTAAAAGGTCAAGCACAAAATTGGCATAGTTGTCAAATTGAGGGCCACGTTCAAGGAGAAGGCCACAAATTCACAAATCGGTAACAAATCCCCCTGGTCGTCCTATAGTGTCTGGCTGTCATTGTCTAACGGAAAATGCCAGCACCCTTGTAGACAAATACCTTGCACCTCATGTTCATGCGTTGCCTTCATATGTTAAAGATACTATTCATCTTTTGAAAATATTGCAAAATATGACTGTGCCCCCAAATGTTTATTTGGTAACCTTGGATGTAGAATGTTTATATAACTGCATTCCTCACCTCAAGGGTATAGAAGTCATTCGTGGCCTTCTCCTTGAACGTGGCCCTCAATTTGACAACTATGCCAATTTTGTGCTTGACCTTTTAAAATTTATCCTCACAAAGAACCACTTTATGTTTGGTAGTTCCCACTTCCTCCAGGTGCAGGGTGTGGCTATGGGGACCAGATGTGCGCCCTCATATGCCAACCTGTACCTGGGGGGGTGGGAAAGACACTTGTTTTCTAATCTAGGTTCAGGTCACAAATCCATGATTTTACACTGGTTTAGATACATCGATGACATTCTACTACTGTGGTCAGGATCACAACATGATCTCGAACAATTTTTTGAATCCTTGGGTTCCAATGATTTCAACTTGAAATTTACCATGGAATACAGTCAGCAATCTGTTAATTTCCTTGACCTAACTATTAACATCGATAAAACTGGCGCAATTAGTACATCTTTATTTAGAAAACCCACTGCAGGCAACACTATTCTACATGCTCAAAGTGCTCACCCTCAATCTTTACTCAACAGTATTCCATATAGCCAATATTTAAGGATTAGACATAACTGTACTTCAGACGTTGACTTCTTTAAAGCATCCAAAGAACTCTATTATAGACTAATAAATAGAGGCTATAGCCATGCATTATTGAAACGATCTTTCAATAAAGTCAAAAACTTGGATAGGAGTAAATTAATTTACAGTACTAAAAATTCAAATGACACCCAACCAGTTAGACTTATAACCCGCTACTCCTCTATGCACGCTCATACACGCCAAATAGTGAACAATTTTTGGCCTTTACTTCTAGCGGACCCTACAGTTAGCAAATTTATTGGCTCACGACCTGATATCACCTATAGAAGATGCCCCTCGCTTCGTGATCGTCTCACGAGAAGCCATCATGCCCCATTAGCGACTCAGATACGTCGCGAAAATGGAACATATCCCTGTGGGTCATGCGACATATGCCAATTTATCGCAAATTCCAAAATTACCCAGTTACCTAATGGCTCTTTTCATCAAATTGCACATCATGTAAACTGTAGAACTATAGGTGTTGTATATCTTGCCACATGTACATGTGGTTGTTTTTATATTGGCAAAACCAAACGACCCTTTTAAGTACGCATTCGTGACCACATTAAACCCACTCTCAAACGTACCACTACCACAGCCATCAACAGGCATCTTGGCCAAGTACATAACTTTGACCCCCAGCACATATGCTTCTCGGCACTAGAACATGTCGAGACACATATTAGGGGCGGGGGTATTGATGAAAAGCTCCTACAGCTTGAGACTAGATGGATACATAATCTCAATGCCGTTCAATTTCCGGGCTTGAATGAATACATCAGTTTCAAATCATTCCTCTAGTTAAGCCTTGTGCGATAACCGCAATAGATGGTTTCTTTACGTATACAACTTTCTCCAATATGTTTATCATGCTTATGCAACTGGTCTTGGACTAAATTTATACATGTAATACCTTTCTTCCATGTAAGGGCCCTCCTTGTGTCGCTACCTCTGGCCCATAACCTTAGGTGTGTTGGACCCTGTGGGGGAGATCGGGCACCTATACAGTCCTCATTTATGTGCTTATTGCTTATTATTACATTTTATTTCCTTACTATTAAAGTTGAAACTATGCTTCTTTATTTGTATGTCAATTTTCTAATACTCACTATGCATTTGGACCTGACCATCTGGTCATTGCCAACTAGGTATATTGTTATTTATATTTTGTATTCTTCTTGGTTTAAAATCTGCTTGTATCATTAATTGTTGTTCATTTATCTTACACTGTATACTTTACTTCCCAGTATATAGCCAATGATGGATGTCGTTCCTCTGCATGTCACTAATTGGGATCCCATCAATAGTGGGATTTTTTTTGGGGTCCCGGCTCCCTCTGCCCCCCTCTATGCATATCCTTGTCCCCCTTTTTTTGTCCCATGTCCCGGCCTGTGTTTGGTGATTGGTGCGGCGATGCTGTCAGCTTCCATGCAGTTTCCCAGTTTACATATCTAGCCATGTCTGTACCCCCCTGCTGGCGATATGTTTGGGCACCCCAGGGTTGCCTTTATATAATTATATATATTGGCAGCCCGCTTTGCCTCCATGCCTCCGCTCCTCCATGCTACTGCCACCTTGGGACCAGCCAGCCCACTATCCATCCTTTTCCCATTGCAGAAACCGGGATTCCCCTATTTTCTCTTTGTGTCCAGCGCATCAGTTCCTTTCTGCTGCCGCTGTCCATCTGCAGTTCATTTGCTGCCCATGGGGTGGAGTGTTGCGGTCCGTTCGTGTGTGACGCGCGCAATGAGGTGCGCGCACATCCACTATCCCACTAGCATTGTGGGTGTTGTAGGCAAACGCGCATTTGCTTCTGCGCATGCGCGGGAGGCCTCTTTGCCCGCCGCCTAATCACGGTATATCGTGATTAGGTGTGGTAGGACCTATATAGCCTGCTAATCCACACCCTAATGGTGTTGGACTTTGGAGCGCCAGTATACTTTGAATGCTGTTGAAGCAGGTCTGTGAAATGTTTCTCTTTTTCTCCTATTTTTTGACAACTGACTTTTTTTAAATTAGTTTTTTATTCCTATTTCTCTTTCTCCCTGGTTTATTTTGTAGCTACGGGCATTCATCCTCTGCGGGACGGGTTCCTCTTTTCCACCAATTTTTTGGATTTTACTTAGCCCTTATTGGGCTTTTTTCCAGCATAATCTCAAACAATGCTCAACTTGGACCCGCGGTAAGCTTATCCTGTTCTCTTGTATTCCAGACAGTTGGTCCACTACGTTGGACCTATATCTAAACTATCATAAATACCTTTCTTTTATTCCCACAGTGACCCATAGCTACAATTGTTTACTTACCTCAGCTTCATTCCTTCAATCTGGCGCTCCCCTCCTTGTTTCTAATAAACCTTTTATATAGGTAAGCTTGGCACACTTTAGGCTATGTTAGCCATGCATGGAAATCAACTTAGCTTGATACCCATTTTTGTCTATATTTATGCTGCCTCCATTTTCCCACCAGGCTCCCTGTCGGCCCTCGACAGTCCCCAGCAATGGGTCTTTGCACATGACTCCAGTGGGATTATCTGCTTGGTGTTGTCAATTGGCGTTGTGGTATGTATTTCCATGCCTGGCCGGTATTTGGGAGGGACTCGATCAGTATGAGATGAGGGGGCATGCATTTAGCCTTAAATTGACATGTATGACGAACGATTATCTGACCCACATTTGCTTTTCTTATTTTTAATGATAATTCATTTTCTTTTGTATCTCATTAGACTTATTTGCGGGTACAAATTGATACAAGTGACCCTGAAGAAGCCATAGTCTGGCGAAACATGTCGGTCAATTCTATCCTCCAGCTTCAAATGTACCCATGATCTATACAATTGTATAGACCTTTTTAATCCACTTATTAATTTGTATATTTCTTCACATGCTTGATCCCTCGGTCACTTCTGGGGCCCTCTTTCCCACTTTACAGTGGACCCCATTGCGACTGATGGACTAATTTCATTTTTTTTTTTTTTTGTATCCTTTTCTTTATTGTATGTCTGTATTAAGAAATTTTCTAATAAATTGTTAAAAAACTTTTTACAAAAAAGTCACGAGTATTCTATTTCATAATTTAGTACCGTCATAATCCCCTGCTCCTATCCCCGTTCACCCAATTACCAACACTACAAGTCCTATGGGTGCTGACACAAACACACTATAGGTACTATGTTTGCTGCTGACAAGAAAATATAGGTCCTATGTGTGCTGCCACAAACACACTATAAGTCCTATGGGTGCTGACACAAACACACTATAGGTACTATGTGTGCTGCTGACAAGAAAATATAGGTCCTATGTGTGCTGCCACAAACACACTATAAGTCCTATGGGTGCTGACACAAACACACTATAGGTACTATGTGTGCTGCTGACAAGAAAATATAGGTCCTATGTGTGCTGCCACAAACACACTATAAGTCCTATGGGTGCTGACACAAACACACTATAGGTACTATGTGTGCTGCTGACAAGAAAATATAGGTCCTATGTGTGCTGCCACAAACACACTATAAATCCTATGGGTGCTGACACAAACACACTATAGGTACTATGTGTGCTGCTGACAAGAAAATATAGGTCCTATGTGTGCTGCCACAAACACACTATAAGTCCTATGGGTGCTGACACAAACACACTATAGGTACTATGTGTGCTGCTGACAAGAAAATATAGGTCCTATGTGTGCTGCCACAAACACACTATAAGTCCTATGGGTGCTGACACAAACACACTATAGGTACTATGTGTGCTGCTGACAAGAAAATATAGGTCCTATGTGTGCTGCCACAAACACACTATAAGTCCTATGGGTGCTGACACAAACACACTATAGGTACTATGTGTATACAAAAAGAAGGGGGGGCGCCTCTGAATATGTGTAAAAATTCAGTTTTATTAAATAAAAGTATCCACTCACATGGAAATATAGGGAGTCCTGTTCAGGTCCTGCAAGCTGGACTGAGGAGGTGAGGAAGCTGCATGTTTTCAGCACATCCACTTCACTTTCTTTTCTCTTCTTTTCTTCCAGCTTTGAATCTTAGTCACAGAATAAGGTATTGCAGAGCGGAGTGGAGAGAAGGATATCCAAAAAAAGTCCAGTTGCAGTTTTTCTGGGGTAAAAAAAGGAGGTAGTGGCGCGCAAAGATAAAACTAAATATTTAAAAGACAAGACGGTAAAATAGACATAGAAGGCTCCAAGTGGATAATATGAATAAGATAAAACAATATAAACCAGCAATAATGCATATAATGTGTGTGTATAAAAAGTCGGTGATGTGGTAAAAGAAAGGTGGAATCTTCCTGCACAACGTGTGGTGTGTGTCCAATAAATAGTGAAAGGGGAGTGATCCAAGGTAAATGGATATATCAGAGGAATGGTACACAGACTAAAGTGGTGTGAAGTGCAGCAAAGTAAAAAAGGCCTGGCAAAGCTAAAATGCCAAATGAAGAAAATAAAACGGTCCGTGCCAGATGGCAACTTAAAGTGAAACTGCAAATACTACAGAAGGTGAATAGCGATTAAAGAAAAATCGCATAGTGAAAACGTCCAAAATAAAGGAAGTCCATATATATCGTGGGTGAATCTGGGTATCTTCTATCCGATAAACGGGCAGGAATATCTGTGCTGAGGTGTCCAATAGTGATGGGTAATGGGGGTATAAATCCTGTGCGGTGCTCCGTGCAATCCTAAAAGGGGATAAGGGTGGCCCCTTACCTTACAGCTGTAAGGTTACAGCAGTATAATGTGGGTCTTAGGTGACCGTCCTCTCGGGGGTGTCCTCCTGGGTTTTCAAATGGTGATCCTGGGTAGTCTCTGTCTGTATGTTCAGTGTGGGGCCCTTCAGCTTGTTCAAGCAGGGGATATGGCAGGGGGTGGGGGGTTGGTTTTCACCTCAGTGGTACATGAAATTAAAATTGCCTCATAGTGTAGTATGCAAAGTGATAAAAAGATGTTTATTGCATTTCAAACAGTATACAGATAAAAGAATGGGTACTCACATTTAGGTGGTGAGTACAAAAGCAGGGTATAAACGAGCGTTCGAGCTCGGTGGCGTCACTTCCGGTAGAATCACGTGTCCCAAGAAGATGATCGTTAGATTTGCTTCCTTCAGTCATTACCGCATAGCTTAGGATGGCATGTGCGGGTAGGCATGCAGCTCAGCTGCTCCACACACAACCTTCCAGGCTCTGGAAGGTTGTGTGTGGAGCAGCTGAGCTGCATGCCTACCCGCACATGCCATCCTAAGCTATGCGGTAATGACTGAAGGAAGCAAATCTAACGATCATCTTCTTGGGACACGTGATTCTACCGGAAGTGACGCCACCGAGCTCGAACGCTCGTTTATACCCTGCTTTTGTACTCACCACCTAAATGTGAGTACCCATTCTTTTATCTGTATACTGTTTGAAATGCAATAAACATCTTTTTATCACTTTGCATACTACACTATGAGGCAATTTTAATTTCATGTACCACTGAGGTGAAAACCAACCCCCCACCCCCTGCCATATCCCCTGCTTGAACAAGCTGAAGGGCCCCACACTGAACATACAGACAGAGACTACCCAGGATCACCATTTGAAAACCCAGGAGGACACCCCCGAGAGGACGGTCACCTAAGACCCACATTATACTGCTGTAACCTTACAGCTGTAAGGTAAGGGGCCACCCTTATCCCCTTTTAGGATTGCACGGAGCACCGCACAGGATTTATACCCCCATTACCCATCACTATTGGACACCTCAGCACAGATATTCCTGCCCGTTTATCGGATAGAAGATACCCAGATTCACCCACGATATATATGGACTTCCTTTATTTTGGACGTTTTCACTATGCGATTTTTCTTTAATCGCTATTCACCTTCTGTAGTATTTGCAGTTTCACTTTAAGTTGCCATCTGGCACGGACCGTTTTATTTTCTTCATTTGGCATTTTAGCTTTGCCAGGCCTTTTTTACTTTGCTGCACTTCACACCACTTTAGTCTGTGTACCATTCCTCTGATATATCCATTTACCTTGGATCACTCCCCTTTCACTATTTATTGGACACACACCACACGTTGTGCAGGAAGATTCCACCTTTCTTTTACCACATCACCGACTTTTTATACACCTATATGCACTATTTTTTTATCCAGTCGCACCATGCGTTTTTTATGATGCATTTTTAACAAGGATTGTTTTTTACCACATACTCTGGTTTTATCACACCATTATATGCATTATTGCTGGTTTATATTGTTTTATCTTATTCATATTATCCACTTGGAGCCTTCTATGTCTATTTTACCGTCTTGTCTTTTAAATATTTAGTTTTATCTTTGCGCGCCACTACCTCCTTTTTTTTTTTTTTGCTTTTACTTGGGTTCAGACATTTCCTATTAAGTGTGCGCAGCATTCCTTTAGTCATTGTTCGTTGTGCTGGCGCAGGATTAACCCTTTAAACAGTTTTTCTGGGGTGGTCCAGTCTGGTAGTGGGGCATAAAAGCTCCCTTATTATCAGAGCAGGGGTTCCGGTGGTGGGGTACAGTGAAAGGGGAAGGCGTCAAAGCTGGGACAGCGCCGGGGGATCGCTCAGGAAGCCGTCAGTCCCGTCAGGGAGATGTAATAGAAGACACGGCCGTGTTCCAAGCTGGCAGAAACGATGCCTGGAGAGCAAACAAACGGCGTCGCCCGGCCGTGACGTCACAGGTATGCGACGCGTTTCGGGATAGGCTAGCCACTCTATGGGGGAGTGGCCGCATTTCTTTTCTCAAGCATGACGAGGCAGGGAGCAGGGGGCAGTATTTGTAGATAGAGGAGGAGGGAAGGGGGCGTGGCCAGAGCGGCAGTAAGTCAATGGGGCTGGATCCAACATTTTACTGCAGCATATTCATACAGTGGGATAAGACATAGTTCTTAAGGAAAAAAACAACAACAACACAGACACAGTGTGTATATACGTTCGGGGAACATCCACAGAGTACTATTATGTATTAGAAGAGAGGGTAATAGTTAGTATTGATAATTGTTATCATATAAGCAACATGGAATGTGAAGAAATATATACATACAATAAATAAAAATATATTTAAAAAAAGGGGAAGGCGAATATAAAATCTATGTATAAAACCAGAGTCAGAATGAAGCTGATAAATATATGTTATTTTAAAAAACTTTGACATATATGGAGTAAGAATATAAAAATGGATATACACCGATATAAACACATACGTCCATAAGAATACATATTAAAACAGAGTTCGTTGGTGGATCCTTAGAACATATGTACCAAGAAAAATATATATATACATAATTTAGAATTAGGTTTTGTGATCTATGACAAGATATAAAATATAAATGATAGATAAAATACAGTAATGTATCATAGCAATGAGTATTAAATGAAGAAAATGAAAAAAATATATACATATATATATACATGTGTATAAACACACACACATACATATACATACACATCCATCCATATAAAATCTTTAGGGGGGGGGTTAAAAAAAAAAATATATATATATATAGTATCGAGAGCAACGCACATATATGGGGTAGGGGGAAGGGAACAAACTGACAAAATAAGGGGAAATAGGCGTATATCTGGATACATATATTTTTTTTGGGGGGGGAGGGGGGGGGGGAAGCACACGGATATTCATATTAATAGGAAAATCTGATATAGCATTAGAAGCAGTTTTTCTTAAAGTCCTGATACTTACTATAGAGATGCACGAACCCGCCACCCCCATGAGTATAAGTGTATATATATATATATATATATATATATATATATATATATATATATATATAACGAAACCTGTGATAAAAAAATTGGTAGAGAGCTATAAGAAAACTATTTTCATTTTTAATATATACAGTAGTCAAATGGTTATATCATCTGCTGTAACATAAAAAGAAAGCGTAGTGGCAGTATGAGGCCTTTTGGCCAAATTACAGGACGGTAGCAATTTCTATGCCTTCGTTTAGGCCGCCAGGCGAGAGAACGTCTAGGGTATAGATCCAGAAAGTTTCTCTGGCACATAGTCTCTTAAAGCGTTCAGCTTCTGTCATGGATTTTGGAATTTGTTCAATAATCCAAACCTGGAGGCCATTGGTGGATTGTTCATGGTATTGGGCAAAGTGTCGAGGGACGCTATGCATATCTTTGCCTCCCTCAATCAGACGCCGGTGTTGGCCGAACCGCTGTCTCAGAGGGCAGATGGTTCGTCCAACGTAAATTAGACCGCATGGGCAGGTAAGGCCATAAACCACAAAATCTGAAGAGCAATTCTAGAAATGGTCAATAAGGTAGGTTTTGCCTTTACACTGAAAGGATTTTTTGCCATGGTGGACAAAGGAGCAGGTCTTGCAACGTGATTTTTTGCATTGAAACATGCCTGTTAAGGGTATGAGAGTGCTGGTCTTTTCTCCTTACCCCCTACACATGGGAAGCTTCATATAGGTGGCTGTCTTTAGATGTGACCTCATTATACACATCTATACCACATGCCTTTGGCCTACTAGCGCTAGAGTACTTTCTAGCACAAGATCCCCTTATGAATCCACGCCAAGCTGCTTTTATTCTAGAAGCCACCAATTTTTGCCTCACACACAATTATTTTAATTTTAATGGCGATTTTTATCTGCAGATACAGGGGACAGCCATGGGAGCTAACTTCACTCCCTCTTACGCTAACCTTGCCATGGGCTATTGGGAGAAAAACTACATTACATTAAACAACCCATACTCTGCCAATATTATATTCTATGGTCGCTATATTGACGACATAATCGTCATCTGGGACGGTACCCCAGATTTGATCTCCCTTTTTGTTCAACACTGTAATTCCAACCCTTATGGTTTATCATTTACACATGTTTCTGATCCTACCAGTCTGGCGTTCCTCGACCTAGAGTTAGGTCATGTCAATGAAAACATTATCGCCAAGAACTACACTAAACCCACAGCCGGTAATTCTTTCTTGCACTATAAGAGTTGTCATTACCCAAAATGGACTAAAAACATCCCCAAAGGACAGTTCTGTCATCTTCGACAGAACTGTACCCTTGATACTGACTACGACAAATTAAGCATACCCCTAAAGAGAAAATTTGCTGACAAAGATTACCCATCTGAGCTCGTCAATGAAGCATGTGCTCTGTATTCCAAAGGTAAGCCCTTCAAAAAAGTGAGAGAAAATACAGACCATTCCCTAAGATTTTTAACTACTTTTAATTACCAATACAGAAAGATGGAAACCATTTTAAACAAACAATGGAACATTCTCCAACAGGATCCCTTACTTAAAAACATCCTCCCACCAGCTGCCAAAATCACATACCGGAAGGCCCCCAACCTAAAAAATAAAATTGCACCCAGTAAACTTCAAATTACGAAGACCACCGAAAAGACCAGCACTCTCATACCCTTAACAGGCATGTTTCAATGCAAAAAATCACGTTGCAAGACCTGCTCCTTTGTCCACCATGGCAAAAAATCCTTTCAGTGTAAAGGCAAAACCTACCTTATTGACCATTTCTACAATTGCTCTTCAGATTTTGTGGTTTATGGCCTTACCTGCCCGTGCGGTCTAATTTACGTTGGACGAACCATCTGCCCTCTGAGACAGCGGTTCGGCCAACACCGGCGTCTGATTGAGGGAGGCAAAGATATGCATAGCGTCCCTCGACACTTTGCCCAATACCATGAACAATCCACCAATGGCCTCCAGGTTTGGATTATTGAACAAATTCCAAAATCCATGACAGAAGCTGAACGCTTTAAGAGACTATGTGCCAGAGAAACTTTCTGGATCTATACCCTAGACGTTCTCTCGCCTGGCGGCCTAAACGAAGGCATAGAAATTGCTACCGTCCTGTAATTTGGCCAAAAGGCCTCATACTGCCACTACGCTTTCTTTTTATGTTACAGCAGATGATATAACCATGTGACTACTGTATATATTAAAAATGAAAATAGTTTTCTTATAGCTCTCTACCAATTTTTTTATCACAGGTTTCGTTCTATATATATATATATATATATATATATATATATATACACTTATACTCATGGGGGTGGCGGGTTCGTGCATCTCTATAGTAAGTATCAGGACTTTAAGAAAAACTGCTTCTAATGCTATATCAGATTTTCCTATTAATATGAATATCCGTGGGCGTCCCCCCCCTCCCCCCCCCCCCCAAAAAATATATGTATCCAGATATACGCCTATTTCCCCTTATTTTGTCAGTTTGTTCCCTTCCCCCTACCCCATATATGTGCGTTGCTCTCGATACTATATATATATATATATATTTTTTTTTTTTAACCCCCCCCCCCTAAAGATTTTATATGGATGGATGTGTATGTATATGTATGTGTGTGTGTTTATACACATGTATATATATATGTATATATTTTTTTCATTTTCTTCATTTAATACTCATTGCTATGATACATTACTGTATTTTATCTATCATTTATATTTTATATCTTGTCATAGATCACAAAACCTAATTCTAAATTATGTATATATATATTTTTCTTGGTACATATGTTCTAAGGATCCACCAACGAACTCTGTTTTAATATGTATTCTTATGGACGTATGTGTTTATATCGGTGTATATCCATTTTTATATTCTTACTCCATATATGTCAAAGTTTTTTAAAATAACATATATTTATCAGCTTCATTCTGACTCTGGTTTTATACATAGATTTTATATTCGCCTTCCCCTTTTTTTAAATATATTTTTATTTATTGTATGTATATATTTCTTCACATTCCATGTTGCTTATATGATAACAATTATCAATACTAACTATTACCCTCTCTTCTAATACATAATAGTACTCTGTGGATGTTCCCCGAACGTATATACACACTGTGTCTGTGTTGTTGTTGTTTTTTTCCTTAAGAACTATGTCTTATCCCACTGTATGAATATGCTGCAGTAAAATGTTGGATCCAGCCCCATTGACTTACTGCCGCTCTGGCCACGCCCCTTCCCTCCTCCTCTATCTACAAATACTGCCCCCTGCTCCCTGCCTCGTCATGCTTGAGAAAGGAATGCGGCCACTCCCCCATAGAGTGGCTAGCCTATCCCGAAACGCGTCGCATACCTGTGACGTCATGGCCGGGCGACGCCGTTTGTTTGCTCTCCAGGCCTCGTTTCTGTCAGCTTGGAACACGGCCGTGTCTTCTATTACATCTCCCTGACGGGACTGACGGCTTCCTGAGCGATCCCCCGGCGCTGTCCCAGCTTTGACGCCTTCCCCTTTCACTGTACCCCACCACCGGAACCCCTGCTCTGATAATAAGGGAGCTTTTATGCCCCACTACCAGACTGGACCACCCCAGAAAAACTGCAACTGGACTTTTTTTGGATATCCTTCTCTCCACTCCGCTCTGCAATACCTTATTCTGTGACTAAGATTCAAAGCTGGAAGAAAAGAAGAGAAAAGAAAGTGAAGTGGATGTGCTGAAAACATGCAGCTTCCTCACCTCCTCAGCCCAGCTTGCAGGACCTGAACAGGACTCCCTATATTTCCATGTGAGTGGATACTTTTATTTAATAAAACTGAATTTTTACACATATTCAGAGGCGCCCCCCCTTCTTTTTGTATATTTCTAGCTCACTGGAGCCCGCTTCTCGGTTCCCTTGGGAGGCTGCCCTGACTGACCTTATGAGATTCCCCCAGAGTATATATGTGCGTATATATATATATATGTCTTGGACTATCCGGTGATCCTGCTAAGAGGTATACTCATTTGTACTGATGCGCCTTATTGTACTTGTATTTTATAGGTACTATGTGTGCTGCTGACAAGAAAATATAGGTCCTATGTGTGCTGCCACAAACACACTATAAGTCCTATGGGTGCTGACACAAACACACTATAGGTACTATGTGTGCTGCTGACAAGAAAATATAGGTCCTATGTGTGCTGCCACAAACACAATATGGCTCCTATAAATCCCTGCCTGGGATGGGACAGAAGGTTGGGACAGAAGTTGGGGTGCAATGCTGTACTAACAGCACGCACACACCAGACTAATCCCCAGCAGCAGCTAATATCACACTCTGTGCAATCAGCAGCAATGAATGATCAGTAATTTAATGACTCAGGTCAGGAGTTAGCAATGGTTTAGCAAAGAAGAAGAATATCATTCAAGCAAAGAAGAATATCTATCAGCAGACTGCTCTTCCAGAAGCCGGAACACATGTGCCCTGGGCCGACGGCGTGTGGCCTTTTATATGGTGGGGCGTGTACTAAAGCCCCTGAGCTTTAATTAGCTACAGGCGTCCTGCCTGTAGCCAATTATTTGCTCTCCTAGTTTCCGGCGCTGTGATTGGCCAAGCATGCGGGGTCACAGTGCATGCTTGGCCAATCATCAGCCAGCAATGCACTGCGCCGGCCGCAATGCATTGCGGGCCGCTCGCATCACACGAATGTGATGCGAACGGCCCAAATAGTTCTGGGCTCGCCGAGCGAGCGAACGCCCGGTGCTCGATTCGAACGTGGGTTCGAATCAAGCACCGGGCCCATCCCTAATCCCTGGTAATGTATTGGAGAGAGGGCAAAAAAATGGGACTTTATATAAAGCATAACTGCAAAGTATTTGTGCAAGGACATGTTTGACAATTCCTTATTTATATAAAGGGTTAGAAATAAACAATATACCATGGATAACAATAATATCAATTGGATATCTTGTATTTCATATATGGACACATACATTGCAATATGATCTACAGGTAATAGATACATTGCTATGAGGTACACCATTAGAAATAACATAAATGATCTTCAATTGATTGAAGGATAAAACATTGTAGATAAAATATATGATCAGGTAGAATTTCAAATACATGCTTGCACGTGGTAGCATATGAGTGCTCTACGCGCTTCATGGAGTTCATCCACTCATCAGGAGCAATTCCAGGATTAAATTATCTATAAAAAGATAAATCAATGAATGCAAGGTGATCAGGCACAGCAACATAAGGGCAAAGGGACAGAAAGGGGTAAAAAAACAATGATTTCCTCAACCACTCTTACCTACATTGAAGCTCATACTTAGAAAGAAGAAAACGTTGACAATTGGGGGCGCTGTGAAAGCAAGCCTCCACCGGAGCTGAGGCAGTAATCTCCACGGCTATATTGTACCACAGTAAGTTGGAAGTGACACATCTATGGAACTGTAATCTCCAGGGTAACATGTGTAAAATATTTCCAGAGTACTTGAAAAGCCTCATAATGGGCCCAGCAGGTGTACAGACCTAAGAACTCAGCACAGGGTTGGAGGGAACCCCTCATAATAGGCAGAGTGGGTGTACAGACCTGGGAACTCAGCATAGGGTTGGTGTAAACCCCTCTTAATGGGCAGAGAGGATGTACAGACCCGCTAACTCCTCGCAGGGATTGTAGGAACCCCTCATAATGGGCAGAGCTGGTGTGCAGACATGGGAACACAGCACATGGATTGTGAGAACCCCTCATAATGGGTAGAGTGGGTGTACAGACCCAGGAACTCAGCACAGGAATGATGGGAACCACTCATAATGGGATCAGTGGGTTTAGAAACCTGGGAACTCAGCACAGGGCTTGTGAGAACTCTTATAAAGAACAGCCCGCAGCTATGAACGAAGGGATCAGCGCAGGGCTGGCATGAATAAAGTCAATCATGCCAGTGATGAGTATGGCCGTTTAAGGATCAGGAGGGGGTGGAGCTGGGCAACAGGAAGGGGAGGAACAATCCTCCCCAGAGTCAGTTTGCAAGGAGAAAAGTTACCAGGAGGAAGCATGGAGGAGCTCCTCTCAAACATCCGGGCGGCGGCGGCGGCAAATGGTGCAGACTGGATGAGGGCTCAGATGGAGAGAGCCCTCGGGGTGAGAACGGAGGGGGGGGGGGGGCGGTGCACGGCAGCCGGGCGCGGCAGATCCACCTGCCGGAACGCTATTCGCCTGAGGGGCGCAGGGCCGCGGACAGGCCGGGGGACAGTGTGGCCGGTACAGGCGCCGAACCGCCAGCTAAGCGGTCGGCGAGGGGGGGCCGCAGCAACCGGGGGAAGCCATCCGGGGAGGAGAAGATCGCGGGGGGCCCAGCGTGAAGAAAAAGGCATCCCCAGTCATGCGGCCGCATGCACAGGCCTCAGGCCTCATGGCGGTCACGGCGGCAGGGACGGTGGGCGGCCATCTTGGTGCAGGCAAGCAGCGGAGGAGCTCCCCTGGTACCAGGAGGGGGGATGGGGGGAGCAGCACAGCGGCAAACAGACATCAGGCCCTCAGGACAGGCGGAGACAGGGCGGCCGCCCTTGCTGGCGGTCTGCCAGGGGGGGAGGGAGAAGGAATACCAGGAGCCAGGGGGGACACCGCAGGCGGGCCTGGGAACGGCAGAGGAACAGGATGAGGACCAAGGGGGCGATCTGCCCATGGAGGGAAGATAGAAGGCCCAGGCGGGAGGCGTTCGGCCTAGCCTGCGGTCAGCGGCCGGGGGGGCCAGTACAAGTCGGCCCGGCAGCTACCAAGCGAACACGAGGGGTGAAGGCGGTCCGCCTATGCGGGTGCACTCGAGGGGGAGGAGCGACGCAAGCGGCAGTCGGGGATCACAGTCGGCAGGGGCTGGGGGCGTACTGCCCAGGTCCGGGAAAACGCAGCAGGGGCACAGAGGCGTGCGGCCTAACCCCAATGCGGTGGAACCAGCAGCTGGAACAAGTGCCCAGAGCCCAAGAAAATGTGCCAGTAAGTCGGCGGAAGGGCGGAAGAGGAGCATGAGAGAACGGAGCTCGTCTGCCTCTGGGGGCGAATCCCCTGGAGGGCAGGCTATGGAGTTGACGGAGGAGGAGCCGGAGCTGTCGGAGGGCGAACTTTCCAGGTCTGAGGACAAGGTCGTGGAGGGACGAGCTGCGGCGGTGGATTCGGGAACAGCGGCTGGTGGGAGCGTTTCCAGGCAGCCTGGTAAGTCCTTTTCATATACGGGTCTCGGTGGGAGGGATGTAATTTCCTGTTGGGGCTCACGTGAAGGGGGGGGGATTACGGTGCCGGGGCCTCACAGGGGTCATCTTTCTCGGGCAACGGGGTTCCCGAACCCCCTTTGTTGGGAGACGCCTCAGGGTGCTCCTGGCGGGGCTCAGGGATCTAGTGGGCAGGTTTGACCTTACTCCAACGGCCCCGACGGGGCCGGTGCGAGCTTGGGTTCCACACGGGGAGGAATGTCTTGGGGGGGCAGGTGGCGGCAGTGTCAGGCGGGGTGGGGACGATTGAGCAGGCGGGGGAAATGGCGATGGCGATTCCGCCCGCGTTGGCCCCGGGGGGGAGCGATGCAGGGACGGAGAGCGCGGTAGTGGCGTGTCCGCCCACGGCGCCGGCAACAGGGGAGGGTGAAAAAGGGGGGACAAAACCAAGAAACAAGACATCGTACGGTTGGCGGACTCCGCACGCTGCGAGGTCTACGTGTGTGTTGAGGGGCCCCTGGGGGCCCATTTAAAACAAGAGGTCAGGGAAAAAATCTGGAAGGGGGAGTACGTGGAGATATTTTCGCTGCTTCCCCTGGAAAAGTTCAATTTAGATAGAGTAAAACCCGAGGACAGCAAGAAGGAGGATGAAGAGAAGAGGAGATACAGGTTGATTCCGAGGACTTTCCAAAATTGGCTACAGGCGTTTGCAATTCTGGCAAGCGTGATAGGCGAGAAGGAGCCGGAGCACTGCTCAGCCCTTTTCTGTTACCTGGATGCTATTGGGGAGGCCCATCGGACTTATGGGGGACTGTCATGGCTGCGCTATGACGAACAATTCCGCCAGAGGAGGGCGGTGAGGCCGGCTCTTCGCTGGGACCACAAGGACATCAGTCTTTGGATGCGCCTGATGTCATCGGCGAAAACGGCGGGTCAGTTTTTTCAGGGGGGGGGGGGGGGGGGGGGGGCGGTGGATCAGGGGTTTCAGGTCAATCGGCCGCAAAAAAGAAGGGAGTCTGCTGGCAATACAATGAGGGCAGCTGCAAATTTGGAACCAGATGTAAGTATAAGCACGAGTGCTCGGGGTGCGGGGGATCGCACCCCACCCGGGATCACGGTGTTTTAAACAAGGAAAAGGCAAGGCCAGCGAGTCTGTTAACAAAGGGGAAGACGCCGGTGAGAGTGGGAAGAATGCGGCCTTTTCTAGATAGGTATCCGGACAAGGTGGTGGCCCAGTTGTTGGCAGCGGGTTTTGGGGAGGGTTTCGTAATTCCTGCGGTATTGGGCTCGGTGCCGCCTGGGGCGGACAACTTGAGGTCGGCTCTGAAGCACCAAGCGGTAGTATCGGAGAAATTACACAAAGAGGTAGCTCTGGGCAGGATGGCGGGCCCCTTCCCCGATATACCCATCCCCGAATTAGTGGTTTCTCCTTTGGGAGTGGTCCCTAAGAAGGAACCAAATAAATTCAGGCTAATTCACCACCTGTCTTATCCCAAAGGGGGGTCGGTGAATGATGCCATTGATCCCCAGGCTTGCGCGGTCCATTACACGTCTTTTGATGCTGCGGTCTTTTGGGTACGTAAGTATGGTAGAGGGGCTCTGATGCCAAAGACAGACATCGAGGCGGCGTTTCGTTTGCTACCTGCTCACCCCGATAGCTTTTACTTATTGGGTTGCAGGTGGCAGGAGGAATACTACGTGGATAAGTGTTTACCTATGGGTTGCTCTATCTCGTGTGCATTCTTAGAAGGCTTCAGCTCTTTTGTAGAGTGGGTGGTGAGGGACGTGTCTGGTTTGAACTCAGTGATCCACTACCTGGACGACTTTCTGTGTGTCGGTCCGCCCGCATCCAATGTTTGCGCGGTGTTACTGACGACGCTAGAAAGGATAGCAAGGGAGTTCGGCATTCCTCTTGCACCCAACAAGACGGAAGGGCCCAGGACAGTGATTAGTTTTTTGGGAATCGTCCTTGATTCAGTAGCCATGGAATGCAGGTTGCCAGAGGTAAAATTAGTAGCGTTGAAAGCAGAAGTGCGGGCCTTGGTGGGGCAGCGCAAAGTTCAGCTTAGAGCCCTACAATCAGTGTTGGGGAAGCTCAACTTTGCGTGCAGAATCATCCCGATGGGTCGGATTTTTAGCAGGAGGTTGGCAGCAAGTACTGGGGGGGTCAAGTCGCCCAGGCATTACGTGACACTTTCGCGGGACCATAAGAACGACCTGAAAATGTGGCACGTATTCCTGGACAACTTTAATGGGAGAGCGCTGTGGATGACGGAGCCGGTGAGAAACTTTGACCTAGAGTTGTTCACGGACGCCGCAGGGTCGGTGGATAAGGGGGCCTTTTTCAAGGGGCGCTGGAGTGCGGGCCCTTGGCCGGAAAGCTGGAAACGAGAGGGGTTGCTCAAGAACATGTTGTTACTGGAATTGTTCCCGGTGGTTCTGGCGGTCGAGCTGTGGGGCGAATTTTTCCGGGATCGGAAAGTTCGCTTCCACATCGATAACTTGGGGGTAGTACAGGTTATCAACAAGGTGTCAGCGGCGTCGCCGCCTGTGATACGCTTGTTGAGACATCTGGTGCTTCGGTGCATGCAGCGGAACATCTTTATTCACGCAGTGCACTTGCCAGGCTTGGACAACGTGATCGCTGATGCTCTCTCTCGGTTTCAGTGGGAGAAGTTTTGAGAGCTGGCGCCGGAGGCAGAGCATCAGGGGGTTCCGTGTCCATCGGAGATGTGGAAGATTGCCCTGGACGAATAGCGGGATGGATCCAGCGGTTGGTGAGCGAAGGGACATGGAGAGCATACAGGAAAGTATGGGACGAATGGGTTGCTTTCCAGGGTCAGGCCTCAGGGGGAGAGGGAGAACCTAGGCTGCTTTTTATTTATTTTGTCGCCAGGCACATGGAGAACGGTATTTCCGTGTCGAGGCTGGGAAAAGTTATGGCGGCCATGGCTTTCTGGTGTAAGCTCGGAGGAGGGTGCGACTGGACAAAGGAGTTCTGGGCATGTCAAGCAGTAAAGGGTTACAAGAAAGGGAAGTTGCTGCGGGACGAGCGACGGCCGGTTACGTTTGAACTTTTGGGCAGAGTGGTGGACACTCTGCTCGGGGTTTGCTCGTCCGGTTACAAGGTGGGGCTTTTCCGCACGGCCTTTGTTTTGGCTTTCTTCGGGGGTTTTCGAATAGGGGAGCTGGTAAGTTCCTCGAAGAAAAAAGGGGATGGATTGGCAGTGGGGGACGTGCGGTGCTTTGAGGACAGGTTGGTTTTGCATCTGCGTAGAACAAAGACGGACCAGCAGGGCCGAGGCAAGGATGTGGTGGTTTTCGCCATTCCAGACGCCAAACTCTGCCCCGTCTTGGTTACGAGTGTGTTCTTGCAGGGGAGGCCAGCTGTGGAGGGCCCCCTGCTGGTACATCAGAATGGCGAGGCGCTGTCGCGATTCCAGTTCTTGGGAGTTTTCCGGAAATGTTTACGTGAAATGAAATTCTCCTCACATTCATTTAGGATTGGTGCGGCGACGGAAGCGGTCAGGTGGGGCTTAACGGAGGAGGCGGTAAAACAGATCGGGAGGTGGGAATCGAGGTGTTTTCGGTCTTACGTCAGGGTGTACTTAGTGGTTTGAGGGTTTTGGTAGAGGTTGAGGGTTGTGTGATGTGCCGGCATGGGTTCGTGTGGTACATTAAAGTGAGGTTTACCGGTTTTTCTTGTTGTTTTTCTTTCAGATTCACCACGAGTCTCGTTTGGATCATAGGGCATTCCTATGTCTGCTGGGGGGCCAGAAGGGGTGATGACAGGCCAGACGGCAGGCAGCTGGGCTTCTCTAGGAGGGAAACAAAAATTGTGACAAAATAATAAATGATCCCACAAAATTGACAAACATCAATAATGTGTGTGAAGTGGTTACATGTCTGACACAAACCAATCCCATAAAAAATAAACTAGCATCAAATAATATGTGTGATAAATTATTACATAAGTGACATGATTGAATAATAACCATAAAATTATTTCATAGATACCAAAATTGAATAAGTGATCAATGTGGTAAGAAAATATATAAATAAAAAAAAAAAAAAAAAGAATGTGAGTAAGTCCAGTTATTGTCCCAAAAAACCAAGAACCAAAATAAATGTACATATGAGCTCCTTCTTGGAATAGACTCACCGGGCTAGCAGACAGACAGAGCAGCAAAGCAGAGGGCAGATATGCAGACAAACTGTGGTTCGGCAAGTAGGCACAAAAGCAGAGCTGAATAAACAAGCCAGTGGGATGAGAGGATCCAGGGAGCGATGCATGCACACAAGGCACAGTGATGTTCTTGGAGATATTGTACCGATAATAGAAGAGATCAAATTTTAAAGTGTTGTAGAAGGATTTTTAAAATGCGCGCTCTGCGCTACTTACAGGATGCATAAAGGAAGGCAAACTTCTCAGATACTTCCGCGGTTGCAGCTGGTTTAGCGTGCGCTCCACGGGAACAGGAAGTGGCGTCAGTGGTTAGATCCTTGGCCGGAAATTACGTGGACGCGTTTCGCCCCTCCTCCAGGGCGTCATCAAAAGACCCTCTTTTGATAACGCCCTGGAGGGGCGAAATGCGTCGACGTAATTTCCGGCCAAGGATCTAACCACTGACGCCACTTCCTGTTCCCGTGGAGCGCACGCTAAACCAGCTGCAACCGCGGAAGTATCTGAGAAGTTTGCCTTCCTTTATGCATCCTGTAAGTAGCGCAGAGCGCGCATTTTAAAAATCCTTCTACAACACTTTAAAATTTGCTCTCTTCTATTATCGGTACAATATCTCCAAGAACATCACTGTGCCTTGTGTGCATGCATCGCTCCCTGGATCCTCTCATCCCACTGGCTTGTTTATTCAGCTCTGCTTTTGTGCCTACTTGCCGAACCACAGTTTGTCTGCATATCTGCCCTCTGCTTTGCTGCTCTGTCTGTCTGCTAGCCCGGTGAGTCTATTCCAAGAAGGAGCTCATATGTACATTTATTTTGGTTCTTGGTTTTTTGGGACAATAACTGGACTTACTCACATTCTTTTTTTTTTATTTATTTATATATTTTCTTACCACATTGATCACTTATTCAATTTTGGTATCTATGAAATAATTTTATGGTTATTATTCAATCATGTCACTTATGTAATAATTTATCACACATATTATTTGATGCTAGTTTATTTTTTATGGGATTGGTTTGTGTCAGACATGTAACCACTTCACACACATTATTGATGTTTGTCAATTTTGTGGGATCATTTATTATTTTGTCACAATTTTTGTTTGCCAGCGCTGTTTTATTGGTTTGAGCATTTTTTGAAGGTTATAGCACTTTCTTATCAGCAGCTGCACATTTTTTGTGTTTTCTTTTTCTCGTTCAATATTGCACACGTCTATTCCAGCGCCGTTTCTTTGTTTATATATTCTCTAGGAGGGAGGCTTACATAAAGTGGTTGGGTTTCCCGGGCATGCTCTGGAGCCGTCTGGTCCCTGAAGCGCATAAGTTTGCGCGATGGGACAGGCCTCCCGAAGTCTTAGTCATTCATGTTGGGGGAAACGAATTAGGGCTTAGGACCAAGCTGGACATTACGAGGGACATCAAATATGATTTCTGCCGACTTCAGGCGGCCTTCCCAAATACTGTCTTCGTCTGGTTAGACATGGTAGCCAGGACTTCGTGGCGTTTTGCCAGGTCTGTGGAGCTAATCAATAAGGCTAGGAAAAAGATCAATCAGGAGGTCAGCAGGTTCTTTATCAAACATGGGGGATTGGCCATTAGGCACAGGGAACTAGAGATGGACACCTGGCGATATCTGAAGGCTGACGGAGTTCATCTGAACCCAGTGGGCACAGATATGTGGGCCATCGGCATTCAAGACGGGATTGAGAGAGCACTTAGGGTGTGGAGGTGCGCTCAAGGTTAAGGTTTTAACCTTGTTTGCGGTGGCGGATGTTGGCTGACGTAGGCATAGAGAAGTAACCCCCTCCCCACAGAAAACTTGATGCGGGACCCATTGGAGATATGGGCCCGTTTGTTATATTCCTTATAAGTGATGTAGGGAATATGGTGGATGACTGCACTGCGGGAATAGTTTTGTCTCTGAGCTAGCATGTCAGCTTGAGGCCTAGTTACAGTTGAGATGACCGCAGTGCACGAGTTGTTGATTATGGTAATTTGGGTGGGGGGGGGGAGGTAATGTCCTCCTATAGGCCTACGTCACGTTTTCTTGATGATGTTGTTCATTTGTTGTTTATTGGTTTATAAAAGTTATTTATAAAAGTTATTTATATATTTTGTTATTTAATAAAGGGGCTGCTACGGCCTATTTTACACTCCAGCACGGTGTGGTCTCCATTACTGGGAAAGGTAAGGGTGGGAGTGTATAGCTGGGCAGCACAGAAATGTAGCTATGTTGTACTTGGTCAAGAACAGCCCGCAGCTATGAACGAAGGGATCAGCGCAGGGCTGGCATGAATAAAGTCAATCATGCCAGTGATGAGTATGGCCGTTTAAGGATCAGGAGGGGGTGGAGCTGGGCAACAGGAAGGGGAGGAACAATCCTCCCCAGAGTCAGTTTGCAAGGAGAAAAGTTCCCGCCCTCCCTCCCCTTGTTTTGTCTTCACAGGTGTCTAATATTTTGATTGCAGGATCGTGGATGTCGTAGCATTGGCGGATGTTGGCTGACGTAGGCATAGATAAGTAACCCCCTCCCCACAGAAAACTTGATACAGGACCCATTGGAGATATGGGCCCATTTGTTATATTCCTTATAAGTGATGTAGGGAATATGGTGGATGACTGCACTGCGGGAATAGTTTTGTCTCTGAGCTAGCATGTCAGCTTGAGGCCTAGTTACAGTTGAGATGACCGCAGTGCACGAGTTGTTGATTATGGTAATTTGGGTGGGGGGGGGGGGGTAATGTCCTCCTATAGGCCTACGTCACGTTTTCTTGATGATGTTGTTTATTTGTTGTTTATTGGTTTATAAAAGTTATTTATAAAAGTTATTTATATATTTTGTTATTTAATAAAGGGGCTGCTACGGCCTATTTTACACTCCAGCACGGTGTGGTCTCCATTACTGGGAAAGGTAAGGGTGGGAGTGTATAGCTGGGCAGCACAGAAATGTAGCTATGTTGTACTTGGTCATGGGCAGAACTGGTGTACAGCTGGGAACTCGGCAAAGGTTTGGTAAGAACCCCTCATAATGGGCAGAGCTGGGGTACAGACCTGGCAACTTGGCACAGGTTTGGTGGGAACCCCTCATAATGGGCAGAGCTGGTCTACAGACCTGGGAACTCGTCATAGTAATGATGGGATCCAGTCATAATGGGTTGAGTGGGTGTACATACCCGTGAACTTAGCACATGGTTGGTGGGAATCCCTCATAATGGGATTATTGTGTGCACATACCCGGTAACTCAGCACATGGTTGGTGGGAGCCCCTCATAATGGGTAGAGTGGGTGTACAGACCCTGAAGCTCTGCACAGGGATTGTAGGAACCCCTTATAATTTGCCCAGCAGGTTTACAGACCTGGAAACTCAGCCTAGGGTTGGTGGGAACCCCTCATAATGGGCAGAGTGGGTGTACTGACCCGGGAACTCAGCACAGGGCTGGTGGGAACTCCTCATAATGGGCTCAGCAGGTGTACAGACCTGGGAACTCAGCACAGGGATTGTGGAAACCCCATATAATGGGCTCAGCAGGTGAAGAGAACTGGGAACTCAGCATAGGGTTGGTGGGAACCCCTCATAATGGGCAGAGTGGGTGTACAGACCCTGAAGCTCTGCACAGGGATTGTAGGAAGAGCTATTGGTTATACACATGAACTCAGCACATGCTTGTTGGGGACCCCTTTTAATGGACAGAGTGAGTGTACAGACCCAGGAACTAAGCACAGGAATGATGGGAACCCCTCATAATGAGATGAGTAGGTGTACAGACCCAGGAACTTAGCACAGGGATTGTGGGAACCCCTCATAATGGGCCCAGCAGGTGTTCAGACCTGGGAACTCAGGACAGGCTTGGTGGGAACTCCTCATAATGGGCAGAGTGGGTGTACAGACCCGGCAACTCCTCTCAGGTATTGTATGAACCCATCATAATGGGCAGAGCTGGTGTACAGACCTGGGAACTTAGCACATGGATTGTGGAAACCCCTCATAATTTGATGAGTTGGTTTACAGACTGGGGAACTCAGCACAGGAATGAAGGGGACCACTCATAATGGGATCAGTGGGTATAGAAAGCTGGTACCTCAGAACATGGCTCATAGGAACCCCTGATAATGGGCAGAGCTGGTGTACAGACCTGGAAACTTGGCACAGGTTTGGTGGGAACCCCTCATAATGGGCAGAGTGGGTGTACAGACCGGGGAACTCTGCACAGGGATTGTAGGAAAACCCCTCATAATGAGATCAGTAGGTGTACAGACCCAGGAACCTAGCACAGGGCTGATGGGAACCCCTCATAATGGGCCCAGCAGGTGTACAGACCCAGGAATTTGTCACAGATTTGATGGGACCCCCTCATAATGGGCAGAGCTGGTGTACGGACCTGGGAAATCGGCACAGGTTTGGTGGGAACCCATGATAACAGAGTGGGTGTACAGACCCACAAACTAAGCACAGGGATTGTGGGAACCCCACATAATGGGATTAGTGGGTGTACAGACCCAGGAACTCAGCTCAGGAATGATGGTAAACCCTCATAATGGGATAAGTGGGTGTACAGACTCGGGAACTGAGCACAGGGATTGTGGGAACCCCTCAAAATGGGCCCAGCAAGTTTACAGACCTGGAAACTCAGCCTAGGGTTGGTGGGAACCCCCTCATAATGGGCAGAGTCGGTGTACAGACCCGGGAAATCAGCACAGGGCTGGTGGGAACCCCTCATAATGGGCCCAGCAGGTGTAGAGAACTGGGAACTCAGCATAGGGTTGGTGGGAACCCCTCATAATGGGCAGAGTGGGTGTAAAGACCCTGAAGCTCTGCACAGGGATTGTAGGAACCCCTCATAATGGGCAGCGCTATTGTTCATACACGTGAACTCAAACCTGTTTGTTGGGAACCTCTCATAATGGGCAGAGTGAGTGCACAGACCCAGGAACTCAGCACAGGAATGATAGGAACCTCTCATAATGAGAGGAGTGGGTGTACAGACCCGGGAACTCAGCACAGGGATTGTGGGAACCCCTCATAATTGGCCCAGCAGGTGTACAGACCCAGGAATTCAGCACAGGAATGATGGGAACCCCTCATAATGGGATCAGTGGGTGTACAGACCCGGGGACCCCGCACAGGAATGATGGGAACCCCTCATAATGGGCACAGAAGGGGGAAAAGATCCAGGAACTCAGCAAAGGGTTGGTGGGAACCTTTCAGAATGGGCAGAGTGGGTGTACAGACCTAGGAACTCGGCACAGGATTGGTGGGAACACCTTATAATGGGATGAGTGAGTGAACAGACCCAGGAACTCAGCACATGGATTGTGGGAACCCCTTATAATGGGCAGAGCTGGTGTACAGACCCGGGAACTAAGCACAGGAATGATGGGAACCACTCATAATGGGATCAGTGGGTGTAGAGAGTCGGAAATCATCACATGGTTGGTGTGAACCCCTCATAATGGGATGATTGGGTGTACATACCCGGGAACTCAGCACATGGTTGGTGGCAACCCCACATAATGGGCCCAGCAGGTGTACAGACCTGGGAACTCTGCCCAGGGTTGGTGGGAACCCCTCATAATGGGCAGAGTGAGTGTACAGGCACAGGAATGATGGGAACCCCTCATAATGGGATGTGTGGGTGTACAGACCCGGGAACTCAGCACAGGAATAAAGGGGACCACTCATAATGGGATCAGTGGGTTTAGAAACCTGGGAACTCAGCACAGGGCTTGTGGGAGGAACCCCTTATAATGGGCAGAACTGGTGTACAGACCTAGGAACTCGGCACAGGTTTGGTAGGAACCCCTTATAATGGGCAGAACTGGTGTACAGACCTAGGAACTCGGCACAGGTTTGGTAGGAACCCCTTATAATGGGCAGAACTGGTGTACAGACCTAGGAACTCGGCACAGGTTTGGTAGGAACCCCTCATAATGGGCAGAGCTGGGGTACAGACCTGGGAACTTGGCACAGGTTGGGTGGGAACCCCTCATAATGGGCAGAGCTGGTCTAAAGACCTGGGAATTCGTCATAGGAATGGTGGGAACCCCTCATAATGGGATTATTGGGTGTAGGGAGAGGGGGGGGCAGGGAGAGAGAGAGGGGGGCAGGGGGAGAGAGAGAGAGAGGGTGGACAGGGAGAGAGGGGGAGGGGGCAGGAAGAGGGAGAGAGAGAGAGGGAGGGGGCAGGAAGAGAGAGAGGAGAGAGAGAGAGGGAGGGGGCAGGAAGAGAGAGAGAGAGAGAGAGAGGGGGAGGGGGCAGGAAGAGAGAGAGAGAGAGGGAGGGGGCAGGGAGAGAGAGAGAGAGAGAGGGAGGGGGCAGGGAGAGAGAGAGAGAGAGAGAGAGAGGGAGGGAGAGAGAGGGAGAGAGAGAGAGAGAGAGAGAGAGAGAGGGCAGGAAGAGAGAGAGAGAGAGAGAGAGAGGGGGCAGGAAGAGAGAGAGAGAGAGAGAGAGGGGGCAGGAAGAGAGAGAGAGAGAGAGAGAGAGAGAGAACAGCACAATTCTCTCCTGTACATAGTGCCCACTGTCATACCCTCCATACTCATCTCCTGTATATATTGCTCACTGTCATACCATCCACACACTTCTCTTATACATAGTGCCTACTGTCATACCCTCTACATTCCTCTGCTGTGCATACTGCCCACTGTCATACCCTTCACACTCCTCTCCTGTACATAGTATCTTCTGCCATACCCTCTGCACTCCTCTCCTGTACATAGTGCCCACTGTCATACCCTCCACACTCCTCTCCAGTACATACTAACTAGGGATGAGCCGAACACCCCCCCGTTCGGCTCGCACCAGAACCCCGCGAACGGACCTAAAGTCCGTGCGAGCTTTAGAACCCTATTAGTTTTAATGGATGCGAGCGCTCGAAATTAAAAGTGCTAATTTTAAAGGCTAATATGCATCTTAATGTCATAAAAAGTGTTTGGGGACCTGGGTCCTGCCCCAGGGGACATGTATCAATGCAAATTTTTTTTTTTAAAAACGGCCGTTTTTTCAGGAGCAGTGATTTTAATAATGCTTAAATTGAAACAATAAAAGTGTAATATTCCTTTAAATTTCGTACCTGGGGGGTGTCTATAGTGTGCATGTAAAGGGGCGCATGTTTCCCGTGTTTAGAACTGTCTCTGCAAAAAGTGTCATTTTTGCAAGTAAAAAAGCTATTTAAAATCACTCGCGGCTAATGTGTATTGACGGCTCCCGTAATACAGAGAACAGTCATTCATTGAAAGTCATTCATAAAAAAAAAGTCATTGATAAAAAATTAAAAAAATTAAAAAAATAAAGCGTGGGGGTCCCCCCAAATTCAATAACCAGGCCCTTCAGGTCTAGGATGGATATTAAGGGGAACCCCAGCCAAAAAAAAAATGTCGTAGGGTCCCCCTCAAAATCCATACCAGACCCTTGAGGTCTGGGATGGATTTTAAGGGGAACCTTAGCCAAAAAAAAGGGCGTGGGGTCCCCCTCAAAATCCATACCAGACCCTTATCCGAGCACGCAACCTGGCAGGCTGCAGGAAAAGAGGGGGGGGAAGAGAGCGGCCCCCCCTCCCGCTTGAACCGTACCAGGCCACATGCCCTCAACATTGGGAGGATGCTTTGGGGTCCCCCCCAAAGCACCTTGTCCCCATGTTGATGAGGACAAGGGCCTCTTCCCCACAACCCTGGCCATTGGTTGTGGGGGTCTGCGGGCGGGGGGCTTATCGGAATCTGGAAGCCCCCTTTAACAAGGGGACCCCCAGATCCCGCCCCCCCCCTGTGTGAAATGGTAAGGGGGTACAAAAGTACCCCTACCATTTCACCAAAAAAGTGTCAAAAATTGTAAAAATGACAGGAGACGGTCTTTGACAATTCCTTTATTAAAATCTTCTTTCTTCTTTCTACATCCTTCGGTTTCTTCCATCTTCTTCCATCTTCTTCCATCTTCTTCCATCTTCTTCCATCTTCTTCTTCCTCCGATCCGCTTCTTCTTGCGCTGGTCTTCTCGTCCTTCTCATCCGGCATCTTCTTCCGTCGGCGTCGGTGTCTCTTCTTGGGCCGCTCCGCGCAATGGGAGGCTCCCGCTGTGTGAGGCTCCACTCCGTCTGACAGGTCTTTTATAACGGAGGGCACCTGGTGACCCCGCCCCCCTCTGACGTCATGGGGAAAGCCATAGGGAATTCCCCATGATGTCCCCGTGCGTCAGAGGGGGCGGGGTCACCAGGTGCCCTCCATTATAAAAGACCTGTCAGACGGAGCGGAGCCTCACACATCGGGAGCCTCCCATTGCGCGGAGCGGCCCAAGAAGAGACACCGACCCCAAAGCATCCTCCCAATGTTGAGGGCATGTGGCCTGGTACGGTTCAGGCGGGAGGGGGGGCCGCTCTCGTCCCCCCTCTTTTCCTGCGGCCTGCCAGGTTGCGTGCTCGGATAAGGGTCTGGTATGGATTTTGAGGGGGACCCCACGCCATTTTTTTTTGGCTAGGGTTCCCCTTTAAATCCATCCCAGACCTCAAGGGTCTGGTATGGATTTTGAGGGGGACCCTACGCCATTTTTTTTTGGCTGGGGTTCCCCTTAATATCCATCCCAGACCTGAAGGGCCTGGTTATTGAATTTGGGGGGACCCCCACGCTTTTTTTTTTTTTTTTTTATTAATGAATGACAGTTCTCTGTGTTACAGGAGCCATCAATTCATTAGCCGCGAGTGCTTTTAAATAGCTTTTTTCCTGCAAAAATGACACTTTTTGCAGGGAAAGTTCTAAGCACAGGAAACCTGCCCCCCTTCACAGGCCACCTATAGACACCCCCCAGATGTGATACTGCAATGCTGTTCTAACAGCACGCACACACAAATCCCCAGAAATAGAGCATATCTTGTCAGCAGTCAGCAACACACTGACACGCTGACACTGTGACTGAAACATAATATGCGAGGCCGCCGCCGCGGCGGCCTCTTATACCGTGGGGCGTGTACTAAAGTCCCTGAGCTATAATTGGCTACAGGCATCCTGCCTGTAGCCAATTATGGCTCTCCTCGCTGCCGGCGCTGTGATTGGCCAAGCATGTGACAGGTCACAGTGCATGCTTGGCCAATCATCAGCCAGCATTGCACTGCGACTAGCGCAATGCATTGCGGGCCGCTCGCATCACACAAATTTGATGCGAGCGGCCCAATTAGTTCTGGGCTCGCCGAGCGAGCGAACGCCCGGTGCTCGATTCGAACATGGGTTCGAATCGAACACCGGGCCCATCCCTAATACTAACCTCTGTCATACCCCCCACACCCCTCTCCTGTACATACTGCCCACTGTCATACCCCCCACACTCCTCTCCTGTACATCTGTACATACTGCCCACTGGCATACCCTCCACACTCCTCTGCTGTGCATACTGCCCACTGTCATACCCTTCACACTCCTCTGCTGTGCATAGTGCCTTCTGCCATACCCTCCGCACTCCTCTCATGTACATAGTGCCCACTGTTAGACCCACCACATTCTTCTCCATCACCTGCACATACTTCCCACTTTTGTACCATCCATACTCCTCCCCTATGCCTCTTACCCACAAAAACAGTTCTTTAAAATTATACTGAATATCCTCAATGTTACCAGGAAATCTCAGTCCTCATATTTATTCTGCCCCATTATTAGTACTTATTTAATTTTGTAATTACTATTGTGATGTATAGAGGAACATAGGGGATATCAGCTACTCTAAATTGCACTTGTAAAAAAAGTGCCCCAGAAATGTTTTGAAATGTTGGCAACTATGCACTTAGGCACTGCCCAAGGGCTACCAGGTCAGTAGGGGGCCCCATGAGAGGCTGCTGTGATATTAAAGCGGGAGAAAACCTAACATTAATACTTTTTAGAGGCCCTGAGGTAGGTTATGCTATAATGTACAAGTATGCACAGCATATTAGCACATTAGGGTACACCTAAATTGTCAGACTGAGCCCTCCAGTGCTGTGCTGTGATCAATCCGGCGGGGCCCGGGCGCTTCCATCTTCACCCGGTCTTCCTTCCGGGTTCTGTGCCTTCGGTCACTTGCCTTGGCCAGGCTGCGTTGATGTCATTCCCAAGCATGCTCATGTGCATCCTCTTTCTCTCATCCCTCCTTTCTCTCTCATCCTCCCTCCCTGACCCATCACACCTCTTTCATCCCCTTCTCTCTCTCTCTCTCTCTCTCTCTCTCTCTCTCTCTCTCTCTCATCTCTCTCTCTCTCTCGCTCTCTCTCTCTCATCCTCCCTCTCTCGCTTTAATTTAATTTGTTATAACAAAAATTTTTTGCATTTTTATTTATTGTTTATAAAAGGCCCCACCAAAATCCTCAGCACCAGGCCCATGATGTTCTTAATCTGGCCCTGTTTGTGACCCTCTTGGTTTAGGAGGAATGGGATTCTAGTTTGTGCTGCTCTCCGTTTGTAGTGCTGGGCTAGGTGTTTCCTGGCTTTATTGCCCTGGGAGTAACAAGAGAGGCGATGGTGTTTGAGATAAAAATCGTGACCTTTTTGGAGGAAAGAGCTAAAATAATTTCTTATTTTACTGAGCTCCTTTGCCTTAGCAGGGTGGGGTTTTGTTTATTTAGGGATTCAATTGTCTGGATACGCTGGAGAAGGAGTTTATTGTGAGGGTGTCTATCGACCGAATTCGGGGGGGGGGGGCAGCGTGACCTTTTGTTTTACCTTTTTAAAATTTTTAACATGGAAAGAAGTTGAAGCGCCTGTGCTGATAAAATTGACTATTGACCGCGATTGCTGTTTTTGGTGGACTTATTTCATGCAGAGTCATGCTCCCTCATCGGGTTTGCTTGCAGGCTTGACTCTTAGTGAGCTCGGATTACTCTCATCCTAAAGTAGTTTTGAAACTGCCATGGGGGCGTTTAGATAGTAATAGATCACCTACAAGTGCCTCTGGCTAATGGCAGGGTCTTTGCCCATCGACTAGCCACTATCAAAATTGAGATAGAAGATCTTATAGCTTATTTTTTGAATTAATTGAATTGTATTACTTGAATCCCCTATCAAGCTATGTTTCTATAGTCCTTTTTAAAAAAAAAAAAAAAAAAAAAAAAAAAAATCAGGGTTGAACCACCAAGGAATATGTGCAATTACAGTCTTGACAGCTTGGCACGCATACATTTTTAAAATTCGTATGCTACGTATGTTAATTAAGCTTTAAAAGACATGGAAATGAGCCCCGTTTCAAAATAGAAAAATGATTGCCTGCAACAAACAGAACCACCACTGGATGTCAACCTTGTATTAAATGTGAACTGATAGAATGATAAAGTCTGCGTTGGGAAAATGTCCACCAGGTGTCACCCTCACATTACAAATCAAAATCTAATCCTACACACTGCACAGCAAGAAATTGGAACACATGCAAACTTTGATGAAGTGCAATTGGGAAACTCTGTTTTAACTCCGTTATAAATAACATAAGATAGGTGCACTAAACTTAGTGAAGGACACATCTATCTGTGAATATATATATATATATATATATATATATATATATATATATATATATATATATATATATATATATATATATATCAAAGGGAAAGGGTGTGTAAGGGCCTACTGTAACACACCAACTCAGCACCAAAATCTGACCTCTACCAAATCATCAGCAGAAATAAAGCCTTCAAAATATGCTAAAATATATTAAAATATTCAGAATATTAGAAAGGAAATCCAAAGAAGCAGCTGTTTAAAATTAAATAAAATATCGAAAAAGTTAGTAAATAAATTCAGTCCTTAGGTGTAAAAATTAATACTAAAACAGCGCTAATATATTGATAATAGTCCCGTATCAATTTGTGTAGTCTCCACTACACACTGCAGTTGCAATCTAGTATGTGGAAAAAGGACAGTTCAAATATGCGAATGATTCAAGCTGTGGACTTCACGGTAAAAAGTGCACCTGTCACCAAAACGTAATACACCTCGTGCTGCACACTCCCTCTGGGGGGCTCACTCACCAGATTCTTCTGGGAAAAACCGCATGTTATCATAAAGCAAACATTCCAAGCAATCCTATCTTCTCAACACCACCAGAGAAGCTCCAAATGTGCAGGGGTTCCAGGGTATTATCATAAAATATAAACAGATCCAAATATAGTGTAATACCATTTATTGCAAAGAGTTCCCCTTAATAAAAACTGCGTACATCAATCATAAACAACACAGGCATTTGAATGCAGAGGGCGCTGCTGCTATACTCAGCCGTCCAGGCGTAATACCCGATCCAAAGGAGGAGCTACAATCGTTGCTGGTTTTAGCTGGAGCCGGCTGTGGAGCGCACAGCGTCACTGTAAGTCGTGCTGGCCACGCCCTGACCGGTTTCGTCACTGCGGACTTCAACAGAGGGCGTGGCCACACGACGTAGAGAGAGAAATAAATATCATCCACTCATTTGTTTAGCCAATCGGCTGCGCCCGGCAACAGCTGACGCGAGCTGTCCCAGCGCACCCGATTGGTCCAGAGCCCTGAATGACAATATAGGCTAGGAGAAAGCTTGCAGCGCAAGCTTAAAATAAGATAATGATGCTGCACATATCCGCCCATTAGCGGCGAAAATAAAAGCATCTACTTGATGGGACACATATTAAAAGAGGAGACATGAAAGCAATATATAAAAGAGAGCAGCAGATGCAGCAGTCACACAGCAGATGTCACACAGGGTCTACACACCGATTGGCTAATGATCTCGCTAATGCCTCCACAACGAAGCAGGCATCATAATCATCCTGTGTGATCCTGATTTGCAGGACATGGGTGTATATTTTTACCTGGTCTATATATCATTACTATAGTGATAAAAGATTTTACAACTTGCAAATGTGTGGATGTCAGTGAGATACATGTCACATTTGTTAATGTGTTAATGTTGCTCAGAGTGACAATGCAATATCTTTAAATACAATGCAGATGTATGTAATGACTGTTTGCACTATTTGATGCCCTAGTGGAGCGATGTATAATATTAATCCTCCAACCATAAATACAGGTCAGCCACAGCACTCTATATTAATATATATCCGTATCTTCCAGATAACCAATATATTGGCACAATTTGTGGTTAACTGCTGTGCTCAAAACAAACGTCATTATGTAAAAATTATATAAAAAAATCCCTATATACAAAAAAAATCTCTATATAAAAAATATCTAAATTCTTTATATAAAACACCGTTAAAAGAGATGATGCACATTAAATATTTAAATAAAATTAAATATTAAAAATAGTGTAAGGATGCTCTAGTACTTCACTAAAGCCCCATACACACGGTCGGACTTTTTCATGGATTCTGTCCGATCGGACAATGTTGTTGAAAAATCAGACCGTGTGTATGCACCATCGGACAGTGTACGTCGGATTGTCCGACGGACAAAGTCTTATCTCCTGCTGGAAAGATTTGCCGACAACACGGTCCGATCACACCAAATCCGATCGTGTGTACGGTTGTCCGACCGGACAAAGTGCTACGCATGCTCAGATCACATTACAAGACCAAAGCTATTGGCTACTAGCCTCTACGTAGTCCCGTCGTAGGCAACAAACGTCACCACGTTCAGAATGATCGGATTTTCCGACAACTTTGTCTGACCGTGTGTACGCAAAACCAACATCAGACAAAGTGTGACGGACATGGTCCGACGGACCTGGTCCTCGGATAATCCGCGCGTGTGTATGGGGCTTAAGAGGGTGTCACCCAACCCCAAGGAGGGACATACAAGAGAGTGCAGAGCAGGACGAAGGGTCCAGAAAAAGAAGGAGAGAACAGGAGTAACAGGGATTTTTAATTTAACCGATATCACTTTATCACACAATGAGACGAATATTTTAAATTTAGGCCTTAAATGTGGTCTCAAGAGATCTATAAACAAATTTGATGTTTTTATCGACGTACACAAATATATAAGGAAGGTCAACATAAAAAAGTATTATCTTAATAAAAACTCTCAAACAGCAACCCATTCAGCATCCGTGGCGACCGAAAAAGGTTTACGAAATAAATCCTTATTCAACCCTCTCAATGGGGCAAACCAGCACGTAGATGTCTTCAAGGGACTGGTGATAAGAGATTTGGAGAACCTTATCACTAAAAAGGATGTTAACCCACGGTATATCCAATTAGGTATAGAGTCATTGGAAAAAAGGAAAGACATTGTGATCAGACCAGCAGACAAAGGTGGTGGAGTGGTGTTAATAACCAAAGAATTTTATAATAACCAGCTTATAGAGATGCTGTCCGATAAAGACACATACACCAAACTTGAAAGAGACCCCACCACCCAATATGAAAACGATTTGAATGTGTTGGTGGAATCAGGATTCCAAAATGGCGTATTATCTGGGAAAGAAAAGAGATTTTTGGTCCAAAGCTATAGCAGGATACCGACCATTTATACATTACCGAAAATTCATAAGGATATCCAGTGCCCCCCAGAACGACCCATAGTCAATGGGATTGGATCATTAGCATCCAGAAGGGGACAATATCTAGATTCCTTTCTAAAGAATAGCATCATATGTACGAAGGCATACCTTAGAGACACCAAAAGTCTGCTACAACAATTACAGGATGTTGACCTCACCACAATGGAAGAAGTGTACCTAGTAACATCTGACTTATCGTCTCTGTATACAAACATACAGCATGATGACGCATTTCTGGCTTTAAAGTGGGCTCTGAGCCAAAGAGATGACATCTCACACAACCAGAAATTATTCTTGAGAAATGCCCTAGACTTCTGCCTAGGTCACAATTACTTTTGGTACAGCGGTGACTTTTATTCCCAGTGTCGTGGTGTGGCTATGGGCGCGAAATTCGCGCCCAGCATAGCCAACTTATTTATGAGCGAATGGGAGGACAAGACTATTTTCTATAACAAAAGACCTGAACTGGTGATGTATAAACGATATATCGATGCGCTCTTTTTTATTTGGGCTGGGACATTGACTTCTCTACAGCAATTTTTAGATAATTTAAATTCCAACACTAACAATATAAAATTAACTAGTGAATGGAGTAACACTAACATTCACTTTTTGGATATAAATATCTGGAGAAGAGGGAGCAAACCAACTGACGCTAATAGCTTTATCCCTTCACAAAGTGGACACCACCCCATGTGGCTCAAAAATATTCCCAAGGGACAGATCACCCGGATCAGAAGAAACTGTACAGACCTGACCGACTTTCACACACAATCATCAGTACTAAAGGAGAGATTTATTGAAAAAGTTTACTCAAACGACACCCTGGACTCTGTGATAAAAGAAGTAGCATGGATACCAAGAGATACACTTTTAAAAGATACCATTCACTTAGAAGATACAAATACTCAGGAATGGAGTTTCCTCTCTGGGTTCCATTCACAATATAAAGAAGTTGAGAATATCTTCTCTACCCATTGGCACATACTAAGAATGGACAAAATTTTAAACACAAGATTACCAACTAATCCTCGATTTATTTATCGACGTGGTCCGAGTTTTGCTGATAAGGTAGTAGTAAAAGTACTGGATCCCCCAAGTAAACCACCCACATTCTGGAACAAAAACAGATTTTTGCTTGTAGAAAATGCAAAGCTTGCAGGGAAGTGAATACTCCACTCAGAGCAGTTGACACATTCACTTCTACGTCGAATAATAAAGATTTTAAGATAAAAGAATTTATTACCTGCAACACAGCGTATGTGGTTTATGCTCTACAATGTCCATGTGGGCTCATTTATATTGGCTGGACAAAAAGACTCCTTAGGATAAGAATAGCAGAGCATATAGCAAATATTAAGATGGGCTACAAAGACCACAATGTGTCATTACATTTTAAACTTCACCATGGACAAGATCCCTCTGGACTGAAATTCTGGGGTGTGGATCACCTGAAAGCTAACTGGAGGGGAGCCAATCGAGTGCGGGATCTATCTAAACGTGAAACTTACTGGATTTTTTTGATAGACACTTTAACTCCGAAAGGGCTGAATGTGGATCTCGATATTAACCTGTTTTATTAGTGATTTTTAACTGTCTCATTGTGTTTTTAAAGTCTCCACAATTTTATATATACTATAAATTGTATTTTTAAAGTCTCTACAATTTTAGATATACTATAATTTTTATATTTAATATGTTTTATATACATTTTTATATATATATTTTTATAGATACAGATACATGTCTTTTATATGTTTTACAGATTATCTCCTTTTTTTTATATACATACCCTCCAATAGGCGTTTCAGGGTCAATAGATTGTATATAAGGTCCCCCATATGGGTTAAAATTGCTAAGCTTGATTGATTATTTGATTATTGTATTACCACAATTTTAGAATTTTTAGCAAATTTTCAGTGGAGTTGTATATCAGATTATCATGTACCTGTTCTCTTTCTCTCCCTTCTTCTTTTAACTTAACCTCTGAGGGCTCATCGCTATGGTGCCCAGCAACGGTATAGCAAACTTAGATTATGGGTACTCTGACACCCTCTTAGTGAAGTACTAGAGCATCCTTACACTATTTTTAATATTTAATTTTATTTAAATATTTAATGTGCATCATCTCTTTTAACAGTGTTTTATATAAAGAATTTAGATATTTTTTATATAGAGATTTTTTTTGTATATAGGGATTTTTTAATATAATTTTTACATAATGACGTTTGTTTTGAGCACAGCAGTTAACCACAAATTGTGCCAATATATTGGTTATCTGGAAGATACGGATATATATTAATATAGAGTGCTGTGGCTGACCTGTATTTATGGTTGGAGGGTTAATATTATACATCGCTCCACTAGGGCATCAAATAGTGCAAACTGTCATTACATACATCTGCATTGTATTTAAAGATATTGCATTGTCACTCTGAGCAACATTAACAAATGTGGCATGTATCTCACTGACATCCACACATTTGCAAGTTGTAAAATCTTTTATCACTATAGTAATGATATATAGACCAGGTAAAAATATACATCCAGTATGGATGTCCTGCAAATCAGGATCACACAGGATGATTACGATGCCTGCTTCGTTGTGGAGGCATTAGCGAGATCATTAGCCAATCGGTGTGTAGACCCTGTGTGACATCATTAGTTGCCGGGGACCCCTGATTGGCGGGGGCCGTTTCACTTTATGGTCCCTGATTGGTAGATGCTGCTGCATCTGCTGCTCTCTTTTATATATTGCTTTCATGTCTCCTCTTTTAATATGTGTCCCATCAAGTAGATGCTTTTATTTTCGCCGCTAATGGGCGGATATGTGCAGCATCATTATCTTATTTTAAGCTTGCGTTGCAAGCTTTCTCCTAGCCTATATTGTCATTCAGGGCTCTGGACCAATCAGGTGCGCTGGGACAGCTCGCGTCAGCTGTTACCGGGCGCAGCCGATTGGCTAAACAAATGAGTGGAGGATATTTATTTCTCTCTCTACGCGCATGGCCACGCCCTCTGTTGAAGTCCGCAGTGACGAAACCGGTCAGGGCGTGGCCAGCACGACTTACAGTGGCGCTGTGCGCTCCACAGCCAGCTCCAGCTAAAACCAGCAACGATTGCAGCTCCTCCTGTAGCTCGGGTATTACGCCTGGACGGCTGAGTATAGCAGCAGCGCCCTCTGCATTCAAATGCCTGTGTTGTTTATGATTGATGTACGCAGTTTTCATTAAGGGGAACTCTTGTGCAAGGGGGTTTATTTGCAATAAATGGTATTACACTATATTTGGATCTGTTTATATTTTATGATAATACCCTGGAACCCCTGCACATTTGGAGCTTCTCTGGTGGTGTGGAGAAGATAGGATTGCTTGGAACGTTTGCTTTATGATTACATGCGTTTTTTTCCCAGAAGAATCTGGTGAGTGAGCCCCCCAGAGGGAGTGTGCAGCACGAGGTGTATTACGTTTTGGTGACAGGTGCACTTTTTATCGTGAAGTCCACAGCTTGAATCATTTACATATTTGAACTGTCCTTTTTCCACATACTAGATTGCAACTGCAGTGTGTAGTGGAGACTACACAAATTGATACGGGACTATTATCAATATATTAGCGGGGGGGCGTGTCCGGACGTGGAGCTGAGAAGACGTGCCTCAGCTGAGCTCTTCTCAGGAGATCACAATCCACCGCCATACGGAGCGATCTTTCGGCCAAAAAAGCCCCATCCACCCCGAGAAACCTGTGGGACCCCTCGCCCTACCCGACCGGAGCATATTGCTGCGCTGACGGGAGAGAGGAGCCGCGCCATTCGGGACTAATTGGTGCCACAGTTCACGAGGCACCCGGCGCCATCTTGCGGCCTTCGGGCCCGTCGGCCTCCACAAGCCACGGCCTCGCCTGACCCACCTCGGCGGTAAACCGCGGCCACCACCAGCCACAGCACCAGCGGTAACCCGGGGGCGGACAATCCGAACCACTTGAAGCGGCTCCCCTGCATCCCGGCGGCGCCTCCCGGACCGACAGACCCAGGCATCTGCAGACCCAGGGACGGAGTGAGTACCCTAACCACCCGCTTAGGCACCCCGAAAAGCACCACCCCAGTAGCAACGCCCCCCCCCCTCCTGACTGTGTGATAGGGGGGGATACCAGGCCCACACAGAGAGTAAATTATAGCGGCGGCCGTCGCTGAAAATTGAGCTCCCGGCTCCGGCCTACCTCCCGGCGGCCATCTTGCTACCCCCAGTGCACCCAGCCCTTCACCCACCAAGCTGCACAGGACACTTCTGCCTCTGCGACTGCCACACTGTGCCCTTACCACTAAAAACACCTGCCAAGCAGTCGACAAAGGGGGCAGCGGGCTGGTACACTCAGACGGCTGCCCGATATCTCCTGCAACACGGCAGCCATCTTGGTACACCCATCTCGGCCAATATACAGCTGCACCCTGAAAAGGGACAGGGACTGCCTAATTTCAGCGTGGACCTTCTCTCACTACCCCCCACTCCTGCACGCTGCCTGTTTGAAGCAAGTTTACACGAGACGCGGGCCCACAGACCTACGACTCTCAGTTTGTAGCGCACACATGCTGCTAACTTAATATGATCGTGGGGCGCTCCGCCTGACATCCAGCGTCAAGCTCCAGCTATGCCAGCAAAAACACCTAAAACCCGTTCGGTAATTGCAAAAAAATCCAGCAAAGGCTCATCAATAAATCAGACTGTCTCCGGGTCCATACAGAAATTTCTAGCCACTAGCAGAGCAGGCCCCTGTGCAAGCAACTCCCAAGCCAGACCCTCGAGGCGCAGCGCATCCCCGGCCTCACTAACTGCCTCCGTGAGGGAAAGCTCGCCCGCATCATCCTACTGCTCGGATCTCATGGAAGACCCAGGGTCCCCCACGGGTTCCGAAATGACATCCCTAATGAGTGTTATTAAAAAAGAACTGGCCGGCATGTTCCACGGTCTAGAAAAATCTATCAAAAAGGAAATTACGGGGGTGAGAGCGGACATAGCGCACATCCTAGATAGAGTCGAAGAAACGGAACAGTGGCAGGATTCACACGCAACGGCCATAAGAGAGCTGCAGGATACGGTATCACAACTAGCCTTTGCCCACCGTGCCTCGTTATACAAACTCGAAGACCTCGAGAACAGAAATCGCAGAAACAATCTGCGCATTAGAGGCCTCCCTGAGGCAACCGGTGACGATGACCTAGAACCGTCCGTCCGAGGGGTCTTCAACACAATATTGGGAAAACCTCCTACTGACCCGCTGCGATTTGACCGTATACACCGTGCGCTCAGACCTCGCAGCCCCAACACCGAACAACCCAGAGATGTCATATGCCGCCTTCACTATTTCTCAGACAAAAATGCCATTACAGCCAAGCTGAGGAACACCCCTAATATTGACTTCCATGGAGCGATCCTAAGCATCTTCTCTGACCTATCCAAGGAAACCCTGGACCGCCGCAGAGCACTTAAGCCTCTCCTGGAACACCTGCGCCCCAATGGGATCATTTATAGATGGGGCTTCCCGGCGTGCCTTATCGCCACCAAAAATGGTCGCTCACATACCCTCAGATTCCCAGAAGAGTTGCCACAATTCTTAAAAGACCTTAATCTACCTCCAGTAGATCTGCCCGGATGGCACGATACGGTCCCGAAGTTTTCACACATTCTGGACTCCCAATGGCAAAAACCACCCACAAGGAACAGGCATACCCCTGCGCAGGGACCTGCACAGTCGCACGGCTAAGAAAAAGGGCCGAGTGGCCTAAAGGCTATGCTTGATGATTCTGTCTTTCACCCCGTTTTTGTTTTTTTGTTTGTTGTTCTTTACTATTTCCCTACATGTTTAGGGTGTTGCAGGCACTCCTACTCCATGAAGCACTTATAAGAAGGGATGCCCACCGGCAAAGAACATGTATCTCCTCTTGTCTACTCAGCCGGGTTCGGCCCACCCTTTGGCGAACTGTCAAGACTCCAAGGGACAACCCCATACAAGAACATTCTACAGTTGGATGAGTACCCCTGCCTTGTATAATGTTATAATGTTATATATTTGTTGCCTCAACAGTAAGAGTTATATGGTTAATACGGGTTTGATTAATATCCACTACTGGAGCAAAAAATTTTCTCTCCCAGGTAATTTGCACTATAGCTGGATGCGGGCGGAGCGTATTGCTCCCATGTACCTCTCACACGGTACACCCCCCCCGCCCACACCTCCTCCTGGGGTGGGTGAGAATGGGCAGCCCTCGATTTTCCCGGTCCAGGCCCACAACGAGGCCGTGGACGGTGGCCCGCTCTCCCTCTCCCCACCGGGATCACTGCAGGAAACTGCGTGACAGATTGAGATTTCCCTCATGTGTCCACTTGGACGCTGTTGCTGATTTTGTAAAATTGTCTTTTTCTTCTCTCCCTCCTCTCCTTACTTATTCACACTGTCTCCCTTCCCCTCTCCTTTGTCCCCATCTCCTTGGTTGGCGTGCATGGTATCTTAAGCCTGAGGGGTGCGTCCTGCCGACATGATGGCCACAATTAAAATCACCTCCTACAACGTCAGGGGTCTGAATGTCGCAGCCAAAAGACACCAGATAACCCGTGAACTACGTAAATCATCCACTTCCATTGCTTTCCTACAGGAAACGCATCTGACCCACACCACACAGGTCAAACTGACCTCGCCTTACTTCCCCCAGTGGTACTATAGTCTGTCAGACACAAATAAAGCAAAAGGGGTGGCCATAGGATTTGGTAGAGACGCACCCTTCCGGCTTGTAACAATGCGTGCGGATGACCATGGTCGCTTTCTTTTCTTAAAGGGCTTTCTGGGCAACACCCATTGCACATTGGCAAACATTTACTCTCCGAACCACAACCAGCCCACCTTCTTCTCCCAAATCCTAACGGAATTGGCTGAGTTTGCAGAGGGCCTGGTGATATTAGCGGGGGACATAAATATGCCCTTAGACCCCGTCCTGGACACCTCTCAAGGGCGCTCACACATTCCCTTTAAACGCTTGGCCCATGTTAAAAAAAGACTCATAGAGCGACAATTAGTGGACGCCTGGCGCATGCTTCACCCCAAGGACAAAGATTACTCCCATTTCTCGAAAACGCACCTGTCTTATTCCCGCATTGATAATATCTTCATAGACCATTACCACCTCCCACAACTACAATCCGCAAATATAGGTACTGCAACGTTATCAGACCACGCACCTGTATCGATCACCTTGAGCATGCCCTCTTTGGCCCGCCGCTCCTATAACTGGAAACTTAATGATTCCCTGTTATCTAACGAAACTGAAGTTGCAATGATATCTACACAGATATCGCAATATTTTAATGAAAATAAGCCTGCGGAGACCTCTCCAGCAATAATATGGGAAGCCCACAAGGCTACTATGAGAGGCCGGTTTATCGAACTAGGGGCGAGGAAGAAAAGAGAGCATGGTCAACAACTCGAGCGAGTCTTGCAGGAAATAGCAGACCTGGATAGACAACACAAGCTTTCCCTACACACAGCACATTTAGAAGCCCTAACGCTGAAAAGAGAAGAACTGAAAAATCTCTTGAACTTAGACACCGTTAGAAAATTTCAACACTATTCGCAAAAACTGTACGAATGGGGGAACAAACCGGGTAGACAGTTAGCGAGATCACTTAAAGAAAAGCAGACCAGGTCATTTATACCGAAAATAAAACTACCTAATGGGAATTTAGTGCATGCAACCCCACAGATAGCGAAGGCCTTTAGGGAATATTATGCAGACTTATACAATGTACAATGCGACTCACTGTCCCTGACTGTGCAAGAAAGGCGGCGGCGTATGCTTGCATATTTAAGGGAAGCGAATCTTCCGAAACTGTCACTCCGATCCCTCAAAGAACTGGAGGCTGAACTCTCTGTTGAGGAATTCCAGACAGCTTTGAAATCAACCCCGACAGGTAAAGCCCCAGGGCCTGACGGATACACTATCCTCTATTACAAAAAATTTAGCGATGTTCTCTTACCCCACCTTACGGCCTACGCCAACTCTATCTCACAGTCCTCGGGTCTTCGCCCAGAATCCCTTACAGCTCACATCTCGGTCATCCCCAAACCGGGAAAGGACCCCACCCAATGCAGCAGTTACAGGCCAATTTCCCTGCTAAACGTAGACATCAAACTCTACTCTAAAGTAATGGCCAATAGACTTCTCCCCCTCATTCCCAGCTGGATCTCCACGGACCAGACGGGCTTCATGCCACATAGAGAAGCCAAAGACAATTCCCTCCGGGCAATATCGCTGATACAGTACGCCCAAAGATCGGCCCAGTCCACCCTACTTATATCCACTGATGCTGAAAAAGCGTTCGACAGGGTGGACTGGGACTATCTGAAAATGACCCTTCGCCATCTCGGGCTGGGGCCTAAAATGTTCCACCGCATAATCTCCCTATACTCCTCCCCCACAGCCCAAATCCGGATAAATGGTACCCTTAGCGACTCATTCCAACTGTTCAATGGGACTAGACAGGGGTGCCCCCTCTCACCCCTCCTGTTCGCCCTCACCCTAGAACCCTTTCTAGCAACCGTGAGGCGCGACGTAAACATTCACGGGATCCAGGTTGGCAATAAGACCCACAAATACGCGGCATATGCCGACGATATCTTATTTTTCACGCAACAACCCCACATCTCACTCCCCAACCTAATGAAGGCCTTCTCCACCTTCCAGACAATATCTAACTTTAAAATCAACCTATCAAAGTCTGAGATTTTAAATATTAATCTACCCAACAGGGAGGTAGAACGATTAAAACCACTTTTTCCCTTTAGATGGGTTCACCGTAGCATGAAGTATTTGGGAGTATTTCTCACACCCAACATCCAGTCCCTCTTTAAACATAATTACATCCCTCTGCTGAATAACATCAGAAATGACCTCACAAAATGGAAAACGCTTGCACACACATGGCTGGGTAAAGTGAACATAGTCAAGATGAATATCTTGCCTAGAGTGCTATTCTATTTTCAAATGCTACCAATGGGTGTGCCCATAGGGTTCTTTTCCTTGCTGCAGACCATGGTCTCCCGTTTTATCTGGAGGAACGGCCATCCCAGAGTGTCCAGGGATGTGCTTTTTCGTCCCAAGGGCGCTGGGGGACTGTCCCTCCCAAACTTTAAGGCGTATTATAACGCTGTGGCCCTGTCAAGGATCTCAGAGTGGAGATATGCCGCCAAATCTAAACTATGGGTAAGTCTTGAAAATGCTCTAAGCAATACGGACCTAGCAGTCACTCCATGGCTCCCACGCCCCCACAGACACCTAGCCACAACCACCTCATCGTTAACTACTTCCACCTTGGACATCTGGGACTCTCTGCATAGAAAGTTTTCTTGGTCTTACACATCACCCTTGCTGCCACTCCTGGACAATGCCTTCTTCCAACCTGGTCAACTAGATCCCGGCTTCCAGGCCTGGTCCCCAAACAGACCTCTCCTACTTCACCATGTTCTTCAAGCCAACACTCCCAAATCCCTGAGGGAGATTCTGGGCTCTAAACCACCAGTGCTCCTTGATAAATGGAGGTATATTCAACTGCGGCACTTCCTCGGTTCCCTCCAGCAGCCTCTGAGGGGGCTACAAGACCTAAACGGCATTGAGGAAATACTATACCCCGCAGACCCACCTGAGCACTGCATCTCACTTTTTTATAAAGCACTCATCAAGTTACAAGACGACAAACACCCCTCCTTCCTTGCGAAGTGGGAGGCAGATCTGGACTCCTACCTCCCAGACAACCAAAAGGATAAAGTGTTACAGCTGGCCCATGTCTCCTCAATAGCGTCAAAAATGACCGAGGTCAATTACAAATTACTAACTAGATGGCACTATACCCCATCAAAGCTCCATCGGATGTTCCCCGCCAATTCCCCGTTGTGTTGGAGGAATTGTGGGAACAATGCAACCCACGCCCACATATGGTGGTCGTGCCCACTTATCCGCCCCTTCTGGGCCAAGGTCATCCACAGTATACACCAGATTTCCAATGTCAACCTTCCCTCCGAACCCTGGATCATCCTCTTCCACGCAACCAAGGAACCAATTGGAAAGTACAAACGTTCTATAGTCCCTCACCTACTTAACACAGCCAAGGCATTAATACCCGCACTGTGGGGCCAGCCAGAGACTCCGACACTGAAAACATGGTTTCAAAAAATATCGGAAGTTGCCCTTATGGAAGACATCACACACCGCGACAGGAACTCCTCGGAACGCCACACCTTGACCTGGTCCCAGTGGACGGAGTTTAAAACCACCACAACCTACAAGGAGATAATCGCTCAATGAGTGATAGACCCGAACTCTCATATAAAGGCCCAGGCCTCATACACCCTAAGTGGCCCTGTGAGACAATCGCCCGCATATATGCATACTCCCCTTGTTTCTGTAATAATACAGTTTAAGTTTTCTTTGTATGAAGGTTACATGCACGCCGACCACACCCCCCCCCCTTCCCCCCCCTCTCTTTTCGCTATCTTTCCTCCCTTCATTTCCTCCCCCCCCTCCTACTGTTCTTCCTAGATACTCCAGACTACATATGTCTAGACTATGCACTTCTATCGTAATGTCTGATTTACCACAATTGTTGCATGGTCTGCTCTGAAGGTTTATACTGTTTGTTTGTCCTATATTTCTTCAATAAACATTTATTAAACAAAAAAATCAATATATTAGCGCTGTTTTAGTATTAATTTTTACACCTAAAGACTGAATTTATTTACTAACTTTTTCGATATATATATATATATAAATCTCTATTTATTAATATCTATATAGATAATTACAAAGCTATTACATTGCATTTATTGTATAACTGTGCATTTATCCAGCAGTGACACCATGCAAACGGGGCTGTATAGCAATAGCTCTCCCTCAATTATGTCTTTAAATCATTTTAGTGCAATGGTGTATATATGTATACACTAGGGATGAGCCGAACACCCCCGGGTTCGGTTCGCACCAGAACCTTCGAACGGACCGAAAGTTCGCGCAAATTTTCGAACCCAATTCGTTATAATGGACACGAACGTTCGAAATCAAAATTGCTAATTACAACGGCCAATATGCATGTTAATGTCATAAAACAGGTTTGGGGACCCGGGTCCTGCCCCAGGGGATATATATCAGTGCAAAAATAACTTTTAAAAACTAATGTTTTTTCGGGAGCAGTCATTTTAATGATGCATAAAGTGAAAAAAAAAAGTGAAATTTTCCTTTAAATATGGTACCTGGGGGGTGTCTAAAGTATGCCTGTGAAGTGGCATGTGTTTCCCATGTTTAGAACTGTCCTTGCACAAAATGACATTTGTAAAGGAAAAAAAGAAGCCATTTAAAACCACTTGTGGCTTTAATGTCATGTCTTGTCCTGGCCGCCATATGGCTGAAAATCCTTGAGAAAAATGGCATGGCTACCCCATCACCCCAGCCCCTTTGGGTCTTGTATGGATATTAAGGGGGACCCCGCACCCAAAATAAAACCCTATACCTACAACCCTATATACTCTGAACAGCACTATATAGGTGGTGCAAACAAGACACGGACTGTAGGTTTGTTCTTAAGTAGAATCTGACCAGGTACATTATGAAGTATAGCTCCATCCCAAAAAAATCAATTTTTAAGCTTTTTGGAGAACATAGGGAGGGGTTATCACCCCTGTAACATTTGCTGTCTTTGCACATCTGTTCAGAACATGTCACCTCACTTTCTGTCCCAATGACAAATGTTTTTGGAAAAGTGGGGTTTTAATTGAAACAAGGATTGGTGATAAAGCATCAGTAGAGAGGAGATACCTTTTTCCCAAATTAAATCTAACAGGATCGAATTTCCCTTCCTAGGGGTAGATTTCCTCTCACTTCCTGTTTTCTCTTTCCGTTTGCAAGTAGGAGTCGTTTGTAAGTTGGATGTTTGAAAGTAGGGGCCTGCCGTATATACTCTGCAGAAATTTGCCCTATTAGATGTTGGTGTAGCCACAAGATTGGTGGGCACAGGAATGGGCCCTGCTGTGAGTTATTAGATCAAGATTTGTAATTGCATGCACCTGTTGAACAGGGCAGAAAAATTGGGCCGGTGGTGGTGGTGGTGGACGGTGTTGCCACAAGACTGTAAGCCCTCACAGTTACACTTGGTGGGTGCAGGAATGGGCCCTGCTGTGAGTTATTAGATCAAGATTTGTAATTGCATGCACCTGTTGAACAGGGCAGAACAATTGGGCCTTTGGTGGTGGTGGACAGTGTTGCCTCAAGACTGTAAGCCCTCACAGTTACTCTTGGTGGGTATTTATATATGTGGATACAGCTGCGCTTCCCCTGTGATAAAGCTGCCGACACAACAATATGACAAAATTGTGTAGTGGATAGAAAATAGATAAGTGTGGCGCTAAAAAAAAGTGTGTATCTGATCGATAGTCGTAAATGGGAATGGAATCCTTAGTACAATACTATCGCGCAGAATTTGGTGACTAACCACCATACAACAGTGGTGAACAAGTATGGGTATAAACAATCCACATCAGAAATGTTTATAAAAATTCAAATACAAAACCATATATCAAATAGTGTTGCTTATAGGTGTGAATCCATAGAATTATGACCCAGAAAAAATAAGGATTAAATACTAAAAAATGGTATAAACATGTGTGAACACACTTGGTATTGCGGTATTCTGGTGGTAAATACCCCACACTATGCTATGATTGGTAAATAAAATATACGACAATCAAGGCCACAATAGCAATAATCACTCTGTGGTCATAACCGAAATGCACTTATATGTATGGAGGGAATAACTCCCGAAGCAGTGATACAACGTGATAACGTGTATAAAGTATCAAATAGTCAAATAATCAAATTGTGATAAAGAAAGATACTAATAAAACATCCTAAATTAACCCAATGGCTATATTCATAAGATAGTCCAAGGTGGTAAAGTTCATATATAACACTGTAACGATATTCATATGACACTTCGTAATGTTCATCGACAGGACATCCTCAAATAATTTGGACGGCGTCTAGAACTGTGTGGTACAGAGGTAAGATTTGGTACGCTTACCGTTATGGATGGACCCACTGACCTTTGGTGAGGGGTAGGGATGGGCCCGGTGCTCGATGCGAACCCACGTTCGCATCGAGCACCGGGCGTTCGCTCGCTCGGCGAGCCCAGAACTATTTTGGCCGCTCGCATCACGTTCGTGTGATGCGAGCGGCCCCGCAATGCATTGCGGCCGGCGCGGCCGACGCAGTGCATTGCTGGCTGATGATTGGCCAAGCATGCACTGTGACCCCGCATGCTTGGCCAATCACAGCCCCGGAAACTCGAAGAGCCATAATTGGCTACAGGCAGGACGCCTGTAGCCAATTACAGCTCAGGGGCTGTAGTACACGCCCCCCCCTATAAAACGCCGCCACGCCGTCTGCGCCGGTCACATGCTGTTCCGGCGCAGATTGAGCAGGCTGATTCTGTGACACTCTGCTGCATTTAGATAGTTAGAGAGATTCACTTACAGAGATTGAGTTAGATAGATTCAGTTACAAAGATTGATTGAGAAAGAGGGGCTTGTAGTGTGCTCGTGGCAGGCAGGCAGAGCTCCTATATTTTGTTACCAGAAGCACCTATAGGACTTGTAGTGTGTTCGTGGCAGGCAGGCAGAGCTCCTATATTTTGTTACCAGAAGCACCTATAGGACTTGTAGTGTGTTCGTGGCAGGCAGGCAGAGCTCCTATATTTTGTTACCAGAAGCACCTATAGGACTTGTAGTGTGTTCGTGGCAGGCAGGCAGAGCTCCTATATTTTGTTCCCAGAGGCACCTATAGGACTTGAAGTGTGTTAGTCCCATTACACACACAGAGCTATATTTTCTTCCCAGAAGCACCTATAGGACTTGAAGTGTGTTAGTCCCATTACACACACAGAGCTATATTTTCTTCCCAGAAGCACCTATAGGACTTGAAGTGTGTTAGTCCCATTACACACACAGAGCTATATTTTGTTCCCAGAAGCACCTATAGGACTTGAAGTGTGTTAGTCCCATCACACACACAGAGCTATATTTTGTTCCCAGAAGCACCTATAGGACTTGAAGTGTGTTAGTCCCATCACACACACAGAGCTATATTTTGTTCCCAGAAGCACCTATAGGACTTGAAGTGTGTTAGTCCCATTACACACACAGAGCTATATTTTCTTCCCAGAAGCACCTATAGGACTTGAAGTGTGTTAGTCCCATTACACACACAGAGCTATATTTTCTTCCCAGAAGCACCTATAGGACTTGAAGTGTGTTAGTCCCATTACACACACAGAGCTATATTTTCTTCCCAGAAGCACCTATAGGACTTGAAGTGTGTTAGTCCCATTACACACACAGAGCTATATTTTGTTCCCAGAAGCACCTATAGGACTTGAAGTGTGTTAGTCCCATCACACACACAGAGCTATATTTTGTTCCCAGAAGCACCTATAGGACTTGAAGTGTGTTAGTCCCATTACACACACAGAGCTATATTTTCTTCCCAGAAGCACCTATAGGACTTGAAGTGTGTTAGTCCCATTACACACACAGAGCTATATTTTCTTCCCAGAAGCACCTATAGGACTTGAAGTGTGTTAGTCCCATCACACACACAGAGCTATATTTTGTTCCCAGAAGCACCTATAGGACTTGAAGTGTGTTAGTCCCATCACACACACAGAGCTATATTTTGTTCCCAGAAGAACCTATAGGACTTGAAGTGTGTTAGTCCCATCACACACACAGAGCTATATTTTGTTCCCAGAAGCACCTATAGGACTTGAAGTGTGTTAGTCCCATTACACACACAGAGCTATATTTTCTTCCCAGAAGCACCTATAGGACTTGAAGTGTGTTAGTCCCATTACACACACAGAGCTATATTTTGTTCCCAGAAGCACCTATAGGACTTGAAGTGTGTTAGTCCCATTACACACACAGAGCTATATTTTCTTCCCAGAAGCACCTATAGGACTTGAAGTGTGTTAGTCCCATTACACACACAGAGCTATATTTTGTTCCCAGAAGCACCTATAGGACTTGAAGTGTGTTAGTCCCATCACACACACAGAGCTATATTTTGTTCCCAGAAGCACCTATAGGACTTGAAGTGTGTTAGTCCCATCACACACACAGAGCTATATTTTGTTCCCAGAAGCACCTATAGGACTTGAAGTGTGTTAGTCCCATCACACAGAGCTCCTCTATTTTCTTTGCAGAAGCACCCACAGGACTTCTAGTGTGTTAGTGGCATCACACAGAGCTCCTCTATTTTCTTTGCAGAAGCACCCATAGGACTTCTAGTGTGTTAGTGGCATCACACAGAGCTCCTATATATTCTTCTCAGCAGCACCCACAGGACTTCTAGTGTGTTAGTGGCATCACACAGAGCTCCTCTATTTTCTTTGCAGAAGCACCCATAGGACTTCTAGTGTGTTAGTGGCATCACACAGAGCTCCTCTATTTTCTTTGCAGAAGCACCCACAGGACTTCTAGTGTGTTAGTGGCATCACACAGAGCTCCTCTATTTTCTTTGCAGAAGCACCCATAGGACTTCTAGTGTGTTAGTGGCATCACACAGAGCTCCTATATTGTCTTCTCAGCAGCACCCACAGGACTTCTAGTGTGTTAGTGGCATCACACAGAGCTCCTCTATTTTCTTTGCAGAAGCACCCACAGGACTTCTAGTGTGTTAGTGGCATCACACAGAGCTCCTATATATTCTTCTCAGCAGCACCCACAGGACTTCTAGTGTGTTAGTGGCATCACACAGAGCTCCTCTATTTTCTTTGCAGAAGCACCCACAGGACTTCTAGTGTGTTAGTGGCATCACACAGAGCTCCTCTATTTTCTTTGCAGAAGCACCCACAGGACTTCTAGTGTGTTAGTGGCATCACACAGAGCTCCTCTATTTTCTTTGCAGAAGCACCCACAGGACTTCTAGTGTGTTAGTGGCATCACACAGAGCTCCTCTATTTTCTTTGCAGAAGCACCCATAGGACTTCTAGTGTGTTAGTGGCATCACACAGAGCTCCTATATATTCTTCTCAGCAGCACCCACAGGACTTCTAGTGTGTTAGTGGCATCACACAGAGCTCCTCTATTTTCTTTGCAGAAGCACCCATAGGACTTCTAGTGTGTTAGTGGCATCACACAGAGCTCCTATATATTCTTCTCAGCAGCACCCACAGGACTTCTAGTGTGTTAGTGGCATCACACAGAGCTCCTCTATTTTCTTTGCAGAAGCACCCATAGGACTTCTAGTGTGTTAGTGGCATCACACAGAGCTCCTATATATTCTTCTCAGCAGCACCCACAGGACTTCTAGTGTGTTAGTGGCATCACACAGAGCTCCTCTATTTTCTTTGCAGAAGCACCCACAGGACTTCTAGTGTGTTAGTGGCATCACACAGAGCTCCTCTATTTTCTTTGCAGAAGCACCCATAGGACTTCTAGTGTGTTAGTGGCATCACACAGAGCTCCTATATATTCTTCTCAGCAGCACCCACAGGACTTCTAGTGTGTTAGTGGCATCACACAGAGCTCCTCTATTTTCTTTGCAGAAGCACCCACAGGACTTCTAGTGTGTTAGTGGCATCACACAGAGCTCCTATATATTCTTCTCAGCAGCACCCACAGGACTTCTAGTGTGTTAGTGGCATCACACAGAGCTCCTCTATTTTCTTTGCAGAAGCACCCACAGGACTTCTAGTGTGTTAGTGGCATCACACAGAGCTCCTCTATTTTCTTTGCAGAAGCACCCACAGGACTTCTAGTGTGTTAGTGGCATCACACAGAGCTCCTCTATTTTCTTTGCAGAAGCACCCACAGGACTTCTAGTGTGTTAGTGGCATCACACAGAGCTCCTCTATTTTCTTTGCAGAAGCACCCATAGGACTTCTAGTGTGTTAGTGGCATCACACAGAGCTCCTATATATTCTTCTCAGCAGCACCCACAGGACTTCTAGTGTGTTAGTGGCATCACACAGAGCTCCTCTATTTTCTTTGCAGAAGCACCCATAGGACTTCTAGTGTGTTAGTGGCATCACACAGAGCTCCTATATATTCTTCTCAGCAGCACCCACAGGACTTCTAGTGTGTTAGTGGCATCACACAGAGCTCCTCTATTTTCTTTGCAGAAGCACCCATAGGACTTCTAGTGTGTTAGTGGCATCACACAGAGCTCCTATATATTCTTCTCAGCAGCACCCACAGGACTTCTAGTGTGTTAGTGGCATCACACAGAGCTCCTCTATTTTCTTTGCAGAAGCACCCACAGGACTTCTAGTGTGTTAGTGGCATCACACAGAGCTCCTCTATTTTCTTTGCAGAAGCACCCATAGGACTTCTAGTGTGTTAGTGGCATCACACAGAGCTCCTATATTTTCTTCTCAGCAGCACCCACAGGACTACCGACTACAATGGCTGGAAGACCGCCAAGGGGAGGCAGAGCCAAGAACACAGGGCAGGCAGGCTCTGTTTCTAGTGGACGTGGCCGTGGACGTGGACGTGGTCGTGCATCGTCATCAGCACGTGGCCATGGGACACGCGCGTCTTTGTTTTCGGCAGCTGGACATGTGGAGCCGCATCATGCTGAAGGCTTGGTAGAATGGATGACCAAGCCCTCCTCATCCTCCTCATCCTCTCTCACCCAGGCTCAGGGTACTGACAGAGCATCATCAGCCACCCCTTCCCTAGACCCACCATGTCCTCCTGAGGAGTCCCCCGAACTCTTTGAGCACAGTGTTGGGTACATGCTCCAGGAGGATGCCCAACGATTCGAAGGCTCGGATGACGATACCCAGCTTGAGGAATCTGGCAGTACAGTTCCACCAGCTGCAGCTTACTGCCAGGTTTGCTCTAGTGGTGAAGAGGGAGGGGATGATGAGGTCACTGACTCCACGTGGGTGCCTCAAGGGAGAGAGGATGAGGAGGAGGACGAGGAGGAGGAGGATGCGGCGTCACATGTCCAACGAGGCAGGATGCCCCCTGGAGGCCAGGTAGAGGCCAGCACAGCAACTGTACAACACCGCAGAGCTCCGCCTGTGCAGGGCGCTGCCTCTGCACGTTATCAGAAAAGTTCTTTGGTGTGGGCCTTTTTTGAGACGAGTGCAGCAGATCGCACCACTGCTATTTGCAATATTTGTCTCAAGCGTATCTCGCGTGGCCAAAACATCAGCCGCTTGGGCACGACAAGCATGACCAGACATATGGCGACCTGCCATGCAGCTCGTTGGCAGGCACACATAAAAGACCCACACCAAAGAACTAAGCGGACCTCTCCTTGCTCCTCCTCAGCTGGGATCTCCATCCCCACTACACCTTCAGTCCTCTCTGAAAGCTGCTCTGAGAGGACTGAAGGTGTAGAATTCGGTGTGTCACAACCAAGTACTTGCAGTACACCGACGTCCGAATGCAGCAGGCAAATTTCCCTGCCCCAGCTGCTGGACCGTAGAAAGAAGTACACTCCCAGCCATCCACATGCCCAGCGGTTGAATGCTAGCCTTGCTAAATTGCTAGCACTTCAACTGCTGCCTTTTCAGTTGGTAGACTCGGCCCCCTTCCGTGAGTTTGTTCAATGTGCGGTTCCTCAGTGGCAGGTTCCCAAACGCCACTTTTTCTCGCGGAAGGCGATTCCGTCTCTCTACCGGCATGTGGAGGGCAATGTCCATGCCTCGCTGGACAGTGCGGTCAGCGGTAAGGTGCATATTACCGCTGACTCATGGTCCAGCAGGCATGGACAGGGACGGTACCTTTCTTTCACGGCCCATTGGGTCACTCTATTGGCAGCTGGGAGGGATGCAGGACAAGGTGCAGTAGTGTTGGAGGTTGTTCCGCCACCACGCCTCCAAAACGCGACTACTGCTACTGGTTGTGACACACCTCTCTCCTCCACCCCCTCCTCTTCTTCTTCCTCCAGTGCTCTGTCCTTGGAACCAGCGGTGCTCCGTAGGCGTACAAGGGGCTACGCAAGTACGCAGGCAAAAAGATGCCATGCCGTGCTTGCGCTGGTGTGTTTGGGGGACAGGAGCCACACTGGGCCAGAGGTTCTGGCAGCTCTGCAGGGGCAGGCCGAGAGGTGGTTGACGCCACGTCAGCTTAAGCCAGGAATGGTCGTTTCTGACAATGGCACCAACCTCCTCTCCGCCCTGCGACAGGGGCAGCTCACCCATGTGCCCTGCATGGCTCACGTCCTCAACCTGGTGGTGCAGCGGTTCTTGGGCAGGTTCCCAGGCTTACAGGATGTCCTGAGGCAGGCCAGGAAAGTCTGTGTGCATTTCCGCCGATCTTATAATGCCAGTGCTCGGCTGACTGAGCTGCAAAAGGAGCTGAACCTGCCCAAGAACCGCCTAATATGTGACATGCCCACCAGGTGGAACTCAACGTTGGCCATGCTGCAGCGACTGCACACGCAGCAGAGGGCCATCAATGAGTACCTTTGCGACTACGGCACCAGGACAGGGTCAGGGGAGCTTGGTTTTTTTTCCCCACGTCAGTGGAGCATGATCAGGGATGCATGCACTGTCCTCTCACCATTTGAGGAGGCCACGAGGATGGTGAGCAGTGACAGTGCATGCATCAGTGACACTGTCCCTCTTGTCCACCTGTTGGAGCATACGCTGCGTGGGATAATGGACAGGGCACTTGAGGCAGAACAGAGGCAGGAAGAGGAGGACTTCCTTGCCTCTCAAGGCCCCCTTTATCCGGACAGTGTTCCTTCTGTCCCCACCCATCACACAGGAAGAGGATGAGGAGGAGGAGGAGGAGGAGGAGGAGGAGGATTGTGTGAGCATGGAGGTGGAGCCTGGCACTCAGCATCAGCAGCAGCAGTCTTTTAGGGATGATGTACAGTCCCAACAAGCCAGTGGACTTGTACGTGGCTGGGAGGAGGTGGCTGGCGATCATGTCATCCTCAGTGACCCAGAAGACTCCGGACCGAATGCCTCAGCTAACCTACGCTGCATGGCCTCCCTGATCCTGCAAAGCCTGCGGAAGGATCCTCGTGTTCTTCGGATCAAGGAGAGGGACCATTACTGGCTGGCCACTCTCCTTGATCCGCGGTACAAGGGTAAGGTTGCGGACCTTATCTTGCCGTCGCAGAGGGAGCAGAGGATGAGACATCTCAGGGAGGCCTTGCAGAAAGGTCTGTGCAACGCGTTCCCAGAAACTGGGAGGCTACAAACTCCTGGTCCTGGGCGACGAGTTGCTGAGGCTTCGGTCAGTGGCAGAAGGAGCGGTGGGGAAGGTGGACGTCTGACCGATGCGTTCAGACAATTTTTTAGTCCGCAGCCCCAAGGTATGATCGGTTCCAGCAACCATCGCCAGCGTCTGATATACATGGTGCAGGAATACCTTGGGGCAAGGTCAGACTTGGACACCTTTCCCACCGAAAATCCTCTGGCTTACTGGGTCCTGAGGATGGATCACTGGCCAGAGCTTGCACAGTATGCAATTGAGCTACTGGCCTGTCCTGCCTCCAGCGTTCTTTCCGAACGCACATTCAGTGCTGCTGGAGGATTTGTGACTGATCATAGGGTGCGCCTGTCCACCGCCTCGGTTGATCGACTGACATTCATCAAAATGAATCAGTCTTGGATCACCACCAGCTACCAGGCACCTGAGGCGGATATAACCGAATAATTTTTAATGTCACATCCCTTCAAGACTGCCTATGCTGATGCTGAGTGACTGTCCTCTTATGTTCACTGACTATCCTCTTCCTCCTCCTCAATGATCCATGCCACCACACCAGTGCCTAAGGCACAATTTTTCAGCCCCTGTTTAACAGGGGCGTGTACTTACAATTTTTTAAAAAAATGCTTCGCAACACGTGTGACTGCTGTGCTCCAAGTACAGTCTCTGTGAGGGCCGTGTTGCAGTGTTGTGGCACCAGCACCAGTGCCTAAGGCACAATTTTTCAGCCCCTGTTTAACAGGGGCGGGTACTTACAATTTTTTAAAAAAATGCTTCGCAACACGTGTGACTGCTGTGCTCCAAGTACAGTATCTGTGAGGGCCGGGTTGCAGTGTTGTGGCACCAGCACCAGTGCCTAAGGCACAATTTTTCAGCCCCTGTTTAACAGGGGCGTGTACTTACAATTTTTTAAAAAAATGCTTCGCAACACGTGTGACTGCTGTGCTCCAAGTACAGTATCTGTGAGGGCCGGGTTGCAGTGTTGTGGCACCAGCACCAGTGCCTAAGGCACAATTTTTCAGCCCCTGTTTAACAGGGGCGTGTACTTACAATTTTTTAAAAAAATGCTTCGCAACACGTGTGACTGCTGTGCTCCAAGTACAGTCTCTGTGAGGGGTTGCAGTGTTGTGGCACCAGCACCAGTGCCTAAGGCACAATTTTTCAGCCCCTGTTTAACAGGGGCGGGTAATTACAAATCTTGATCTAATAGTTCACAGCAGGGCCCATTCCTGCGCCCACCAAGAGTAACTATGAGGGCCTGCAGTCTTGTGGCAACACCGTCCACCACCACCGCCAAAGGCCCAATTTTTCTGCCCTGTTCATCAGGTGCTTGCAATTACAAATCTTGATCTAATAGTTCACAGCAGGGCCCATTCCTGCGCCCACCAAGAGTAACTATGAGGGCCTGCAGTCTTGTGGCAACACCGTCCACCACCACCGCCAAAGGCCCAATTTTTCTGCCCTGTTCATCAGGTGCTTGCAATTACAAATCTTGATCTAATAACTCACAGCAGGGCCCATTCCTGCGCCCACCAAGAGTAACTGTGAGAGCTTACAGTCTTGTGGCAAAACCGTCCACCACCACCACCACCACCCCCAATTTTTCTGCCCTGTTCAACAGGTGCATGCAATTACAAATCTTGATCTATTATCTCACAGCAGGGCCCATTCCTGTGCCCACCAGTCTTGTGGCTACACCAACATCTAATAGGGCAAATTTCTGCAGAGTATATACGCCAGGCCCCTACTTTCAAACATCCAACTTACAAACGACTCCTACTTGCAAATGGAAAGAGAAAACAGGAAGTGAGAGGAAATCTACCCCTAGGAAGGGAAATTCTATCCTGTTAGATTTAATTTGGGAAAAAGGTATCTCCTCTCTACTGATACTTTATCACCAATCCTTGTTTCAATTAAAACCCCACTTTTCCAAAAACATTTGTCATTGGGACGGAAAGTGAGGTGACATGTTCTGAACAGATGTGCAAAGACAGCAAATGTTACAGGGGTGATAACCCCTCCCTATGTTCTCCAAAAAGCTTAAAAATATATTTTTTTGGGATGGAGCTACACTTCATAATGTACCTGTTCAGATTCTACTTAAGAACAAACCTAAAGCCGCAAGTGTTTTTAAATGGCTTCTTTTTTTCCTTTACAAATGTCATTTTGTGCAAGGACAGTTCTAAACACGGGAAACACATGCCACTTCACAGGCATACTTTAGACACCCCCCAGGTACCATATTTAAAGGAAAATTTCACTTTTTTTTTTTCACTTTATGCATCATTAAAATGACTGCTCCCGAAAAAACGTTAGTTTTTAAAAGTTCTTTTTGCATTGATATATGTCCCCTGGGGCAGGACCCGGGTCCCCAAACCTGTTTTATGACATTAACATGCATATTGGCCGTTGTAATTAGCACTTTTGATTTCGAACGTTCGCGTCCATTATAACGTATAGGGTTCGAAAATTCGCGCGAACTTTCGGTCCGTTCGAAGGTTCTGGTTCGAACCGAACCCGGGGGTGTTCGGCTCATCCCTAGTGAGGGGTCAAACGAGCTTGAGTGTGCCGGCAGGTGATGCTTGTAGAATAGTGAGCGAGGACCCAGGATCAGAAGACTGGACCAAGACTGAGCCGGCACAACAGTCTATACTCACCAGATCACGAATGTAGATGCAGCGAACACACTCGGAGGAGCTGTAAAGTCGCTCGATTGCCTTTACCCCAAAAAAAGGGCTCAATGGGTCAGGACCATGCAAAATAAAAGAGATATAGAGGGCCTCCTCATAGTGTAAAACAATCCGGTCACGGATTAATTTTTATTTAAAATTCTTGTTTGTCAAGTAAAAACGACCAAAGTAAAAACAAAGACAAACCAAGAAGCAAAACAAACGCAGTGGTAGTGTGTAGCGTAGCCGCCCGACGCGTTTCGTCTCACAAGACTTCAACAGGGGCATAGGCTAGTGAGCCACCTCTGCGTTATATATATACCACCTATACAATACATAAAGGCATACACCTGAGCTCATTAAGGGCAGCCCCACTTCCGGTTGTGCAATCCCAAAAATAAACTCAGTCTGATTGGTCAAAAATAACCAATCGGGGCATCCACCTACCTGACACGAGGGTCAAAAGCAACTCCAACCAATCCCGATGGTCAATCTAGACACTGGCACAGGCGCCAACAGATGTCATTGGCTGCCAAACCCCATGTCCATGTACCGACCTTTCCAACGTGCAGACGAATGGAGTCTTGGTTTGGGCGCAAAAAAGGTGCATTGGGCACACACGTGGGACGCCAACACATCACGTGTCATAATATGTCCAATAAACGAGGAGTACTGGTGTCCTCGTACAGAGGCCCGTAATAGCCGTGCGCCGCGCATATTGTACTGCGCATGCGTAGCGGCCCATAGCACGCACAGCATGAATGCACAGCGGTGCGACCAATCAGTGGTCACGCCGCGGCCGGCGAGAAACGGATCTCCGCCTATCCCCGCGCATAACTCAATCGCGCATGGGCGACGGTCACAATGGTAAACTCTTGGTGGGTGCAGGAATGGGCCCTGCTGTGAGTTATTAGATCAAGATTTGTAATTGCATGCACCTGTTAAACAGGGCAGAAAAATTGGGCCTTTGGTGGTGGTGGTGGACGGTGTTGCCACAAGACTGTAGGCCCTCATAGTTACTCTTGGTGGGCGCAGGAATGGGCCCTGCTGTAAACTATTAGATCAAGATTTGTAATTACACGCCCCTGTTAAACAGGGGCTGAAAAATTGTGCCTTAGGCATTGGTGCTGGTGCCACAACACTGCAACCCCTCACAGATACTGTACTCTTATCACAGCAATGAGACCTGTTGCAAAGCATTGCCTAAAATTTGTAATTACACGCCCCAACAGGGGCTGAAAAATTGTGCCTTAGGCACTGGTGCTGGTGCCACAACACTGCAACCCCTCACAGATACTGTACTTGGAGCACAGCAGTCACACCTGTTGCGAAGCATCTTTTTAAAAAATTGTAATTACACGCCCCTGTTATACAGGGGCTGAAAAATTGTGCCTTAGGCATTGGTGCTGGTGCCACAACACTGCAACCCCTCACAGATACTGTACTCTGAGCACAGCAATGAGACCTGTTGCAAAGCATTGCCTAAAAAATGTAATTACACGCCCCAACAGGGGCTGAAAAATTGTGCCTTAGGCATTGGTGCTGGTGCCACAACACTGCAACCCCTCACAGATACTGTACTCTGAGCACAGCAATGAGACCTGTTGCAAAGCATTGCCTAAAAATTGTAATTACACGCCCCAACAGGGGCTGAAAAATTGTGCCTTAGGCACTGGTGCTGGTGCCACAACACTGCAACCCCTCACAGATACTGTACTTGGAGCACAGCAGTCACACCTGTTGCGAAGCATCTTTTTAAAAAATTGTAATTACACGCCCCTGTTATACAGGGGCTGAAAAATTGTGCCTTAGGCACTGGTGCTGGTGCCACAACACTGCAACCCCTCACAGATACTGTACTTGGAGCACAGCAGTCCCACCTGTTGCGAAGCATCTTTTTAAAAAATTGTAACAGGACAGTCACTCAGCATCAGCATAGGCAGTCTTGAAGGGATGTGCCATTATAAATTATTCAGTTATATCCGCTTCAGGTGCCTGGTAGCTGGTGGTGATCCAAGACTGATTGATTCATTTTTATGAAGGTCAGTCGATCAACCGAGTCGGTGGACAGGCGCACCCTATGATCGGTGACAAATCCTCCAGCAGCACTGAATGTGCGTTCGGAAAGAACGCTGGATGCAGGACAGGCCAGTAGCTCAATTGCATACTGTGCAAGCTCTGGCCAGTGATCCATCCTCAGGACCCAGTAAGCCAGAGGATTTTCGGTGGGAAAGGTGTCCAAGTCTGACCTTGCCCCTAGGTATTCCTGCACCATGTATATCAGACACTGGCGATGGTTGCTGGAACCGATCATACCTTGGGGCTGCGGACTAAAAAATTGTCTGAACGCATCGGTCAGACGTCCACCTTCCCCACCGCTCTTTCTGCTACTGACCGAAGCCTCAGCAACTCGTCGTCCAGGACCAGGAGTTTGTAACCTCCCAATTTCTGGGAACGCGTTGCACAGACCTTTCTGCAAGGCCTCCCTGAGATGTCTCATCCTCTGCTCCCTCTGCGACGGCAAGATAAGGTCTGCAACCTTACCCTTGTACCATGGATCAAGGAGAGTGGCCAGCCAGTAATGGTCCCTCTCCTTGATCCGAAGAACACGAGGATCCTTCCGCAGGCTTTGCAGGATCAGGGAGGCCATGCAGCGTAGGTTATCTGAGGCATTCGGTCTGGGTCACTGAGGATGACATGATCGCCAGCCACCTCCTCCCAGCCACGTACAAGTCCACTGGTTTGTTGGGACTGTACATCATCCCTAAAAGACTGCTGCTGCTGATGCTGAGTGCCAGGCTCCACCTCCATGCTCACACAATCCTCCTCCTCCTCATCCTCATCCTCATCCTCATCCTCTTCCTGTGTGATGGGTGGGACAGAAGGAACGCTGTCTGGATAAAGGGGGCCTTGAGAGGCAAGGAAGTCCTCCTCTTCCTGCCTCTGTTCTGCCTCAAGTGCCCTGTCCATTATCCCATGCAGCGTATGCTCCAACAGGTGGACAAGAGGTACAGTGTCACTGATGCATTGACTGTCACTGCTCACCATCCTCGTGGCCTCCTCAAATGGTGAGAGGACAGTGCATGCATCCCTGATCATGCTCCACTGGCGTGGGGAAAAAAAGCCAAGCTCCCCTGACCCTGTCCTGGTGCCGTAGTCGCAAAGTTACTCATTGATGGCCCTCTGCTGCGTGTGCAGTCGCTGCAGCATGGCCAACGTTGAGTTCCACCTGGTGGGCATGTCACATATTAGGCGGTTCTTGGGCAGGTTCAGCTCCTTTTGCAGCTCAGTCAGCCGAGCACTGGCATTATAAGAAATGCACACAGACTTTCCTGGCCTGCCTCAGGACATCCTGTAAGCATTTTGGAGGTGTGGTGACGGAACAACCTCCAACACTACTGCACCTTGTCCTGCATCCCTCCCAGCTGCCAATAGAGTGACCCAATGGGCCGTGAAAGAAAGATAACGTCCCTGTCCATGCCTGCTGGACCATGAGTCAGCGGTAATATGCACCTGACCGCCCTGTCCAGCGAGGCATGGACATTGCCTTCCACATGCCGGTAGAGAGACGGAATCGCCTTCCGTGAGAAAAAGTGGCGTTTGGGAACCTGCCACTGAGGAACCGCACATTGAACAAACTCACGGAAGGGGGCCGAGTCTACCAACTGAAAAGGCAGCAGTTGAAGTGCTAGCAATTTAGCCAAGCTAGCATTCAACCGCTGGGCATGGGGATGGCTGGGAGTATACTTCTTTCGACGGTCCAGCAGCTGGGGCAGGGAAATTTGCCTGCTACAATCAGACGTCGGTGTACTGCAAGTACTTGGTTGTGACACACCTAATTCTACACCTTCAGTCCTCTCAGAGCAGCTTTCAGAGAGGGCTGAAGATATAGTGGGGATGGAGATCCCAGCTGATGAGGAGCAAGGAGAGGTCCGCTTTGTTCTTTGGTGTGGGTCTTTTATGTGTGCTTGCCAACGAGCTGCATGGCAGGTCGACATATGTCTGCTCATGCTTGTGGTGCCCAAGCGGCTGATGTTTTGGCCACGCGAGATACGCTTGAGACAAATATTGCAAATAGCAGTGGTGCGATCTGATGCACTCGTCTCAAAAAAGGCCCACACCAAAGAACTTTTGTGATAACGTGCAGATGCAGCGCCCTGCACAGGTGGAGCTCTGCGGTGTGGTACAGTTGCTGTGCTGGCCTCTAGCTGGCCTCCAGGGGGCATCCTGCCTCGTTGGACATGTGACCCCGCATCCTCCTCCTCCTCCTCCTCCTCCTCCTCTCTCCCTTCAGGCACCCACTTGGAGTCAGTGACCTTATCATCCCCTCCCTCTTCACCACTAGAGCAAACCTGGCAGTAAGCTGCAGCTGATGGAACAGTACTGCCAGATTGCTGTCCTTCAGCATCCCCTCTCTCTGCGCGCACACTACTGACTTCCTCAAGCTGGGTATCATCATCCGAGCCTTCGAATCGTTGGGCATCCTCCTGGAGCATGTACCCAACACTGTGCTCAAACAGTTCGGGGGACTCCTCAGGAGGACATGGTGGGTCTAGGGAAGGGGTGGCTGATGATGCCATTGAGTACGCGTTGGCAGCTGCTCTGCCAGTACCCTGAGCCTGGGTGAGAGAGGATGAGGAGGATGAGGAGGGCTTGGTCATCCATTCTACCAAGCCTTCGGCATGATGCGGCTCCACATGTCCAGCTGCCGAAAACAAAGACAAGCGTGTCCAATGGCCACGTGCTGATGACGATGCACGACCACGTCCACGGCCAGCACTGTTGTCTCTAGAAACAGAGCCTGCCTGCCCTGTGTAATTGCCTCGGCACGCTCTGCCTCTCCTTGGCAATCTTCCAGCCATTGTAGTCGGTAGTGTATATAGTATAAAAAATAGAGCTCCTATGTGTGCTCACAACACACTGTAGGTACTATGTGTGCTGCTGACAAGAAAATATAGGAGCTCTGTGTGCTGCCACTAACACACTGAAGTCCTATGGGTGCTACTGAGAAGAAAATATAGGAGCTCTGTGTGATGCCACTAACACACTAGAAGTCCTATGGGTGCTGCTGAGAAGAAAATATAGGAGCTCTGTGTGATGCCACTAACACACTAGAAGTCCTATGGGTGCTGCTGAGAAGAAAATATAGGAGCTCTGTGTGATGCCACTAACACACTAGAAGTCCTATGGGTGCTTCTGAGAAGAAAATATAGGAGCTCTGTGTGATGCCACTAACACACTAGAAGTCCTATGGGTGCTGCTGAGAAGAAAATATAGGAGCTCTGTGTGATGCCACTAACACACTAGAAGTCCTATGGGTGCTGCTGAGAAGAAAATATAGGAGCTCTGTGTGATGCCACTAACACACTAGAAGTCCTAGGGGTGCTGCTGAGAAGAAAATATAGGAGCTCTGTGTGCTGCCACTAACACACTAGAAGTCCTATGGGTGCTTCTGAGAAGAAAATATAGGAGCTCTGTGTGATGCCACTAACACACTAGAAGTCCTATGAGTGCTGCTGAGAAGAAAATATAGGAGCTCTGTGTGATGCCACTAACACACTAGAAGTCCTATGGGTGCTGCTGAGAAGAAAATATAGGAGCTCTGTGTGATGCCACTAACACACTAGAAGTCCTATGGGTGCTGCTGAGAAGAAAATATAGGAGCTCTGTGTGATGCCACTAACACACTAGAAGTCCTATGGGTGCTTCTGAGAAGAAAATATAGGAGCTCTGTGTGATGCCACTAACACACTAGAAGTCCTATGGGTGCTGCTGAGAAGAAAATATAGGAGCTCTGTTTGCTGCCACTAACACACTAGAAGTCCTATGGGTGCTGTTGGGGTGCAATGCTGTGCTAACAGCACTGCGGTTGGTACTACTGCAATACTGTACTAACAGTAAGCACGCACCAGACTAATCCCCAGCAGCAGCTAATAACACACTAACTGTGCAATCAGCAGCAATGAAAGATCAATGACTTAGGTAGCAATGGTTTAGCAAAGAAATAGCCAATGGTTTAGCAAAGAAGAGCAAATCTCTCAGTAGCAATCAAGCAAAGACAGAATCAGCAGGCTGATCTCTCCTAAAGCCGGAACTCATGTGACCGGGGCCGACGGCGTGGCGGCCTTTTAAATGGTGGGGCGTGTACTAAAGCCCCTGAGGTTTAATTGGCTACAGGCGTCCTGCCTGTAGCCAATTATTGCTCTCCGAGTTTCCGGCGCTGTGATTGGCCAAGCATGCGGGGTCACAGTGCATGCTTGGCCAATCATCAGCCAGCAATGCACTGCGCCGGCCGCAATGCATTGTGGGACCGCTCGCATCACACGAATGTGATGCGAACGGCCCAAATAGTTCTGGGCTCGCCGAGCGAGCGAACGCCCGGTGCTCGATTCGAACGTGGGTTCGAATTGAGCACCGGCCCATCCCTAATAGTCACAGTGATGTATTGGCTAGCCCTCTTGCTTAGCAGTGAAGAGGGTCACAGGTTCACAACCCAACCATGACATTAGCTGTCTAATTCATTGTCTGGAGATATTGAAAGGAGTTGGAGAGGTGTAAGAAAGTCCTGTATTAGTGGTGGGGTGGGGCTCCGATGTAGAGAGTGAGAGGTTGTATAGTTTTGAGTAAAAGGTGTTAAATTAGTTTGCTATGTCTTTTGGGTTTGTCAGTTTCTGACCCTCTTGGTTTAGGAGGAATGGGTTTCTAGTTTGTGCTGCTCTCGGTTTGTAGTGCTGGGCTAGGTGTTTCCCAGCTTTATTGCTCTGGGAGTAACAAGAGAGGCGATGGTGTTTGAGATAAAAATCGTGACCTTTTTGGAGGAAAGAGCTAAAATAATTTCTTATTTTACTGAGCTCCTTTGCCTTAGCAGGGTGGGGTTTTGTTTATTTAGGGATTCAATTGTCTGGATACGCTGGAGAAGGAGTTTATTGTGAGGGTGTCTATCGACCGAATTTGAGGGGGGCAGCCTGACCTTTTGTTTCAAATTTTTAACATGGAAATAAGTTGAAGCGCCTGTGCTGATAAAATTGACTATTGACTGCGATCGCTGTTTTTGATGGACTTATTTCATGCAGAGTCATGCTCCCTCATCGGGTTTGCTTGCAGGCTTGACTCTTAGTGAGCTTGAATTACTCTCAACCTAAAGTAGTTTTGAAACTGCCGTGAGGGCGTTTAGATAGTAATAGATCACCTACAAGTGCCTCTGGCTAATGGCAGGGTCTTTGCCCATCGACTAGCCACTGTCAAAATTGAGATAGAAGATCTTATAGCTTATTTTTTGAATTAATTGAATTGTATTACTTGAATCCCCTATCAAGCTACGTTTTTATAGTCCTTTTAAAAAAAAAAAAAATCAGGGTTGAACCACCAAGGAATATGTGCAATTACAGTCTTGACAGCTTAGCACGCATACATTTTTAAAATTCGTATGCTACGTATGTTAATTAAGCTTTAAAAGACATGGAAATGAGCCCCGTTTTTAAATAGAAAAATGAATGCCTGCAACAAACAGAACCACCACTGGATGTCACCCTTGTATTAAAAGTGAGGAAAGTCTTCTTTCGCTCCTTATATAATGAACAAACTAACTCAGAATCAACAGCCACTAACATTGAGAAAGAGGACCAAAGAGCCATTGGCATCTTAACATCATTACTAGATGAAAACGACGATTACATTGAGCCCCCCCCCTCCTCTGCGAGGGTCTACAAATTTAAGAATAAGGTCACAGAAAATGCCACCATTATCCAAGAACAGGTGGTTACACCTGTTCTTGGAATTTGTCCAAAGGGACCTTTAAAAAAAAAAAAAAAAAAATTAACTGGACTAGATGCTCCAACGACAACCTCACCAGTGGTGAGAGACTTGCCCTTACTAATCTCCAAAAAACTAAAAATATAGTAATAAAAAAAAGTGATAAGGGAGGTAACGTTGTGTTACTAACCCAAACTATGTATGAGAAAGAGGCCAAGCGTCTATTAAGCGACCAGGCCACTTATAATGTGCTTGAAAGAGACCCTTTTCCAACTTTGATACAGGACCTCAATGAAAAATTGACTTTTGCTAGAGACGATGGTTTATTAACCAAAAAGGAGTTTCAGTATCTTGTAGTAGGTGAGTTCAGTGTGCCGACTTTTTACATTATACCCAAGATTCACAAAAACTTGGAAAATCCCCCAGGCCGTCCTATCGTATCAGCCTTTCAGGGTCCCCTTGAAAGGTTAGGCCGGTACCTGGACTCACTACTACAAGACATGGTCAAAAGCCTTCCGTCATATGTCCAAGACACTAGACACGTGCTGTCTATAATTTCTAACCAGGATCCATATCCCAACCCTGAAGAAGTATGGCTGGTAGGCATAGATGTGGAATCATTGTACACATCTATTCCTCACCAAGTGGGCATAGAGGCAGTGTCAAGTTTCCTGGAGACAACTTATCCCCAGGCGTGCCACCAAAACGAGTTCCTCATTGATTTATTGAAATTTGCGTTAACCAATAATTTTTTTCAATTCCTCACGGTGTACTACCACCAGATACGAGGAACGTCTATGGGGGCAGCCTGGGCCCCGTCATACGCTTGCCTTCATCTGGGCCAATGGGAGAAAGAGGAAGTGTACCTCTCGTCGATGTACCGCAGACATGTACAAACCTGGCTGCGGTACATCGATGACGTGTTGATGATATGGCGCGGCACATTGGATGATTTGCATAATTTTATGCTAAATCTTAACTCCAATCAGAGAAACATTAAACTCACTTACAGCTACGACCGCTCGTCTTTACCCTTCCTAGACCTCAATGTTTCTATAAAAAATGGCTTATTGGGAACTAGCACTTTCCGGAAATCCACAGCTGCAAATACTCTGCTGTATGCCTCTAGTCATCATCCACAATGGCTAAAAAACGGGATACCAGTCGGTCAGTTCCTCCGCATCAAAAGGAACTGCACAGACCCAATTCAATATAAAAAAGAAAGTGCAGAGATGTAAACTCGATTCCGGGAACGTGGCTATTACCATAGCCAAATTAAGCGAGCGAAAAAGAAGGCCGCTTTGAGGGACAGGGAAAGCCTGCTACAAATCAAACCTAGACATGAGCCATCCTCTATGACACCCCATCTTACTTCAGCCGAGCCCGTTAGGATTATCACAACTTTCGGATCTCAGTGGAACGAGGTCCGTACTGTACTAGAAAAACACTGGGGGATCCTAACGGGTTCCCCGGTACTCAGCAAAATTGTGGGCAGCACCCCCAAGCTCGTCGCTAGACGAGCGCGGAGCTTGGGGGATACTTTGATACAATCTGAGTTCGTCAAGGAACCGGACTCGACCTGGCTCTCTGATTATCCCAGAACTAAGGGAATGTTTCCCTGCACAAAGTGCCAGGTTTGCCCCTTTGTGCATCGAACTTCAGCTTTTTCAGATGCCCTGGGAAAGGAGAATTTCAAAATAATTGACCTCATTAACTGCTCCAGTACCAGAGTCATCTACATGATAACTTGCCCTTGCCCGAAAATTTACATAGGAAAAACGAAATGCTCGCTCAAAATTAGGATCGGCGAACATTTAAGAGAGATAAGAGAAAAGGGCAAAGTACCAGAAAAGCCACTGGCTAAACATTTCTTCTTGCATCATGGGGGTGATACAGCAGGGCTAACCGTCAAAGGCATTTACTTGTTAAAGCTGCCAACAAGGCGTGGCGACTTTGACAAGATATTACTCCAAAAAGAAAAATGGTGGGTATACCGCTTGAAATCCTTGGTTCCGCTAGGCCTCAACACGGAGCTGAATTTTCAGGCCTTTTTGGAAACGTAATATCTACGAATTCCTTAAGAGGATCTCAAGTAAAATAAATTAAAATGGCTCTCCAAAACTATAAATATTAACTAAAACAAACAAATAAACAAAACGAAAAATGTAAAGAAATATACAAAATAATAATAAAATAATAATAAATATAAAAATAAAAAAATACATAGAATACTCACTTAGGAGACCCACTGAACCGCAACAGCTAAACACAGTGTTATTAAACACTGTGCACCCTATCGTTTATACGTATCCCCCCTTTTCCGCCCTATTCCTGATCACTCTAGATCACACACAAGTGCGATACCCTGATTTAAAAACAAAACAACATAAAATAATTATATATAAAAAATAGGGAAAATGTTCCACTTATAATCAGTGTTAACACTTAGCCTGCATTCCTCTTCATTCCTTCGCTTCTGCACCATCAATTTGCAGCCTATGTGAGATCATCTCCACAAGATTCCCCTGTGGATAGATGGATCCTTGCCCCCTTGGGGTCTTCCCGGTCCCTAAATGTGCTAAGTAAAGTTGTCTATGTGTCAAAGGATCTTTTGATTTACCAACTCCTCACCGCAAAATAAATGTGTCCTTTATCGAGTGACATAATTATTATCTCACTCGATATCGTAGTATTTGTTAATTGTTATCTGTTAATTGTGTCTTTTTTGCCCAAGCCCTATTACACCAATTTAACCAATGTTAAAACGGAACAAACAAAGGATATATTTAAAAATCCTCTGACTTCTAAATTCCCATGAGAATTATCTAACTACCGACGAATGGTTGAAATGGTCACAACACCTCAATCGTAACCACCCCTTCTTTATTCAACACCTGTTGATGTCTGTCAATTACAGCATAAGAAGGCATTCTAAACACCTTCCCAACATACGTCAGGAAGAAGCAAACGCAATTACGCCCTTTGCGAAACGCGTCACGTCACGCACCATTGTAGTATATTATATCTAATATGTATATGTGTATGCATGTATATATATATATATATATATATATATATATATATATATATATATATATATGTTGTATATATACATATTTATGTATGTGTTGTATGTAGTATATTGTATCTAGTATGTATATGTGTATACATATATATGTATATATATATGTATTATATATGTACATGTTTATATATATGTAGTGTTTTTATGTAGTTCGTATAGGCATTCTATTTAGGCATTCTAAGACAAATTCATTATGCAAGAATATAGATTGGGGATTCAAGTCTATTCTACACCTCAAAAGGGTGTCCAGGTGTCATATCTTAATCTAATCAGTATTCACACATGTCAAAGGGGGGAATATGCAAGAATGTAAATTATATTAGATCACTACATTGGTGCCGTTCAAGCGACCAGAAGAGCATTTTCAGGACTTTGTATTAGAAATCGTGGTGATAACAATCCGTGAGTTGGACAGAAGTCTGATGGAGACCCAAGACCTGTGCTGTGACTCTAACGTCTGGTTGTGACATAAGAGAGTCTGATCTACAAAATCAAACAAGTTTGGAACCCCAGAATTATTCTCTGGAGACTGGAAACGAAGAAAAAGGACTGTATCGTGTACCAGAAGACCTGAGCTGGAAGCTGAAGGAGTAATTAATGCGGTGAGTAAAATATTTCTCTCTTTTTAAATTATTAATAATTTATATATAATATAGTAAAAATGCTTACTCAGTGTGAAGCTAGTGTCAGTTCTGATAAAGTTAACAGATGGGTGTTAAAATGTATTAAGCGTCATGGCGGTCCTTATGAAGTGCCAGAAAAATATAAGCAGACATGGACTATGATGAATGAATTTTTAGAAAAAACTGTTTTTGATAGTAAAATTTCAGAAGGTAAAAGAAAAGGTTGTATTGTACAGGGCTTGTTATCTTGCTGTTTAACAATGGAAAGTTTGTTGAAGGATAAGGTTGAGGAAATTACCCAGTTACAGAGTGCAGTTGATAATAGCAACAAGGTTTGTCAGAGGTTACAAAACCAATCAGAATCTGAGACTGTAAATTTAAAATTGCATGCAGTCACCATTGGGGAAGCTCTGCTTGAGAAGTCTAAACGTTGTAATGAATTATCAGAGGAAAATGAGAGATTGAAATTAAGAATTATGGAATTAGAGAAGAGATCTCAGGAATGCAGATATGCATCGAATCTGCAGCAAAATGCAAATACAAACATTCTATCAAATGAAACAGAACCTCATATTAAATCTGATAATTCATTGCCAGCCGCACCCACTGAGACCACCACAGTTTATAACAATAATAATAATGCAGGTGAAGTTCAGCTTGTAATGAAGCCTTTGAAACCAAAAGAATTAGATGCAATTCTTAAAGAAATAGGAATGATTCCCTGCCATGATTTAAACAGATTTTTAAAATGGTTTTGTGACTTGCAGAATGTCAGAGATATGTACAATCTCAACCCATCTGATTTAGAACGAGTTATACAACATTCTATAGGAAGTAGTCTTTGGGTGAGAATTAAGCAGATCTGTACTCAACCAATGAGGACAAGGGACATATTACTGGAATTATTATGTGTTTTGTATGGTGTACGTTCTGATGTTACTGTTCATGGGAAGATCAAACAAATGCAAAGTGAATCTCCCTACGAGTTGTCAGGAAGGATAAAATCTATTATGGAAATATTGGTCAGTAATAATCTTGCATTTGAGCATGGTGGCTTGTTACATATGAGTATATTTCTACATGCTTTGAACGAAGAGATTAGACAAAATATTTTACTAGTTACCCCAAATCCCCATGATTTAAAAGACGTATTGTTGAAAGCAGACAATTTATGGAGAAAGTCAAATGAGCAAGCTGTCAAGATTGATTTAGCCACATTGTTTAGGACAAATACTGAACATAAAGATCAAAAGATAATGTCTTATGATAACAATCAAAGAGGAGACACCAGGTCAAATATAGGTGATATTAATATGAAAAGCAGAGCTGACCAAAATCATAATAAAAAGGTATCTAAGGCTTGGATACCATTTTCTCAGTTAAAACAGAAATATGACCACTTGAAGATTGAGTATGATAAAATGAAAATGGAACATTACACCTTGCTGGGACAGCTAAACAGATTACATTATCCAGATCTGTTTTTGAATACAAGTGACATTTCTCTAGCAGTGGGGGTGGTTTAGTTTCAACCTGTGGATGTGTAAATAGTCCTTTGTTTTAACTTCAAAGAATGTTTAAGGATCTTGCTAATTAGTTTTGTTGGAGAGTTTTTTGTCTTTCAGATATTGAAGATACTGCATCCGCATAGCATGTGAACTGCAAGCCGAAATTTCTGGCTAGTGGGGGAGAAACACTGAATAAACAATATCATGGACTCTCTCAATATTCATCAAGCAATTGACTTTTTTTTGACTTTTTGACTTGGACAATGGACTTTTCCCTATATTTTATTTTTTTATTTTTCACCCTTTCCCATTTTTATTCATCAAGCCCTATTTTTTATTTTTATTTTTCACCCTTTTCCATTTTTATTTTTATTTTTATTTTTTTTTATTTTTTTTTATTTTATTATGTTTTATTTCTTGAACTTTATCTTAAAACCAGAGCGAAACATTTAAACCTAAAATAATTTTCGTGTTACATAACATGTTGCATATTACATATTGCATATTGATCAATATATTTGACATCTAAGGTGAGATGCTGCACAATGGCTTGGCATAGCATAAATTATAGTATGTTGGGTGGTTTTCCTAAATTTATAAGAGGGGTGAGTGAAGTTCATCACTCCAGTCATGATTTGAAACTTTGTTGAATCAGTCATTAATATTATTGACATATGGATGAAAAAAAGACCTAACTTTACTGGCAAGATTTTCCACTGCTGCTTTGTCTGGATAGAAGATCTGATAAACGCTGATGTCAAGCTGATTCTATCTGAAAGTGGGGGATTATATATGGATTATATGGATATATGAATTATAGATTGGTATATAGATTGGTATACCATTCAGGTGGAATTATGGACTGAATGATTCAAGCAACTGCTCTATTAAGGATGGAAATGAGGAGTCGGCCTACAGCAATTTACAAAGTACAGCAATAGCAGTTTTTTTCAGCCTTTTGAACTTGAAAGTGAGAGCTGGTACATGGATGGTTCTTCTTACTATAAAGATGGAAGTAGAATTTCGGGATTTGCTGGTGTTTGTGCAAAAGCATCTTTAAGAAAATGAAAACCTTGAGCCTGGAGAGGAATCCTGGAGTTATGTGGATCGGAGCTCCCAGCACACCAAGCACACCAAGTCTAATTTCAATGAGAGATGTGATGAAGTTGAAGTTGAAAATTGAAGAATGAACTGTGACATCAGCTCGTTTTTGTGCAATATTCAAGATCTTGATGTGATATAATAAGGATGTTTACCGAATCCTTTTCCAGTCATGGTCTAAAGCTATATTATCTAATGACTGTTTCATGGGGATATTTTAGAGGCTGGTGAAGAGAGATGTAACCAGTTTCAACTTTATATTTCATATGAGCCATTGTGAAGCATCCAATACCTCAAGTCGGTAATGCTGTGTTTGTTGCTTGATTTATGGGTCAGTTCTAGTAGTTAGAACGACCCAAGTGGGGGTATATGTAGTATATTATATCTAATATGTATATGTGTATGCATGTATATATATATATATATATATATATATATATATATATATATATATGTTGTATATATACATATTTATGTATGTGTTGTATGTAGTATATTGTATCTAGTATGTATATGTGTATACATATATATGTATATATATATGTATTATATATGTACATGTTTATATATATGTAGTGTTTTTTATGTAGTTCGTATAGGCATTCTATTTAGGCATTCTAAGACAAATTCATTATGCAAGAATATAGATTGGGGATTCAAGTCTATTCTACACCTCAAAAGGGTGTCCAGGTGTCATATCTTAATCTAATCAGTATTCACACATGTCAAAGGGGGGAATATGCAAGAATGTAAATTGGGGCTCGGCGTTGTCTCCGGTCACTCTGAAAGACCGGGGCAGATCAAAGCATTTAATGTGTGTGTGGGGGATATAACAGGACGTTCAATCTGTTTAGAAGTGTGTGTTCTTACGAAGGCACCCAAGAGTCACATGGTTCCATGGGGCTCTAAATATTACTAGCACTGTCGTGATATGAACTCTGTTGGATTTTTGTCATCTGTAAGACTGTTCTGTTTGGAAGTCAATAAAATTGTCTCTCTCTGGGAGAATCGGGTTTTGCTGCGGAGACAATACTTTTAATAACTATATTCCATCTACGAGGAAGGAACGATTATATTAGATCACTACAACCATGTGACGGGCAGCGGACCTGCATTACACAGAGCGGAGGCTCTGAGCACGGAGCACAGCACTGCACGGTCCCGAGCGACCTCTGGAAGCCGCGCACGGCCACTACGGAGCAACACTTTAATGGCCATTTGGCCTTTTTACTACCCGGCACCAGCCCATTCAACGACCTATACCGGATATCTCCACCTTGGACCACAGCAGCCGTTAAAAGCCCTGGGCACCCGACATTGCGGCAAAGGTTTAAAACCCATAGACAGCTCCTCCACAGGGAAGACGCCAACGTGGTAAAGTTATCTACTTGTCCATGTAAATGATTGTTTGTTCAACAGCATACTGCTGTCAATTAGTGTCTTCTTACCAGCTGTGTATAGTGGGCTGACATTAGCCTTGTGAATCTGCTTGGACTTTGCGGGATTGTACTTGTCAGTGATTACGCTGACGGAACAGCTGATTCCCAGGTGGAGAGCCATAAGCCTGTATCACAGTCGGGTTAAACATTTAAGACTTGCCTTGAACCAGGAGTTCTTACAATGTGCTGTAACGGCGTTCATGCCAGCGTGGTCAGCTGAGACTATCTATACTGCTTTTCTATGTTGCTCTATGAGATTAATGCTGGATCTTACTCTGATAAGAGTTACAAAGTTGCCAAATTGAATATTTAATCTTTTGTCCAATCAGAACTTTCTTTCCAGATATCCAGTGACAGCGTGTACCCCAATCAGGTTAATAGAAACTATAAATTAGGGGGCGTCCTCATAAGCATGCCAGTAAATACAAATCTGCCTCCAAATAATGCTCAGTAATGCAATGACCAATCTCTAACAGGAATTTACTCCAATGGTCTACATGAATTCACTATTATAGTTACTATATTATTTATATATAATTTCATGTATTTTATATTGGTCATAATCCGTTGTTCCAGTCACACTTGGTACATTTATTGTTGTTAAATGGTGTTTTGTCTACATTTGTCCTGTGTTGTCAATATTTGTTAGTCAGGATATCCAGGTTTCTGGAATCTGTTTTATGGGAAATACACAAGTGTACACAATAAATACCTTTGATTCAAATGAACAAGGATGATTCGATCTGTATCTGTCTCCATTTAGTAGCCGCTTTTTTCTGGGACCGTGTCTTTAGGTCCCAGAACCCCTTTCCTGTATTCCTTGTATTAAAAGTGAACTGATAGAATGATAAAGTCTGCATTGGGAAAATGTCCACCAGGTGTCACCCTCACATTACAAATCAAAATCCAATCCTACACACTGCACAGCAAGAAATTGCAACACCTGCAAACTTTGATGAAGTGCAATTGGGAAACTCTGTTTTAACTCCGTTATAAATAACATAGGATAGGTGCACTAAACTTAGTGAAGGACACATCTATCTGTGAATATATTTATCTAGATAGAGATTATATATATATATATATATATATATATATATATATATATATATATATATATATATATACATCTCTATTTATTAATATAATCTATCTATATAGATAATTACAAAGCTATTACATTGCATTCATTGTATAACTGCATTTATTCAGCAGTGACACCATGCAAACGGAGCTGTATAGCAATAGCTCGCCCTCAATTATGTCTTTAAATCATTTTAGTGCAATGATGTATATATGTATAGTCACAGTGATGTATTGGCTAGCCCTCTTGCTTAGCAGTGAAGAGGGTCACTGGTTCACAACCCAACCATGACATTAGCTGTCTAATTCATTGTCTGGAGATATTGAAAGGAGTTGGAGAGGTGTAAGAAAGTCCTGTATTAGTGGTGGGGTGGGGCTCCGATATAGAGAGTGAAAGGTTGTATAGTTTTGAGTAAAAGGTGTTAAATTAATTCGCTATGTCTTTTGGGTTTGTCAGTTTGTGACCAGGGCCGGATTAACATAGGGGCTATTGGAGCTGCAGCTCCAGGCCCCTTTCTCAAGATAGGCCCATTTGCCCAACTAAAAAAAAAAGAATAAAAAAAGATCGACTTCGAGGGTTGTAGGTCGGCGATCAGGAGTCACGGAGACCCCACATTTTAGGGGTAGGTAGCTAAAGACCTACTCCAGCACTGGCTAAAATATGGGGCTGCTTTCATCTATGGTTCCGGAGATACGGGTCTCCTTGTGCAGCCTGTCAGAATCTACATACAGAGCGGCCAGTATAAATACAAGCTGGAACACTCTGCAGCAGACTGAGGATGAACTCACAGTGCTTATAATAATTAATTGTATATTACTTATGATAATTAACCCCTTGCCACCCAGGCCAATTCTGACACTTCTCTCCTACATGTAATGTAAATCATAATTTTTTTTTTTTTTTGCTAGAAAATTACTCAGAAGCCTCAAGCATTATATATGTTGTTTTAGCAGACACCCTATGGAATAAAATGGTGGCCTTTGCAACTTTTTATGTTACACGATATTTGCACAGCAATTTTTCAAACGTTTTTTTTGGAAAGAAACTGTTTCATAAAAAAAAAAACACTAAAGTTAACACGATTTTTTTTTGTGTACCAAGCGATGCTTTAAATTTTTTTTGCAGGTTACATGTTTAGAGTTACAGAGGAGGTCTAGTGCTAGAATTATTGTTCCCGCTCTAACGATCGTGGCATATGTAACCTGTGTGTATCTGGCTCTGATACTGAGCAGTGCCTTCCCAGGGACTGACTAGTATCTCTCCCCAGCCCCCACACCCTCTCACATGCTGACCTGTGAATGGGGGAATCACTCCCGCAGTGTTATTATGTTCTGCCAGTGAATACAATAATTTGTGTTGCTAACTATAGCTGGCAGCACTGATTGTTTTGGAGAAAACCTGACAGGCTGGTTGTACTCAAGTCGGTTAATAGGTTGACTTGTGTAAAACCAGCTAGCCCATACATAGATCGACTATGGCTGGTCTCTGCTTAATTGGTGTAATTTCAATCCATGTGTGGCACGCTTAACCACTACCCAGTCCCTAAACATCCTTCCACAAACCTTTACATTTTTCATTCTCAGATTCTAGTGCCTACTGTCATACCCTCCACACTTCTCTCCTGTAATTACTGTTTACTGTCCTACTCTCCACACTTCTCTCCTGTACATAGTGTCCACTGTCATACCCTCCACACTCCTCTCCTGTATATATTGCTCACCGTCATACCATCCACACACTTCTCTTATACATAGTGCCTACTGGCATACCCTCTACATTCCTCTGCTGTGCATACTGCCCACTGTCATACCCTTCACACTCCTCTCCTGTTCATAGTGTCTTCTGCCATACCCTCTGCACTCCTCTCCTGTACATAGTGCCCACTGTCATACCCTCCACACTCCTCTCCGGTACATACTAACCTCTGTCATACCCCCACACTCCTCTCCTGTACATACTGCCCACTGTCATACCCCCCACACTCCTCTCCTGTACATCTGTACATACTGCCCACTGGCATACCCTCCACACTCCTCTGCTGTGTATACTGCCCACTGTCATACCCTTCACACTCCTCTACTGTGCATACTGCCCACTGTCATACCCTTCACACTCCTCTCCTGCCTTCTAGTGCCTTCTGCCATACCCTCCGCACTCCTTTCATGTACATAGTGCCCACTGTTAGACCCACCACATTCCTCTCCATCACCTGCACATACTTCCCACTTTTGTACCATCCATACTCCTCCCCTATGCCTCTTACCCACAAAAACAGTTCTTTAAAATTATACTGAATATCCTCAATGTTACCAGCTCTAGAATTAGTTCAACTAAAGGAAATCTCAGTCCTCATATTTGTTCTGCCCCATTATTAGTACTTATTTAATTTTTTAATTACTATTGTGATGTATAGAGGAACATAGGGGATATCAGCTACTCTAAATATAGCACTTGTAAAAAAAAGTGTCCCTGAAAATATTTTTGAAATGTTGGCAACTATGCACTTAGGCACTGCTCAAGGGCTACCAGGTCAGTAGGGGGCCCCATGAGAGGCTCCTGTGATATTAAAGTGGTAGTAAACCTTTCTAACATTAATACTTTTTAGAGGCCCTGAGGTAGGTTATGCTATAATGTACAAATATGCACAGCATATTAGCACATTAGGGTACACCTAAATTGTCAGACTGAGCCCTCCAGTGCTGTGCTGTGATCAATCCAGTGGGGCCCGGGCGCTTCCATCTTCACCCGGTCTTCCTTCTGGGTTCTGTGCCTTCGGTCACTTGCCTTGGCCAGGCTGCGTTGATGTCATTCCCAAGCATGCTCATGTGCATCCTCTTTCTCTCATCCCTCCTTTCTCTCTCATCCTCCCTCCCTTACCCATCACACCTCTTTCATCCCCTTTCTCTCTCTCTCTCTCTCTCTCTCTCTCTCATCCTCCCTCTCTCGCTTTAATTTAATTTGTTATAACAAAAAATTGTTTTCATTCTTCTTTATTGTTTATAAAAGGCCCCACCAAAATCCTCAGCACCAGGCCCATGATGTTCTTAATCTGGCCCTGGGCATAATTAAAGTGAAAGAAAACAAGTTTGGTAGAGACAAGAGAGCTTATGATCAAGAACAAGCTTATAAATGGAACCAACAACCAAGTTATCCAGGTCGTAGAGGACCTTATCAACAGGCTCCTCCCACGAATAATATGGACATGGCTGAGTCTGACTTTTCCTCCATGTCCTCTGCATCATATGCACCTATTGTAACACGTTTCAGTGACCCAAGTGGCGCAATTAGAAAGCGCAAACAAACCAGTGATACTGGTTCACAAGGACGTTCAAAGGTGGTACAGGCACATAAAAAAAAAATAGCCAAACCCCTGCGGTCGCGTAGTCATACAGCGCCCGATACTCCGGTAATGGGCCATGCTCCTAATCATTCATTGGTGACTTTAGCCACACCAATGATTAACCTTGATCTAACCTCAACACTTGCTGAACCCATGTCGCAACAAACTTTAGAACAATCTGTACCACTGATGGCCATTGCAGGTGAATCACGATTGGCACTCATTTTCAATCCCAATATGGTAGAATCGAGGCGTGCCTCAATAGCAACATCAATCCCTTCAAGAACAAGTAATCAACCTTTAAAATAGTATGTCCCGGTTCAGCCGATGGGTCGAATCGGGAGACATTTGATATTATTAATCTGTCGTCCCATATATTAACTGAACACGAATACAATGTGTTACAGTTGAGTCTCACGTTTTGTCCCGATGATAATGCTGATCAATTTGAACTTATTAAAGATTTGCAATTATTTGCGAGGAGACTTATGTATAAAGTTTTATATGATAAGGACTCTGTAATGGATATTAATCAGGGTACACAAAATTCAGTTTTACAGAATGTGACATTTGAAGATTTACGTGCCCTACGGGACCTAATGGACCTGTGGGACGAAAGTAATCCTGAAGAGGAGGGATGGATTTTTCAACCTACGGGTATGAGGACTGCCGGAACAATGGCAACAATATCTATTCCATCCGCCCCCCCTCCATGGACCCTTCCTTCTGCTCCAATTCACGATCAACCAAAAACATACAAACCAAAATCTCGATCATTTCCAGTCCTACAAGGAAATTCCAACATATGGGCATTTGTTATCCAGGTATCTAAGGAAATTGAAAAAAACAATTGGTCGACGGGGCCTCCTTTCAATCTCTCTCTGAGGATTGGAAGAATGCCCTACGTAAACTACATCTTAACAAAGAGATTGTCATAAAACCATCGGACAAAGGTGGAAACCTTGTCATAATGGACTCAACTCAGTATGAAAAAATGTGTCTGGACATTATCTGTAATGCACAATGGTATAGGGCAGTCCCTAAATCTCATGTAGGTTACTATATGAGATTATATCAAGCAATTATAGCTAAAGCCTATCATATAGGCATTATTAATCAAAATGCATACAAATATTTGGATACTACAAACTTTAGGACCCCAACGTTCTATGCACTTCCAAAAGTGCACAAGAACTTAACAAACCCTCCGGGCCGACCCATCATCTCAGGTTGTGGCTCTTTGACAGAAACAGCCAGTCAACTGATAGATGAGTACTTATATCCACACATGAAGGGTCTCTTTTCATATGTCAAAGACACCAACTGCTTAAAACTCTGGATGGATTAGAAGTGCCCCCGAATTGTTGGCTGGTAGCTATAGATATAGAGGCCCTCTATAACTCCATACCTCACACCAGGGGTGTGGAAGTTATTCATGGCTTTCTTAATGAACGAGAATTAGACTCCAGAAAATTCAATGATTTTATTGTGGAACTTCTGGAATTTGTACTGACACACAATGTTTTTGTTTTTAAGGGTTCCCACTACCTCCAGGTACAGGGTGCCGCTATGGGGGCTAAATGTGCGCCCTCATATGGGGGGGTGGGAACGTGATTTATTTTTAGATGAAGCTTTTTCTTCCTACATTAGCCAAATTGTATCGTGGCACCGATATATAGACGACGTTTCCATGATATGGGCAGGATCAAGAACCAAATTGGAAAGTTTTTTAGAAGGTCTACAGGTCAACACCTATAATCTTAAATTCACCCATACTATGGATCAGTCGAAAATTACCTTTTTGGACGTAGAGATTTTCATCAATGAACTAGGGACCCTTAGTTCCACCTTATACAGAAAGCCATCTGCCGGCAATAGTCTTTTGCATGCAAATAGCTCGTATCCTCAACAACTCATTAGAAGTATCCCGTATAGTCAATTGTTGAGATTAAAACGCAATTGCACTGATGATAATGATTTTCAGAAGGAAGCTAATCAATTGCGGGATCGTCTGTTGGTCAGAGGATACAGTGGAACGTGTTTGAAAAAAGCTTTTAATCGGGTAAAGCACCAAGATAGATCAACACTTCTTTATAAACCGAGAACAGAAAAAACATCCACTTCAACAAGGGTTATCATGCAGTATAGTCGACAACACGGTAAGATAAGGAATATTTACAACAAATTCTGGCATTTACTGACAGCCGATGAGAAGGTTTAGAAACTTATAAAACCATACCCTGAGATTACATTCAGGCGCTCTCGATCAATTAAATCAATTAATTGATTTAATTGTGACTAGCCTTTACAAGAAACCAGGTACAGGGAAACGCAATATTTCAGGCACATACCCATGTGGAAAGTGCAATTTCTGTCCTTACATCTTAGAGGGCAAGAGCATATTGCTTCCTAATAATGACATATGGACTCCTAAATATCTGACAAATTGCCAGTCAATTGGCTCTGTCTATTTGATGAAATGCTCTTGCAGAGCCTTCTACGTAGGTAAAACGAAACGACCCCTGTTCTGTCGAATTAGAGACCATTTATCCCTTATCCTTAAACGGAAAATGGAAACACCGATAAGTCGGCATGTTGGACTATACCATAACTTTAATGCAAAATCCATAGGCTTTTTTAGCCTGGAACATCTGCCTCCACATGAACGTGGAGGCGATATAGACAATAAACTTGTACAATTAGAGAGCCGTTGGATATACTTATTAAAGGCGACTAGCTATCCAGGACTTAATGAAGGAATAAGCTATAAACCATTTCTTTGAGTTTGGAATATATTATTTCCTTCACATTAGCTTAACCTCGGTCTTTGCGGTGACCAATACTGGAGTAATGTTTCCCTCTGACCTTCTGGCCATTGGTGGTCCCTTGGCCATGATGTGCCCGTCCAATCTATTGCCAAATTTAAGAATACATATCATTTCACCATTTCCTTTTTTTCCCTTTCCTTCACTCCTTTTTCCTTTTTCTTTTCCCTCCCCCTTTTTGGAAATTAATTTCCTATATTTTTTTCTTTTCTCCTTCCCCTGATTTGCCCTTTATATTAACGTGTCGGCGCCTCGCGGTGAAAGCGGGGCTATCTAGGATCCCAACCTCCTTTCTGTTTGACAGGAAATGGGGCCTTATCTGCACATATATATACACATTTGGTATTTTATGTATATATTTCTGTTTTCTCTTTGTGATAATATTACATGATATGTATCAATATATGTCGATGTATTTGAAATGACTAAAATATTTTTGATAATCTTTGACTGCCTTTTTGGACATGACCAGATGGGATATGCGATGTTTCTTTTAAAACATATTTTCCAGCTTGTGTATAAATGGCAGAGAGGATCCAAAACGTTATACAGCACCTCATCCCTTTTGGTAGGTAAGTGTCAAAGGAGAGTAGAAAGTAGGGATTATATCGGTGCAAAATTGCAATATAAATAAGGGTTGCCGACAATTCAATGCTTGAGTTTTTTTAAAAAATCGCATAAAGTTTTATTACAAATATATAAAGCACAATTTAACAAAAAAGAAATACAAAGGATATTTCTAAGGGCCTAACAAAATAATTAGTACAAAAGCTTAAGAGTCCCCATTTTCAGCAGATCAATACATTCAAAAAGAGAGAAAAATGTTTTCTTTCTGATTCCAGATTATTATCTGGTTAGAGAAAGTCTCTTAGTTACAGTGGATAGGATAACCTGAAGTAGACAGTGCAGGCCTTATTGATGTTTTCCGACATGTTTCGCCATATCAATGGCTTCCTCAGGGTTGGCCTACTGTACAGAAATATTGTATCTATGTGGAGAGAAATAGGAATCAATAACAGTTCATGGAATCAGGTACTGAGCCCCCCTGTTGGAAAGAGGGGTTTTGTTAGGGAAGGGGGGGGCGAGAGGGGAAATAACGGCATATCTGACCACTCTCTCACTCTGTCCCAACTAGATGGTACATGTAAACCAATAAGCCCAATTCCCAAACTTACCCAGAGGCAATTAAGGGTTATAATAATGAAACAATCAGCCGAGAGAGGGGTGGGGTCGCCCAGTGGATATCCTTCAGTGGATAGCAGGAGACAAGAAAGACCTAGCAAGAGATGTCTTAATTTAAGTTGCATAAATTTAAATGGTAATTGTCATATTTAAAGGTAGAAAACACAGTGTTGCTTATTTGTGGGAAAATACTCCACAGATATATAGCATATCACTGTGGAACGGACAAAAGTCTCAATACTCACTTTAATTGGACTATAAAATAAAAATGTAGAATAGACCTCGGACGCTGGTTAGAGATAGATGGTAGGGGAGGCACCTAAACAAGATTGATAATCTGAACTTAATACTGATGCCTGAAATTAGTAACTATTTTTCAATGGTTTGGAGAGAGGTTAACATACCTGCAGTGACCTATATTAGCAAATAGTATAGTGTAGTCTAGGATACTGATCCAAGGCGCAGTCAGGACATAGGCAGCCTCAGCGGGAACATGGTCCCTGAGAGTAACAGAGATAATAGACAAAATAAATAGCTAGAGGTTATAGGGTTGAGCAGTAGATATGCAAGAGTTTGGTCTTGTTATAAGGCTTACTTGTCAGGAAGGAACGTATCTGCGTCAGGTGCCTCCAAGGTCCGGTGCTGGAATGAGCGCCGGCGCCGGCTTAAACCTTGTCTCCCAGATTGGGGGGCGTGTTTACACGCTTCCCAATCAGCGGACAGAGGAGCCTCTGCGCATGCGCGAACGCACGGACCGTCCAGGCGGCCTAACAGGGTCCATAATGCCTGGCGGTCAGTGCGTCACGTGGCGTGATGACGTAATCGCGACGGCAGCGCAAAAGGCAACAGAGGCTAAGTTGGGCGGGCTAAGGAACCTAGCGCCGCCCTCGGGTGTCCATACTAAGCCACTGGGAGTGATCCTAAATAGGCGATCACCACCCCCATGTATCGGCGGTTTCTAAATAAGGGAAAAGAAAAACGGGAAAAGTAGCTGGAAAGGCAATCAAGTGCCATAGGGGAAGAGGGGATAGAGGGACACATAAATGTGAGGCAGACCTAGAGAGCAAGAACAGACAGACGGCTCCCGTCATCCAACCCCACCACAGCCCCAATCCCCACAGGATTCACAATGACCACAAGGGAAAGTACCTGGATTATCTATTCTTGAATCACTGGTTGGGTTAAAGTGACTAGAAGTTAATCTATCGCTTAATGAAGGTGATCGTCGGTATGTAATTTCAGGATAGGTTTTTACATAGTTCCCAATAACTGGATCAGTTGAAAGAAGAGGCCACAATTTACTCAGAGTTTCCCTTATCTGATTAAATTGATTTGAGTATTGAGTAATAAGGCGAACAGACTGCATGGAGTCATGATCTTTGTCTCGAAAGATTAATTCCTTTCTCTCTAAACGCTTAACTTTGTTAAAAGATTCTTTCAGTAACTTATGGCTGTAGCCTCTTTGTCTTAATCTTAGATATAGCTGATGTGAGGATTGGTAAAAGTCTTTATCATTACTGCAGTTTCGTCTTATGCGTAGATATTGACTGTAAGGTATACTCTTTAAAAGGGATTTAGGATGGGAACTAGAAGCACGTAATATAGTATTTCCTGCAGACGATTTTCTATATAATGAAGAATAAAGTTTACCGTCAGTATCGATAGTTATAGTGAGGTCTAGAAAGGTGATCACTTTCTGACTACAGTCCAAGGTAAATTTCAGATTGTAAGTATTCTCAGATATAGCTTGAAAGAATCGTTGTAGATCATTGTATGTACCAGTCCAAAAGATCAAAATGTTATCAATATATCTTAACCAAGTAAATATATATTGAGTATAACAGGACAGTCTAGGCTGTGAAAGTACTTCGGCCTCCCACCCCCCCAGTGGGAGGAACCAAAGGTGAAGTCATTTTTGGTTAGAATAAATTGCAATAGGGATAGTACAAACTTATTATAGGGTTTAGCTTCTGGGCCACGCGCTTCCAATTGTTTGGCTATGACTTCTATGTCTCTTGTATGTGGTATTGTATTATAGAGACATTCAACATCTAGAGCAACCAGATAGGAGTTTTTGGGGAGCTGTTTATTTTCAAGGGTACGTAATAAATGGATGGTATATTTTATATGAGAAGGTAAAGACAGGACATGGGGGGCTAGATGTTTGTCTACAAGTTTACTAGCCTTCTCAGTGAGCCCTTCACATCCCGACACAATTGGTCGGCCAGGTGGTTTATTCATAGATTTGTGAAGTTTAGGTAATGCATAGAATGTTGGAGTTTTTGGTTGTGCTACATACAGAAATGTCCAGGTATTAGCATCTATAGTTCCTATTCTAGTGGCTTGAAAGATTAAATTGTGATATTCAGAGATAAAAAATTTTATTAGAGAGGGAGAAATTGGTCTGTACAAATCGTGGTTGTCAAGGATGTCGTGGCACATATTCATGTAAGCCAGGACATCCATGACAACCACGTTACCCCCTTTGTCAGAGGGTTTAATTACTATGTTTCGGTTAGATTGAAGTAGCTTCAGTGCTGACTGCTGGGGTTTGTTTAAATTTGACATTCCAGCTGCATCTAAGTTTAGTTTTTGTATTTCTTTAGTTGTTTGTTCAACGAAAGCCCAAATATTAGGGTTGGTGGTTAATGACGGAAAGGTTTTGGATTTTGGTTTGAAGGGTACTGGGGGTGGAAAGGTTATTCCAGGAATCGTAATGTCCTGTTGCATATAGTCCAAATGATCCTCATCATTGGGATCAGCCTCATCTAAAAGAGTCATTAGGTCCTCAAGGGCCTGTATTTCAGCAATTGTGGGAATAGTATTTTCAGTGTTGGATATTTGAGTAGAGGTAGTTTTATTGTGATAGATCGTTTTGAAAAGTAGTTTTCTAGCAAACAAATGAACATCCTTTACTAGCTGGAAGCGGTCAAAATCAATAGAGGGGCAAAAGGTGAGTCCTAATTGTAGGACTTGGATTTGGGGTGGTGTGAGCGTCAAGGAAGAGAGATTTACTACATCTAAGTCACGTGTTCTGGAATAATCAATGTTGTAGTGAGGTTGTGGTTGGGTGTTATCTGTGGGTCCAATGTTTGACCTAAAAAAATAGGTGCAAGTTTGAGTTCTTGTGAAGGTAAGGGAAACATTGTAGGCAAGGAGGGTTCACTCGCTCTTCTCCCTGGGGAGGATAATGCGAGATGAGACGTAATGTTAGTTTCTACGGTAGGTAAATGGGTAATAGAGGAGGACACATTGTGTGACAGTGATTGTCCTTTAGAGAAGGGAGTAGAAATATTAGTGGATTTTGGACAGGTACTTGAGGGTCTAATGTTGGAATTGGTGCCGAAGGCACGTTTTAATGATTCAGTTGATGAGGTGGGTTGGTAACCTTTTTTCTTTTTTTAGGGATGTGATCTTGTGAAAGTTTGTGATAGGTGGTACTTGAACTAAAGGAATTGGAGGACATATTGGAAGGATCTGGGTTAGTTTTAGAGGATTGAAAGTTGGATGGTTTAGTCGATGGTCTGGGAAAAGAAGAATTCTCCCATTTGTATGCATAGCCATTTTGATGTGGTAATTTATCTCGGGAAAACTTGTTCTTTGTTATTTATGATACTTAGGGTGTAGTCTTCCAGATGTGCCCGTAGGTCCTTGTCCCGTTTGGCAAATCTGGGAGACGACACACATGTTATATGGTTCTCGTGCCATTCTGAAATTGAAATGTCAAGTTGGTCGAGTTCATGATCATATTGTTTGCACAAAATAGATATCATACCAAATGAACATGCCTGGAGATTATATTCCCAGGATTTTTTTAATAGGTCATTTACTTTTTTAACATTAGGGAATATCTGGATACGTAGTCCCCATGGTACAATTTGGTGTTCAGTGTATTTTTCAAAATAAGTTTTGTGCCAATATATACGAACCTTCTTTTCCAGAAGGCGTTGAAGTCGCATGAAACACGCCCCCCCCCCAATCTGGGAGACAAGATTTAAGCCGGCACCAGCGCTCATTCCAGCACCGGACCTTGGAGGCACCTGACGCAGATACGTTCCTTCCTGACAAGTAAACCTTATAACAAGACCAAACTCTTGCATATCTACTGCTCAACCCTATAACCTCTAGCTATTTATTTTGTCTATTATATCTGTTACTCTCAGGGACCATGTTCCCGCTGAGGCTGCCTATGTCCTGACTGCGCCTTGGATCAGTATCCTAGACTACACTATACTATTTGCTTATATAGGTCACTGCAGGTATGTTAACCTCTCTCCAAACCATTGAAAAATAGTTACTAATTTCAGGCATCAGTATTAAGTTCAGATTATCAATCTTGTTTAGGTGCCTCCCATCTATCTCTAACCAGCGTCCGAGGTCTATTCTACATTTTTATTTTAATTTTATAGTCCAATTAACCTCTTCAGCCCCGGACCAATTGTCAGCTTAAGGACCAGAGGTCTTTTTTCAATTTCGCACTGCACTACTTTAACTGGTAATTGCGCGGTCATGCAATTTTGTAACGAAACGAAATTTGCGTCCTTTTCTTCCCACAAATAGAGCTTTCTTTTGATGGTATTTGATTGCCTCTGTGATTTTTATTTTTTGCGATATAAACGGAAAAAGAGCGAAAATTTTGAAAAAAAAAGAGATTTTCTACTTTTTGTTATAAGAAAAATCTAATAAACTCAATTTTAGTCAAACATTTGGGCCAAAATGTATTCAGCCACATGTCTTTAGTAAAAAAAAAATGCCAATAAGCGTATATTTATTGGTTTGCGCAAAAGTTATAGTGTCTACAAACTAGAGTACATTTTCTGGAATTTACACCGCTTTTAATTTATGACTGCCTATTTCATTTCTTGAGGTGCTAAAATGGCAGAGAAGTACAAACCCCCCCAAATGACCCCATTTTGGAAAGTAGACACCCCAAGCTATTTGCTGAGAGGCATGTTGAGCCCATTGAATATTTTTTTTTTTAGTCCCAAGTGATTGAATAAAGACAAAAATAAAAAAGAATTTTTTTTTTCTTCAAAAAGTTGTCACTAAATGATATATTGCTCACACATGTCATGGTTATATGTGGAATTGCACCCCAAAATACATTTTGCTGCTTCTCCTGAGTATGGGGATACCACATGTGTGGGACTTTTTGGGAGCCTAGCCGCGTACGGGGCCCCGAAACCCAAGCACCGCCTTCAGGATTTCTAAGGGTGCAAATTTTTGATTTCACTCCTCACTACCTATCACCGTTTCGAAGGCCATAAAATGCCAAAATAGCACAAAACCCCCCCAAATGACCCCATTTTGGAAAGTAGACACCCCAAGCTATTTGTTGAGAGGCATGGTGAGTATTTTACAGCTCTCATTTGTTTTTGAAAATGAAGAAAGTAAAGAAAAAAAAATTTTTTTTTTTTTTTCTTTTTTCAATTTTCAAAACTTTGTGACAAAAAGCGACATCTGCAAAATACTCACAATACCTCTCAGCAAATAGCTTGGGGTGTCTACTTTCCAAAATGGGGTCATTTTGGGGGGTTTTATGCCATCTGGGCATTCCATGGCCTCCGAAACTGTGATTGGCAGTGAGAAGTGAAATAAAAAAATTACTCCCTTAGAAAGCCTGAAGGCGGTGCTTGGTTTTTGGGGTTCCGTACGCAGCTAGGCTCCCAAAAAGTCCCACACATGTGGTATCCCCGTACTCAGGAGAAGCAACAGAATGTATTTTGGGGTGTATTTCCACATATGCCCATGACATGTTTGAGCAATATATCATTTAGTGACAACTTTTTGTAAAAAAAATATATATATATATTTTTTTTCATTATTCAATCTCTTGGGACAAAAAAAAAAAAATATTTAATGGGCTCAACATTGCTCTCAGCAAATAGCTTGGGGTGTCTACTTTCCAAAATGGGGTCATTTGGGGGGGGTTTGAACTGTCCTGGCATTTTATGCACAACATTTAGAAGCCTATGTCACACGTCACCCACTCTTCTAACCACTTGTAGACAAAGCCCTTTCTGACACTTTTTGTTTACATGAAAACATATTTTTTTTTTGCAAGAAAATTACGTTGAACCCCCAAAAACTATATATATTGTTAAAGCAAAGGCCCTACAGATTAAAATGGTGGGTGTTGCATTTTTTTTTTCCACACAGTATTTGCGCAGCGATTTTTCAAACGCATTTTTTGTGGAAAAAATACACTTTTTTTTATTTTAATGCACTAAAACACACTATATTGCTCAAATTTTTGATGAAATAAAAAATATGATCTTAGGCCAAGTACATGGATACCAAACACGACATGCTTTAAAATTGCGCACAAACACGCAGTGGCGACAAACTACATACATTTTTAAAAGCCTTTAAAAGCCTTTACATGATACCACATTAGATTCACGGAGGAGGTCTACTGCTAAAATTACTGCCCTCGATCTGACCTTCGCGGTGATGCATGGTGCAATTGCTGTTTACATATGACGCCAGACCAACGCTTGTGTACGCCTTTGCGCAAGAGAAGGGGGGGCAGGGGTGGTTTTTTTTTTTTTTTGTTTTTTTTTTTATTTATTTAGCTTTTTTATTCTATTTTTAAACTGTTCCTTCCATTTTTTTTCTTTTTTATGATTTTTATTGTTATCTCAGGGAATGTAAATATCCCCTATGATAGCAATAGGCAGTGACAGGTACTCTTTTTTTGAAAAAATTGGGGTCTATTAGACCCTAGATCTTTCCTCTGCCCTCAAAGCATCTGACCACACCAAGATTGGTGTGATAAAATGCTTTCCCAATTTCCCAATGGCGCGGTTTATATCCGGGAGGGGGGACATTCCCTCCCACTGCTTGTAAAAGCAGTCTAGAGGCTAATTACCCACTAGAATTGCTTTTACATGAAAGCCGATCACTGGCTGAAAAGAATGATACTAAGATGATACCTAAACCTGCAGGCATCATTCTGGTATAACCATTCAAAGTCCAGCAACATACTGGACATATATTGTAATCTTTTTTTTTTTCATGCAGCCTCTTGGCTAAACGAAAAAAAGAGATTGATTGGTGGGTATGCCCACCATTAGAATACCTCCCTTCATCCACCCACTTCTAATGATGGGCATACATGCACCATTTATATATGCCGATGCATGGGGGCATCCTCCCGCAAAAGTTATGCCGTGTACACACGGTCGGAATTTCGACCGTATGTACGTGGCATTAGGAGCCAATCGCTCCTCCGCCCCCCCTGCTGCCCCCATGCTTCGGCACATATGCTCTTTTTTTTAACTGTGGTGGTGAAATCACCTCCTACAGCGTTGGAGTCGCGGGCTTTATGTATCGTGGGAGCAAACGCTGTTGCTGTCAAGATAAATAAATCCGCGCTGCAACTGAATGGCGCACCTGAAAACAAAAAAATGCTTAACACTAAAACACAGTAAACAAAATTACATACCTGAAAAGCAAGCATGATAAAACATAATAAAACATTGCAGAATAGAATGGAGTAAAAAAAGAGCAACAATAGAGTGAGAGAGAGAACAATAAAACGACAACTATTTTTGTTTTTTTTATTTTTTTGAGATTCACAGGTAAAAAAGCTCCTGACTGTTAGCGACTGAATCAAAACGCTACCACAAAAAAAATGTTAGCGATCGCAGGGATCAGGCCTGACTCTGCGAACACTGCAGTTATGTGTGCTTAGTGTTTTGTAAGTGACAGTGATCGATCTATACTGCACTTGGGTGGGCTGGGCGGAGGGGGAAAACGCAGGTGCTAGCAGGTATCTGGGCTGATCCCGCTAACAATGCGTTTTTTTGGAACCCTAAACTGCTGGGACGCTAGTATAGATCTGATCAGATCAGATATTGATCTGTTCAGATACTATACCACTAAGGGAGGTGTATGCTTTGCGCGTGGGTGTTTGCGGTACTGGCACTAACCTGGGGCGACGCAGACCTTATTTGACCCTAAAACCTAATTGATATCACCCGCCGGGCGATCAGGGGGTTAAACCGTTATTGGGTAATAAATGGCGGGTGCCCTGACAGTATAAAAAAACAAGCTAACTAACCAGCGTCACCCGTAACAGTAATACAAAAAAAAAACTGGCTACCTAGCGGCACCAGTGACACTAATGCAGCGATCAGAAAAACAATCGCTTAGTGACACTGGCAAAAGGGGGTGAAAGGGTTAACTAGGGGCAATCAGGGGGTTAAACCTTTATTAGGTAATATATGGAGGTACCTGACGCTATATAAAAACCTGACGGGGAACCTAAATAACGAAATAACTAACTGGCTAACCAGCGTCACCAGTGACATTTTATACGGTGATCACTGGTGAAAGGGTTAACTCTAGGGGCAATCAGGGGGTTAAAACCTTTATTTAGGTTGTAATATGGGGGTACCTGACCTATAAACCTATTTATGAACCTATATAAACATGGCGGTTAACCTAAAAAAAAACTGGTTACCTAGCGACACTAATGCAGCGATCAGAAAAACGATCGCTTAGTGACACTGGCAAAAGGGGGTGAAAGGGTTAACTAGGGGCAATCAGGGGGTTAAACCTTTATTAGGTAATATATGGGGGTACCTGACGCTATATAAAAACCTGACGGGGAACCTAAATAACGAAATAACTAACTGGCTAACCAGCGTCACCAGTGACAGTTATACGGTGATTACTGGTGAAAGGGTTAACTCTAGGGGCAATCAGGGGGTTAAAACCTTTTATTTAGGTTGTAATATGGGGGTACCTGACCTATAAAACTATTTATGAACCTATATAAAACATGGCGGTTAAAATAAAAAAAAAATGGTTACCTAGTGACACAATGCAGCGATCAGAAAAACGATCGCTTAGTGACACTGGCAAAAGGGGGTGAAGGGGTTAACTAGGGGCAATCAAGGGGTTAAACCTTTATTAGGGGGGGGGGGGGGGGTAGGGGGCTACCTAGGACCTAAAACTAACTGCCCTGACAGTTATTACAGTCACACTGACACTAAATGCAGTGATCAGTAAATAAATGATCACTGCAATTAGTGACACTGTGACTGGGGGGGGGGGGAGGGGGTGATCTGGGGGGTGATCAGGGGGTGACATGGGGGTGGAATATGTGCCTAACTGTACTGGTGTCAGTGTACTGTTGTGCACTAACCTTTACATGTTCACAGCTCGGCGTCTCCGGTCACATAGACCGGCGCACCGAGCGTGACATCACTTCCGCCTTCCTGTCTATACAATAGACAGGAAGGGGAAGCTTTTCATTCGCCAGGAGCGATCGCGAGGGGGTGGCCAGAAACCACTGGCCGCCCCCTCGTCCCGGATCGCTCCTGAAGCGATGCCGACCGTCCCCGCCGGCGGAGGGGGTTCCGATCGGACACCCCACCCGCCGGAAGAATGGCACGTACAGGTACGTGGTTCTGCCTGTACGTGCCATTCTGCCGACGTATATATACATGGGGCGGTCGGCAAGTGGTTAAAGTGAGTATTGAGACTTTTGTCCGTTCCACAGTGATATGCTATATATCTGTGGAGTATTTTCCCACAAATAAGCAACACTGTGTTTTCTACCTTTAAATATGACTATTACCATTTAAATTTATGCAACTTAAATTAAGACATCTCTTGCTAGGTCTTTCTTGTCTCCTGCTATCCACTGAAGGATATCCACTGGGCGACCCCACCCCTCTCTCGGCTGATTGTTTCATTATTATCACCCTTTATTGCCTCTGGGTAAGTTTGGGAATTGGGCTTATTGGTTTACATGTACCATCTAGTTGGGACAGAGTGAGAGAGTGGTCAGATATGCCGTTATTTCCCCTCTCGCCCCCCCCCCCCTTCCCTAACAAAACCCCTCTTTCCAACAGGGGGGCTCAGTACCTGATTCCATGAACTGTTATTAATTCCTATTTCTCTCCACATAGATACAATATTTCTGTACAGTAGGCCAACCCCGAGGAAGCCATTGATATGGCGAAACATGTCGGAAAACATCAATAAGGCCTGCACTGTCTACTTCAGGTTATCCTATCCACTGTAACTAAGAGACTTTCTCTAACAAGATAATAATCTGGAATCAGAAAGAAAAAAAATTTCTCTCTTTTTGAATGTATTGATCTGCTGAAAATGGGGACTCTTAAGCTTTTGTACTAATTATTTTGTTAGGCCCTTAGAAATATCCTTTGTATTTCTTTTTTGTTAAATTGTGCTTTATATATTTGTAATAAAACTTTATGCGATTTTAAAAAAAAAACTCAAGCATTGAATTGTCGACAACCCTTATTTATATTGCAATTTTGCACCAATATAATCCCTACTTTCTACTCTCCTTTAACATATATTTTCCAGCGTTCATTTGGATCAGCTATCGGGGATATTTTTTATGGTCCCCTGTATGGACACCCAAGGATGCACAGCGGATTTTGGACCGCATTCGTAGTTGGGCGCGGTCTTTTTCCAGCTGTGCGTCCACCCTGTGGTTGACTATAGCCATGGTCCTCCGTATAATGTCTGCCTGGGCGTCACGTGTCTGCATACACCCAATGGCGATGCTACCTGCGAGCATGTCTGCAAGGCATGTTAAGCAGCGCCGCGGCACTTCCGGTTTTTCCGGTGTCGGCTCTGTATCCCTGGCACGTGCGCCTCCTCTTGTTGTCCGCTTTGGCGCCAAATGCGGCCTGACGTCATACGCCTTTTATTTTGGCGCCAATGGGGAGGGGTATAAAAAGCACACAGACCTGTAGGACTGTGTGGGAGCTCATTGAACACACTGATCTTTTGACAAGGTAAAGGTTATTATTTCTTTATTCCTTTTCTGTTTCTTTCTTTAAATGATGTGAGATTAGCTTTGGTATATTTACCTTGCAAATCCAATTAAACAAATAGGGGGGGGGGGGGGGTTCCTTTATTTTTATCAGCCAGTATACGCGGCAGTACTCTATAAGACAACAAACTTGCGCCTTTCTCCCACATACACCGCTGTTGCGGTCTAGTAATTAAGAGGAGCATAGTTTCTGGCAAATCATAGTAATGGAGGTAAGATTAGCTTCCCTACTATATCTTAATATCGGAAGACCACATGTAATATGTATTTAGTCACCTTAAGTCAATAATATTTTATTACCATAAAATTTAGTATCTGTTTTTTGTTAATTAAAAGATACAAAGTACCTTTAAAACCGTGTGCATGAGCTCCCAGCTGTTATTCTGACTATGTATACAGAGAGCATACTTCTGGTGAGTTATGAACTGGGTGTCTTTCCTATTTGTCATAGCTAATTTCTCTGCTTTTATGCACATCATGGAGGTAAAGGCAAAAGAAAGGAATCAAATGTGTGTCTTTTGCATATATTATAGATATATATTTTTTCTTGATGAGGCTCTGATGGCCCCATCAATTCAGTGAGCTCCATATCCCTCTACGGGTGACCCTCATTCTCGGTGGAGATCTGCTTGAGTGCTTTGTTTTTGGACCCCTTTGAGAGGTAGGGTTCCTTGCAGTACTGTCGGGAATTCTTATGTCGGGGGGGGGGGGTCATCTTAATGGGTGGGGGTGTATTGCCTTTGGGGTGTCCCTGTTTGTTTTTGGGAAGGGGGGGAGGGAGAGGGAGGGGGGGTTTCGGATTTAATTATTCTTTATGCCTATAGAACTCCCCACTCATCTGTTTATGTCCTATGTCTTTCATCTATCTTCAATAAAATGACATGTATTATCTCTCAGACTATGTTGACATTAATTTTTTTTTTTCTCTATACACCCAAGGTTCAGTTTGTTTTTGATGTTTTTATTCAATCGATCATGTCAATTTTCCTGATGAATCCTTTTAGGCGAATCATGTAGAAGTTTGTTGAACATCTGATCATATATAAAAGAATGTTGCACTATCTCTGTCTGGTATAGGATTAGCTGTATGTACCTAGGACTGTAGATACTATGTACTCTCATTTATTATCTTATATGTTTTGTATAATATATCTTTTTTTCAATAAAAGTATTTAAAAGATTTAATGTGTTTTTCAAAAAATAACTTGATCATGTCTTATAATGCCGCGTACACACGAAGGGACTATCCCGCGGGATTATCCGCTGGACCGAAGTCCAGCGGATAATCCCCTCGTGTGTGGGCGCCGGCGGACTTTTTTTGGCCAAAGTACGGCGGACTAAAGTTTCAGGTTTTGTTTTCAAATTATCCGCTGGACTTGGCAGTCCAGCGGATAATCCGGTCGTGTGTAGTATGGTCCGGCGTACCAAAAAGGACGCATGCTCAGTAGCAAGTATTTTTCTAGTATTTTTCGTTTTCTAGTCCCGTCGTACGTGCTGTACGTCATCGCGTGAACCGTCGGACTTTTTGCGTGATCGTGTGTGGTCAAGTCCGTTCGCTTTTTAGTCCAGCGTACCCAGCTGGAAAGTCCAGCGGATTGTCCGCTGGACTTAGGTCCGCCGGGAAAAGTCCGTACGTGTGTACGCGGCATTAGAGTACCTTTAAAATCCCATATCCTCATTCTTGCCAATATTTAATTTCAAAGGGATGTCGGTACCTTTATTAGAATTATTGATGGATTAATTGACCTCCAACCACACTTCCAAGGTAGAGGGGATGTCCATGTGCTGAAATGTCTCAATTGGCTGTCCTGTACCCCATGTCATGGGTCAAAGTTCTTCACAATGTAAAAGAATATGGCCGCCGCGAACATGGCCATTAGTCCGCCAGTTTGGCAAATCGCGAACTGACCGCCGAGCGAACTGCAAGGCCATCTCTATCCGCGGGTACTTGGGAAACGCGGGGGCATAATTGAACATGTTTGCTATACCTAAACATTCTGACCAATCTCTGCAACCCCCCGCCAGTGAGGTGAGGGATTATTCAGGGCATAGCCAAGAACATGTCTTCTACTTTTATGGGGGGTCTGCTGCATTGGTATAGAACAATAGAGACCTTCTTAACCTCAGAAGGTCTTAGAAAAATGATAGTGACGCAGTCATTGGCCGTTAAGCCCTATTGAACCACTTTGACACCCACTACATATTAAAATTATGACTACTATAATTGCTGCCTAGGTACTATGCAGAGGTGTGTTCTAATCCGTAATCCCCTGCTATCCCGTAAGCTAAATGATAGATGACAGTCTCTAACATTTGCACTCCTATAGGTGTGAGGAGAAGGGGGATATGCAATAAAAAACCCGAGATTGGACTGAGTCAAGGGCACAAAAAAAATAAGGATGAAATGTCTAATGCCTGTATTGTAATATTGACCTAGTTTCTCTGCTAGTGGAGTCACATATCATGTGTTGTCTGAAAGTGTGTTTCTTACCCAACCTGCAGCAGAGTCCTGTCTCCATCAGCGGAGATGATGAAGTTAAGTGCTGACCGACTCAAAAAAAAAAAAAAACAGGGGCATCTTGAACAGCGTAAAATTCGTTCTGAACCAGGAGATTGCAGAAATCAGAGAGACCGGAGATCAGAGCTATGGGGCCAAAAAACGTGGTTGTTAGCGCTGTTGAAAGCGGTCGCGATGTGACCCGTGATCCCGTCTGGCCCTTCGTGGGCATGGAGATTCAGGCTAGCTGGTACCGTTTTGGTATCTTCTGTTGGACGCCGATGACCTGGTATCCGATGGTGATCTGCGTTGACGATGACGAGTCTCCTGTGCCTCCATAGGTACTTCATGGCGTTGTTCTCTTTTAGCCGTGGGCTGTCGAAATTCGACATACCAATTTGGGACATCTGTTAGGGGGATGCCCATGGTAGTACAAAAGTGTAGTGATCTAATATGTCCTTCGTAGATGGTATGTAGTTATTAAGTATTGTCCGCAGCAAACCCAATTCTCCAGAGAGGCGCACTTTATTAGATTCCAAAACAGAACAGTCTTACAGATGACAAAATCCAACAGAGTAATATTTCTCCTAGACCTATGCCTTCATAATCACAGACCCTTCTCTGAGAGTTTTTCTTAGTTTGAATGCCAGCCTGAATGTCTTCTCAAATACTGGTCTTACACTGGGGGGGTTCTGCTAAATGTTTACCATGAATACCCCCTCAGGTCTAATTACCATCAATAAATACTTCCTTTGAAATGTTCAACTGGGTTAAAAGGCCATCATAAGATTTACACATCAAAAGGGTCTTCAGCTGTCCCTTTGATATGTTTAAATTCAGTTCAGTTTGACAACTCAACTGAATTTCTGGTACTTTAATACAATATCCTGCATAACTTGGCATTAACACATTACAACATATAGATGGTAGCTCCTTGGGCACCCTCATCAGAGCCGTGTGACCTTAAAACGTAGCAGAGAGCCCAAAGGGGAATTTCCACCTATACAGTATATTTTTGGCCCGTAGTGTATCCAACAGGGGTTTTCGGTCTCTCCCTGTTCTGCAAGGTAATGCCAGAAAGGTCCTGGTATATGTGAATCTCTGAACCACCGTGCCTGAGGTGAATCCTATCCCTCGCTTTGTGGAGTATGTCTCCTTTAAGTTTATAATCGACCAGACAGCACGCAACATCTCTGGGGGATCATTCTCTCTACCTTTTGGTTTGAGGGCCCTGTGGATTAATTCCATTTCTATGTTGGTGTGTGTCGGTCAGTCCAGCAGGTCGTTAAATAAGGCAGTAATGGCAGTCGGTATTTGTTCAGCTTCCACTGTCTCTGGTAATCCTCTGACTCGCAGGTTGTGTCTTCTGCCCCTATTATCTAAATCCTCCATATGTCTTTGGAGGTCTCTTAGCTGTAATGTATGGGCATCTACTCTGTAGGACATCCTGCGCAGGATTGTATGATGTTGGGTGGTGGTATTTTCAACTTCCAGGACCCATTTAGCTATGGAGCGGATATCCAAATGCAGGTCTGCAATGGCAGCTGACAGCGTGTCTTTAATATCTGCTGCCACCGCCCTGAGGTCTAGAAGGCTCGGATGAGCCATTGCTGAAGCTCCTGATATATCAGAATCAGCGGGGTTAAATTCCGGCGGCATTCCATGCATTCCCTGCATGCTCGGCTGAGGCAGCGGTGGAGTCTGAGAGGGAGATTGGCGGGACGCCGCCATGTCAGGTCTCTGTGCCCAGAATAGGTTGGGATATTACCGTTCCTGGCGCCTTGGTGAGCGGGAGCATGAGGCGGAAGATGTCCATGATGCTGTCCCCATATTAGTGTGACCAGGAAGGCACTGAGGGGTTTCTCTGAAGCGGAGCGGCAAACGATACAACGGGAGCTAACCTCTCATGCGTCCATCTTCCCGTGAGGTCCAGCCACGCCCCCCTATCCTGCCATTTTATGCCTAACATTAGAAGCTCTTCTAGCCACTAGAAGACCAAGCCTTTTCTGACACTTTTTGTTTACATTAAAAAAAATATAATTTTTTGCTATACAATTACTTTGAGCCCTACAGAATAAAATGGTGGAATTTTTTTTCACACTATTTGCACAGTGATTTTCCAAACATAATTTTTTTGATAATTTTAATGCACAAAAACACACTATATTGCCCAAATGTTTGATCTTATGCCAAGTACATAGATACCAAACATACATTCTTTAAAATGTATGTTGCGCACTCCCGTGCAGCAGTGAGATACTACATACATGTTTAAAAGCCTTTACTGGCTACCACTTTAAATTTGCAGAGGAGGTCTTCTGTTAGAATTACTGCGCTCGATCTGACTTTCCCGGTGATACCTTTTTTTTCGTTCAGCCCATGGGATGAACTAAAAAAAAAATAACCTAACAGATTCCTCCATTCACATCGATCGATTCCTCCCTCCGTCCACCCCAGCCTCTATGCTTCACCATATATGCCCTTTTTTTAACTGCGGTGGTGAAATTACCTCATACAGCTATGAAATCACAGATTTACATATTGTGAGAGCAAATCCTGTTGCTGTCAAAATAAACAAATTAGTGTTGCAGCTGAATGGCTAACCTGCAAAGCAAACAACGGTTAACAATAAAACACAGTGTCAAAAAAACTACTTTTTTTTATTGCAATCTATGCCAAAAAAAGAGTAAAAAATATATGGCGAAGCATAAGGGCAATCCTCCCTCTGTCCACCCCAGTCCCTATACTTCTCCATATATGCTCTTTTTTTAACTGTGGTGGTGAAATCACCTCCTACTGCGCTGGAGTCGCTGATTTTACGTATTGTGAGAGCAAACCCTGTTGCAGTCAAAATAAACAAATCAGTGCTGCAGCTGAATGGCATACCTGCAAAGCAAACAATGATTAATAAAACGCAGTAACAATAAAACATTACCGTACAGCATAAAATACAGTAAAACAGTAGGAACAATGAAACAACAATTATTTTTAGCTTTTTATTTTTTTTTTTATTTTTACACTTTTATTGTAACTGTAAAAAACCTTTCCAGGCTAGAGTCTCTCAAAATGTGATAGCCATCGAACATCTTTAGAGAACCTGTGTGACTATGTGCCCTAGACTGTGACGTACTGTACCCTATACTAATAATCCACTAGTGTGTGCTAGCGATGGAAACAGTCCCCGATGCAGAAACCAGGTACGCCAGGACAGGAGGGACCAAAATAGCAGGTGTCACGCCTGTTTCCGTGCTTGCTACAGACGTGGCTTCTTTTTTGGGGTGCTCTTTGGGTAGGGGTACAAGTGAGGGCATCCAGAAAACGCCTCTCATGCAGCCGGTTCACTGCATCTGGATTGGGAAATTGGGGCCACAGCAACTTCTGGGTACAAAAGGGCTGTGATGATCAGTAGTCATGGACACAGAGGGGCTTCTCAACATCAACAGTCACCATTGTAATTTGGAATGCCGTTACTGCGTGAATGGAGGACAGAATGAAGACGGAACGAAAACGTTCCGTTTGTCCTTCCACCTCACTGCAAGCAATTCATTGCAACTCAAGCAGGCTCTCTCCCCTGACTAAGTGTGGGTACCGTTGGGGGAAGCCCCAGTGATTAGATCACACGGTGCCACATGCGCCAATTCCTACTTGAAAGAGGTGTCTAAATAGTGTCACTCTTGTGTAAAAATTGTCCACATATAAATGGTACCCCTTTCCGAATAAGGGTGACACCAAGTCCCAAGCAATCTCACTGCTGCTCCCTATGTAGTATGGGCACTTGGGGGGTTCCAAGCTGCTATCTTTTCCCTCGTAAACCAGGAAACTACATATATAGCCTGTTGCCCTGTCACGGAGTCTATACATTTTGACCCCATATCTGACACGCTTGCTGGGGAGAAACTGTTTGAAAACAAGGCAGTCAGAAAATGTAATCAGGGACTCATCAATGCACACATCTTGTGAAATGTGGTCCCTCCCACTACTGAGCAATAACTAACTAAATACTGTGAAAATGCTGCTGGACCTAAAGTGAACACAATGCACAAAACAATATAAAATAAGGGAAGGTGATCCGCGCAAATTCCTAGGTGATAATAATCTAAAAATTGAAACAATAAATTTGGTAATAGAGTCCAATAAAGTATAACACAAAGTGTTGTGTTATACTTTATTGGACTCTGTTACCGAATTTATTATTTTAAATTTTTAGATTATTATGACCTAGGAATTTGCACGGATCGCCTTCCCTTATTTTATAATGCAGACATCTTGTTCAGGGATAGTTTACAAGGGACTAAATTTTGTGGAGCTGATCATATTCAGGGTCACCCCGAGGATGACAGAGTTCATTGTTGTTGAAGTGCACAATCCGCAATATTTGCTGTATCTAGTCCTGGCCATGGTAGCAGAGAACACTGACATATGGTGAATTGGGTCAGTGGACCAATATGACCGCAATTCACTCTCATTTAGTAATGCCCATGTTGAGGGATAGGCCCAGAAAGGTCTTAAATTTGGGAACCGATAGGTTTCCATGCAAATTGTCTGGCAAGGGTCAAATTTGGGTTTGCGGCAATAAATTGATTAGCATATAAATTGCTTTGGTCCACAATAGATCTGTACAGATCTTCCGTGCAAAACAGCTTATAAAAAACAAGGAACGTTATATCTGCTGTTTCCACCTGAATTCCGGGTTGGCCAGTGAATAGGGGAGGTACTGGCGCTGCAGAATTTGTGGGCTGCCAATCAGGATATGCAAGTGCATCAGGAAGGACACTATGGCCTCAACGGGCCTGCATTCAAATTCTTGGTGGCTGCAAGCCACTACTTGTGCTAGCCACCGCTCCAGCTTGAACTGCACTGGGACTCGCCACATCACCAAGTGTTACTGCAGTGTTGGTTTGTCTACAACCAGGATTTACTAGGCCACTGGTGTTTGCCAGTTCACCAAAAGGTAGAGCGGCACTAGTACTCTGCTGCATATGAGAATCGTGCGATTATAGCACCTCAGCAACAGAAGAATGTGGTTGGGTACACCTGATCTTAGCAGGGACCACTACTCCATCGTCAGAGCTATCTGCAGGTTCAAATACTGACAGTGAGGACTCCCCATTGCTCTCATCTGTCATGCTCAGCATCCTGTAGGCCTCTTTACTAGAGTACCTTTCCTTTGACGCTTTGGCAAATAAATTCATAAGTAGCCTAATGTGATAGGTAAAAAAAAGCACCTGATTGTCGAGGACTGGTTGAACCACTACAAAAAAATGTATCTGTTAGTGCTAGCAGAGATCAGGTCTAACTCTGCTAATGCTGTGGTTTTGTGTACTGTATATTGGAAGTGACAGTGATCTACTGATCCTGCACTTGTTTGGGGAGGGGCAGAGGGGCTAAACACAGGAGCTTGCAGGTGTCAGGGCTAACCCGCCACCTGTGATCTTAATACAATGATCAGAAAAAAAATCTGTACACTGTACTAATGACACTGTGACAGGGGGTGAAAATGTTGACTGGGGGTGATCAGGGGGTTAAATCTTTAGTAGGAAATATAGGGGGGTACCCTGAACCTAACTGTTGCTAACTTCCGCTGATGCTAACTGGCGTTACTAGTGACACCAATACAGTGGTCAGTAAAAAATCTGTACACTGTACTTGGTGACACAGTGACAGGGAGTGAAAGGGTTAACTGGTGGGGTTGATCAGGGGGTTAAATATGTGCCTATGTGTACTGGTGTCAGTGTAGTGCTTGTGTATTCATGGTAGAGGCGCATATGTGATTTTTCACAGCCGGGCCGCCCTGCTGCAGTAAATGTACATGAGGTGGTCTAGAAGTGGTTAAAAAGCCCTTAGAAAGCATGAAGGTGTCCTTTTTTTAAGTTAAATTGCACACATTATGCTCGGTTGTGTACACAAATACTATAAGCTGACTTATTTTTGGAAAATGGGGCTTTTTTTTTTTTTTACTTGAAAACAATAAACATATTGCAACAGAAAGCCTGAAGGTGCTCTTTAGATTTGTTCCCCAGTGTGTGACTAGGCTGTGAAAAAGTCTCACACATGTGGTAACCCCACATAGTAGCAGAATGTTTTTTGGGGTGTAACTCTTAAGCCCCATACACACGCTCGGACAATCCGCGGACCAGGTCGGTCGGATTTTGTCCGACGTACTTTGTCCGATGTTGGTGTTGCGTACACACGGTCGGACTACGTTGTCGGAATATCCGGTCCGGAAGAACGTCGTGACGTAAGTCGTCGTCCACGAGATTACAAAAGGGAAGTTCAGCACCACGTCAGGCACCCGTTGGGCTCCTTCTGCTGATCCCGTGTTTATCGAGAGTTAGTGGAAGTTTGGTGACTTAAGATTCGCGCTTCTCAGTTTTCTGACTCAGATCGTTACTGCTCTTCAGTTTGTGCTTGTCGTGCGTATCTGTTTATTAGTGCGTGTAGTCAGTTCGCATTTGTTGGTCATTGCGGCCTATATCTTGATATAGGACGCTTTGATTTGCACTGCTTATTGTCTGCTCGTTTCTGGTATTCAGTTTGTTCTTTCAGGCCTTGCTGTTTATCGGTGCTTTCTGTTTGTCCGTTCTGACCAGCCGACCTTTTGTGACCTTGTGAGCGATGTTTCCCGTGCATACTCGTCGCCGAGTTCGTGCTGTACGCGGAATTGGTGTCGGGCTTTTAGCTTTGACCCAAGACCCGTCCATGAACAGAGTGACGAGGAGTATGTGGACCAAGAATTGGTTGCTTCAGCGTGACCAGTTCTCGCACATGCCTTTGCTTCGTGAGATCCGGGAGAATAATCCTGATGATTTCAGGAACTTTCTCAGGATGACGGACCCCGATTTTCACCGTCTTTTGGCTTTGCTGACCCCCTTTATCAGCCGGCAGGATACCTGCATGAGACAAGCCATTACTCCGGAGCAGAGGCTTGTTGCCACGTTGAGGTACTTGGCGACAGGGAGAAGTCTTCAGGATTTGAAGTTCTCTTCAGGTATCTCTCCCCAGGCCCTGGGAATCATTATTCCAGAGACCTGTTCTGCCATCATTCAGGTCCTGCAGGAGGACTATATTAAGGTAACATTTATACTTGACTATTCCCTTCTATGTATGCTCTGTTTGCTAATGTCTTCTATTTTTGACCTCCTTCCCTAATTACCATGATTGCAATATGCTCTAATATGCTGTGCCCCTTTTCTCCTTCATGCATTTTTCCCTTCACTTACCTCCCCAGCATGCTCTTCTGGCCCAATAGACACCTATGGCCTAGTCACTTAAGCAATGTCTTTTGTCTGCTGCATAGTATTGTTTGCCCCCAAACACCCCCTAAAATATGCACAAATGTTTGCTGTGTGGTTTACTTCATGTAGAGCCCCTTTTTTATTTGTTTTTGTTGGGGGGGGGGGCAAACTCATTAGGAACCCCCTCCCCCAACTGCTCTGTCAGATGGTACCAATCCTCTATCTGCTGCCTTTCCCAAGGTCAATACACACTATATACCTACCTCTTTATAGTGGGCATCTTTACGGATGAATTCTGCAAAGCATGTAGTGCAAGGGGCTGCCTCCATACTTTCCATTTCCTCTTTTTTTGTCTTCTTTCCCTCCTATTAGCTTGCTTGTTAATTTCATAATGTCACAATGTGCTTGCCTTTTTTTGTGGGTGGGGGGGGGGGGGTTAATGTTATTTTATCTTTCCTGGGGGCTGCCAATAGTGTTAAGTACAGAGGGTCTGGCCAAACTAGCACACATTATTGAGCCATTTGGCAATCAATGAAGTGCAGAGGGTTACCTGTACCCCCCCCCCCCAAAACCCTAGTTATTGCCAATGGCCCATCAGAAGTGGGGGGATTGATGGGGGGTGAGTCATCTGTGAAGGGGAGCCTCTACTTTTCTGTGCAAATACTTTCCAGCCTCCAATTTTATACAATGCTCTTGTTCCAAGATGTTGATTGTCTAATCTGCTTGCAATGTTTAAGTGCAAAGTGACTCATTTTTTTTTCTTGTTTCACTCCACAGTTCCCTTCCACGCCACAGGAATGGCAGACTGTGGCCTCCCACTTTGCCAGCCGTTGGGACTTTCCTAACTGCGGAGGGGCAATTGATGGGAAACACGTCCGCATCGTCCCACCGCCCAACTCGGGGTCCTACTATTATAATTATAAAGGGTTTAATAGTGTAGTGATGTTGGCGGTGGTGTCGGCAACATACGAGTTTATGTATGTGGACGTGGGGATGAACGGCCGGATATCGGATGGTGGGGCCATTACGCACACGGAGTTCTACTGGCGTCTCCAAAGTGGCAGTCTGTGCTTGCCACCTCCAGAGGAGAATGCCGAAGGACTCCCCTTCGTCTTTGTCGCAGATGAAGCGTTTGCGTTGACTCCCCATGTGATGAGGCCGTTCCCGATGAGGACCCTCACCCCGGACCAGAGGGTCTTCAACTACAGGCTGTCCAGAGCCAGAAGAGTGGTGGAGAACACTTTTGGCATCCTGGCCAGCCGCTTCCGCCTGTTCCTGACGGCATTTAACTTGGCGGAATACAAACTGAACCACATAGTTCTTGCCTGTTGCATATTGCACAACTTCCTCAAAAGACATAACAGGAACTATGTGGTGCCCGTTGGCCCAGATGTGGAGGGCCCTCCAAATGCAGACCTCACAGCCCTTCAAGTGGCACGTCCAGGCTTGCCCCCTCTAAATGCCCGCGCGGTCCGCGACCAATATATGCAGTACTTTGTGGGTAGGGGGGGCCATTGCTCTGCCTGACGATGTGTGAGAGGCATTTTTTAATAAATCTGATATTTTAACCAACCTCTGATTTCTTGTCATTTCAGTCTTCTTTTTAGCTTATTTTACTTTGACATTTTTTCCCTTTGCCTTCGACAGTGGGAATGCACTTTCTGGGCAAAAGGAGGTAACAGTCTCTTCTTCCCAAAAAGATTATTCTCATGTTGTGTGTTTGATACCTAATCTTTGGTCTAGAGAAGGTTTGTCCTGCATAACTGACACCCAAAATACTCCTTTTCATCACCAGGTCTGACATGTGTGTATTCAGAAAAATGCTGTGCTCTGTGTTTTCGTACAAAGCACTGTGGGTGTCATTTACATAAGTCAAATCCGCTATGCTCTACAAGTGCATTGAAAAAGTTCCCTGGGAAAGGAATTTGCAGTGCCAAGTGGATTTGCCTTTAGTAAATAACACCCATTGCCCCCCATATCCTTTACATTTTACATACATAATGCATTGTGTTTTTTAAATAAGGAAGCCACACATTTAGAAAAATAAAAAAGTTTACTTGGAAAACATTCACAAGTGCGTTTACAATCTTCACGCCAAAACTGACAACATCTTGGTTATTTACAACATTGTTTACAAAGATTACGCAATTGTTAAAACCAGGCATGGAGCTAACCAGAACCTATGAACTAGGAAAGTTCAACTTTGTAAAGTGAAGACAAGATCAGACATGACTATATGTTCAAAGTGTGTTTGATCTTGCCTTCATCACATGGGGGGGTCACCCCCGAAAAGTGGAAATTTGGAACATGCACACAATTTGGGTCTGAAAATGGTCATTAGATGGTAAAACACATGCCTAGAAGCTTCAAAAGTGCCATTTTCCATCATGGGGATGAATGGACGTTTTTTGGGGGTGCAACCCCTTCACCACAACCACTTTCGTAGTTCGTAAAGTGTTTGCACCCCCAAAAAAAGTTGGCATTCATCCACCATGATGGGAGCTAGCACATGTGGACACAATGTGTGCATGTTCCAAATTTCACACAGTTTTTAAGTTGCAAATGTGTTCAGAAGCTGGCACAAATGTGTGTTAATTACTTGGTGCGTTTTCATATTTTTCCTAAAACATCAATGATGTTCTTCAATTTTTGTTGAACATCATTGATGTTTTGCTTTATGTAATCTAGATCTCGATTGCAGACCATTATCTCTCCGATGAGTACGTGGGCACTCTCTGTGGTAAAGTGCGATTTTTCTTCCACAACATCCACGTCACCTAAAAACCACAAACAAACAAAAATGGGGTGTTGGAAATGAGGCAGCCATACATGGATTAGCTTACCAGTAGCTGTGTTCTCCAACACTCACCTGTTGTGGTGACAATTTCTCCAAGTTCGATGATCTCTCCTTCCTCCTCCTCCTCTGCTTCTGCTCTTTCCCCTTTTTTGGGAGGTGTTGGTTTGGGGGTTTCCTCAGACGGCCCAAGTTTTCGCTCCCCTATGAGAATGTACAAAAGGAAGATTTAGCAACACAATCTATTGAGGGCAGAAATAGGAAATGACAAACATTGCTTGAAAGTGACGGACACTATTTTAGTTTGGCCAGTTACAAATGTCAACTACATGAATGTAGTCACTTTGTAAAGGTGCTAAACTGACTAGCTTTTTGGTAGAAGTTTGTGTGATGGAGACCCCCCTCTAGTATCCACTGGAGCACATGTGTGGAAAAGCCTACTAAAAAGGGGGTTTGGGTGTCCCAGCACTAGTGCTCTCGAGTCCAGATGGGTAAACAGCTACTGGGTGACCTCTCCTTTACATTGAATAAATTGGCTTTACATTCTGGATGACATTTCTAGGGAGAACAAACTTCCTTTCCCCCAAAAAAACACCAAACATCGTATTATAAGTGGCCGAACGTTCGAGGTTGCGTACGATCGAATGGACACACACACGACCATGACAGTGGCAGAAAGATCGAGGCTGAGGACGATCGAATGCACAGACGAACATGAAAGTGGCCATTTTGGAATGTACAACTTTGTAAAAATCAAACCACATGGAGCAGTATGCAAGCAAGAAATCAAACACAAAACACAACTACTTACTTTTTTGAAGAATTCGCTTGATCTTTCTGTACTGATCGGCCTCCCTCAGTTTCAGGTCTGACCAGCGTTTCCTCAGTTGCTCCTTGGATCGTTGTACCCCAAAATGATTGTACAGCCTCCTCACAACTTTAGACATGATCTTGCCCTTGCGGACATTGGGGTTGAGGTAAGGCCCATACTTCCCATCATAGTCGCTCCTCTTTAATATGTCCACCATCTCCAACATTTCTCCAAATGACATATTGGAGGCCTTGAATTTCAGGCTCCGGGATCGGGACGTTTCTGCCTCCGGACTTTCCTCGTCCTCCTCCTCGTTGGTGGGATATTTCGGGCGCACCTGCTGTGTCCCCGCCATGTGCTCTCCCCACTGCACCGTAAAGAGAAGGGGTGGGGAATAGACGAGAAAGATCGTCAGGGGCGGGCGGAGTTTGACGCATGCGCACTATATATAAAACGTCACACGCCTGTGTCGTTGCCACGATCTGTGAGACGAGGGGAGAGAAAGCTCACGCACGAGACGATCGCTATAACGAAGGTACAATTTGACGTTGGTACATAACTAGCCTAGACTGATTAGACCTTGAGGCTTCTTTATGGAGAAGATTAGGAGAGTTTAGCCTGACATAATTTATAGCGTTTTGTGTGGTGTTGTGTCTTGCAGAGATTATGAAGGGATTCAACGATGTGAGTTTTCCCCCCCTGTTCATTGAGAAATACAGGGAAATTCCCCTTTTATGGCAGGCCAAACACCCCCATTACGGCATCAAACCAAAGAGGTACGCAGCCCTGCTGGAACTTGTGGAATTTGTAAAGCCAAGGTTCCCCACGGCAACTGTTGGTGATTTAAGAAAGAAAATTGGCAGCCTGAGGAGTGCGTATATCAGGGAGCGCAAGAAGGTCCTGAGGTCCCAAGCATCTGGAGCTGCAGCAGATGAGGTCTATGTCCCCAAGCTCTGGTACTATGACAGTCTCCATTTTCTCAAAGACCAGGCTGATGTCACGGAGTCACTCTCGACTCCTCCTTCCACGCTTCAATATGTCCACCATCTCCAACATTTCTCCAAATGACATATTGGAGGCCTTGAATTTCAGGCTCCGGGATCGGGACGTTTGTGTCCCCGCCATGTGCTCTCCCCACTGCGCCGTAAAGAGAAGGGTGGGGAATAGACGAGAAAGATCGTCAGGGGCGGGCGGAGTTTGACGCATGCGCACTGTATATAAAACGTCACACGCCTGTGTCGTAGCCACGATCTGGGAGACGAGGGGAGAGAAAGCTCACGCACGAGACGATCGCTACAAACGAAGGTACAATTTGACGTTGGTACATAACTAGCCTAGACTGATTTGAACTTGAGGCTTCTTTATGGAGAAGATTAGGAGAGTTTAGGCTGACATTATTTATATTGTTTTGTGTGGCGTTGTGTCTTGCAGAGGTGATGGATGCCTTCTACGACGTGAGCTTTCATTGATAAATACCAGCAATTCCCCCTCTTATGGCAGGCGAAACACAGGGATTATAGCAACAGACCAAAGAGGTACGCAGCCCTGCTGAAACTTGTGGCATTTGTAAAGCCTACCCTGCCCATGGCAACCGTGGCAAACTTAAAAGTGAAGATCACCAACATGAAGACTACCTATTTCCGGGAGCGCAATAAGGTCCTGAAGTCACAAGCATCTGGAGCTGCAGCAGCTGATGTCCATGTCCCCACGCTCTGGTACTATGAGAGGCTCCACTTTCTCAAAGACCAGGCTACTGTCAGGAAGTCACTCTCGACTCTTCCTTGCACGCGTCCTTCCACGCACGCCACCCCGCGTGAGGCTTCCGAGGACCAACCTGGGCCTTCCAGTATGGAAGATGTGCAGGTGCCCAGCTTGTTCCAGGTATAGTAGTTTTGTAACCAGTTTGGGGAATAATGAATGATGTTCAGTTAATTCAGGATCCCCAATTGCTTATTTCCTAACGTGATTGACATATCAACAGACAGCGGTGTGGGAGACATTTTTGTGAAGAATCTAAACTGCAGGGCTGAGAATTGTATGGTTTTGTATTTGAAAACATTTTGCAACAGTCACTAGATGAGAATTGTGTGTGTTTGATGAACAAATAACTGAAACTATGTCCCTTTTTCATACACAGGAAGACCTCAGCCAGGAGGTGGCTGTGGAAGGTGGCAGTCAGGAGGAGGCAGGGGGTAGTGGCAGCCAAGAGGGGGGTAGGCGTAGGAGCCTGACTGTCTCCCAAGTCCCTCCTCTCCGCCTTCCCTACAGAAGGGCGAAAAACATGGGGGAGGTGGGAGAGTCAGCGCTCCAGCTGATCAGAGATGCCTCAGCCTCCCTCTATGCCACACCCACCTACGAGGAGGCCTTTGCCTCCTTGGTTACCAGTAAATTTACGGGTATGGAGGCGGGGCAACGCAGCATGTGTGAGGAGGTCATCCTCAAAATACTAAATGAGGGGATGGCTGGGGAGATGACTCCCCTCACACATGTTTGCGAGAGTGACCTTGCTCCGCCTCCTCCTCCTCCTTCTGCCACCCCACCAGCACCAGCACCACGGCGTGGAAGGAAGCGTACAAGGAAGACAAGAGAGTGATGACCTTGATTCAGTCTGGTCTGAGAGAAGATGGAGCCTCTCGTAGGACCAGAGCCTGGGGACCTAGATGGCATCTGCTGCAGTTCCGGATGTTTTGGACTTCAGGACCAGATTGCGCTCCCTTATTATTTAGATAGGTACTCTTCATGCCCCCAATTGTTTAAGTCTGTAAAATGATGGTTGCCATGGGTGTCCAAGGCTTTGCAAATTCCCCAAGTTTCACCATGGCTGCGTTCCTCTTTGGTTTGTTGCTGAGACCTAAATAAAGGTTTTTTTGATTTGAAATAATCATTGCCTATTGTGTTTTACTTTTCTACAATGACAGTTTTTCTTTGAGTAGGCAGGTACATTTCACTAATCCTAAAGTAGAATTAACAAGGGGCACCAACAACCAACAAACTCCTAGTAAATTTTAGCAAGAAATACAAATGTTAATAATGTGGTTTTTCTAAGTTGAGACATACAAACCCCCTCCAAAAAACAAAAAAATTCTCCTTCAAATATGTATTCCCAAAAAAAAAAAATAAAAAAAAATCATGGTAAAAAAATAACAAAGATTGTATTACGATCTGAGTAAAAATAAACATGTAGTGTATAAATGCTGCAAAGTAATAAAGAAGTAAGTTTGTGAGAAGTGCGGGTGAATAGGAGCAGCTAAAAGATGTCATTCTTGTTGCATTGTAAAGAAAAAGAGAATGCGCTGCATTAAAGACATTTTAACATTGCAGCGTGACGAATGTGCTGTGTCGATTAGGAAAGGTAGTTTTACCTGACCGAGCGCTTCCGTCACAGAATTTCTTCTGAGCATGCGTAGCACTTTGTCCGTCGGACAAGCATACACAAGCTCGGATTTGGTGTGATCGGACCGTGTTGACGGCAAATCTTTCCAGCAGGAGATAAGACTTTGTCCGTCGGACAAACCGACGAACACTGTCCGATGGTGCATACACACGGTCTGATTTTTCAACAACCTTGTCCGATCGGACAAAATCCATGAAAAAGTCCGACCGTGTGTATGGGGCTTAATTCTGTCTATGATGTATGTTAATTGACAACTTTGATAAGTAAAAAAATACATTTTCATTTTCTTTCCTGCATCTTCCAAAATTTATGGCAAGAAATTAAATTTCCAAGAGTGATTATGCTTTTTAGAAAATACCTTGGAGTGTTTGCTTTCCAAAATGGGTTAATTTTGTGAATTTTTCCATTGCCCTGGTTCCCCAGAGCATCCAAAAATATGATAGGTAGTCTTTGATGCATAATGTACATGTAATTTATGCTCCATGAAAGTCCAAAGGTGCTCCTTGGATTTTGGGACCCTCTATGTGGCTAGGCTGTGAAAAAGTCTCACACATGCTGTATCCCCTTTATCGGGAGGCATAGCAGAATTTGTTGTGGGGTGCAATTCTAAGTACGCATATCAGTGGCGGCTGGTGCTCCATTTTTTGGGGGCGGCAAACAAACCACCTGACACCTCCCGTTTGGTTGGACAGTCAGCCGAAGCCCCCAATCCCCCCCTGTTGCAGGCTCGTCTGCACACCAGGGATAAAGGGGGAGGGGTACTGGGTCCTATAGAGACGGGCCCAGAAAAAAGAGGCTACTATATGGAAACAAACATTGATCGAAACAAAGTAATTCTTTGAGTCAAAAGATAAATGTATTATTTATAAACAACACTTGTGTATTTCCCATATAATAAGATTCCAGACACCTGGATATCTAGAACCAACAGGTAAGGATAACACTAGACAAGACGTATACTGGACACCATGTAGACAACATATAAAGCATCACGTGTTGCTGAGCAGTGAAAAAGGATCAAACAAAAGGAACATCAAATAATTATTAATATAAGTATTTAAATAATGCCAATAAAGTCAAGTGGCCTTAATATGTTCCGATTGTAAAGATTTAGGCACTAAGGGAGCTATTGTTGGAGGCAATTTAATAGATTTGGAAAGGCTGCGCTATTTTATTGATTGTAGCTAGTCAACACGATGTGCCTGCTGACACCAAAGGCATAAAAACGGGTTCTATTTAGAGTAGACTGAGATTAAACATCCTGGCTAGAAGAGGTTTGGGTTTCCGTGTAGAGAAGAAGTCCTTGTTAGGTTCGGTTTAAATAAACAGAACCACTAGCCAAGTGTTGATTTCAGCTGTCCATGTGCAACTGCTTAACACCCGAAAAAAAACTTTAAATAAAGATTGCTGTTTCCCAAGCCTGATTTTGTGGAGCACAGCCCTGCTGTAAACTTGGTGCTGACAATTCAAACACAGAGGAATATCCTGGATCAGTTAGATCTCATGTGTCAACATTTCAGTGTATCCGGACAAAGTTCTATAACAGATGGCAGTTAGCTGATTATTTTTAGTGACATCAAAGTCAGTGGATACGGACTTTTTAAATCCTCAGACAGTCAAAAAAAAAAAAATGAATGAAAGGTAAGATAGAACAGCCCGCAGCAGAGAACAGAGGAAATAGGCGTAGGGCTGGCATGAGTAAAGTAAACATGCCATTTAGGTATGCCCCTTTAAGAGTTAGGAGAGGAGGGGTGGAGCTGGCAACAGGAAGAGGAGGGGCAACGGCCAAGGAAGAAGCCATTTCAGATAGAGAGAAGTTGGAAGCAGGTCGCTATGGAGGAGCTCCTCAAAACTATCAGAGCGGCAGCGGCTTCAAAGGGAGCAGATTGGATCGGGGCGCAGGTCGAGCAGGCACTAGAGGGTGAGAGCGCAGGGTCCGGTGGGGGTGTGCACAACGTGGTCGGGCCGCGGCGATCTCGGCCGCCGGCCAGATACTCTCCAGAGGGCCGCAGGGCCAATCGTATGCCAGGGACAAAGAGGGGGAAAAACGGCGCCGAACCGCCGGCAAAGCGGTCGGCCAGGGGGGAATTTACAGAGAATTCTGGCACTTCTGGTGCGGGGGGGGGGGGGGGGCGGGGGGCCCAGCAACACGCGGCGCTCAATGTCCACCATGCGGTCTGCACACAAGGCCTCAGGCCTGTTTAGACACACGGCGGGGGGGGGGTGTGGGGGCCCAGCACTGCACTATAAACGGCAGCAACAGCATTTCAGTGGGGGATGCAACAGGGGGGATCAGAGAGGAAAACACCCACATTTTAAAAGACCTGCAAGGTGACAGAAGCCAGCCAAGGTTCATATACCTCCACCTAGGGCAGGAGGCATGGAGGTTAGAAAAAGGACAGGCGCATATTCTAGCAACAGTGCGAATGGCGCCCATTGCGGTGAGGCACATGTTACGCAGAAAGGGGGAATAGGGCATTCACAAGCAGGTGGCGGTCGCCCCAGCTTGCGTTCTAAGATCCGGGGGGAACACAGCAGAGGATGTCTGCGGGGTGGAGGCGATCCGCCCGCCCGTAGGAACATTAACCAAGGAAAAGAAGCGGAGATGTCAGGGTCGGTGTCTCGGAAACCACTCAATAAGGCCAGCAAGTCGGCAGTGGGGACAAGAAGAAACGAGAGAGAACGCAGTTCGTCTGCATCTGAGGCTGAAGACCTTGGAGGGCAGGCTCTTTCAACTGCAGAGGAGATGGGGGAGCGGTCAGAGGGCGAGCTGCCTGAATCGGAGGACGAGGTCGCAGGAGGACGCACAACAACGAAGGACGCAGGATGTTCGGCTGGTGGAAGATTGTCCATGCAGCCCGGTAAGTCCTGTTTTTGTTCGGGGTCTTGCGGGGGTAAAATGTCTTTGGGGGGGGATGTGGGGGAGGGGGGCAGGGGACATGGTGATCGGTTCCAGAGGGGTGGGGGCTTTACGGCCGAGTCCGTCCCTGAAACAGGACTTTTGGAAGGGGGATTACAGGGTTTCTTAGCAGGCCTCAAGGAGCTGGTGGGCAGGTTTGAACCTACACCTGCGCAACAGGGGCCGGCTGGGGCATGGGTTTCAGCAGGGAGGGTGTTGACTGAGGGGGGCCAAGGGGGAGGGGGAGAGGGAATTACAGTACAAGCGGAGAGAACGGTGTTGGCGAATCTGCCCGCGTTTCCGCCCGGGGGGAGTGAGGCAGGTATCGTGGAAGCAACAGAGGCATCTCAGCTCACGCCAGGAGAGGGGGAAACGGGGGGTGACAGAACCAAGAAACAGGACATAGTGCGGTTAGCTGATTCCGCACGCTGTGAGGTTTATGTCTGTTTTGAAGGGCCATTAGGGGCCCATTTGAAACAGGAGGTGAGAGAGAAAATTTGGAGAGGGGAGTACGTGGAGATATTTTCTCTGCTTCCCCTTGAGAAATTCAACTTGGATAGGGTGAAACCCGAGGATAGTAAAAAAGAAGAGGAGGAGAAGAGAAGGTACAGACTAATACCCCGGACTTTCCAGAATTGGCTGCAAGCGTTTGGGGTATTGGCAAGCGTGATAGGCGAAAAGGAGCCGGAACATTGCTCGGCCCTGTTCTGTTATTTGGATGCTATTGGCGAGGCTCACCGGACTTACGGGGGTTTAGCATGGCTGCGTTACGACGAACAGTTTCGGCAGAGAAGGGCAGTGAGACCGGCTTTAAGGTGGGATCACAAAGACATCAGTCTTTGGATGCGCTTGATGTCTTCAGCCAAACCAGCTAGTCAGTTTTTTCAGGGGAGGGCCGGGGGATCAGGGGCTTCGGGTCAATCGGCCACAAGAAAAAAAGGAGTCTGCTGGCAGTACAACGAGGGAAGTTGTAAATTTGGACATGGATGTAAGTATAAACACAAGTGTTCAGGGTGCGGTGGATCACATCCCTCATCAAGGTGTTTTAAGCAGGGTAAGGGAAAGGCCAGCGATTTTGCGGGAAAGGGGGAGGACGCCAGTGAAGGTGGAAAAAATGCGGCCTTTTCTAGATAGATATCCAGATAAGGCAATGGCTCATCTACTTTTGTTGGGATTTTCTGAAGGTTTCATGATTCCTGCGGTTTTGAACTTAACTCCTCCCATTCCTGAAAATTTACGGTCCGCTTTAAAACATCATGAAGTAGTGTCTGAAAAATTAAATAAGGAGGTAGCTTTGGGGAGGATGGCGGGCCCCTTCTCCATAAAACCCATGCAGGACCTGGTAGTTTCTCCTTTGGGGGTGGTACCCAAAAAGGAGCACAACAAATTTCGCCTCATTCACCACTTGTCTTACCCACAAGGAGAGTCGGTGAACGACGCTATTGATCCGGAAGTTTGCACTGTATCATATACATCCTTTGATGCAGCAGTACGTTGGGTGAGGAAGTATGGTAGGGGCGCCCTGATGGCAAAGACAGACATTGAAGCGGCTTTTCGTTTGCTGCCTGTTCATCCCGATAGCTTTCATTTATTGGGTTGCAAGTGGCAAGAGGAATATTACGTGGATATGTGTCTGCCAATGGGTTGTTCTATATCGTGCGCATTCTTTGAGTGTTTCAGCACATTTGTGGAATGGGTAGTGAGGGACGTTTCAGGTTTGAATTCGGTGATCCATTATTTGGACGATTTTCTTTGTATAGGGCCGCCCGCATCTAACGTTTGCGCGATGCTCTTAACAACCGTTGAAAGGATTTCAGGGGAATTCGGCATTCCGCTTGCGCCAGACAAGACGGAAGGGCCCACAACAGTGATCAGTTTTCTCGGGATTGTAATCGATTCCATGGCCATGGAATGCAGGTTGCCTGAAGCAAAATTGTTGGCATTACAGGAGGAGGTGAAGGGGATGGTGGGCCGGCGCAAGGTTCAGCTGAGGGCATTGCAATCGGTGCTTGGCAAGCTCAATTTTGCGTGCAGAATCATTCCGATGGGCAGGGTTTTTGGGAGAAGATTAGCGGCAAGTACGGGTGGCATTGAGTCGCCCAGACATTATGTGACACTATCACGGGAACATAAGGATGACCTGAGAATGTGGCACATGTTTCTGGACAACTTTAATGGTAGAGCGTTGTGGATGATTGGCCCGGTGAATAATTTCGACCTCGAATTGTTTACAGACGCAGCGGGGTCAGCGGGATATGGGGCTTTTTTCCAGGGGCATTGGAGTGCCGGCCCTTGGCCGGACAGCTGGAACAAAGCAGGGATGCTCAAGAATATGTTGTTGCTTGAGTTGTTTCCGGTGGTATTGGCGGTAGAATTGTGGGGCGAATTCTTCCGGGATCGGAAGGTGCGTTTCCACATCGACAATTTGGGGGTGGTACAGGTGATTAATAAGGTATCTGCGGCGTCACCGCCGGTGATACGTTTGTTGAGACACTTGGTGCTTCGGTGTATGCAGATGAACATTTTCATTCAGGCAGTACACTTACCAGGAGTGGACAATGTGATTGCTGACGCTCTTTCTCGGTTTCAGTGGGAGAAATTTCGGGAGCTGGTACCAGGGGCAGAGCGTCACGGCGTCCCGTGTCCTTTGGAACTATGGAAGATTGCCCTGGAAGGATAGGTGAGTGGATCAGGCGGTCATTGAGCGAGGGAACATGGAAAACATACAAGAAAGTATGGGACGAATGGTTTGCTTTCCATGAACGGGCAGCGGGGGCGGTTAAAGGAGAGACTAGATTGCGATTTATCTATTTTGTCGCCAGACACATGGAACAGGGAGTTTCCGTGTCGAGGCTAGGGAAGGTTATGGCGGCCATGGCATTTTTGTTCAAGCTCGAAGGGGGGAGAGATTGGACAAAAGAGTTTTGGGCACGTCAGGCATTGAAGGGTTATCGCCGAGGGAAGAGAGTCCGGGATGAGAGGCGACCAGTTACGTTCGCACTGTTGGGTAGAATGGTGGACATTTTGCCTGGAGTTTGTAGATCCGTATATGAGGTGGGGCTTTTCCGCACAGCTTTTGTGTTGGCCTTTTTTGGCGCTTTTCGAATAGGGGAGCTGGTGAGTTCCTCCAAGAAAACAAGGGATGGATTAGCGGTGGGGGAGGTTCGGTACATGGAAGATAGACTTGTGATGCGTTGCGTAGATCTAAAACGGATCAGGAGGGCCGAGGCAAGGATGTGGTGGTGTTCGCTATTCCTGACGCCAAACTCTGCCCCGTTTTAGTTACAAAGGTTTATTTGACACAGAGGCCAGCGGGGGATGGCCCTCTTTTAGTACATCAGGATGGGGTGGCGCTGTTGCGTTTCCAATTTATTTCTATCTTTCGGAAATCTTTAGTCATCCTGGGTCTGGGGATCAGAAATTTTCCACGCATTCATTTAGAATTGGTGCGGCAACGGAAGCAGTTAGGTGGGGCCTAACGGAAGAAGCTGTAAAACGGATTGGGAGATGGGAATCGAGGCGATTCCGGTCTTATGTCAGACTTGATTTAGTTATTTGACGTTTTACTGAGTGGTGTGCGTTTAGGTGCCGGCATGGTTTCGTGTGGTACATTGTGATGAGTTTTCACCGCAATTTTCTTATTGTTTTCTTTTCAGATACCTCGCCGAGTCTCGTGTGGATCATGGGACATTCCTATGTTTGCCCCGGTGCCAGGAGGGGGGATACCAGGCCAGACGGGAGACAGCTAGGTTTTTCCAGGGGGGAGGCGTACATTAAATGGCTGGGGTTCCCTGGGATGCTTTGGAGCCGTCTGGTCCCGGAGGCGCACAAATTTGCACAACGGGACAGGCCGCCCGAGGTTTTGGTGATTCATGTGGGGGGGAATGATTTGGTTTTGAGGACAAAACTAGACATTGCCAGGGACATCAAGCATGACTTCTGCCTACTACAGGCGGCATTCCCAAAAACTGTCCTTGTATGGTCGGACATGATAGCCAGGTCTTCATGGCGGCTAGCGAGGTCAGTGGAACTGGTTAACAAGGCCAGAAGAAAGATTAATCAGGAGGTGAGCAGGTTTTTTTTATTAAAAACGGTGGCTTAGCGATCAGACACAGAGAGCTAGAGATTGAGACGTGGCGATATTTGAGGGCTGACGGGGTTCATCTGAACCCAGTGGGCACTGATATGTGGACCATGGGTATACAGGACGGAATTGAAAGAGCGCTTAGGGTGTGGAGGTGCGCTCAAGGTTAAGGTTTTAACCTTGTTTGCTGTGGCGGATGTTGGCTGACGTAGGTATAGAGAAGAAACCCCCTCCCCACAGAGAAGTTGATGCGGGACCCATTGGAGATATGGGCCCGTTTGTTAATATTCCTTATAAGTGATGTAAGGAATATGGTGGATGACTGCACTGCGGGAATATTGTTGTCTCTGAGCTAGCATGTCAGCTTGAGGCCTAGTTACAGTTTATATGACCACAGTGCACGAGTTTTGATTACGCTAAAACGGGTGGGGGGGGGGTAAGGTCCTACAGTCCTACGTCAGAGTTTTCTTCATTGGTATACTGTTATTGGTTATTTATTGGTTATTTATTTGTTTATAAAAAAGTTCAGTTATATTTTGATATTTAATAAAGGAGGCTGCTACGGCCTAATTTACACTCCAGTTATGTGTGGTTTCCATTAATGGGAATGGTAAGGGTGGGAGTGTACATATGGGTAGCACAAAATGAGTTATGTTGTACTTAGTCAAGAACAGCCCGCAGCAGAGAACAGAGGAAATAGGCGTAGGGCTGGCATGAGTAAAGTAAACATGCCATTTAGGTATGCCCCTTTAAGAGTTAGGAGAGGAGGGGTGGAGCTGGCAACAGGAAGAGGAGGGGCAACGGCCAAGGAAGGAGCCATTTCAGATAGAGAGAAGTTCCCGCCCTCCCTCCCTATTTTCTTGCAGGTGTTTGATAAAATTTTACAGGTTGGCTTGGACGTCGTAGCATTGGCGGATGTTGGCTGACGTAGGTATAGAGAAGAAACCCCCTCCCCACAGAATAGTTGATGCGGGACCCATTGGAGATATGGGCCCGTTTGTTAATATTCCTTATAAGTGATGTAAGGAATATGGTGGATGACTGCACTGCGGGAATATTGTTGTCTCTGAGCTAGCATGTCAGCTTGAGGCCTAGTTACAGTTTATATGACCGCAGTGCACGAGTTTTGATTACGCTAAAACGGGTGGGGGGGGGGTAAGGTCCTACAGTCCTACGTCAGAGTTTTCTTCATTGGTATACTGTTATTGGTTATTTATTGGTTATTTATTTGTTTATAAAAAAGTTCAGTTATATTTTGATATTTAATAAAGGAGGCTGCTACGGCCTAATTTACACTCCAGTTATGTGTGGTTTCCGTTAATGGGAATGGTAAAGGTGGGAGTGTACATATGGGTAGCAAAAAATGAGTTATGTTGTACTTAGTCAAGGCTTGTAAGCTTATTACGTTACCCAGCTGACGTCTTCCTTGTGTGGATGAGATGACAGGGATTCCGATCCCTTCAGCCAGGGTAACAATTGCCAGTCCAGTTTAGTTGCGGACCGAGGTCGTGGTGGCCACTTCGCGTCCTTTAGTTGGATTAACACCAAGTGCTAAGGAGGCCAAATTTGTCCGGATACACTGAAATGTTGACACATGAGATCTAACTGATCCAGGATATTCCTCTGTGTTTGAATTGTCAGCACCAAGTTTACAGCAGGGCTGTGCTCCACAAAATCAGGCTTGGGAAACAGCAATCTTTATTTAAAGTTTTTTTTCGGGTGTTAAGCAGTTGCACATGGACAGCTGAAATCAACACTTGGCTAGTGGTTCTGTTTATTTAAACCGAACCTAACAAGGACTTCTTCTCTACACGGAAACCCAAACCTCTTCTAGCCAGGATGTTTAATCTCAGTCTACTCTAAATAGAACCCGTTTTTATGCCTTTGGTGTCAGCAGGCACATCGTGTTGACTAGCTACAATCAATAAAATAGCGCAGCCTTTCCAAATCTATTAAATTGCCTCCAACAATAGCTCCCTTAGTGCCTAAATCTTTACAATCGGAACATATTAAGGCCACTTGACTTTATTGGCATTATTTGAATACTTATATTAATAATTATTTGATGTTCCTTTTGTTTGATCCTTTTTCACTGCTCAGCAACACGTGATGCTTTATATGTTGTCTACATGGTGTCCAGTATACGTCTTGTCTACTGTTGTCCTTACCTGTTGGTTCTAGATATCCAGGTGTCTGGAATCTTATTATATGGGAAATACACAAGTGTTGTTTATAAATAATAAATTTATCTTTTGACTCAAAGAATTACTTTGTTTCGATCAATGTTTGTTTCCATATAGTAGCCTCTTTTTTCTGGGCCCGTCTCTATAGGACCCAGTACCCCTCCCCCTTTATCCCTAATATGATAAGGCTACGGCAACAAAAAAAACACAAACTAGGTTTTTGATCGATGGCCGTAACATTTTTTCAATCTGCCAATTTGACTTCACCCCGCCAATTTTCCCTTCCAATTTCCGTTCCCCATCCCCTTTTCCCTCATCGTTTTTTTTCGTCTGCACACCAGACCCGCACTTAGCCCATCTAGATTGCGGCCAGCTTTTTCCTGCATCTCCGCTTCCTCGGCGGCCTCACCGCGGCTTACCCTACATCTCCTCCTCCTCCTCGGTGGCCAATACAGTCGCTTCTCCTCTCAGCCAATCAGGTCTTAAGACCTGCTTCCTGATTGGCCATGAGGAGAATCAGAAAGACAATAGTTAATATTAATTTGCTATTGTTCCACAACTGGGTGGGCTCAGGGCACAGTGCTCTGCGCCTCAAGCCCACCATTTTTCTAAGCCAATTAGAGCCTCAGGCTCCAATCATGTGCTTCCAAAAAAAAAATGAAACCATTAAAAATTCATGCGTCTGCCACCCTGCATGTAGATTAGGGGCCGGGCGCATGGATCAGGGGAGCGGCGCCACTGTGCCCCTTATGGACGGGCCATATGCTGTGTGTGAGACATAAATTAACAAAAATGACAACTTTGTGAAAAAAAATTGTTTTTACCTAATTTCAGCATTTTCCCCAAAATTATGAAAAAAAATCGCAATGCCTCTTACTAAACAACCTTAGACTGTCTACCCCCCCCCCCCAAAAAAAAAGTAATTTGGGGGGTATTTGTGCTTGCTACCCTGCCATTTTAGGGACTCAAGAAATGACAGTACATCAGGATTGAGTCATTTTAAAAAAACTGTATATGTACCATAGTTAGTACTCTATAACTATAAGTCTATAAGTTATAGACTCTATAACTTTTACACAGACTTATGATTTAGTTTTCTGCTTTCTTGCAAACCTTCTTTGGGAATGCGTCCAGCCTTCCTACAGATCCAAATCTGTACTAGACCATCCCTTCAGCAGTTTATCCATGGTTGTGGGTACCCAATGTTATAGTTTGACAAATACACAATTCATTATAACATTATGTGATTTACCACAAACAGTGTATTTTTAATAATTTTATTTATCACATCAAGCAATATATCTCACAGTGCTTGTCCAGCAATCCTTTTGTACCATCAAAATAACATCTATACAGAAAGCTGTGCAAAGCTGTGTTTTTCAAGCTGAAACACATCACATGAGAAAAAACGACCTTTAAAACATTTAGGGACTTATTTATTAAGATCAGTTATATAAACATGCTTTGTTTTGCCAAACTCTGAACTGTTACACATCTGAATGCTCCTCCAATTCCTAAAAGTATAAAACAGAAAGCTGTGATAGTAAAGGGAAACAAAATTGTAAAAAGTAGACAGTGACAAAAAAATGATGCCATCTTGAGGAAAATTCCTTTCTTAACTTCCCCTATTGAATTTAAAATCTGGGGACAGGTTTAACCACTTCAATACCAGGCACATTCGCCCCAATTTTTAGCTTTCAGTGCTGTCGCACTTTGAATAACAATTGCGTGGTCATGCTACACTGTAACAAAACAATTTTTTTATAATTTTGTTCCCAAAAATAGAGCTTTCTTTTGGTCTTTTGATCACTGCTGGGGTCTTTATTTTTTGCGCAACAAATAAAAAAAAGACCAAAAAAGTTTTTCTTTGCTTATGTTATAAAATGTTGTAAATAAGTAAGTTTTCACTGACGGGCACTGATGAGGCTGCACTGACGGGCACTAATAAGGTGGCATTCATGGGAACTGATGAGGCAGACCAATGAGGTAGCACTGATGGGCACCACCGATGGGCACTGATAGGTGGCACTGATAGGCGGCACTGATGGCCACTGATAGGTGGCACTGATGGCCACTGATAGGCGGCACTGATGGCCACTGATAGGCGGCACTGATGGCCACTGATAGGCGGCACTGATGGCCACTGATTGGCAGCACTGATGGCCACTGATAGGCAGCACTGATGGGCACTGAAAGGTTGCACGTATAGGCACTGATGGGCACTGGTAGGTGGCACTGCTGTGCATCACTGATGAGGAGACATCTGGCAGGCATTCATAGTGGGCACTGACTGGCACCATTTGTGGGCACTGGTTGGCATCTTTTAGGGCACTGTGTGGCATACCTGCTCATCAATGTGTGGTGGGCACCCTGGTGGTTCTGGTGGCATCCCTGGTGGTCCACTGTGGGCATAAACAATCAGCACACACCCGCCCCCCCTATCAGGAGAGCTGGCGATTGGCTTTCCTCTACTTGCGTCTGTCAGATACGACTGGGGAAAAGCCGATAAACGGCTCTTCCTGTTTACACTGTGATCAGCCATGATTGGACATGGCTGATCACGCGGTAAAAAGCTTCTGTCAGAGACTCTTTACCGAGATCATTGCAGCGGTGTGTCAGACTGACACTCTGCACCACCGATTACTGTGCTGCGTGCCCCCACGGGCGCATGCCGGCAGTTAGTCTGCTGGACGTCATATGACACCCAGTCAGAATAACTGAACAACCGCCCCGGCTGTCATTTTGCTATAGGCCGAGTGGGAAGTGGTTAAGGTAAAAGAGATGAAGTATTTAAAATTGGTAAAGCCTATCTGCAAATACATTTTGTTGCATAATTTTTTTTTCTTAGTGTGATCCAATTTGATTGTCATCTTCCTGGGAAGTAGTACAGCCGCATGGTTGTAAGCATCCAGACACCCGAGCTAAGCTTATGACACCAAATGATTTGCAAGCAGCGGAATATCATTGCCACTGAAAGCTTAGTAACTGGCTACTATTTAAAGCAGAACTAAAGTCCACCTATACTTGCCTCCCATCAACAGATGCCATGTCTGCAAGTTCCTTCACCAATATCTATGCCTAGTCTTTTTCTGGGTTTAGCATCTTCTGCCATTTTGGCTGACCAGTCTCAAGAGGATGTAACTCTGACATATGCGCATAGTAGTCGATTTATCCAGACACCGAGACAAGCACTGTCTTTTCTACAGAAAAACCTTTTTTCCAGCTTGCTGACAAACTTGTTTAAAATGCGCAATATACTGTACATTTACATTTTACATTTATAAGCTGTGCATGGGCAACTCAGTGAATATTTTAAACAAATTTGTCAGCAGACTGGAAAAAAAAAAGGTTTTACTGTAGACTAGCAAATGCAGTGATCATTCATCAGTGGTTACCTATGGTAACCACAAGCTTCAAATGTGATGAATTATAGGCCTTGTGCATTGTGGTATCAAATAAGCAATGATATCGTTTTGACTATAGAATCCACTATTACCTGTTAAGTGTAGAACATAATGCTCAAATTCTATCCTACCTTATAGCTATATGGCGGATTCATGATATATTTCTAAGTACATGGTCACACACAGAGTTTGCCCTATGATTTATTTATGTGCATGCTGATACTATTTACATGTAATTTTTTTTAGTTGTTTTCTAGGGGGGGGGGGGGGGGGGGCTGCTTGTTATCGGAATTGATATGTATTTGTAAAAAATGATTGTGTGTTTTGTTTTATATTTGAGTGTGTATATGTACTCAATCTTTCTTCTTTGTTCTATATCATTTTCATCCTAGTCAACATATTAATTCATAAATTGGATAGAGCAGCAATATAAAAAGGCAGATGTTTCATAAAATATATATTTCTCATGAAAATAAAATATATAAATTGTTACTTTTGTAAATAGACCCCAAATGTTTTTATCATACTTAAATAATTTATAAAGTTGTCCCTGCCAACAAAATATCTTATTGTGTGCATTAATGCAATTCTGGTACATAATGATAATATCACTGAATGTATCAAATAATTAAAATATTGCTACAGTCTTATAATTATTTTGCAATGTTATTGGAAGAAATAGGACTCACTGTAGTCAACAAACCTAGAGTACCAAGGTATGTAAGGATCACCCTGTTTTGTCTTAATCTTCCCACACTGGTTATAATCAAATTTTAATTGAGTAATGTCAGCGAGTTTTTTTTTTCCTGCAATAACCTCCAAATCAGGACAAACTTTCAGGGTGTACACTCTTCTTCAGGCAGTACTAATATGCAAAGTTTTATCCAGGGTGTAAATAAGACACTTTGAAGATAAAATCAAAAATGTATAGCAATGGTAAATAAGCTTGGATAGTTAGTGAGAAAAGGCAGATAAAGAGCTATGGGATGGGAGGAGGGAACAGTCATAGTTGATAGGTCAAAAAAAAAAAAAATGTTGGATAAAGATGTAAAAAGAAAAAACGGAGGCCTGCATTTAGTCCATTATTTTTGTAAATGGACTTATCATTCAAATATTTTACTTTCCTGGGTAGTTTTGAAGAACTAAAACATTCATGTCTTTCATAGTGTGGTCTGGTTGTGAGAATGGAAAACACTGCTCTAGTGTGTGGGACAACTCCAGTCCTCGAGGCGCCCCAACAGGTCATGGTTTCAGGCTTTCCATCATTTTTGCACAGGTGATTTGATCAGTTTCATTGCCTTAGTAATTACCACAGCCATTTCATCTGAGGGAAATCTGGAAAACATGACCTGTTGGGGTGCCTTGAGGACTGGAGTTGAGAAACACTGTACTATACCACACTATGCAAGACATGCATGTGTGGTTCTTAACGTTATTCTTATGTACACAAAATATAATGGACTAAATGTTTACGCAGTTTTCCAAATATTTATCCAGCAAAATTTAAGTACCTGCAATAAGTATGACGCCCATCTCTGCGACTCCCCCCACACCATGTCATTGACCTCTTCTGGTCTTATCTCACAACTCCGAGTTTGATTTACAATTGCTGTGTATATGTTTTATTTTTTTTTAGAGATTCTTTAACAGTCTATTCGTGTATTAGTAAAAAACTACCCAAAAAGGATGAGTGAATAAAATGAATACTCAATCAAAAATCATATGTAAACTCAAAGTTCATAAAGTCCAAATAATCAAGTGGAATAAAATGAATAAATTCATAAAAACTTCTGTGAAATCAATCCAAAGTGTAGATGTTGATAGCAGTGCAGCCCATCACCACAGAGATAAAATAGAAGGGGGGGAGGCTTACCAGAAAGCCAGTGACCGCCCTTATTCAGGGGGGTCGAACTGAGCTTTGGAAGAACAGCCTTGGCGCTGTTAGGGATGGATGTCCAGCAGCAGCGAATCTCCTCCTGGATGGCAGCTTCTCCCCGATACTCCTCGTGCGTCACTGGCAGTGCAGCAATCGGATGGATAATATAGATGGAAACAAAAGGGGACTCGAATAGTGTAGGCGTTTCCAATGGGTTTGTTTATTTAACCACAATAGCATAAAAAAGTTAAAAGACCTTGCAAGGTAATGGCGGCTCCGTTTGGTCTATGGGATAATACTCGCGCATGCGCAGTACGGGCGTGCGTAACGAACCCTACGGCGTTTCGTCACAACTGACGCCTACCCCTGATGACGTCAGTTGTGACGAAACGCCGTAGGGTTCGTTACGCACGCCCGTACTGCTCATGCGCGAGTATTATCCCATAGACCAAACGGAGCCGCCATTACCTTGCAAGGTCTTTTAACTTTTTTATGCTATTGTGGTTAAATAAACAAACCCATTGGAAACGCCTACACTATTCGAGTCCCCTTTTGTTTCCATCTATATTATCCATCCGATTGCTGCACTGCCAGTGACGCACGAGGAGTATCGGGGAGAAGCTGCCATCCAGGAGGAGATTCGCTGCTGCTGGACATCCATCCCTAACAGCGCCAAGGCTGTTCTTCCAAAGCTCAGTTCGACCCCCCTGAATAAGGGCGGTCACTGGCTTTCTGGTAAGCCTCCCCCCCTTCTATTTTATCTCTGTGGTGATGGGCTGCACTGCTATCAACATCTACACTTTGGATTGATTTCACAGAAGTTTTTATGAATTTATTCATTTTATTCCACTTGATTATTTGGACTTTATGAACTTTGAGTTTACATATGATTTTTGATTGAGTATTCATTTTATTCACTCATCCTTTTTGGGTAGTTTTTTATTAATTGGTAATTTATAATTCCTCACCATCCAGCGCTGCACTTTTTTGTTTATATGTATCTATTTTGTGCCCTATACCTGGGTTATTAGTGCTTAGCTGCAGGATTCACCTTCACGGTCTTTGATTCATTTCCACACCAACATTTTGTCACAAATCATTTTTCACAAGTTTTATTCACCTAGCGCAATTTCTTTTTTTTATATTTATTCGTGTATTAGTACTGTTTGGACTTTGAATAAAAGGGTGCACCCCAAAAGCTGGTCCTAAAATTTTGGATCTTGGTGCAACTAAAGTATCATGTACAGTACTCAGTTTTTGTAATGTGCACAAATATGGCAACAATTACATTAATCTAATTGTATAATCTCCTTTTTAGATCTGCAGTTGAAGACTGTTTTGTAGAGGTTTCCTTTACTAAAATATTAGCTAAAGTTTGTCTTTTCCAAGAAATAGAATGCAAAATTCCAAAACGTTTTGGCCCCGTCTTTAGGTATTTTAGTTTTAGAGTTGGTGATTTGCATTTCCCAACATAATGTTCTTTTGAAACGTTCATTCTCTCATGCTCATATCTGATGTTCCCTTGATCTCACTTGCACGTTTTATCACACTCTTCCTCTATCCAGCATGGGTGTTGATTTACTAAAGGCAAATCCACTTTGCACTACAAGTGCACTTGGAAGTTCAGTCTTTAGATCTGAGGGGAAGCTGCTCTGAAAGGAAGGGAAGCTCTGCCGATTTCATTATCCAATTATGTACAAGCAAAAATGCTGTTTATTTTCCTTGCACGTCCCCCTCGGATCTACAGCGACTCCACTTCTATGTGCAAAGTGGAGTTGCCTTTTAGTAAATCAACCCTCAGGTTTTGATTAAACACATTAATAAAAACTTTACTTATGTTGTTATATTATCCCCCCCCCTAAGATTTCAAACGGAACATTCATTGGCAACCGCAAGACCTCAAGTTAATACAGCAGTCACACCATGTGTGCCAAATCCAGAAGATACAAGGGGAGTTGTGGCACCACCTGTAGCAAACTCCACATTGCAATGTGCAAATAATGACCACTCATACAACCTCATCCCCAACCTCATCCCCATAAGGGACTTATTGGCTAAAGGACCCTCAAGGGCTGCCACGGTTTCACCATGCTTGTCCGAGGAAGCTTCCTGTTCTTCACATTGCCCACAGTGGAGAATACAGAGCAGGAAGAAGAGGATTCAGGAGATGGTATACCAGAGATCCATCACATGTCACAGTAACTAACATTTTGTTTACAGTTTTATCTGCATCAATTCAAACTTTCCATTCTTCTGCATTTCTAATGTAATGTTTTTCTAATAAAGGATTATGTATACAAACTGGTTCTCAAAAGCAAAACTTCAAATGAGAAAAGCAGAACTGTATAAAAGGCATTCTTTGAACGCACCAATGCTCAAGGAGTTTGCAAGATATTTGCAGGAAACATTGGAGATCGAGCACTATAAACAAGAGGTATGATACCAGTACTGTACTAGATTTGGTTACCAAACTGCTACTGGATCAAAATAAAAACATTTAGCCTAGGTTCAGACTAGTGCGATGCTGGAACCAGCGCCAGTTCCCGCATCGTTCACACATCGTTCACACTGCCCTCTGCGAACCGCTGGCTGTGGGTGTCATTACAATGTTAATTACACCCCCAGAATGGTTCACAGATCGCAGTGCAAACTTTGAACTTGCACAGGAATCGTACTGCAGGGGTGAGAACACCACTGTGATCTGATTCCAGTGTGGGGTAAATGCAAGTCCCTGTGCCATTTTCTGTGTAAATCCAATGTGAGTTTAGCCATACAACTGTATGGCTGAACTCGCATTGCTCAGACATCACATGTGATCTGCACCTGCGGTGTGGGTGTGAATCACATGCGATGTCTGAGATCACACTAGTCTGAACCTAGGCTTAAATGCAGAAAAGGTCTTTCCAGGGGAGTACCTTAAAGTGTGGCTTCATCTACTGGAGACAGGAAAAAAAATCACTATGGGGTTGATTTACTAAAGGCAAATCCATTGTGCACTGCAAATGCACTTTGAAGTGCAGTCGTGTTAGATCTGAGGGGGAAGATCTGAAATGAGGTGGGAGCTCTGCTGGATTTATCATCAAAACATATACAAGCAAAAATGTTGTCCTTGCATGTCCCCCTCAGATCTACAGCCACTGAATTTCCAAGTGCACTTGTAGTGCAAAGTGGATTTGCCTTTTCGTAAATAAGCCCCTATGTTCACAAGCTCAGAACAGAAGCCCCTTTCCTTCACAGCCATTTCTTGTGTCGGGTTTCTTTAGGACCCAGGGGTGAGAGTGAAGGCAGGGTCTGTTTTGGATGTCAGTTTACACATGAGGGTTATTTACGAAAGGCAAAGCCACTTTGCACTTAAAATTTTACTGAAATTGCAGTCACTGTAAATCTGAGGGGTAGATCAGAAATGAGGGGAAGCGCTGCTGATTTTATCATCCAATCATGTGCAAGCAAAAATGCTTTTAAAAATGTTCCTTGCAAGGGCTGGTACAAGGCAGGGGCGGAAGGGGCACGTGCCCTGGGCGCTACCATTTGCTAAAGGGGGGGGCGCAGTCTGGTCATCTTCTGTAGTATGTCGCATTCGCAGTCTGGTCATCTTCTGTAGTATGTCGCATTCGCAGTCTGGTCATCTTCTGTAGTATGTCGCATTCGCAGTCTGGTCATCACCTGTAGTATGTCGCATTCGCAGTCTGGTCATCTTCTGTAGTATGTCGCATTCGCAGTCTGGTCATCTTCTGTAGTATGTCGCATTCGCAGTCTGGTCATCTCCTGTAGCATGTCGCATTCGCAGTCTGGTCATCTTCTGTAGTATGTCACATTCGCAGTCTGGTCATCACCTGTAGTATGTCGCATTCGCAGTCTGGTCATCACCTGTAGTATGTCGCATTCGCAGTCTGGTCATCTTCTGTAGTATGTCGCATTCGCAGTCTGGTCATCTCCTGTAGCATGTCGCATTCGCAGTCTGGTCAACTTCTGTAGTATGTCGCATTCGCAGTCTGGTCATCTCCTGTAGTATGTCGCATTCGCAGTCTGGTCATCTCCTGTAGTATGTCGCATTCGCAGTCTGGTCATCTCCTGTAGTATGTCGCATTCGCAGTCTGGTCATCTCCTGTAGCATGTCGCATTCGCAGTCTGGTCATCTCCTGTAGTATGTCGCATTCGCAGTCTGGTCATCTCCTGTAGCATTCGCAGCATTCGCAGTCACTTTTTCCCCAGGACTTGACTCCTGTTAGTAAGTCACCACTGTACCAATTGTGTGTGCCGCCGAGTGTGCTCCGCTCCTGCATCCTCCCTTCTCTGCTTCAGTGTTTACTGAGTCCCCCCCTATGGAGGAGTCTCGTAGTACCTGCCAGCGGCGTGACGTCACTCACGGCCGGAGGCGAGGTGGGAGGACTCAGAGGAGCGCAGGGAGGACTAGGCGCGCTGTGACCTAGAGGAGCAAGGAGCTGCTGCCGCCTGCCTGATAAGCTAGAAGAGAAGACAGTCAGTGTGTGTGACAGAGTGTGCTGTAGCTACAGTCTGGCCCATAGGTACTCTTTTTTTCTTTTTTTACATGACAGAGACAGACAAGACACAGACTTGCTTAATATGCCTCTCCACTTTATGTGCATCTGTGTTGCATCTGTGTTAATGTCAGCAATTTAACAAAAGTTTTCATTTCTGTAAATTGTAAAATGTTAATTTCTGAAAATAAAAGTGCAAAGTGTTCAGTGGTTGTGGCGGAATGTACAGTACAGGACTAACAAATCTTAACTGGTTGCTGACCGCCGGCTGTCTATTGACGGCCAGGCGGCGCAGCTCTCATGGCGGGAGGGTGTCGTATGAAGCCCTCGCCTTTTTGGCCCACCAGGGGGCGCGCGCGTGCCCGCCGTGTTACTGCGGACTCGATGCGCATGCCCGGCGGCTGCGATGTCCGCCGGGCACACGCGATTTCCCGGTAACACAGCAGGACCGTGGATCTGTGTGTGTAAACACACAGATCCACGGTCCTGTCAGAGGAGAGGAGACCGATGGTGTGTTCCTAATACAGAGGAACACTGATCGGTCTCCTCCCCTTGTTAATCCCCTCCCCCTACAGTTAGAATCACTCCCAGGTAACATATTAACCCCTTCAGCGCCCCCTAGTGTTAACCCCTTCCCTGCCAGTCACATTTATACAGTAATCAATACTTTTTCATAGCACGGATCGCTATATAAATGTGAATGGTCCCAAAAATGTGTCAAAAGTGTCCGATATGTCCGCCGCAATATCACAGTCACGATAAAAATCGCAGATCACTGCCATTGCTAGTAAAAAAAAAATTGAAACGACATTGATTCTTTATTAAAAACGGGGTGGGGGGGTGCACTTTGCCATCTTCGCCCCGGGCACCAAATGGCCTTGTCCCAGCACTGTTCCTTGCATGTCCCCCTCGGATCTACAGTGACTGCACTTCCAAGTGAACACTTTTAGTGCAGTTTCAAGTGGACTTTGCACTTGTAATGCAAAGTGGATTTGCCTTTAGTAAATAACCCCCATGGTGTTACGTAATGGACTATCCCACTGTCCTTGCTTGAAATTCCAATGCAGCAGCTGTCTGACGTTGCTCCATCAGAATTGGTGACCCATCAAATTATGTAATGGAACGAACATTCCGTCAGATGAATACTTACTGCACATTCGTAGCAGGTTTGATAATGTGACAACACACCTGCAGTCAAAAGGCGGCAGCAGACATTTTACTACACCCAGCTAAGTCTTGTATTTCACAGTCATTTTAGCAATTAACTGAGTGGATATAAATATAGTAGGATAACATCTTTTGTGCCATTTTTAATGTTACATTTTGAAAAAAAGCTGGATGCTGGCAGAGGCCATGATGGTACACCCCCTCACTGGTCAGCGCTAAACCTTTAGACTGAAAATGTAACATGAGACTGAGTCATATATGCTCACTTTATTCGTTAAAAGGACTGTGAAATTCAAGGTGTAGCAAGATGTCCACTGTTGCTGTATGACTGCAGGTGTTCTTTCAGATTAGCAAACCTCCTCATGCACAGTAAGTATTCACCTGAGGGAATGTCACTCCCATTACCTAATCTGATGGCACACTGGCTCGAACACTGCCAATTGCTTGGTTCTCAGTGCTCTCTGCTCTGCCCCCTCCTCGCTCACTCTAGTGCTGGGCTGTGGAGGGGCAAGAGCACCCGGCTCAGGTTCTCAGTGGCTCACTGAGAGCCTGAGCCGGGTGCTGATCCATGCATGTGGGCGGATCCTGACTATATGGTCATGACCCTTCCCGAGCATGGACTGGCTCTGTGACATCAGCCGACAGAGGGCTTCAGCCGGCAGAAAATGGTTCACAGGAGTGCAGAATGAACTGCACTCCTGTGATCCACAGGAGAAGTACAGCCAAATGAGCTTTGGCTGTACTTCTCCTTTAATATGCCAGCCAGATATTCCTCTGTAAACTCTTTTCAATCTGCTGTTCCATTTCTCTGTGCCAACACTGAAGTACACCCTTGATCCAATTTATAAATCAATTATGATTTGTTTTCCCCCTAGGTTGAAGACGTGGCCAGATTTTTATACTTCATGAATCCAAAATGTGTAACATAGGGAAAGTCAATACATTTTTTAACGCTTTGAAACGTCACCTTAGGAACCAGACCATAAGTGGCTACATGAAGCGCATACGACGCTTTGTTGCTTATCAGTTAAAGGGTACTAATCGGTCTTTTCAAGACCCTGCACTTTTTCTGCAATGTCAATTTTTTATGAACGTGACCAATGATATTCTAAAGAGGATATCGAAGATGGTATCTCGTGAGAATGTCGGTAAAGGGTAATATAATCTTTGGTTGTGACGATTATTCTGACTTAGTCATTTCTTAGAACTTCCTACAATGCTATACCCTTCACATCAATTACAGGTTTGAAAGCTTGATGACTGCCATCAAAACTCCAACTGAATGCCGCATGCTGCTGGAGGTTGCAAAGGAGTCCTTTCTGAAAGCTATCAGGAAAGCCCAAAATGAAGAAGAGCGTTTAGAAATCAGCACCAAGTGCGATATTATATATTATTTACAAGCTGTTCTGGTGCTTAAGCATCTTTTTTTTTTTTTGGAAAATTCTTTTTATTAAATATTTTTGACATACAACAAATAACATTTACAATGCCATCAACCGACAGCTACAACAACAGCCTAACCCCCCCCCCCCCTATCCCCCTCCCCCTCCCTGTACTCAGTTCCCTTCCCCCAACAAAAATTATATTATTTGTGGGATAACAGTCATTTCACATCTCTAATCACCCAAAGTATATGTCGTTTTACTCTTCACCCTTCACCTTTGTAATACGGGAGCATTGCGTTCACTAAGCCTTTCCAAAATGTTATTTCCGGAGCCCCCACTTTTCTCCACTTGAGTGAAATGGACTTCTTCCCATAAAATAGTAGTATCGTAAGTAAAGTTCTATGTGCTCTAGATGGGACTACTTCGTCCACCAACCCCAGAAGACACACATCAATAGTCAGGGGTACCGGAACTTGCAACACCTCTGCTATACAGGAGGTGACCCCAGACCAGAATTGACGGATCTGGGGACAGCTCCAGAACACGTGATGTGCGTCCGCTGAGGCGGCAGAGCACCTCCAGCACTCTGAGGAAACGGATGGGTATATTTTGGCCAATCTGGCAGGGGTATAATATATTCTATGTAAGAATTTAAACTGGATAAGCCTATCCCTTGCTGCCACTAGGTTCTTAAATGGTTGTTCCCACATATCATCCCAGTCCTCTCCCTGTATGTCTGGTACCTCTGCTTCCCATCTTTCCCTACATTTAGTTAGAGCCTTGGGACTAGTTTTGAACAGTTCCTTATATGTAACTGATAAGGTCTTTGATAGTTCCTCTGTCATGAGTGTGTCTTCTAACCTAGAAGGGAAGGATTCAACCTTCTGCTCTCTAAATTGCGTTTGAAAGGCGTGTCTTAACTGGAGGTATCTGAAGTACTGAGAGTTAGGGAGGTCATGTCTAGTCTTAAGGTCATTAAATGTCAAGAGTTCACCATCCCGTGTAATATCTTTTAGCAGTTTAACTCCCCTGCTCGCCCACCCAATTGAGTCCTCCAGGGCATAGAAATGTTTCAGCTTCGGATTCATCCATAAGGGGGAGGCTGGGGAGAATCCCTGAAAGCTAGGGCATGCCAATTTCACTGCCTCCTCCCATGCTTTTATAGTAGCCTTCATAGAATCCGTGAGAGGAAGCTCACTCCTCAGACCCCTATGTATAGCTAAACGAAGAGATTCATAGGAACCTAAGTGGGCAGCCTCAAGAATTGTTGCAGAGTCGCCTCTATCAGAAACTAACCATCTATTCACAAACCATTTGGCCTAATAAGGGGCATATAATCCTTCACATTTGCCGTCACTTTCACTCCAAGGTAGGTAATCTGAGAAACCCATTTTAATGGCAATTTTCTCTATCCAAAGGCAAAATGGAGGACTTGGTCCAGTTGACCTTTAGACCTGAGTAGCCAGCAAAGGTGTCCATAATATCAAGGGCCGCCACCAGTGAGTCTGCAGGGTCTTGTTAAAATAATAAGAGGTCATCGGCATATAATGCCAAGCCCTCATCTATATTACCTACCCGGATTGCTTTAACCCTTGGCGACGCTCTCAATGCCACCGCTAACGGCTCCATCATGAGCGCAAACAAGAATGGCGATAGAGGGCACCCCTGCCTAGTACCTCTACCCACTGTAAAGTATTCAGATGTGTGTGTACTCATGCGGATGGCCGTCCTTGGTGTACTATACAGGAGAGATATCCATTGGCGAAAGCATGGGCCAAACCCCATGCGTTCCAGGACTGCATGCATGTAGCGCCAGTCAACTGAATCAAAGGCCTTCTCTATGTCAATTGAGACGATGATTCTACAAGATGAGTCCAAGTTGGGCAGTTGCAAATGAGAGAACAGTCTCCTCAAGTTGGTATCCGTCGACTTGCCCGGCATAAATCCCGTCTGGTCTACATCTACCAAAGAGGAAACTACCGCCGCCAACCTCCTTGCCAGGACATTAGTTAGAATTTTAAGATCCATATTGAGCAAAGCAATGGGTCGGTATGAAGAACATTATAAAGGGTCCTTACCCGGTTAAGTAATAAAATCATATAGGCATCTAACATTGAGTCCGGTAACCTCTTTTGCTCTAAACAGTATTCTAGCAGTGTCGTAAGTCTTGGGGCCAGTTGGTCTGCATAGGTCCTGTAAAAATCTGCTGGGAATCTGTCTGGACCAGGTGCCTTATTGGGAGGAAATGCGAAAATTGCCGCAGTCACCTCTTTGTTCGTGATTTTGGCTTCCAGTGCCAGTCTATCTTCATCTGCTAATCTAGGGAGGGTCAGGCCATCCAGCATATTGTCCAAACCCGCCGTGTCATATTGTCTACCCGGTGCATAGAGTGTGGAAAAGTATTTTTGAAATACAGCTAAAATGTCTGACGGGTCCTTAATCAAATCTCCAGTGTGGTCTTTGATAATTGGAATGTGAGTGATTTGGTTGTTGTCCACTACCAGTCTTGCTAGGAGTTTCCCATTTTTGTCTCCTTCTGCAAACAAGGAGTTAGCTAAATGTTTTGCCTCAGTGTGTGCCAGCTCATTGCAATGCAAGGAAAGGCGTCCCCTGGCTTCTAGCAGTGCAGTGTAGCCGGAGTCTGAGGGATCCGTGTCGTTCACCCTTGCACACTCCCTTTCCTTATCTTGCAATTGCTGGATTTCCGCATTTTTAACAACCCGCACTCTTTTAATGGCTGTGATGCATTCTCCCCGAATTACCGCCTTAATGGCGTCCCACACAACTGGAGGGTCTGCTGTCTCAGTGTTTGTGGCCCAGTATTCCGTAATCGAGGCTAGGAGATGAGAAGATACTTCCTGTAACCAGCTTGGAGCAAGCCTCCACCCTCTCGACCCCTTGCCCATCGGCGGAGATAGAGAAACACTGAGGGGATTGTGGTCAGATAGGCCCCCTGCCATATATTCCACCCCCCTCACATAGGACAACATTGTCGGATTCCTAAATGCCAGGTCAATTCTGGCCGATGAGTGATGTGACTGAGAGAGGTGAGAATAACAGACCTCTGTCGGGTTTTTCGATCTCCATATCTCAGTCAAACCAGCCACAGTAGCCCAGGACTGCAATTCTACTGACCCCCCCCCCCCCCCCCTCCCCGGATTGGAGGAGTCTCTGGCCTCCAGTGTAGCATTAAAATCCCCCATTATCAGAAGCGGGAGGTGTATATGCGGTGCCAGCTTCACCAGTAAGTCATATAGAAATTGTATGGTGAAAGGAGGCGGGACATAGATATTAACCAGAAGCATTGTACAATTGCATATATCTAAGACCAAAGCCACGTACCGTCCCCCCGGATCGGAGACCACCTGCTGGATTGTGCACGGAACTGCCCTACTAATTAATATTGAGACTCCCCTGGCAAAGGTGGAGTATGTGGCGTGAAACGCCTTTTGAATCCAGGATCTACGTAAAGCTAAGATTCTACTGCCATCCAGGTGAGTCTCCTGCAGGAAGACGATATGCGGCCTTGCAATTTTCAGATATTGAAACATTGCTGCCCTTATAAATTTTCCATTCAGACCTCTCACGTTCCAGGACATCAACTTAATCGTGTTAGCCATAATCCTGTAAAAAAAAAATTCCAGTAGGGTGAATTCTTGTCTTAGGGTTGCCTTAACCCCCTCAATGAATACATTCTCCATCAAGTGAATGGCTGCCATCACTAGATGGGGAATGGGAACTGAGTAATACCTTTCCCACTTGTAAATAAAACAATAACATACCCCCCTGCTGTCATACCAGAACTAACTAGCAAAGAAAAAAAAAAGAAAACATGAAGAAAAAAAAACTTCAAAAAATACCATTGTCCAGTAAGCAGCTTACACTCCCAAAACTTGCAAAACAATCAAACAAAAATTGTTGCTAGAAGGTCTCCCGATGTAAGATAGTCCGACAAGACTAGTACCTTGATTCCTAAAGTGTCCAAGGAGCTCCACTTAAACCGTATATTTGTAGCATGTTCCAATATGGTTTAGGCATGTGAATGTAGAAAAGAAAAAATGTAACAAGCATATGCATTACTTTGGCTCCCTCTAGTGGCGCCAGGTTATAGCAACCAAACCCACACCTAATGTGAACAAGAAGGTGTCCCATATGCTGATATTACTGCTGTTGCAGTCAGTCACGATTCACCTCTGACATGTTTGCAGAAATGGTGCCCATCGATCCTCACCCAGCAGGCCAAGCTAGTGTAATTGTCAGTCATACTAAGGCACAACAGGTGCAACAGAAGAACAAATATGTGACCAAAGCTTGTACCTTACTCACGGATTCCTGTCCAGCCAATTACAGGCGTCTTGTGGGTTCTCAAAGAATTTCACTGCGCCTTGATGTTGAATACGCAGCTTGCTGGGGTACAGCATACTATATTGGATGTTTTTCTCCCGCAGTTTCCTCCGCACCTCAGTAAAGGATCTCCGTTTGCGCTGTGTTTCAGCCGGAAAATCTGGGAATAACATCACTTTTGCGTTCTCATATTTCAGCTCTTGCGTTTTCCTGAGGCAGCCAGGATCATATCTCGGTCTCTTAAATTCATGAAGCGTACCAGAAATGGCCTGTGGTATTCACCAGGGGGGCGCCGCCCCGTGGGGACAACATATGTTGATGGTTGATCCCCCAACGACAGCAGCTGTTTAAAGAAATTTTCAGCGAAGGTGGTTGTATGGGACCCTTCCGCTCCCTCTGGCAATCCCACCACCGGTACGTTATTTCTCCTCTGCCTATCCTCAGCGTAGTCTGCGCGGCTTTGCAGCGATTTTACCATAGCGTGCAATTCGGATAGCTGATTGCCTTGTGTATGTGAGACATCCTCTACCTCCGATATTCTCTCCTCTGTCACAGTGAGTCGACCCCTGATCTTGTCTAAATCATGCCTGTGACGGATCCTGTACTCAAGGTGTCCGCCGTAAATGCTTCCTAAGTCCTGGAACATGAATCCAATGGATCTGGTTATAGGAGCCCCCAAGAATTAGACAGCACTAGTTCTTGAGATACATCAGGAATGCTTTATTTGACATTTCACACACATATATATATCCAGATGACTAAAAGCTAACCTAATTAGCATGAGCTAATTATCTTAATCATTGCCCCAGACTAGTTGACTGAGAGAAGACTTTTCAGGGTCAGACTTTAAGGCTCCTAGTTAATTTGCATGACTATTCAACAGACATTCCATAAACATTAACACAGGGCTAATTAACACAACATTGTGTGGAATACTCCTTACAAGCCAGACCAGCCTCATCTACACAACAGACAGGTGGCTTGAGTTCATGACATTAGCATCTGACAGCTTGTGTCCCATTCAGTCTATTGCTAATGCCAAATGCATATACAGAGAGTGTGTCTTGGGGGGGCCCGTAATCAGTTGGCAGGAGGCTCGCATGTAGTCCTCTCAAAAAGCCTGTGTCCCGGCTAGGTCTGTCACATTTCTCCCCTTTCGGCAGAAGACTAACACAGGAGGAGACCCCAGACGGGTTGACTCCGAAGTTAGTCCATAGTTCAAGTCCTCTAATGCCTGTACCCACACAGTACCCCAAACAAATTGTTTCAAACAGAGCACTCACCCAGCCAACCTCTGCCTCTCTCAAAGAACATATCTGCCGCTGGGGAGAGGCCTGGACTGACCCTTCTCCCTGGAGTCTTTTCAGCCGCTGGAGAGAAGACAGGGTGACTGGGCTCAGTCTGTCATGCTGTTGGGCATATGGGCCTACTGCCCAGCATCCCTGGGGTATACAGGTGGAGACTGAATTCCCATCCACCTTTACAGGAAATCTGTCCTGTGTCAGTTGAGGGCAGAGGCCAGCAGCGCTCTGTTCCGTTGCCAGCAATTCAGCTTGGCGTAGGAGCTTCCCTACATCATCTGCTTCAGCTAACTGTTGGGGAGAGAGGCCGACTGCCCCAGCTCCCTGAAACACTGCAGCTGTTACCGGTGCTGGGCAGGGGTTGGTAGCACTCTGCCCGGTTGCCAGCACTTCTGCTGGTTTTCTGTTAGTGGAGACCACAGGCCCATCCACTGACACCAGATCAAGCTGCAGTTGTGAACTGCAGATTGCATTCTCCCCTTGGGTCCTGATCTGCTGCTCGGGAGTGATCACCACCTCCTCACCCTGGGCCTCCAGAACTGCCACAGGTGTGGGACAGAGGTCTTGGACCCTCTGTTCAGTTACCAGATCTTCAGCTGGGGAAGTTTGTTGTAACTCCATAGGTGCTGCTGGCAGAAAATCACATGTCCCTGTCAGTGTTGTGGGAGAAGGGCGAAGCCACTGTTGGTGCTGGGCAGAAGTTAGCAGAGTTCTGCCCAATTGTCAGCACTTCCGCTTTGGGGACGACAATCTCCGGAGTTTCCACTGCCGATTCTCTGGCATGCTGCTGAACGTGTTCTAGCAGTTTCCTGTATGCCCTTTCCAGATGCTGTTCCTTCCTTAACAAATGGTCCAGATCAGGTTTAAGCTCTGAGACACCTGCAAGACCGAGCATAGCCTCTCTATATTCTTGCAGGTCCTCAAGGGTAGGTTCCCCTTCATCGCCAAACACAAAACGATCTGTAAGGCTCTCCCTCAGCAATCCAGGGCCTCCAAAGTCATATCCCTCCGGAGAGCATTCTGTTGTCTCCCCTAAATATCCCTGCTCTGCGTGCCATTGCAGAGCCCGATAACGATTGTCCAGCTCTATCTTCTGCTGGACCAGCCTTTCCAACTCAGTCACCCATTGCTCCTGGGGCTGCTCTCCCAGGAATGTCATCCGCAATGCCCGTTGGTCACTGGCCCGTTGCTCTTGGGTTGGAAAGAACTTGCCTTGTTTTATACCAGCGAGCTGGAGGGCTCCAATCCACAGCTCCACCCGAATTTGCTGCCTGAGCTCCAGGTATTCCTCCTCAGACACAGTCCTTGTGTATGCTGCAAGGATGATCCGCAGCAGCCCCGGGAACTCTGATGCCAGATCCATATCTCCGCTGGGGTGACCGAAGTCTTCTATCCTGATCTTGGATCCCGGTGGAGGTTTGGATGTCCCAGACTGCAGGAAGCACGATCCTACTGCTGCCACCAATGTGACGGATCCTGTACTCAAGGTGTCCGCCGTAAATGCTTCCTAAGTCCTGGAACATGAGTCCAATGGATCTGGTTATAGGAACCCCCAAGAATTAGACAGCACTAGTTCTTGAGATACATCAGGAATGCTTTATTTGACATTTCACACACATATATATATCCAGATGACTAAAAGCTAACCTAATTAGCATGAGCTAATTATCTTAATCATTGCCCCAGACTAGTTGACTGAGAGAAGACTTTTCAGGGTCAGACTTTAAGGCTCCTAGTTAATTTGAATGACTATTCAACAGACATTCCATAAACATTAACACAGGGCTAATTAACACAACATTGTGTGGAATACTCCTTACAAGACAGACCAGCCTCATCTACACAACAGACAGGTGGCTTGAGTTCATGACATTAGCATCTGACAGCTTGTGTCCCATTCAGTCTATTGCTAATGCCAAATGCATATACAGAGAGTGTGTCTTGGGGGGGCCCGTAATCAGTTGGCAGGAGGCTCGCATGTAGTCCTCTCAAAAAGCCCGTGTCCCGGCTAGGTCTGTCACATTTCTCCCCTTTCGGCAGGAGACTAACACAGGAGGAGACCCCAGACGGGTTGACTCCGAAGTTAGTCCATAGTTCAAGTCCTCTAATGCCTGTACCCACACAGTACCCCAAACAAATTGTTTCAAACAGAGCACTCACTCACTGGGGGGGCCCGTAATCAGTTGGCAGGAGGCTCGCATGTAGTCCTCTCAAAAAGCCTGTGTCCCGGCTAGGTCTGTCACAATGCCTGATAAAAGTACATTCTGTCTTCAAATGGTCAATGCTTACCATTACGGCGGCCTTGCTTGCTGCAATCGCCTCCAGAATCGGGCGAGTGATCGCATCCTGGGCATCCGCTGGTACAGGAGAAGCTGGTCTGGATCTACTGGAGCCCGCCTCATGCATATCCTGTGTCGGTGCAGCCATTGTCTTCGCTTGCTGTGCAGGGCTCGTGGCAGTAGGAGGGAAGGGCAAGATGGCAGCGGCTGCCCCTGTGCCAGGGCCTCGTGAGGCGCGGGTCTGGTGCTGTTTCCTTCGATGTCTGGTGGGCGGCTTTTGTAACCCCCTTCCGCATGACCGGGTGTTCCCCTGTGCAGGTCAATCAAACCAGGGATCTGAACAGAGGGCCGTGCTGGAGGCAGAAAGATGGATGTGTGGGACACCGCACCGCTCTTGGTAGGATGATGGGGTACCTGAGGTCCTTATTCAGGGACCTGGCAGGGAGGCAGGAGAGTGCGGACAATGCTGGGCTCTTGGACTCTGCTGTAAGTCTCACAGACAGTCTACCCCATGCACTGGGCTGTCCCTGGTGAGAAGGTGGTGGAGCTAAGTGCTGCTGCTAGGGAACTGAAATGCAGTGTGGAGGTTGAGGAGTATGCAGGCCTCCAGGCTCTGTCCCTGGTCCCCACAGGCTTACACTACCTGGTGCTGGTCAGGTCTAGGCAGGATGGGGAGGTAGATTGAGGCCCACAGCGTCTGCGCCCTGTATTTCAGGCCAGACCGGCCGCGGCGCTCCTCCGTGGGCCAGCCGCTTAGGAAAGTGGGGTGATTTTCAGGCTTCTGAGGCCGCACTAGGCCGCGCTAGGCCAGACCCGGTCGGGGCTGCCTCTCGCCATTCCGGCGGTCCCACAGTAAAAATCTTACATCCCTTATTTTATGCATGCTAAAATTCTGCCAGCTTTGGTACCTCCCGCTTGACATTGCTCAATCTTTCATCTACTAGGACCACCAGCTCTTTCTTCATCCTTCATTCCCCCAGCGGTTCTCCCCCCCTAGGGAGTACTTTGCATTTCTGATTTTTGCCCCCTTTTGCCCCCTAGTGCATTACTTTACATTTTTCCATATTAAACCTCATTTGCCATGTATTTGCCCACTCCGTTATTTTCAGGTTTTTCTGTAAAATTTCTATCCTGACAAGTTACTGCCCTGCTTATTTTTGTGTCATCCGCAAAACCTGAGACTGAGCTATTTATCCCTTTCTCTATATCTCTATTAAATTTATTTGTAATTTTAATAGAATTGGTCCTGAGACAGAAACGTGGGGCACCCCACTTACCACTCCAGTCCGAGTACATGTTATTTATCACCACCTCTTGGACATGCCCCTGTAACCAGTTTTTGACCCAAGAACAAACATTATGGTCTAAGCCTGCAGACCTCAGCTTGTAGATCACGCGCTTATGGTGGACTGCATTGAATGCCTTTTCAAAATCCTGATACACCAAATCCACAGGCCTGCCCCAGTCTAGATGGCAGCTAACCGATTGGTCTGGCAAGAACAACCTTCAGTAAACCCATGCTGATGACTACTTAAGATATTTTCTACATTAAATGTTTGTATATAGTCCCTTATCCCTTCCAACAATTGTTGTTCGACTAACTGGCCTAAAGTTCCCAGGGGTTTGTCCCTGTCCTTTTTTTTTTTTTGAACATTGGTACATTGGCTTTTGTCCAGTCAGCTGGTACCAATCCTGTCCAAAAGATTAGGAAACATGGTTTGGCTATAACCTGTTCTGGCCTCTGTTAGCCACAAGGATATGCCCTGTAATGTTTCACAGTCGGTATACCCCTCCTTTTGCTGTGTAAAAACTGAGAAGGAATTTAGTAGACATGTGCACAATAGAAAAATTTGTTTAGTTTCATTTTCGTTTTATTTCTGTTCGTCTCCGTTTATTCGTAACGATTCGTAAATTCGTAAGTCTTCAGTGTTCGTATTCGGACTCGTTCGTATTTTCGCAAGAGTTATTTTTTTCGTTGATTCGTTTTTCCGTTAGTCTAATTATTCGAAATTCGTATTTTCGTATTTACGTTATATTTCGTATTCGGATGCATTCATATTTTCGGAAGAGCTATATTTTCGTTGATTTAAAAAGATTCGTATTTCCGTTAATCTAATTTTCGTTGATTCGAAATTCGTATTTTCGTAGATTTAGTTACATTCGTACTTTCGTTAGATTGATTTATTCGTAACATTGTTTTTGTAGATTCGTAATCGGAGCATAATTCATAATTTTATGTAATGTGTATGCTATTTACATGTTTAAGAAACAAAGAATTTCTCTCTCACAAGTCAGAACTTAACTCAAAAATCCACCAAAACAGTGCCTCCGACCCAACCACGTTGACGAATAGCGACACTCTACGAATAATAACGAATTATCCGAAAACGTATTAAGGTTACATAACAAAAGTCTATTGTGTACTAGACATGTGCGATTAGTTTCGTACGAATAGGAAATATATCAAATTATTCAAATCCAATTACCAAATATCGAATTTCAACTAATACGAAAGAAAGTATTATAGCGGATATAACGAATGATTCAAATTTCGGCTCCAAATTATTCGAATCCAACTACCAAATAATATCGAATTTCAACTAATACAAAAGAAATTAAGGAGACACAGTTTACTGATTGTAAGAATCATCACTCTTCCCCTGGCAACGTGGAAGAGGTGGAAACAGGCTTTCCTGACTTAGACAATCCCACCTTCTCCACCAGGTGGTAACTGACAGTTTTCGGTTGGTGGAGGCTAATTCTGGCGGCGATGGAAGGCTGTCCAAAGTGGTGGACTCTTGTCGGAAGATGGCTGGCCACTTCCATCGGAGTGCGAAGGACAGCGACCTCCTCAGGGTGGAACAGAGGAAGGCAGGCCTTCCAGAACACTGCCTAAAACAGGTTGTGGGGACTAGGTGGAATTCAACCCTAGCAACGCTGGAACGCATCTTTGAGCAGCAGAAGGCTCTCCATGCCATGGCCTGTGATCATAACATTGGCATAGAGAGACCTTTAGGCAGGGAGGACTGGGCCATAATTGGGCAGATTGTGGCAGTCCTCAAACCTTTCCTCTCTGTCACAGAACACCTAAGCCGCGAGGATGCCAGCATTGGTCATGTGCTCCCACTCCTCAAACACCTTCAGAGTAAATTGGAGCGGTTCAAGTCGGCTGAGGAACCTTTGCCTGGTGGTGGCCCTCAACCTGATGTGTTGGCTCTGCTCAACACATTTCTGATGGAATTGGACAAGCGCACGCAGGATTTGACCGCCTCTTGCCCAGAACTGATGCTGGCTGCTATGTGTGACCCTCGCATCAAGGGCAAAATGGCTGTGCAGTGCAGTGCTCTGACAACATGGTGGGACAGACTAATTGACAGGGTGCGTCAGGGAAAGGCAGATGGTAAGGCCGCTAGAGCTGGGAGAGGAGGAAGAGGAGGAAGAAGATATTGAACACCCCCTCTCCCATGCAACATTGATGACATCTAGTGAAGTGAGCAGAGCTCCTGCCAGCGGTCGCAGAGCATCTTCTGTCTTGGCTGATGTACACCGTAATAGGAACCTCCAGCATAGTGCGCCCCAAGAAACCCATTTCAGCAAAGGAGGTTGTCATGTCCTATTTGTCAGCCCCACCAGTGCACCCCACCACAGATCCAATGTTATTTTGGCAGGAGAAGAGTGAGGAGATATTGCCAAGGAGCTACTGTCCTGCCCTCCGACAAGTGTCCAGAGTGAGCGGGTGTTTTCTGTGACGGGAAACATCCTGTCACCCCAAAGATCACAGCTGTCCCCCCAGCTAATGGAGCAGTTAGCATTTTTGAAAATCTATTTGCCAAAGCTGGGGTACCCCTCCCTCACTCTGGACATTCCTTGAACTGACTGCCTGCAGCAGAGATGGCCACTTGGTCTTAGTTGGCTCCTGTCCCTCCCCACAATCACAGTTTATTAAATGCCCAAAAAATATTTATACTCAATTGTTGTTCAATGTGCCAAATTTAATTATACAAAAATCCACAAGCTGGTAAACGCTGTGGCCTGATGTTCCCCAATGTGCCCCAGTATGCCCTGATGTGCCCGAATATGTTTGGGTGGGGGAGGGGGGGAGTGTTTTCTGCCGTTGCAGAAGGTAACTAATACTGTTAAGTTATTATTGTTGGAGTTGCTTTATGCTTTTGAGAGACCTAATAAACATTTCTATGTACAGTAGTGTCTGTCACCTTAATCTTTCCTATGTCTGGCTAGCTACCTTGGATGGGGGACAGAATGTACAGCTTGCTTTGCAACACTCCTTTTGAGTTGCGGAGCAGGCAGGGGGGTCTGTGGATCACAAACTTTTTATTTCTGTGTCAACGGCTTATGACAGTGTGTCTCCCTCAACAAAATCAAGCACTAAAGACTGATTTTATTAGTCAAATTTTTTTTTACTTTCACAAACAAAACAAAAGTAGAAAACATATTAATTTAACACAACATAAATAACATAGCCTTGGGTCCTGGAGCAGTGGTTTATGATGGAGAGGCTTCTCGGCTGCTCGGAGTGGTAGAGCTAGTAGTACCAGGCAATGGAGCATTGTGTCTGGAAATTGCTTCCAGCAAAGATAATCTACAATGCTCCATTGCCTGGTTCTGCTGTTGGTTGAACCGGACCAACATCCTCTCCATATCATCAGTATGGTTCCTGATGGTAAGGTGAAGGGTCTGGTTCAAACTCCGATTGTCCCAAACAATTTTTTTTGTTGTCCGTGGCCAGCCTCCGGATCTCTGACAGGAGGACACTTGTCGTCGGTGGCACTGGCAACTGCTGTGGCTGCTCCTCTAGAGGGCGAGGCAGTGGAGGCACAATAGGGGGGGCAGCTTCCTGTGGCCATAGAGTCTGCTGCTGGGCCATCAAATGGGTCAGCTCTGGCTCATCCCGGAGCGAAATCCCGTCTGACAGGTCTTGTTGATCTGAAATAGACGAGATAGCCAATGTTGATGATAGCATTCAAAGAAATTGATTTCTAGAGATTAGAATAAAAATATTTTTTTACTTTTTATTTTGACATAGTCCTTTAAAAAATAAATGTATATTCCTATTACAAGGAATGTAAACATCCCTTGTAATAGAAAAAAAGAATGACAGGTCCTCTTTAATGTGAAATCTGGGGTCAAAAAGACCTCAGATCTCATATTTACACTAAAATGCAATAAAAAAATGAATATAAAAAGAAATGTCATATTCTCCACCCCCCCACCCAAAAAAAAAGCCCCTTTAAGACTGGAGGGCAGAAGTGGACCTGATCGTCTCCACAGCCCTTCTGCCCCTGATAAAAGTGAACTTGCGGCAAGTCCACCGCAGTAACCACTTTTATCTGAAAGAGGACCGCCCGCTGAAGAATATACCGGGGTTATGGCAGCTATCTGCTGCCATAACAATGGTGGTCCTCTTCAAACACATATAACTGCGGCGGGTGGTCCTTCCTTAAGTTGTTAGGGGAACAGGTTTTTTTTTTTTTTTTTAGGTTAACAAACGCTTTAAATAAAAATAGGTTTGTTTTTCTCTTCATTATATAGCAAATATTTTATTTTCGCTACTCTTTTCTAAGTTCCACTCTAGTTACTGGTGGCCGATTGTAGTGGCGGTCAGATACTAAGATCAGATGCATTTCCAAATATTGTAGTAATAGAATAAACAATTATAGGTTACAATACTAACAGTGGGGTCTACTAAAGGAAAATACACTTTCCACTACAAGTGCACTTGGAAGATCTGATCTGTAGATCTGAGGGGGACATGCAAGGGGAAAAAAAAAAAAAAAAACAATGTTTGCTTGTACACGATTGGATGATAAAATCAGCAGAGCTTCCCCTCAATTCAGAGTTTCTCCTCAGATTTACAGCGACTGCACTTTTGGGGAGGACTTCCCCTCCAGCTGTTTGTAATAACAGACAAGCGGCTGCTTAGCCACATCGGTTGTTAAAAAACGGTACCGGCCGGGTGATGTCTGCCGCTGCAAGCATCACCCGAGTACAACACCTTGAAGCACTATATTGGTAAGTTTGTCAACGATAACGATTATTACAAAAAAGTGTTAAATAGCTTTTTATGTGTTTTATAATGCCTGTTTGTAAAGTGTGGATGATGGTGCCTTGTGTCCTGTTTCTTTATATTGGCAGCTTGCGTATTCTAGTACTTGCGTTGAGGAAAAAATGGGCCGCTGCTTCCTGTCAGAAGGAGCTGGTGCTGGAGGCGGGTCCGGGATATGGCGGCTCAGGCTTTCTGTTAGGCCCCTTTCACACTGGGGCGGTTTTCAGGCGGTACAGCGCTAAAAATAGCGCCTGTATACCGCCAGAAAAAAACGGCCCCATTCACTCCACTGTGAAAGCCGGCGGGCTTTCACACTGGAGCGGTGCGCTAGCAGGACCGCAACAAAAGTCCTGCTAGCAGCATCTTTGGAGCGGTGAAGGAGCGGTGTATTTACCGCTCCTATACCGCTCCTTCCCATTGAAATCAATGGGAAACGGCGGGGATACCGCCCGCAAACCGCCGCTGCAGCGGCGCTTTGCGGAGGTTTTTTTTTTTTTTTTTTTTTTTTTAAACATATTTTTATTGATATTTTCACGATACACTTATCAAAACAGTTGACAGGTATGGCATACAAAAATCCAACTTATCTAATATACAATGGCATTGAATAAGCCTTAGTAGTAGTATAAGGGAGGGGGAGGGCAGGAGAGGTAGGAAAATGGAATAAAAAAATAAATAAATAAATAAAATAAAATAAAATAATAATAAAAAAAAAAAAAAAAAAAAAGGGGGGGGGGGGGCGTTTACGTGTAACCGAAGGAAATCAGTTAAAGTTTACATATAAACAGTGGTCGATCCGAGTATAGAACAAGAAACCCTCAGGAGTGGAAGCTTTCGTGATCAAATCAGTATCAGGCTGAGAAAAAAAACAGTAAGCAAAAGAGAGAGAATAAAATACAGTCGTATGATCCTTATCTCAAAGTTCCAAGTAGGTGAAGGACGTCCTTCCGAGGTCATTGGTTTGCCGTGAGAGGAGTATGTGGCTGTTGAGGACAAGAGGTGGTATATGTGGTAGGTAATTTAAGTTTCCCCAGCGTGTTAGTAAGGTCATGCTTTAAATACCATTCAGTGTACCTAAATGGGTGGATGATAGAGAAAATTTCCTCCGCGTGGAATGTGTACTCTATGTACTTTCTCCATCTGGTAAAAAAGCGGGCGGCAGATCGGAAGTGTAGAACGATGGTGTCCAATTTTTCCATGTGGAATAAGGAGAGTAGGGCTCGCTTTACACCTTGTATGCCAGGTGGAGTCGAGTCAATCCAATGGTTCATGATAGTCCTGCGAGCTGCCAGTAGACAGATGTGGGTCCAGTGGGTGAGGGGGGGAGATTTCGTTTGCGTCAAAGGAGGCATCGGTGGGGCGTGGTTTCCGCATGGCGCTGGTCGGACGCTTCTAGACAGAGCTCCGTCCGAGTACCGGCCTGATACCTCTGGCAATGCCTGCAAAAGGTAGAGGAGACGGAGAGGCGCCAAGATGCCCAGGCCGCCGCCATCATTGAACTACAGACTGTGGTCAAACGACTGGCACTAGCACACAGATCTTCCCTGTACAAGCTGGAAGATTTGGAGAACCGGAACCGGAGGAACAACCTCCGGATCCGAGGTCTGCCGGAGGCAACCAGGGATTCTGACCTGGAACCCACAATCCAGGGCATCCTTAACACGGTGCTGGGAAAACCGGTTACAAACCCCCTACGCTTCGACAGGGTGCACAGAGCTCTTCGCCCGCGCAACCTAGCCGCAGACCTCCCGAGAGACGTGGTGTGCCGCCTGCACTATTTTGAGGAGAAAAACGCCATCATGCTTAAACTGAGGGGCATGCAGGACATTGATTTCGATGGTGCTACACTGCATATCTTCCCGGACCTATCCAAAGAGACACTGATGAGGCGCCGGGCCCTCAAACCGCTCCTGGAGCACCTGAGGGGAGATAACATCACATACAAGTGGGGCTTCCCCGCCTGTCTCATTGCAACTAAAAATGGCCGCTCCTCCACACTAAGGTTTCCAGAAGAGCTACCTGCATTTTCGAAGGAGATGGGCATCCCGCTAGTGGATCTCCCCGGATGGCAAGACGGGGCCCTTGAGCTCACAGAGACCCTGGAGCAAGATTGGAAAGGCTCCCCACGTAAGAAACAGCGAGCCAGCATGCCGGGATCGGCAAAGAAGAACGGCTAAAACCACACGGAGTCGAAAGCTCGGTAAGCCCTTTCTCTCCTTCTGGGAGCAACGTGTCTTTCCCCCTACCTTGACTATGATTTTCTTTCCGGATCACCTTACACCTTAATTTTCACCAAATCCCGTTATGATATCAGGAGAGACACTACTATCTTGTAACCGACACCTGTCCCCTGAAAATAGGGCGTCCGTACATAACCTGCCGACACCCCAGAAGGAGTGCTAACCCGGAACACTCCGCCATGTTACGATTGTTCAAGGTTGCTTTGCTGAAAAAGCGAAAGAGTTCATTATTTTATTTGAAGCCAGAGGTACATTTTACTGTTGACATATATGTTTAGATACTGTTTTAGAAGGTATTGGGTCGGTACCGGAGGTCCTCCAAGGGAGTCTCCACCGGCTCTACAGATCCTGAGTGTTTTCCACTCGGGACGTGGGACCATTGTCCTCCCCATTTCTCTGCAGGGGGAGGTGAGGGAGAGCCCCCCGCGTGACTTCACAGGAGTCCCCCGTATAGGGGGTCTCTGGGGTTCTCTCCCACACGCTCCCCCAGGGGAGCACTGCGGTTCTCCGCGTGAGCACTGGTATTCTCCCATGTGCGGTCGGGAGATGCACCCCACAATGCACTCCCTACTCGCGTTCCCATCCCCTCCCCTCCCCCCTCCTACCTCCCCCCCTTCTCTTCACCTCTCTTCTAATCCTTTCATTCTCCTCTTCTTCTTCTCTCTCTGCCCTTGGGCAGAACCTCTTGAGCTTGGTGGTCAATTTATGAGGGGTGGGCGGATACTGTTACTCCAATGGCCACCCTAAAAATCACATCTTATAATGTCAGAGGCTTGCACCATGCTGCTAAAAGACACCAATTGCTGAGGGAATTAAAACTAACCTCGAGCTCCATAGTGTTCCTACAAGAAACTCACCTCACGCACAATACTGCCGTGAGAATTGCCTCGCCATACTTCACAAAATGGTACTACAGCCTCTCAGACATTAATAACGCAAAGGGGGTGGCCATTGGATTCCACAGAGATGTCCCCTTTCAGCTGGAGGAAATGTCCTCTGATGACAGGGGTAGGTTCTTATTCTTGAGGGGTTCTATGGGAAACACTCAGTGCACGCTGGTGAATGTATACAGCCCTAACACCCAACAGCCAACCTTTTTAGCCTCGATCCTCTCCAAACTATCCGCCTTCGCGAGAGGCATTATTATTATGGCAGGTGATCTCAACGTGCCACTTGACCCGATTTTGGACACGTCCCAAGGCAAATCTACCATTTCATTCAGAAGAATAGCGTTCATTAAAAAGAAGTTACATGAATGCCAACTCATTGATGTTTGGCGCACACTACACCCAAAGGTCAGGGACTACTCCCATTACTCCAAAACCCATGATTCTTACTCGAGGATCGACAACATCCTACTTGATCATCACCACTTACCCCTTCTAAAACAAGCCTCAATTGGGGTCGCCACTATCTCAGACCACGCCCCAGTCCATATGCTACTCGCAATGCCCTCCCTCGCTAGGCGCTCGACTAACTGGAAGCTCAATGAGTCCCTACTGAACAATTCTGTAGACGCAGACCTCTTAGAGGGCGAACTCAAGCAATTCTTTGTGGATAATGACTCCGCTGAGATCTCACCACCCCTGCTATGGGAAGCCCACAAGGCCACCATGAGGGGTAAGCTCATAGAGCTGGGCACCAGAAGGAAAAGGGAACAGACTAAACAAATGCAAGACCTGATGGTACAGGTATCCGAGTTAGACAAACAACATAAATTGTCCCAACACAAAGCCCATCTAGAGGCCCTGACACAGAAAAGGGAGGAGTTAACCAGCCTACTGGAGACTCAAACGAAAAGACAATTCCAAATTTTCCACCAAAAGTGGTATGAATGGGGAGACAAACCAGGCAAACAACTGGCACGCTCGATTACTGCAAAGAAATCGGCCTCATTCATTCCCAAAATCCAAAACTCTACAGGAGCGATGGTACACTCCTCCCCTCAGATTGCCAAAGCCTTCCAGGCATACTACGCTGAGCTATACCACGTCAAAGGGGAACTAGATGGGCTTTCACCCACCGCTAAGCGCTCCCGTATACTAAAGTACCTCCAGCAGGCCAACTTACCCAAACTCCCCAGACAGTCCCTCGCACAATTAGAGGCAGAATTCACAGCCGAAGAGTTCAAGCTGGCCCTAAAAAATACCCCTACAGGAAAGGCGCCCGGCCCCGACGGGTTCACAGCAAAATATTATAAGACCTTCGGCGAGACCCTAATCCCTAGACTGACGGCTTATGCAAACTCGATTTCAAACACCACGGGCTATAGACCAGAATCGCTTGCGGCCCATATCACAATCATTCCCAAACCCGGAAAGGACCCTACCCAATGTGCCAGCTACCGCCCCATCTCCCTTTTAAATCTTGACCTGAAGCTCATGGCCAAAGTTATGGCTACCAGACTTCTCCCTCTTATCCCTAACTGGGTCTCAACTGACCAAACAGGCTTCATCCCCACCAGAGAAGCGAGGGATAACTCCCTTCGTGCAATCTCACTGATACACCATGCCCGCAGGAGCTCCCAGTCCACCCTCCTCCTGTCAACAGATGCTGAAAAAGCGTTCGACAGGGTGGACTGGGACTTCCTCAAAATGACATTGCGGCATCTGGGATTAGGCCCCAAAATGTACTATAGGATAGCGTCACTTTACTCCCAACCGTCGGCTCAAATCAGAATCAATGGCACGCTGAGCGACCCCTTTACCCTTCATAACGGAACCAGACAGGGGTGCCCGCTGTCTCCCCTGCTTTTCGCTATTTCTCTAGAACCCTTTTTAGCACATATTAGGCAGAATAGCAGTATTCATGGAATCAAAATAGGAACCAGCGCCCACAAATACGCCGCATATGCAGACGACATTCTTTTCTTTATACAGCAGCCACATATCACTCTCCCCAATATCATGTCGGCCTTTCGGACCTACCAATCCCTATCGAATTTTAAAATAAACATATCCAAATCCGAAATTCTTAATATAAATACCTCGCCTTCTACTGTAGCCCTACTGAAACCTCAGTTCCCCTTTCATTGGCAACACAAAACCCTGAAATACTTAGGAATCTATCTCACACCTGACCCTAGAAACCTCTTTAGACACAATTATATACCGCTACTGAACGCCATCAAGTCGGACCTGCGTAGGTGGTCCTCGCTCTCACACTCCTGGCTGGGCAAAATTAGTATAATCAAGATGAATATCCTTCCCAGGGTGCTGTTCACCTTTCAGATGCTGCCACTGGGTGTTCCCATAGGACTTTTCTCCATCTTGCAATCTTTAGTCTCCCGTTTTATATGGAAGGATAGACACCCCAGAATATCTAGATTGACGCTGTACAGGGGTAAAAAATCAGGGGGTCTGGCCCTACCGAACTTCAAAGCTTATTACCAGGCAGTTGCCTTAGCCAGGATGGCGGACTGGAAGTACGCAAGAAAGTCAAAACGCTGGGTGCAAATTGAGCAACAATTAAGTGAGGTAGATCTAGCCACGGTACCGTGGATCCCAGGAGCTTATAGGAACCTGTCACCTCACGCTTCACCCCTGACCAAATCCACCCTAGCAATTTGGGATGCTATGCATAGACAGTTCTCCTGGCAATTTAATTCCCCCTTGATGCCGATTCTCTCGCACAATCTCTTCCCGCCAGGCCAAATGGACGTAGGCTTTAAGAACTGGCGCCCCGACGAACCCATCCTCCTTTATCAGATCTTGGGAGCCAACGGTATCAAACCACTCGCAGAAATTCTATCCCCCAATTCTCCTACCATCATGGATGCTTGGAGGTATAGACAGATTCAAGGTTTTATACGCTCTCTCCCCCAACCAATACGAAGCTTTCAAGAGCTAACACCAATTGAATACGTGTTCTCGCTGAAAGATCCACCACTACACTGTATCTCTTCTTTCTACAAGGGTCTCATACAACTACTCAACCCAGCCTACCCGGACTTCCTCAGCAAATGGGAGAAGGACCTCCACACGACAATCCCGGACCCCCAGAAAGACAAAATCCTACAGTTGACACATGTCTCTTCTATCTCCTCCAAAACCTCAGAAATGAATTACAAACTACTCACGAGATGGCATCTCACACCGGCCAAACTTCACACCATCTTCCCCTCCAACTCCCCGTTATGCTGGAGGAGTTGTGGGAACGTAGCGTCTCATGTTCATATCTGGTGGTCATGCCCAATCATACAGCCCTTCTGGACCAGGATTGTTCATCTGATCAACCAGATTGCCAGCGTGTCCATACCGATGGACCCTGGGACGGTTCTACTGCACAACACAGTGGAACCGGTGGGCCCTTACAAACGCTCTATCGTCCCCCACCTCCTAAATGCGGCCAAGTCCCTTATCCCTGCCAGATGGGGACAACCCGCACCACCAACACTTAAGGACTGGATACAAGCAGTGAACCATACTTCCCTTATGGAGGAACTTACTCTCACAGCAAAGGACAACTTCCACAGATATTCCACTACCTGGCTGACTTGGATTGAATTCAAGAGTACACCCAGCTACAGGGAAATTTGCCAACCATCCCAAACAACAACACAACCCTGAAGTGTACTCTCTGCATGCCACAATGGCTAAACGACTAGTCCTCGACAACAGATTGCTGAAGACAGGTGCTCTGGGTCAAAGACATATTGTACAAAGTAATAAGTAATAAGTATGGCATATGTTTTACACATCCATAGAGGTAATGGTTCAATGTCGGCCATCCAAGCTCACACCTGCTTTTCTTCTTTCTCTATCTTCTCTATCTCACCTTTCCCTCCTCTTCTCCTCCCCTTACCCGTATCCCACCCCTTCTACCCCTCCCTCCTCCCCACCCCCCCCCCCCCCCCCACCAGAAAAGGTCATACGGCAGTTAGTATACATTTGTAGATGGAAGTCATGATCTCAGTTGTTTATCTGGGCCCCCGACCCGCCTGGTTGCGGGGGCGACCAACATCTTAAGTACAAACGATGGGATGATGCACATAGAAACGGATTTAAGTTGTAATGTTCTGCAAACCCAAAGGTCTTGTTGTAACCTGTATAAGCTGTATGTTAAAAATGCTCAATAAACAAAAATTAAACAAAAAAGGAGGCATCGGTGGGTCACATCCAAACAAGCAGACAAGTGGGTCTTTAGGCAAGCGTGTTTTGGTAACTTCCAGTGTGTATTTAAGTACCGAGTCCCAAAATGTGGAGATTGATGGGCATTCCCACAAGCGGTGCACCAAGGTGGGGCGAGTCATGGAGCACCATGGGCATTGTGCTTGGGAGGGATCCAGGTCGTTAGTACGAAATGGGTAGTAGGCTCTGTGGATAATTTTAAAATGAGTTTCTCTCCATTTTTCTGAGATGACAAGCTTGTGGATTAGGCGATAGCTGCATAGAATCTTTCCTGGTAGGTCTGCATCATTAAATATTTCGTGAATGGGGCAAGGTGATATTTATCCACTTGGTGGATGATAAGTTGAGAGTATAGGCTAGATATAGAGTAGTCCCCTTTTTGGAGTAAAAAGTCCAAGTAAGATTTGTGAAGAGGGTCTGAGCGAGATCCATAGCATGTTTTCAGGTAGCTAAGCAGTTGGTGATAGTGGAATACATGAGATGGAGGAAGCGAGTATTCACGAGACACGGCCTGGTAGGATTTGAATTTTCCGGGTTCAGCTCCATACATGGAGGCCACCAGGACAAGACCATGTTGGCCCCAAAGGTCAAAGGCTTTGTAGATAGTGGAGGGGGGAAACATGGGGTTTCCCTGGATGGTCAAATGATTGGATATGGTTGAGGGTAGCCCTAAGAGTCTCCGCACCTCCCTCCAAGCAATTACTGTGTCCCTTATGAGGACATTCGTTTTAAGGTGTGGAGGCAAAGCCTGCAGGGTGGAGTTGAGAACAGCTGGAAGTGTGAGTGGGTATACCAAGGCTCCCTCAAGTACATAGCTGGAGTATCGAGAATTACCTGCTAGCCAGTCCAGGCCCTGTCTGAGAAGGCAAGAGATGTTGTAAAAACGTAAATTGGGTAGGCCTGCACCACCCTCGGTCTTCGGGAGGCATAGTTTCTGGAGGGCTATGCGGGGTTTTTTGTTAGCCCATATAAAGGCAGTTAAGGCCTTGTGTATCTTCTGCACATCTAGATGTTTCAATAAAAGCGGGATGGTTTGCATCGGATATAAAAGTCTCGCAAAGGAAATCATTTTAAACAGATGACATCTCCCAAAAAGCGAGAGGGGCAGGCCCGCCCAAGCTTCCAATTCCTTTACAATCTTTGTTATTAAAGGTGGGTAATTAAGGGTATACAGTGAAGAAGGCTCTCGACCTATGCGTATGCCCAAATACGTAATGCATTGCGGCGCTAGTGTAAATGGCGAAGATGGACGCCAAGCGCTAGATTTCCGAGGGTTTAATGAGAGAACCTCGCTTTTATCATAATTTATCCTGAAGCCAGAACTGAGTCGAAAGGTTGCAAATAAATCATGCAGAATGTCAAAGTCTGACGGAGGGTCGGACGAAAAAAGTAAGATATCATCCGCGAATAAAGCAGATCGGAGTGTTTGGTCTCTAATAGTGATACCGCTGATACCATCAGGTGAATTCAAAAGTCTGGATAGGGGTTCAATCGCTATATTGAACAGCAGGGGGGAAAGGGGGCACCCTTGTCTCGTTCCTTTAGTAAGAGGTATAGTGTTCGAAATAAAGTCTGGAGTAACAAGACGAGCAGTCGGAGCAGTGTACATCTGGTGTAGAAAATGCGTAACTGGACCCGAGAAGCCAAAGGCATTCATCACCTTAAATAACCAACTAAAGCTGATATTATCAAAGGCCTTTTCGGCGTCAATTGATATTATGGCGGTGTCTAGGTCCGGGTGCAGTTTGGCATGTTCTAACGCCATTAAGACTTTACGAATATTTAAAGTTGCTGACCTCCCTGATATGAATCCCGATTGGGCTGGGTGTAGTAGGGAGGGGAGGATGGTGGCCAAGCGTGAGGCAATTATTTTGGATAAGATTTTTACATCCACATTTATAAGGGATATTGGTCTGTATGAGCCCGGGTGTAGTGGGTCCTTCCCTTTTTTGGTGATCAGTTTGATGTGTGCCTGAGTTCCCGTAGGGAGGTATGGGCCCCCCTCCCACATGTCTGTGAATACTTTTGTCAGGGTGTCAGGGATGAAGTCACTGGTGATACTATAAAATTCGGCCGTATACCCATCGGGGCCCGGGGCTTTTGATGGAGCTAGAGATTGAATTGTAGATCGGATATCTTCTACTGTGATGGGAGCATTTATCGTCTCTAGGTGTTCAGTTGTGAGTTTAGGCAAGCGCACCTTGGATAGCAGGGTGTCTGCTATTGTCTGGTCAATAGGGTCTGCAGAATAGAGAGAGGTATAGTACTCAGTAAGTATTTTATTGATATCTGTAGGGGCGGTAACGAGGGAGCCAGCAGAATTTTTCAGGGCAGATATGTAAGTAGGACGTTTAAAACCTGCACATAGACGGGACAGGAGTTTACCTGCCTTGTTACCGTATTTGTGCAATCGGAGGGTGTAAAAAGATGTGTTGATTTTTTCTTGACTTTCCGCCCAAAGATCAAAGTTTTGTTTCGCGAGTTGCCAGGCATTAATGGTGCGATTGCGTAACAAGTTTAGGTGCATGGAACGTAACCTTTCGCTAGCTTGTAGATATTGCTGCTTAGAGTGTCTTTTGTATTGTGTCACATAAGCTATGATCTTGCCTCTAAGGACGGCTTTACCAGCCTCCCAGAAGAGGTTCGGGTTAGAAATGTGAATTGCATTAGTAGAGGTGTATTCCTCCCAGCTAGTAGATAACATCTGACGAAAGTCTTCGTTGTCTGCCAGGTGGGATGGGAATCGCCAGATGGGCGACGGCGAGGAAGGTTTGGTATTTGTTAAGGAAATTGTAATTGGGCTGTGATCCGAGATCACTGTGTTACTAATTACCGGATCGCTGATGGACGATAGAAGGGCTCGAGATACGAAAAAGTAGTCTATTCGTGAGAAAGATTTGTGGGGGGGTGAGAAAAAGGTGAAATCTCGGTCGGTCGGGTGGGTCAAACGCCAAACATCTATAAAGTTAATTGAGGAGACAGCACGGGCAAGGGGTGTCGTGTCCGTGTTTGCAATGTCAGTGGTAGCGGTCGTTTGGGAGTTCTGGTTTGTGCGGTCTTCTGAAGGGCGCATAACAGAGTTGAAGTCTCCTCCGACTAGATGGAGAGCCTCAGGTGCGTGTGAAATCCAGGCCACCATGTTCTGGAAGAATGCAGTATCAGGGGAGTTAGGGGCGTAAATGTTGGTGATAGCAATGTCTTTAGATGCCAATGAGAGGCGTAACGTTACTTTGCGGCCAAACGAGTCAGCCCGGATATCTCGTATGGTGTGTCTTAGGTTTTTATGCAAAAGTATGACTACTCCAGCTTTGCGTCCCTCTGCAGGGGAGCCATAAACCTCGCCGACCCAGAGCTTGCGGAGACGTGGGAGATCGTCAGCGGATAGATGGGTCTCTTGTAAGAGCGCCACATCTGCCCGAAGACGTTTTAGGTGCCTAAGGATTTTCATACGTTTGTTAGGTGATCGAAGTCCCTTAACATTCCAGGAGACGATCGTCAAGTGATCCCCTTTATTGTCAGCCATACCTATCAATAGGGGAATTATTATGCAATGGCATGTTACTTGGGTTAGTTGTAGCAATAGCCTGAGGAAAATAGGGAATCGGCACGTGGGACAGGTAAACAAATGAGGGTAACAAAAATAAGAGAAATAAAACATAACTAACAATACCAGGTGGAGCAGCCACCTAAAAGCCAGATCTGACTTCACCTTTTTCCACATGAGGTTCGTCACTCACGTAGAGCTCCCGGTCAGTGCGCGCACCCCCTATATAAGGGGCTTGCTCAAGACCTCGGGGATAAGGGAGGGAAACAAGGGGAGGGGATGAGAGAGGCCAAGGAGTGACTCTCTAGGGGGGAGAGGAGGGGGTATGGGTAGGGGAGGTGGGGGGGGGGGGTTCAGGGAGTTGCAAAAGGAGGCTGCAAAGATGCCAGGAAATGCCTAAGATGGCGTCTCGCAGCCTGCAAAAAAGATACATATAAGTGCTAGAATAAGCTATATGGAACAAAACATAGCAAGTAAGTAAACAAAAACAATAGCCAGCTACGTATAACAGAACCATATCTTAGTTATCAACAGTTATAAAATTAGTGTTGTAGCATAAGTCACAAGACACTGTAGCCGAGAGGCAGGGTAATAAATTACCAGATCCCAGCATATCTCAGTCGCTCAGGGAGGATCAGGGGTAGGTCAGCGGATCCCTGTGCGATTGGAGTGGTTGGTCGATCGACTGCGCTTGTACGGTGGTTTTTCAGGGCTCAGTTGGTGCTTGGTGGAGAGCTGAGGGTCTTTCATAGATCCGGAGGAGGGGTTCTTAGTCGAGTGATCATATTCCGTATCCATATCCGTAGGATGGTTGAGGTGTGGCGTGTTCCAGTTGGGGATGTGACGTGAAGGACCGCCGGGTACGCCAGAGTGAATTTAACATGGTTGGTAAACAAGGTCGCACATATTGGTGAAAAGGCTTTACGCTGCTTCATAACCTCCACTGAATAGTCAGCGAACAGTAACAGATCAGTGCCGTCGACGGTAAGGGATCGTTTATTGCGAAATTTTTGCAAAATGGCGTTCTTGTCAGCATAATTCAGGTACCTGACTATGACTGCTCTGGGTTTGGTACGTTGCTCCGTGTGTTGTCCTATGCGATGAGCACGTTCAATAATGCATGGCGTATGGAGACCCAGCTGTTCAGGAATGGTCACCGCACATAGGTCAGTTAGCTGTAGATTGGAGAATGATTCAGGCAGTCCCACAATCCTCAAATTATTCCTCCTCAAACGATTCTCCAAATCGTCTAATTTTTCCCATAGGTCTTTGTTAGAATGAGTAAGGCGAGCAATGGCAGCAGCATTAGCGGTAGTGTCATCCTCCATGATGGAGAGCCTCTCCTCAGTGTGTGAGATTCGCTGAGCCTGTGACTGAAGTTCAGCATGGAATTGCTCTAGGGCTTTATGCACTGTAGCGTCTATTGTGGCAGTTAATGTGGGCGTCAGGAGAGCCACCACCGCCTGGGCTATGCCTGCAGACGAAGTAGAATCTGCGCCCGGCATGACAGAGGGGGACGGAGAGAGGTCAGGGAGGCCGTGTGTGGGGGCCATTTTAGCCGCGGCCGCAGCATCATCTGTCGCCGGGTTCATCACTGCAGGGAGCGATCGGTTGCCAGATCGCTCCACAAAACGGTCCATTTGAGTTGCACTATCCCCTCAGGCAGGATGGGGATGTCCCCTAAATGAGAGCTTGAAGTGTGTAGCAGGTTTTTGGGGGGGTATGTGGTGGGATCTGGAAGGGTAGAAGGCCGAGACCAGGGCCTCAATTTGTGGCTATACCAGGAGAGAGATATGCAGGTATTGGGGGGGGGGCCGTTCGAGGCTGGGGGAGCACAGGATGAGGTGGTAGGTGGCAGGAGATGATCCGGGAGGCACTTCCAGGCCCTGGAGTAGGAAGATGCCGTTCGTGAAGGCCGAAGCCGGGGCCTCGATTTGCAGGCACGCCGGATGTTGGGGCCGGTATTCAGCAAGTACCTGTGTCAGGGGGGCCCAGATGAGTCTATCTGAGGGTGGAGGAGAGGTCCAGGAGAGGCAGCAGGCGGCAGGAGGGGATTCGGCCGGTGCTATCAGGCCCGAGAATGGATGGCGCCGTCCGTGTAGGCCGAGACCGGGGCCTCGATTTAGCGGTCAGGCCGGGCGGGCGTCGGATCGCGCCGAAAAACGGCCAATCTTGTTTTAGTTTTGCAGCCTCCCCAGGCAGGGTGGGGATGTCCCCGAGGTGATTGCAGGATTTTTAGGCCGGTTTTGAGGGGTATGCGGCGGGAGCTGGGTCCGCTTACCTCCTCCTCATGTGGCGCCGGAACCGGAAGTTGCGGAGGTTTTTAACCCTTTTGTGGCCGCTAGCGGGGGTTAAAACCACCCCGCTAGCGGCCGCATACCGCGGGTAAAACGATGGTAAAGCAGCGCTAAATATAGCGCTGCTTTACCGTCGCCGCCCCGCACCGCCCCAGTGTGAAAGGGGCCTTAAAGATAGAATAAAAGAGTTATGGTAACCACTTCTGGACCAAGCCTGTAATTTTCTAGAAAAAAATGTTGATTTTAAATTGTAAACAATAACTGTCAGAAATAGGCTTGGTCCAGAAGTGGTTATCATAACTCTTTTATATATAATGTATATGTATTTGCACAGCGGCCTTTCAAAAGCAATTTTAGGTGAAAAATTTACTGAATTAAAAAAATGAATTTACAGTAAATTTATTTAGCCCAATTTTTGGGGATATTGCGATAGACGATGTTACTCCAAGTAAATAGATATCAAACATGTTATGGTTTAAAATTGCAAACGCTCTTGGAATGGTGAGAAACTACGGTACTTAAGAATCACTATAGATGAGCATGGAATTTTTGTTTTATGATTACCAGTTTAGAGTTACAAAGGAGATCTTTTGCTATAATTATTTCTCTCGATGTGAGGATCGCGGCAATACCTCATAAGTGTGATTTGAACAACATTTACATTTGCGAGCGCCACATATGTGTTTTCTTTGGTCAGCGAGCATGCGGGCCACTTGCAAATATTTTTTTTTGTTCTTATTTGTTTATTTTTTCCAGTTTTACTTAAAAAAAAAATACAAATCCCTCCTTTGCATGTACAAGTATTCAAAAAGCAAAAATCTGCATATTTGAATACTGTGGATTTTTTCATATCGGTGCCAATTGGCAGCCAAGTAAACGAGTACGTAACTTCTGAGTTACTGTGTTGGAGACTCGATTGAAGCTGATTACAGCTTTGTTTGCGACTCTGCCATGCCGGCGGACTTTCCGACTGGACGCTCCGGACTGGAGACCCGGGCGAATCGGTGGAAGGCGGCGGGCGGGGGGCTTGTCGTGTCCTCACCCACTCCTTATGACAGCTGAGCAGCTTCTGAGCCACTTCGGTTGTTATCATAACAATGCGACCACCAGATCTAAAAAGCGGTACCGGGGTGACGGCTGCAGCTGCTTATCACCCCGGTACAACCAACCACTTCCTCAAAGCGCTGTACAGATACATTGTTTTGCGGGAAGTGGTATGCTACAGGACTTATTTCAGCTTTATTTTTATTTTTTTATTTCCTTGCACTGTGTGCCAGGTATTGGCTGAAAACAATCAGCTAATCTCTCAGCCAGAGAATGGACGGCAGAGGATTGTCACCCGGCTTCGGCAGCACAGCAGAAGCCAGATGTCGTAAATCTGACTTCATAACAAAAAAGGATCCTAGCAAGTCCCAGGTAAGAGGACAAATCATTGCTAATGCTATATGGTTTGTGCTTTGACAGCCCCTCCTCTTTTATTTCTCAATCCCATTCTTACATCAGTTTCCTCAGTCCCCTGGCATATCACAATCCCCCTTCACATCACAGTTTACAGTAGTATTCTGAACCTCCGTTCACAATGGTATCTTAACCGCTTAAGGACCGCCTCCTGCACATATACGTAGGCAGACTGGCAGGGCTGGGCACATTAATGTACAGGTAAGTTGTCCTTTAACAGCCTGGCCGTGGGTCGCGCGCATGCCGCTGGCGGCGGGCCCGTGACCCGGTCCTGAGCTCCGTGACTGCGGCCATGGGACCAGCGGACCCGATCGCCGCTGGTGTCCCATGATCGGGTCACAGAGCTGAAGAACGGGGAGAGGTATGTGTAAACAAACCTCTCCCCGTGCTTCCTAGTGACACTGTCATAGGGAAAGACGATCAGTGACGTCACATGCCAAGCCACGCTCCCAGACAGTTAGAAAACACACACAGGGCTCACTTAACCCCTCCCCCGTTCCTAGTGGTTAACTCCTTCACTTCCAGTGTCATTTACACAGGAATCAGTGCATTTAAATAGCACTGATTGCTGTATAAATGACAATGGTCCCAAAAATGTGTCAAAAATTTTGCAGTCACAATAAAAAATCGCTGATCGCCGCCATTACTAGTAAAAAAAAAAAAAAAAAATGCTATAAAACATCCCCTACTTTGTAAACGCTATAACTTTTGCGCAAACCAATCAATAATAATCGCTATAAAAAAAAAAAATATATGTAGAAGAATACGTATAGGCCTAAACTGAGGGAAAAAATATTTTTTTATTTTTGGGGATATTTATTATAACAAAGTAAAAAATATAGAATTTTTTTAAAAATTGGTGCTCTTTTTTTGCTTATAGCACAAAAAATAAAAACCGCAGAGGTGATCAAATACCACCAAAATAAAGCTCTATTTGTGGGAAAAGAAGGACGCCAATTTTGTTTGGGAGCCACGTTGCACGACCACGCAATTGTCAGTTAAAGCGACGCAGTGCCGAATCGCAAAAAGTGCTCTGGTAAGGAAGGGGGTAAAATCGTCGGGGACTGAAGTGGTTAAATAGATGTTTGTTATTATGTTTCCTTTTTGTTTGTTAGGTAGGTACTCACCACTGCCAGAATATTGAGGGCAGGAAGCAGCTGTTCCCTCCACAGATGACTGCTCGATCTGGAAAACATGAATGTAAAAGCAAAACGTAAGTCTCACATGCCGTAGTCATAAAAAATATAGAGAGCTGGAAACAACCATATAACTGCAATATATAATGATATATTTTATTTTACTCACCAGATCTCTGATGCTCAGCTGGATCCTTTCTGGCAGTGCTCACTCCAGGGGCATCTTCATGAAGCAGGCCATCTCTGAGCTCTGCCTCCCACTGCCTGAACACCGCCTTTCCTCCAGTGGCCTGCTTCTCAATCTTCTTGTGGACAGAGGCCCGACAATCATAAAACCTGCAAATGAAAAAAAGATACAGTATAGTTAATACACACGTTAATATTATTTTTATTTTACATGTTACTTTTCTGTGTCTGTGCCAAATAAATATATTTGTGTTCCGTTCAAATCAGTTTATTGAGTAGACTACTATACTGTGTGTGTTTTTTCACATATATGGGGTGTGTTCTAAGAGTGATATAATATTTGAATAATTACCTGTGCCTGACACCAGCGGTGGTCCTGCGAACCAACGACATGCCATTCACAGCATCCCGCACTCGTTCCCAGGCTGCTGCCTTCACACTGGTAGGGACATTCAGGCTGAATAGTGTGGCCTTGTCCCCTCTCCCTGTCCCCTCTACGCTTCCTCTTCTCTACTCTTCCCTCCTCTCATCCGCTCCCCTGAGTCCTCTCCACTCACACTCAGGGCTGGATTAACATAGGGGCTATTGGAGCTGCAGCTCCAGGCCCCTTTCTCAAGATAGGCCCATTTGCCCAAAGAAAAAAAAAAAAGATCGACTTCGAGGGTTGTAGGTCGGCGATCAGGAGTCACGGAGACCCCACATTTAGGTAGCTAAAGACCTACTCCAGCACTGGCTAAAATATGGGGCTGCTTTCATCTATGGTTCCGGAGATACGGGTCTCCTTGTGCAGCCTGTCAGAAGCTACATACAGAGCGGCCAGTATAAATACAAACTGGAACACTCTGCAGCAGACTGAGAGCATGAACTCACAGTGCTTATAATAATTATTTGTATATTACTTATGATAATTAGGGATGAGCCGAACACCCCCGGGTTCGGTTCGCACCAGAACCTTCGAACCGACCGAAAGTTTGTGCGAATTTTCGAACCCTATACGTTATAATGGACGCGAACGTTCGAAATCAAAAGTGCTAATTACAACGGCCAATATGCATGTTAATGTCATAAAACAGGTTTGGGGACCCGGGTCCTGCCCCAGGGGACATATATCAATGCAAAAAGAACTTTTAAAAACTAAAGTTTTTTCGGGAGCAGTCATTTTAATGATGCATAAAGTGAAAAAAAAAAAGTGAAATTTTCCTTTAAATATGGTACCTGGGGGGTGTCTAAAGTATGCCTGTGAAGTGGCATGTGTTTCCCGTGTTTAGAACTGTCCTTGCACAAAATGACATTTGTAAAGGAAAAAAAGAAGCCATTTAAAACCACTTGCGGCTTTAGGTTTGTTCTTAAGTAGAATCTGAACAGGTACATTATGAAGTGTAGCTCCATCCCAAAAAAATCTATTTTTAAGCTTTTTGGAGAACATAGGGAGGGGTTATCACCCCTGTAACATTTGCTGTCTTTGCACATCTGTTCAGAACATGTCACCTCACTTTCCGTCCCAATGACAAATGTTTTTGGAAAAGTGGGGTTTTAATTGAAACAAGGATTGGTGATAAAGTATCAGTAGAGTGGAGATACCTTTTTCCCAAATTAAATCTAACAGGATAGAATTTCCCTTCCTAGGGGTAGATTTCCTCTCACTTCCTGTTTTCTCTTTCCATTTGCAAGTAGGAGTCGTTTGTAAGTTGGATGTTTGAAAGTAGGGCCCTGGCGTATATACTCTGCAGAAATTTGCCCTATTAGATGTTGGTGTAGCCACAAGACTGGTGGGCACAGGAATGGGCCCTGCTATGAGTTAATAGATCAAGATTTGTAATTGCATGCACCTGTTGAACAGGGCAGAAAAATTGGGGGGTGGTGGTGGTGGACGGTGTTGCCACAAGACTGTAAGCTCTCACAGTTACTCTTGGTGGGCGCAGGAATGGGCCCTGCTGTGAGTTATTAGATCAAGATTTGTAATTGCAAGCACCTGATGAACAGGGCAGAAAAATTGGGCCTTTGGCGGTGGTGGTGGACGGTGTTGCCACAAGACTGTAGGCCCTCATAGTTACTCTTGGTGGGCGCAGGAATGGGCCCTGCTGTGAGTTATTAGATCAAGATTTGTAATTGCAAGCACCTGATGAACAGGGCAGAAAAATTGGGCCTTTGGCGGTGGTGGTGGTGGACGGTGTTGCCACAAGACTGCAGGCCCTCATAGTTACTCTTGGTGGGCGCAGGAATGGGCCCTGCTGTGAACTATTAGATCAAGATTTGTAATTACCCGCCCCTGTTAAACAGGGGCTGAAAAATTGTGCCTTAGGCACTGGTGCTGGTGCCACAACACTGCAACCCCTCACAGAGACTGTACTTGGAGCACAGCAGTCACACGTGTTGCGAAGCATTTTTTTAAAAAATTGTAAGTACACGCCCCTGTTAAACAGGGGCTGAAAAATTGTGCCTTAGGCACTGGTGCTGGTGCCACAACACTGCAACCCGGCCCTCACAGATACTGTACTTGGAGCACAGCAGTCACACGTGTTGCGAAGCATTTTTTTAAAAAATTGTAAGTACACGCCCCTGTTAAACAGGGGCTGAAAAATTGTGCCTTAGGCACTGGTGCTGGTGCCACAACACTGCAACCCCTCACAGATACTGTACTTGGAGCACAGCAGTCACACGTGTTGCGAAGCATTTTTTTAAAAAATTGTAAGTACCCGCCCCTGTTAAACAGGGGCTGAAAAATTGTGCCTTAGGCACTGGTGCTGGTGCCACAACACTGCAACCCGGCCCTCACAGATACTGTACTTGGAGCACAGCAGTCACACGTGTTGCGAAGCATTTTTTTAAAAAATTGTAAGTACACGCCCCTGTTAAACAGGGGCTGAAAAATTGTGCCTTAGGCACTGGTGCTGGTGCCACAACACTGCAACCCCTCACAGATACTGTACTTGGAGCACAGCAGTCACATGTGTTGCGAAGCATTTTTTTAAAAAATTGTAAGTACCCGCCCCTGTTAAAGAGGGGCTGAAAAATTGTGCCTTAGGCACTGGTGCTGGTGCCACAACACTGCAACCCGGCCCTCACAGATACTGTACTTGGAGCACAGCAGTCACACGTGTTGCGAAGCATTTTTTTATAAAAATTGTATGTACACGCCCCTGTTAAACAGGGGCTGAAAAATTGTGCCTTAGGCACTGGTGTGGTGGCATGGATCATTGAGGAGGAGGAAGAGGATAGTCAGTGAACATAAGAGGACAGTCACTCAGCATCAGCATAGGCAGTCTTGAAGGGATGTGACATTAAAAATTATTCGGTTATATCCGCCTCAGGTGCCTGGTAGCTGGTGGTGATCCAAGACTGATTCATTTTGATGAAGGTCAGTCGATCAACCGAGGCGGTGGACAGGCGCACCCTATGATCAGTCACAAATCCTCCAGCAGCACTGAATGTGCGTTCGGAAAGAACGCTGGAGGCAGGACAGGCCAGTAGCTCAATTGCATACTGTGCAAGCTCTGGCCAGTGATCCATCCTCAGGACCCAGTAAGCCAGAGGATTTTCGGTGGGAAAGGTGTCCAAGTCTGACCTTGCCCCAAGGTATTCCTGCACCATGTATATCAGACGCTGGCGATGGTTGCTGGAACCGATCATACCTTGGGGCTGCGGACTAAAAAATTGTCTGAACGCATCGGTCAGACGTCCACCTTCCCCACCGCTCCTTCTGCCACTGACCGAAGCCTCAGACACTCGTCGCCCAGGACCAGGAGTTTGTAGCCTCCCAGTTTCTGGGAACGCGTTGAACAGACCTTTCTGCAAGGCCTCCCTGAGATGTCTCATCCTCTGCTCCCTCTGCGACGGCAAGATAAGGTCCGCAACCTTACCCTTGTACCGCGGATCAAGGAGAGTGGCCAGCCAGTAATGGTCCCTCTCCTTGATCCGAAGAACACGAGGATCCTTCCGCAGGCTTTGCAGGATCAGAGAGGCCATGCAGCGTAGGTTAGCTGAGGCATTCGGTCCGGAGTCTTCTGGGTCACTGAGGATGACATGATCGCCAGCCACCTCCTCCCAGCCACGTACAAGTCCACTGGTTTGTTGGGACTGTACATCATCCCTAAAAGACTGCTGCTGCTGATGCTGAGTGCCAGGCTCCACCTCCATGCTCACACAATCCTCCTCCTCCTCCTCCTCCTCCTCCTCCTCATCCTCTTCCTGTGTGATGGGTGGGACAGAAGGAACACTGTCCGGATAAAGGGGGCCTTGAGAGGCAAGGAAGTCCTCCTCTTCCTGCCTCTGTTCTGCCTCAAGTGCCCTGTCCATTATCCCACGCAGCGTATGCTCCAACAGGTGGACAAGAGGGACAGTGTCACTGATGCATGCACTGTCACTGCTCACCATCCTCGTGGCCTCCTCAAATGGTGAGAGGACAGTGCATGCATCCCTGATCATGCTCCACTGACGTGGGGAAAAAAAACCAAGCTCCCCTGACCCTGTCCTGGTGCCGTAGTCGCAAAGGTACTCATTGATGGCCCTCTGCTGCGTGTGCAGTCGCTGCAGCATGGCCAACGTTGAGTTCCACCTGGTGGGCATGTCACATATTAGGCGGTTCTTGGGCAGGTTCAGCTCCTTTTGCAGCTCAGTCAGCCGAGCACTGGCATTATAAGATCGGCGGAAATGCACACAGACTTTCCTGGCCTGCCTCAGGACATCCTGTAAGCCTGGGAACCTGCCCAAGAACCGCTGCACCACCAGGTTGAGGACGTGAGCCATGCAGGGCACATGGGTGAGCTGCCCCTGTCGCAGGGCGGAGAGGAGGTTGGTGCCATTGTCAGAAACGACCATTCCTGGCTTAAGCTGACGTGGCGTCAACCACCTCTCGGCCTGCCCCTGCAGAGCTGCCAGAACCTCTGGCCCAGTGTGGCTCCTGTCCCCCAACACACACCAGCGCAAGCACGGCATGGCATCTTTTTGCCTGCGTACTTGCGTAGCCCCTTGTACGCCTACGGAGCACCTCTGGTTCCAAGGACAGAGCACTGGAGGAAGAAGAAGAGGAGGGGGTGGAGGAGAGAGGTGTGTCACAACCAGTAGCAGTAGTAGCGTTTTGGAGGCGTGGTGGCGGAACAACCTCCAACACTACTGCACCTTGTCCTGCATCCCTCCCAGCTGCCAATATAGTGACCCAATGGGCCGTGAAAGAAAGGTACCGTCCCTGTCCATGCCTGCTGGACCATGAGTCAGCGGTAATATGCACCTTACCGCTGACCGCCCTGTCCAGCGAGGCATGGACATTGCCCTCCACATGCCGGTAGAGAGACGGAATCGCCTTCCGTGAGAAAAAGTGGCGTTTGGGAACCTGCCACTGAGGAACCGCACATTGAACAAACTCACGGAAGGGGGCCGAGTCTACCAACTGAAAAGGCAGCAGTTGAAGTGCTAGCAATTTAGCCAGGCTAGCATTCAACCGCTGGGCATGTGGATGGCTGGGAGTGTACTTCTTTCTACGGTCCAGCAGCTGGGGCAGGGAAATTTGCCTGCTGCAATCGGACGTCGGTGTACTGCAAGTACTTGGTTGTGACACACCTAATTCTACACCTTCAGTCCTCTCAGAGCAGCTTTCAGAGAGGACTGAAGGTGTAGTGGGGATGGAGATCCCAGCTGAGGAGGAGCAAGGAGAGGTCCGCTTAGTTCTTTGGTGTGGGTCTTTTATGTGTGCCTGCCAACGAGCTGCATGGCAGGTCGCCATATGTCTGGTCATGCTTGTGGTGCCCAAGCGGCTGATGTTTTGGCCACGCGAGATACGCTTGAGACAAATATTGCAAATAGCAGTGGTGCGATCTGCTGCACTCGTCTCAAAAAAGGCCCACACCAAAGAACTTTTCTGATAACGTGCAGAGGCAGCGCCCTGCACAGGCGGAGCTCTGCGGTGTTGTACAGTTGCTGTGCTGGCCTCTACCTGGCCTCCAGGGGGCATCCTGCCTCGTTGGACATGTGACGCCGCATCCTCCTCCTCCTCGTCCTCCTCCTCATCCTCTCTCCCTTCAGGCACCCACGTGGAGTCAGTGACCTCATCATCCCCTCCCTCTTCACCACTAGAGCAAACCTGGCAGTAAGCTGCAGCTGGTGGAACAGTACTGCCAGATTCCTCAAGCTGGGTATCATCATCCGAGCCTTCGAATCGTTGGGCATCCTCCTGGAGCATGTACCCAACACTGTGCTCAAAGAGTTCGGGGGACTCCTCAGGAGGACATGGTGGGTCTAGGGAAGGGGTGGCTGATGATGCTCTGTCAGTACCCTGAGCCTGGGTGAGAGAGGATGAGGAGGATGAGGAGGGCTTGGTCATCCATTCTACCAAGCCTTCAGCATGATGCGGCTCCACATGTCCAGCTGCCGAAAACAAAGACGCGCGTGTCCCATGGCCACGTGCTGATGACGATGCACGACCACGTCCACGTCCACGGCCACGTCCACTAGAAACAGAGCCTGCCTGCCCTGTGTTCTTGGCTCTGCACGCTCTGCCTCCCCTTGGCGGTCTTCCAGCCATTGTAGTCGGTAGTCCTGTGGGTGCTGCTGAGAAGAATATATAGGAGCTCTGTGTGATGCCACTAACACACTAGAAGTCCTATGGGTGCTTCTGCAAAGAAAATAGAGGAGCTCTGTGTGATGCCACTAACACACTAGAAGTCCTGTGGGTGCTGCTGAGAAGAAAATATAGGAGCTCTGTGTGATGCCACTAACACACTAGAAGTCCTATGGGTGCTTCTGCAAAGAAAATAGAGGAGCTCTGTGTGATGCCACTAACACACTAGAAGTCCTGTGGGTGCTTCTGCAAAGAAAATAGAGGAGCTCTGTGTGATGCCACTAACACACTAGAAGTCCTGTGGGTGCTGCTGAGAAGAAAATATAGGAGCTCTGTGTGATGCCACTAACACACTAGAAGTCCTATGGGTGCTTCTGCAAAGAAAATAGAGGAGCTCTGTGTGATGCCACTAACACACTAGAAGTCCTGTGGGTGCTTCTGCAAAGAAAATAGAGGGGCTCTGTGTGATGCCACTAACACACTAGAAGTCCTGTGGGTGCTGCTGAGAAGAAAATATAGGAGCTCTGTGTGATGCCACTAACACACTAGAAGTCCTATGGGTGCTTCTGCAAAGAAAATAGAGGAGCTCTGTGTGATGCCACTAACACACTAGAAGTCCTATGGGTGCTGCTGAGAAGAAAATATAGGAGCTCTGTGTGATGCCACTAACACACTAGAAGTCCTATGGGTGCTTCTGCAAAGAAAATAGAGGAGCTCTGTGTGATGCCACTAACACACTAGAAGTCCTGTGGGTGCTTCTGCAAAGAAAATAGAGGAGCTCTGTGTGATGCCACTAACACACTAGAAGTCCTGTGGGTGCTGCTGAGAAGAAAATATAGGAGCTCTGTGTGATGCCACTAACACACTAGAAGTCCTATGGGTGCTTCTGCAAAGAAAATAGAGGAGCTCTGTGTGATGCCACTAACACACTAGAAGTCCTGTGGGTGCTTCTGCAAAGAAAATAGAGGAGCTCTGTGTGATGCCACTAACACACTAGAAGTCCTGTGGGTGCTGCTGAGAAGAAAATATAGGAGCTCTGTGTGATGCCACTAACACACTAGAAGTCCTATGGGTGCTTCTGCAAAGAAAATAGAGGAGCTCTGTGTGATGCCACTAACACACTAGAAGTCCTGTGGGTGCTGCTGAGAAGAAAATATAGGAGCTCTGTGTGATGCCACTAACACACTAGAAGTCCTATGGGTGCTTCTGCAAAGAAAATAGAGGAGCTCTGTGTGATGCCACTAACACACTAGAAGTCCTGTGGGTGCTTCTGCAAAGAAAATAGAGGAGCTCTGTGTGATGCCACTAACACACTAGAAGTCCTGTGGGTGCTGCTGAGAAGAAAATATAGGAGCTCTGTGTGATGCCACTAACACACTAGAAGTCCTATGGGTGCTTCTGCAAAGAAAATAGAGGAGCTCTGTGTGATGCCACTAACACACTAGAAGTCCTGTGGGTGCTTCTGCAAAGAAAATAGAGGAGCTCTGTGTGATGCCACTAACACACTAGAAGTCCTGTGGGTGCTTCTGCAAAGAAAATAGAGGAGCTCTGTGTGATGGGACTAACACACTTCAAGTCCTATGGGTGCTTCTGGGAAGAAAATATAGGTCTGTGTGATGGGACTAACACACTTCAAGTCCTATGGGTGCTTCTGGGAAGAAAATGTAGGTCTGTGTGATGGGACTAACACACTTCAAGTCCTATAGGTGCTTCTGGGAAGAAAATGTAGGTCTGTGTGATGGGACTAACACACTTCAAGTCCTATAGGTGCTTCTGGGAACAAAATATATGATCTCTGTGTGATGGGACTAACACACTTCAAGTCCTATAGGTGCTTCTGGGAAGAAAATGTAGGTCTGTGTGATGGGACTAACACACTTCAAGTCCTATAGGTGCTTCTGGGAACAAAATATATGATCTCTGTGTGATGGGACTAACACACTTCAAGTCCTATAGGTGCTTCTTGGGAAGGAAATATAGGTCTGTGTGATGGGACTAACACACTTCAAGTCCTATAGGTGCTTCTGGGAACAAAATATATGATCTCTGTGTGATGGGACTAACACACTTCAAGTCCTATAGGTGCTTCTGGGAAGGAAATATAGGTCTGTGTGATGGGACTAACACACTTCAAGTCCTATAGGTGCTTCTGGGAACAAAATATATGATCTCTGTGTGATGGGACTAACACACTTCAAGTCCTATAGGTGCTTCTGGGAAGAAAATGTAGGTCTGTGTGATGGGACTAACACACTTCAAGTCCTATAGGTGCTTCTGGGAACAAAATATATGATCTCTGTGTGATGGGACTAACACACTTCAAGTCCTATAGGTGCTTCTGGGAAGGAAATATAGGTCTGTGTGATGGGACTAACACACTTCAAGTCCTATAGGTGCTTCTGGGAACAAAATATATGATCTCTGTGTGATGGGACTAACACACTTCAAGTCCTATAGGTGCTTCTGGGAACAAAATATATGATCTCTGTGTGATGGGACTAACACACTTCAAGTCCTATAGGTGCTTCTGGGAAGAAAATGTAGGTCTGTGTGATGGGACTAACACACTTCAAGTCCTATAGGTGCTTCTGGGAACAAAATATATGATCTCTGTGTGATGGGACTAACACACTTCAAGTCCTATAGGTGCTTCTGGGAACAAAATATATGATCTCTGTGTGATGGGACTAACACACTTCAAGTCCTATAGGTGCTTCTGGGAAGAAAATGTAGGTCTGTGTGATGGGACTAACACACTTCAAGTCCTATAGGTGCTTCTGGGAAACAAAATATATGATCTCTGTGTGATGGGACTAACACACTTCAAGTCCTATAGGTGCTTCTGGGAAGGAAATATAGGTCTGTGTGATGGGACTAACACACTTCAAGTCCTATAGGTGCTTCTGGGAACAAAATATATGATCTCTGTGTGATGGGACTAACACACTTCAAGTCCTATAGGTGCTTCTGGGAAGAAAATGTAGGTCTGTGTGATGGGACTAACACACTTCAAGTCCTATAGGTGCTTCTGGGAACAAAATATATGATCTCTGTGTGATGGGACTAACACACTTCAAGTCCTATAGGTGCTTCTTGGGAAGGAAATATAGGTCTGTGTGATGGGACTAACACACTTCAAGTCCTATAGGTGCTTCTGGGAACAAAAATATATGATCTCTGTGTGATGGGACTAACACACTTCAAGTCCTATAGGTGCTTCTGGGAAGGAAATATAGGTCTGTGTGATGGGACTAACACACTTCAAGTCCTATAGGTGCTTCTGGGAACAAAATATATGATCTCTGTGTGATGGGACTAACACACTTCAAGTCCTATAGGTGCTTCTGGGAAGAAAATGTAGGTCTGTGTGATGGGGACTAACACACTTCAAGTCCTATAGGTGCTTCTGGGAACAAAATATATGATCTCTGTGTGATGGGACTAACACACTTCAAGTCCTATAGGTGCTTCTGGGAAGGAAATATAGGTCTGTGTGATGGGACTAACACACTTCAAGTCCTATAGGTGCTTCTGGGAACAAAATATATGATCTCTGTGTGATGGGACTAACACACTTCAAGTCCTATAGGTGCTTCTGGGAACAAAATATATGATCTCTGTGTGATGGGACTAACACACTTCAAGTCCTATAGGTGCTTCTGGGAAGAAAATGTAGGTCTGTGTGATGGGACTAACACACTTAAAGTCCTATAGGTGCTTCTGGGAACAAAATATATGATCTCTGTGTGATGGGACTAACACACTTCAAGTCCTATAGGTGCTTCTGGGAACAAAATATATGATCTCTGTGTGATGGGACTAACACACTTCAAGTCCTATAGGTGCTTCTGGGAAGAAAATGTAGGTCTGTGTGATGGGACTAACACACTTCAAGTCCTATAGGTGCTTCTGGGAACAAAATATATGATCTCTGTGTGATGGGACTAACACACTTCAAGTCCTATAGGTGCTTCTGGGAAGGAAATATAGGTCTGTGTGATGGGACTAACACACTTCAAGTCCTATAGGTGCTTCTGGGAACAAAATATATGATCTCTGTGTGATGGGACTAACACACTTCAAGTCCTATAGGTGCTTCTGGGAAGAAAATGTAGGTCTGTGTGATGGGACTAACACACTTCAAGTCCTATAGGTGCTTCTGGGAACAAAATATATGATCTCTGTGTGATTGGACTAACACACTTCAAGTCCTATAGGTGCTTCTGGGAAGGAAATATAGGTCTGTGTGATGGGACTAACACACTTCAAGTCCTATAGGTGCTTCTGGGAACAAAATATATGATCTCTGTGTGATGGGACTAACACACTTCAAGTCCTATAGGTGCTTCTGGGAAGAAAATGTAGGTCTGTGTGATGGGACTAACACACTTCAAGTCCTATAGGTGCTTCTGGGAACAAAATATATGATCTCTGTGTGATGGGACTAACACACTTCAAGTCCTATAGGTGCTTCTGGGAACAAAATATATGATCTCTGTGTGATGGGACTAACACACTTCAAGTCCTATAGGTGCTTCTGGGAACAAAATATATGATCTCTGTGTGATGGGACTAACACACTTCAAGTCCTATGGGTGCTTCTGTGAAGAAAATGTAGGTCTGTGTGATGGGACTAACACACTTCAAGTCCTATAGGTGCTTCTGGGAACAAAATATATGATCTCTGTGTGATGGGACTAACACACTTCAAGTCCTATAGGTGCTTCTGGGAAGAAAATGTAGGTCTGTGTGATGGGACTAACACACTTCAAGTCCTATAGGTGCTTCTGGGAACAAAATATATGATCTCTGTGTGATGGGACTAACACACTTCAAGTCCTATAGGTGCTTCTGGGAAGGAAATATAGGTCTGTGTGATGGGACTAACACACTTCAAGTCCTATAGGTGCTTCTGGGAACAAAATATATGATCTCTGTGTGATGGGACTAACACACTTCAAGTCCTATAGGTGCTTCTGGGAACAAAATATATGATCTCTGTGTGATGGGACTAACACACTTCAAGTCCTATAGGTGCTTCTGGGAAGAAAATGTAGGTCTGTGTGATGGGACTAACACACTTCAAGTCCTATAGGTGCTTCTGGGAACAAAATATATGATCTCTGTGTGATGGGACTAACACACTTCAAGTCCTATAGGTGCTTCTGGGAAGAAAATGTAGGTCTGTGTGATGGGACTAACACACTTCAAGTCCTATAGGTGCTTCTGGGAACAAAATATATGACCTCTGTGTGATGGGACTAACACACTTCAAGTCCTATAGGTGCTTCTGGGAAGGAAATATAGGTCTGTGTGATGGGACTAACACACTTCAAGTCCTATAGGTGCTTCTGGGAACAAAATATATGATCTCTGTGTGATGGGACTAACACACTTCAAGTCCTATAGGTGCTTCTGGGAAGAAAATGTAGGTCTGTGTGATGGGACTAACACACTTCAAGTCCTATAGGTGCTTCTGGGAACAAAATATAGGAGCTCTGCCTGCCTGCCACGAACACACTACAAGTCCTATAGGTGCTTCTGGGAACAAAATATAGGAGCTCTGCCTGCCTGCCACGAACACACTACAAGTCCTATAGGTGCTTCTGGGAACAAAATATAGGAGCTCTGCCTGCCTGCCACGAACACACTACAAGTCCTATAGGTGCTTCTGGGAACAAAATATAGGAGCTCTGCCTGCCTGCCACGAAGCCTGCCACGATCTCTCTAAGTAAATCTCTCTAACTAACTAAATCCAGCAGAGTGTCACAGATCTAGCCTGCTCTATCTGCGCCGGAACAGCATGTGACCGGCGCAGACGGCGTGGCGGCCTTTTATAGGGGGGGGGGGGCGTGTACTACAGCCCCTGAGCTGTAATTGGCTACAGGCGTCCTGCCTGTAGCCAATTATGGCTCTTCGAGTTTCCGGGGCTGTGATTGGCCAAGCATGCGGGGTCACAGTGCATGCTTGGCCAATCATCAGCCAGCAATGCACTGCGCCGGCCGCGCCGGCCGCAATGCATTGCGGGGCCGCTCGCATCACACGAACGTGATGCGAGCGGCCAAAATAGTTCTGGGCTCGCCGAGCGAGCGAACGCCCGGTGCTCGATGCGAACGTGGGTTCGCATCGAGCACCGGGCCCATCCCTAATGATAATTAACCCCTTGCCACCCAGGCCAATTCTGACACTTCTCTCCTACCTGTAATGTAAATCATAATTTTTCTTTTTTTGCTAGAAAATTACTCAGAAGCCTCAAACATTATATATGTTGTTTTAGCAGACACCCTATGGAATAAAATGGTGGTCTTTGCAACTTTTTATGTTACACGATATTTGCACAGCAATTTTTCAAACTTTTTTTTTGAAAAGAAACTGTTTCATAAAAAAAAACACTAAAGTTAACACGATTTTTTTTGTGTACCAAGCGATGCTTTACATTTTTTTTTGCAGGTTACATGTTTAGAGTTACAGAGGAGGTCTAGTGCTAGAATTATTGCTCCCGCTCTAACGATCGCGGCATATGTAACCTGTGTGTATCTGGCTCTGATACTGAGCAGTGCCTTCCCAGGGACTGACTAGTGTCTCTCCCCAGCCTGTCCCCCCACACCCTCTCACATGCTGACCTGTGAATGGGGGAATCACTCCCGCGGTGTTATTGTGTTCTGCCAGTAAATACAATAATTTGTGTTGCTAACTATAGCTGGCAGCACTGATTGTTTTGGGGAAAACCTGACAGGCTGGTTGTCAGTGTTGGTCATCTTACTTTAAAAAAGTAATTAGTTACATTACAAATTACTTCTCCCAAAAAAGTAATTGAGTTAGTAACTCAGTTACTACATTGGAAAAGTAATTAGTTACTCAGAAAAGTAACTGTGATTTTTTTTTTTTTATATTCTTAGGGGCGGGTCTAGTATTACTGTAAGCAAGGGGTGCGTTCCCCCCTGCACATCTATTTCCCCTCTGTACCCCCCTGCACGTCTGTTCCCCCCCAACACATATATCTGTTTCCCCTCTGTACCCCACTACACATCTGTCCCCCCCACACATGTATATCTGTTCCCCCTCTGTACCCCACTACACATCTGTCCCCCCCACACACGTATATCTGTTCCCCCTCTGTACCCCACTACACGTCTGTCCCCCCCCACACACATATATCTGTTCCCCTCTGTACATCTGTCCCCCCTAAACTCACGGATCGGATCGTTGCTCGGATCAGAGTCACGGATCGGATCATTTTTCGGATCAGCAAATAATAATTGAATTTGCAAAAACCTGTAAAAATTCCACCACCATAAAGCCCCCACTGTAATATCCATAATCTCACCCACTGTAATATCCACGTAATCTCCTCAACTGTAATATTGGCTGAGTATGGCTGGGTACGGCTGAGCATGGCTGGGTACGGCTGGGTATCGCCGAGTATGGCTGGGTATTACCGTGTATTGCAGAGTATGGCTGGGTATTACCGAGTATTGCAGAGTATGGCTGGGTATGGCAGAGTATTGGCAGGGTGTTGCAGAGTATTGGCAGGGTGTTGCAGAGTATTGGCAGGGTGTTGCAGAGTATTGGCAGGGTGTTGCAGAGTATTGGCTGGGTATCGCAGAGTATTGGCTGGGTATTACCGAGTATTGCAGAGTATGGCTGGGTATTACCGAGTATTGCAGAGTATGGCTGGGTATTACCGAGTATTGCAGAGTATGGCTGGGTATTACCGAGTATTGCAGAGTATGGCTGGGTATTACCGAATATTGCAGAGTATGGCTGGGTATTACCGAGTATTGCAGAGTATGGCTGGGTATTACAGAGTATTGCAGAGTATGGCTGGGTATTACGGGGTATTGCAGAGTATGGCTGGGTATGGCAGAGTATTGCAGAGTATAGCTAGGTATTACGGGGTATTGCAGAGTATGGCTGGGTATGGCAGAGTATGGATGGGTATTACGGGGTATTGCGGGGTATTGCAGAGTATGGCAGAGTATGGCTGGGTATGGCAGGGTGTTGCAGAGTATTGGCAGGGTGTTGCAGAGTATTGGCAGGGTGTTTCAGAGTATTGGCAGAGTGCAGAGTATTGGCAGGGTATTGGCAGTGTATTGCAGAGTATTACCTGGGTATTGGCAGAGTATTACCTGGGTATTGGCTAGTATTGCAGAGTATTACCTGGGTATTGGCTAGTATTGCAGAGTATTACCTGGGTATTGGCTAGTATTGCAGAGTATTACCTGGGTATTGGCTAGTATTGCAGAGTATTGGCAGGGTCTTGTGCTGGCATCCGATCCGATCTCTCCCCTCCACTGTACAGATCTGTACACAGAGGGGAGAGAGGAACCGGCGTCATCTTGATTCATTTGACGGAGCAATCACATTGTAAACGGCCGACGGGTGCACCAAGATGGCCGCCGCTCCGGAGCTAGGCCGGAGCCGCGGCCATCTTGGTACACCAAGATGGCCGCCGCTCCGGAGCTAGGCCGAAGCCGCGGCCTTTCCTAAGGCCGAGGCCGCGGACGGCTCCGTGGATCGCGGCGAGTAATTGCGGTAACGCCGCCCCAGTAATGGGAACGGCGTTACCGCAAGGGGAAGAGTAATCAGTTAGATTACTCGTTACCCTTTAAAGTAACGGCGTTACGTAACGCCGTTTACTTTAATCGCATTACTTACAACACTGCTGGTTGTACTCAAGTCGGTTAATAAGTTGACTTGTGTAAAACCAGCTAGCCCATACATAGATCGACTATGGCTGGTCTCTGCTTAATTGGTGTAATTTCAATCCATGTATGGCCCGCTTAACCACTACGCAGTCCCTAAACATCCTTCCACAAACCTTTACATTTTTCATTCCCAGATTACTTCATCCTCCTCTCCTGTACATACTGCTCACTGTCATACTCTCCACACTTCTCTCCTCTACATAGCACCCACTGTCATATCCTACACACTCCTCTCCTATACATAGTGCCCGCTGTCATACCCTCCACACTTCTCTCCTATACATAGCGCCCGCTGCCATACCCTTCACACTCCTCTCCTGTACATACTGCCCACTGTCATACCCTCCACACTCCTCTCTGGTACAAACTACCCTCTGTCATACCCCCCACACTTCTCTCCTATACATAGCGCCCGCTGCCATACCCTTCACACTCCTCTCCTGTACATACTGCCCACTGTCATACCCTCCACACTCCTCTCTGGTACAAACTACCCTCTGTCATACCCCCCACACTCCTCTCCTGTACATACTGCCCACTGGCATACCCCCCACACTCCTCTCCTGTACATACTGCCCACTGTCATACCCTCCACACTCCTCTCCGGTACATACTAACCTCTGTCATACCCCCCATACTCCTCTCCTGTACATCTGTACATACTGCCCACTGGCATACCCTCCACACTCCTCTGCTGTGTATACTGCCCACTGTCATACCCTTCACACTCCTCTGCTGTGCATACTGCCCACTGTCATACCCTTCACACTCCTCTCCTGTACATAGTGCCTTCTGCCATACCCTCCGCACTCCTCTCATGTACATAGTGCCCACTGTTAGACCCACCACATTCCTCTCCATCACCTGCACATACTTCCCACTTTTGTACCATCCATACTCCTCCCCTATGCCTCTTACCCACAAAAACAGTTGTTTAAAATTATACTGAATATCCTCAATGTTACCAGCTCTAGAATTAGTTCAACTAAAGGAAATATCAGTCCTCATATTTGTTCTGCCCCATTATTAGTACTTATTTAATTTTGTAATTACTATTGTGATGTATAGAGGAACATAGGGGATATCAGCTACTCTAAATATAGCACTTGTAAAAAGAGTGTCCTTGAAAATATTTTTGAAATGTTGGCAACTATGCACTTAGGCACTTCCCAGGGGCTACCAGGTCAGTAGGGGGCCCCATGAGAGGCTCCTGTGATATTAAAGCGGTAGTAAGGTATGAAAGGTATAAAACCTTTCTAAACCTTTCTAACATTAATACTTTTTAGAGGCCCTGAGGTAGGTTATGCTATAATGTACAAGTATGCACAGCATATTAGCACATTAGGGTACACTTAAATTGTCAGACTGAGCTCTCCAGTGCTGTGCTGTGATCAATCCGGCGGGGCCTCCATCTTCACCCGGTCTTCCTTCCGGGTTCTGTGCCTTCGGTCACTTGCCTTGGCCAGGCTGCGTTGATGTCATTCCCAAGCATGCTCATGTGCATCCTCTTTCTCTCATCCGTCCTTTCTCTCTCATCCTCCCTCCTTTACCCATCACACCTCTTTCATCCCCTTTCTCTCTCTCTCTCATCCTCCCTCTCTCGCTTTAAATTTAATTTGTTATAACAAAAACTTGATGATGATGTTCTTAATCTGGCCCTGCTCACACTCACAACAACTTTCAAACCAACATTCTCTCTCACACATCCATTCTCACTCCCAGACATTCTAATTCCACCAAAATCACCAAAACACACAAAAACAACCACAACTCCAACAATACCACTCTCTGCTCTCTGTTCCTCCCTCACCACGCCACAGTCACACGGCCTCTCAAAATTACATACAGGGGCCGGCCTCTCAAAATTACATACAGGGGCGGAGACTATAGCCACATGTCAAAAACGAAAGTAAAAGAAAAACTAGATTTTTCGAATAGTTACGAATAACAGCGATGTATTAGAAAATAATCCATTCGAAGCACGCAGCGCCACTGTCAGACATGTAAATTTACGAATCAACGACCAAAAAGAAAAAGAAGTTACGAATGTACGAATCCATTCGAAGCGCGTTAGACAGCGCCATTGTGAGAGAGACATGTAAAATGACAGATCAACAAACAAAAAAAAGTAACGAATTTACGAATCCATTCGAAGCACGTTAGGCAGCGCCATGATTGTCTACACTGGACTCTGGATGGAATATTTCAGAATAAGAACTAATATTCGTTCTTTCGAATTCTCGATCAGCAGAATTTTTGTTATTTCGTATTTTCGTTGTTTTGATTTCCTTTTTCCGAATATTCGTAATTTCGATTTTTTTTTTTCGTTCATTTTGATTTTCGTTCATTTTTTAATCTTTGTTCGGTATTTTCGTTGTTTCGGATTTTCATTCTTTCGTTGTTTCTAATTTAATAATTTCGTATTTTCGTTGTTTTTCATATTCGCTCGTTTTGATAGTTTGTTATACGTTAAAATTTTTAGCAAATCATTCGTTCATTCGTACGATAACCAATGTACGAATATAACGAATTTGAACGGAAAACGAATTAAAACTAAACGAATTGCACATGTCTAGAATTTAGTACAGTTGCTTTCTCTGGCTCATCATCCGTAACCATCCTCCCTTCCTCATCCTTTTATATGGGCAATATACTCCGATTTAGTATTTTTACTATTAACCACTTGACCACTGGGCAGTTAAACCCCCTTCCTAACCAGACCAATTTTCAGCTTTCGGTGCTCTCACATTTTGAATGACAATTACTCCGTCATGCAACACTGTACCCAAATGAATTTTGTGTAATTTTTTTTCACACAAATAGAGCTTTCTTTTGGTGGTATTTAATCACTGCTGGGTTTTTTATTTTTTGCGCTATAAATCAAAAAATACAGAAAATTCGGTAAAAAAAATAAAAAAATTCTTTGTTTCTATTAAAAATTATTGCAGAGTATTGGCAGAGTATTGGCAGAGTATTGGCGAGTATTGGCAGAGTATTGGCAGAGTATTGGCGAGTATTACAGTGTTGCACAGTGGTGGCAGAGCATTGCACAGTGGTTGCAGAGCATTGCACAGTGGTGGCAGAGCGTTGCAAAGTGGTGGCAGAGCATTGCAGTGGTGGCAGAGTATTGCAGTGGTGGCAGAGTATTGCACAGTGGTGGCAGAGTATTGCACAGTGGTGGCAGAGCATTGCACAGTGGTGGCAGAGCATTGCACAGTGGTGGCAGAGCATTGCACAGTGGTTGGTTGCAGAGCATTGCACAGTGGTGGCAGAGCATTGCACAGCGGTGGCAGTGTATTGACCAGCGCTGTGGGCACTACACATCCAGCCCACAGCGCTGGTCCCGTCTCTCCCCCTCTCCGCTTCTCCCCTCTCTGTACCGATCGGTACAGAGAGGGGAGGGAGGAACCGGCGTTATGATGTGACGCCGGTTTGTGTACATGTGATCGCTCCGTCATTTGACGGAGCGATCACGTGGTAAACGGCCGCTATCAGCGGCTGTTTACCGTGATCCGTGATGCGCCGGGTCCTCGGGACCTGGTGGTCACGGATGTTCCCGAGTGCGCGCCCCAGGGGGCACGCGGGAGCATGTTTCTGGGAGGACGTCCGTAGGACGTCCACTTAGAACAAGCCGACCGCGCTGTGGCCGTCTTTCGACTATAGCGCGGTCGGCATGTGGTTAATGTATCTCATTTTTGTTATTTTTTTTTTTTTTGTGTCTCTCGTAATCTTTTTTGCACCTCTTATTGCAATCCTTATAGTGTTTGTATGGCGTCAATGACCCATTCCCTTTAGATTGTTTAAAGGCCATTTTTTTTTCTCTTTAATAAGGCTTTTTACATTATGGTTTAGCCACCCTGGTTTAACCTTCACTCGTGTAATAATTTGTGACTGCAGTAGATGTCTGTGTGTTTTTATCTTTATTTTGTATTCCTAGATTCACGAATGGGAGAAGCGAGTTCACCACACACTTGTCACTGATGAAAACACGGCCACTTATACCATTATTGGGGTACACACCAAGTAGCAGCATTTGCTTTGGATGAAGAAGAGGAAATGGTAATATGCTAAAGAATGGGGTTTGGAGAAATGGAAAATAAATTAGGCGTACTGATTTTTTTATGATTATTTTGTTGCTTTTTTTTACAGTGGTTTAAAATATACTTTGAGCAGGTAAGGCCAACCTTGCTCAAAGAAAACTCTCAGAAGAAGGAATTCTTTGTGTCCTCGTCTGGCCACAGAATTTACAATGTGTCAAATGACCTACGGCGATATCACGAATGGTAATTTAGGAGTCAGCTGTGCAAAAAAACAAGACCTAAAAATGCAAGTCCCTGTGAAGTGGTTTAAAAAAAAAAAAAGTGCTATACATGTTTTTTTTTGAGGGTGTTTGCCATCCCTCTGATTATCTACATAGTAGGTGAGCTTTAACAAAAAAAAAAAAAAAAACGCATAAGTCCCATCGAGTCCAACCTATGTGTATGATTATATGTCAGTATTACATTGTATATCCCTGTATGTTGTGGTCATTCAGTTGCTTATCTAATAGTTTTGTTTAAACTAAATCCATGCTCCCCGCTGAAACCACTGTCTGTGTAAGGGAATGCCACATTCTTGCCATTCTTACAGTAATGAACCCTCTTTGCAGTTTTCTTCCAATTTTAATGAGTGGCCACATGTCGTCTTAAACTTCCTTCTGCGGAAAAGTTCCCTCTACTGTGGGCTCACCAGTATTGCATTTGTAAATTGAAACCATATCCCCTCTCAAGCATCTCTGCTACAGAGAGAATAAGTTCAGTGCTTGCAACCTTTCTTCACAATGAATATCCTCCAGTCCCTTTATTAGCTTTGTAGCCCTTCTCTATACTCCACTCCATTTCCAGTACATCCTTCCCGAGGACTGCTGCCCATAACTTGACAGCACACTACAGGTGACACCAGGGTCTTGTAGAGTGGGAGATTTTTTTTTATCTCAGGAGTTAATTGCGGGCATCCGCCCATCCCTCACTCCTTTGGCAAGCTTGGGGGGCGGGGGCTCTGCACTGCGCGTCAACGTCACGCATCCCAAGGTGCACGTGCGGCGTCTGTTGCGCCATCACGTGTTTGCCGTTGGGTTTCCACGCTCGTTGGCAGCGGAGGAATCTGGATGTCGGTCAGCGGGAATTGGTTGTCCTGGCCGGCGCCACCCCCTCCCCGGTTTCTTGCCATACGACGTGACGTTGGTGGGCGGCTCTGTGGGGACGCATTTATGGGGGCATGTGACCGGGCGTTATTGGCACTCGAGGCTCTATACACACTGGATCACACACAACTGGAATCCCTCTCTCTCCCGGTCCTTCCTGACCGTACAGGTACACCCGCACTTTGCACTCACTCCTCCACTGGGAATTCACCTTTTGGAGCCCCACTTGTTTTAGTTTTTCCCCACCTCCAGTCACCCCTCTTTTTCACTTTTTGGTTTTCTTTTTTCTTGACTGTTTATTTTTTCCCAACTCACTACAATCCCCTCCCTCACTACTTAAGCTTTTGCTCTCGCTTTCTTATTCCTCAGTCACCCTTGTGACCATAACTTCACTTCCACTATTTTTTATTTTTTACTTTTTCACAGATAGGCCTCGTAGTTCCATGCCCGCCCGGGTTTGTGTTTGCCTATGCGCCTCTGCTGAGCGGCCCGCCAGGGCTCTCGGATTGGAATTTTTTTTTTTTATATATCTTTATTTATCAAAAATTTTCTATTATTACAAATTAACATACAATTACATTTATACAAAAGGTGTCAGCCTGTTCCTTATACATTTATATATTAAATTATAACTCATATGTATAACCATTTAGCGTTCCTTGTATCTCCATAAGTTTACTAACACCTTTCATCTTTCTTACCCACCTCCATTTATTCCACAACTACCAACTCATTCATTCAAAAAAAAAAAGGGAAAGGGAAGGGGGGAACAGGGGGTCCCCTATCTCTCTCTTATTAGATCCCTCCATCCTGGGTATAATATTTTAAATCGTAACCAGATCTGCCAAGCATTATTTGCTTCCTCTCTATTTGCGTTTTCCTTTTCCATTCTTGTCTCCAGTTTACACATTTCATCCATCTCCATCTCCCATTCTTCTATATTAGGACCGCTACTATTTTTCCATTTTCTGGCAATAATAGTTCGTGCTGCCGTTAAAAATAATTTCAGAGTTCCCTTCCTCACCTTTTTTACCGATCCCATATTCATGGACATTACTGACATCAGAATGTCGGGTTTGATTTCTATTCCTGTCATCAGGGCGTATGTTTTATATATCTGTTCCCAGAAGCTGTATACTCCAGGACAGTCAAACCATATATGTGACATTGTTCGACAGCTTGAAGGCATCTCCAGCATGTGTTGCTATTTTCAGTATTAATTTTATTCATATCTGTTGGACATCGATACCATCTTGTCAACAATTTGTAGTTTCTTTCTTGGTCTCTACTAGACTTGGATAATTTATGAATAATTTTAAAGGCTTCTTTCCATTTCTCTTTAGGAATGTATATTTCTAGTTCTTCTTCCCACCTTTTTATATATGTAATCTCTTTTATCCTGTTGTTTTTCATTAGATATTTATATACAGTAGACAGGTTATGGGTCGTTTTTTGTTCTTCTATTAATATTTCTTCAAGGGCTGATAAAGGTCTGCTTATTGCATCTTCTTTTGCTATACAGGAGATGTATTTATATAATTGCCAGTACTGAATCCAATTATTTTTATATTCTATACCCATAACTTCAAACGGTATTAACCTATCCTGCTCAATTATGTCTCTTATTCTAGTATCTTGTTCTTTCTTCCATTTTAGTAAGGTTCCTACTTTCATTGCTAATGGAAATTCAGGGTTATCAAATATGGGGGTCATTGGCCCTATATATGTTGATCCTTTGCCTTGTCTTATTAGTCCATCCCATACTTTCAGTGCCCGGCCCGCAAAGTACGGCATATCTCCGTCTGGTGGACGTCTCTCCTTTCTAATCCATGGCAAGGACTTTAGGCTAATAGTTGAGATCTCTTTTTCCAATCTGACCCATTCTTTGGAGTCTTCATTTTGGAACCAATCTATTATTCTGGTTATTAGGGCCGCCTTTAGGTATGTCGAAATATCTGGGAGTGCCAGTCCTCCTTCCTCCTTAGAACGGGTCAGTATTGACCTGCTTATTCTAGCGGGTTTCCCGGCCCAGATAAAGCTTCCTATAACTTTGCGTATTTGATTTAACATTTTCTTTATGGGGAAGAGGGGTATGGCCTGAAATATATATAAAATCTTAGGTAGAATATCCATTTTTATTATGTTTGTCCTCCCTATCCAGGAATGATTCCCTTTTGCATATTGTTGTAGTAGCTTTATTATTTTATTTGTGATTGGGAGGTAATTAAGTTCGTATAATTTGTCTAATTGGGGATATAAATTCCTAAATATTTTATTGCTAAAGGTTGCCATTTAAAAGGAAAATTAGTCCTAATTATTTCTATTTTATTTTCAGGGAGTGTAATATCCATTACTTCAGATTTATTATAATTTACTTTAAAATTACTAACTCTGGCAAAATTATCGAATTCTTGTATTAGATTTGGAAGTGTTATTACCGGGTTTGTTATATATACCAATAAATCGTCTGCGTAAATAGACAATTTGTACTCTGTCTCCCCTATTCTCAGCCCCTGTATATCCATGTTTTTCCGGATGGCTATTGCTAGATGTTCCATAACCAGCACGTATAATAGAGGAGACAGAGGACATCCCTGTCTAGTTCCATTGGTTATCATTATGGGCTCAGAGATTTCTCCCGCTGCTCTGATTCTAGCGATGGGTTTTTGGTATAATACCATTATTTTTTCTAGTAAGTTTGGACCTATTCCCCATTGTTTTAGTGTCTCTTCGAGAAAACACCATCCCACCCTGTCGAACGCTTTTTCAGCGTCCACCGTCAAAAGACAGGATGGGATGGTGTGTCTCCGGGCATAGTCCATGAGCGTTACTGTTTTTGAGGTATTATCTCTTGCTTCTCTCCCCCTTACAAAACCCGCTTGATCCAGATGTATGTAACTTGGAAGTATAGGGGTTAGTCTGTTAGCTATAACTTTTGAATATATTCTAAGGTCAACGTTTGTTAACGAGATAGGTCGATAACTTCCACAGCTGGTGAGATCTTTTTCGGGTTTGGGTATAAGGGAGATGTAAGCTTGCATTCCCTGTGGAACAAATTGTTACCTCATTGAATAAACGCTTCATGATTGGGATTAATAGATCTTTAAACATTTTATAGAACCTCGGGGTGAAGCCATCCGGGCCTGGGCTTTTCCCTATTACCAAAGAGTCCACTACCTTTTTAATTTCATCTTCTGTTATCTCTTCCTCGAGCTGTTCTTTATCAGAGTTTGTTAATGTTTGTAATGGGGTATTCTTTATATATTCCTGCACCTGCTGTTGAAAAACTTCGGGACTCCTTTCTGCCAGTGGGTTGGGAATATTATATAACTTGGTATAAAAACTTCGAAAGGTTTCAACAATGTCCTTTGGTTTATGGGCATAATTGCCTGCTTCAGTTTTAATTTTTACTATTGAAGTTAAATTTATTTGCTGGTGTATCTTCCTTGCCAATAATTTCCCCGGTTTGTTGGCTTGGAAATAGTTCAGAGACCGTATTTTATCTCGGCATTGTAGGGTTTCCTCGTCCAATAATATTTTAAGCTTGTTTTTCTTAGTGGTTAATTCTCCTAATAGCTCTTGTCCCATCTTTTGCTTATGTTCTTTTCCTATTCTTTCTATTTCTTTTGATAATTGAATTATTTTATTTCCTTTCATTTTTTTTAATCTAGACCCATGTTTGATAAATAGACCTCTTATGATACATTTTAATGTTTCCCATTGGTTAGGTGGAGAAGTGTCATCTCCTATATGGTCTGCCGAAAAATTTGTTATTGCTTCCCTGATCTCTGTTAAGCATGATTCATCAAATAACAAATTATCATTGAGTCTCCAAGAGCTCCTGTTTTTTTTCTCTTTATCTATAGTCAGAGTAATATAGATAGGTGCATGATCTGACCATATCGCACTACCAATCTCCGGAGAAGAGAGCTCCGCCAGTCCCTGTTGGTTTACTAAGAGGTAATCCAGTTGGTGATAGGTTCCATGAACCTTTGATAGGAACGTATAGTCCCTATCTACCGGGTAGGCCATTCTCCATGTATCTATCAGGTGATATCTATTCATCATTTCTGTAAACTTTTTCCTTGCAATATTTTTTTCTTTTTTTGGGGGAGCTGAAGTATCTAATCCAGGATCAAAAATAAAATTAAAATCTCCGCCAATTACCGTGATCCCCTCTGCTCTACTCATTAATTCTGTAAGGAGTTGTGTCCCAAATTCTATTTGGTCGTAATTAGGCAAATATATATTAATAAGGGTGTATTTCTTGCCAAAGATGTTAACTTTCAGCAAGAGCCCTCTTCCGTCCTTGTTCCTATAAATTTATAATACTTGATGTGGTACGGATTTATGTATTGCGATAGCAACTCCTCGAGATTTTGAGTATGCGAAAGAGTCATGGTACCAAGTTGGATAGTGCCTATTTCGAATAGTAGGTATGTGGTCTGAACGGAAATGTGTCTCTTGGAGCATAAGTATGCCAATGTTTTGTCTATGGCATGACTGGAGAACTTGGAGTCTCTTAGAGGGTGCATTTAATCCTCTAATATTGTATGAGCATATTTTTATCATGCTGGAGATTCCACCAAGATAGAAGGAGAAAAGAGAGAGAGAGAGAGGGATGGGAAAGGGAATAAAAAAAAAAAAAAAGGTTAAACTATCTAAGTTGTGTCCTTTAATCAAATTTCACACTCATTCCATTCACTCTACATACATTTGTGTCCTTAATCTACGACTAATCTAAGTCAACCCTTAATGGATAAGGTCCCTATTTGGGGTACATGAGCACGTCCCCGAGCAGATCGGTGCCTTCCCCAATCAAATTTATTAATTGTATATTATTTATATTAAAGAAAAAAAAAAAAACAATATCCTATGTAGTCATGATGGGGGGGAGAGGCAGGGAAAAAAGGGGAACAGGAAGGGGGAAAAAAAGGGAGAAGGGGAAAGAGAGAGAAGAAAATAAAAAGGGGCTGTTGAGGAGGAGAGGGGGACAGAAAAAAAAAAAAAAGAAAGAAAGAAAAACTGGATACATTAGTGTTTTAATACCGTATTAGTTGTCCCTATTGGACCGTGAAAAATGTCATGCACCCCCAAGGGAGAAAAAAAAAAAAAAGTTTGCGTTAGTGTTCGCATATTTAGTGCCTTCTTTATTGTCCATATTGGACAGTGAAAAAATTATCCCACACCAAAAAAAAAAAAAAAAAATGAAAAAAAAAAAAATTTGGATACATTAGTGTTTTGATACCATATTAGTTGTCCATATTGGACCGTGAAAAATGTCGTGCACCCCCAAGGGAGGAAAAAAAAAAAAAAAAAATTGTCCATATTAAAAAAATTATCCCACACAAAAAAAAAAAAAAAAAAAGAAAGAAACCGGGGAAGGGGATAACACTGGGATGGGTCATCTTATTTTCTGTTCTTATCTCTAACATCTCCAACGGTAGGAGGATATCTCTTACATGGCATGTCTGCATTCATCCAGTACATATTCCTATGAATACATGTCCGTATATATATCCATATCCCTATTAATTTGGTTCTTACAATCTTACATTCTTACATTCCTTAACCCTTATTTTAAGAAGAGAGAAAAAAAAAAGTGAATATATTAGTGTTTTAGTGCCATATTGATTGTCCTCAATGGACCATGAAAAATTGTTGTACACTCTAAAAAAAAAAAAAAAAAAAAAAAGAATAAGAGAAAAAAAAAATTAAAAAATTAAAAAAATGAATACATTAGTGGTTTAATGGCATATTGAACCGTGAAAAAAAATTTTATACACTGCAAAAAATGAAAAGGGAAGAAAAAAAAAAAAAAATTGAATACATTAGTGTTTTAATGCCATTTTAGACCGTGAAAAATTGTTGTACACTCCCAGAAATATAAAAAAAAAAAAAAGAAGAAATAATAAAGGGTTTCTTAAGCTCTCCCTGATCCCCCCCCACCCCCTTCCCCCCCCCCATTCTGTATTCCGTCTATCTTCTTCTTCTAATCAGTCCCTCCGAGATATCCGAGTATGTTTGCGGCCAAGCCGGTAAGTCGATCAAGGGTAAGTCAAGATTTTTCAGGAAGTCTGGAAGATCTTTTAAGTCCCGAAAAGTATTCTTCTGACCATTTTGGTGCACTATTATTTGGAATGGAGTGCCCCATTTATACAAAATATTCTTTTCTTTTAATATATCCAATAGTAGTTTTAGGGCTTTCCTTTTAATCAAAGTATGTTTAGACAAGTCCTGCAAAAAGATCAGTGGGGCCCCTTCGTATTCGAAGTTCCTCTGTTTCCTAGCCTCCACCATAATATTTTCCTTTACCCGGAAAAAGTGTATTCTGGAGATTACGTCTCTGGGTTTTGCTAGATCCTTGTCTTTTGGGCCTTGTGCTCTGTGTGCTCGATCAATTTCAATACAAGTTGTATTTGGTTGTTTTAAGATTATATTGAATATTGCTTGTAATGTATCTTTCAATTTGTCTGGTGTTATTGATTCTGGAAGCCCTCTAACTCTGATGTTGTTGCGTCTGGTTCTATTCTCCATTTCGTCATTTGAATTAAACATTTGAACTAAGAACCTATCGGTCTCCCGATTTCTTTCCTCTAGGTCAAAAATTTTTTGGTTCATGTCTTCCATTTTCGTGTTTATGTTTTTCACCCTTTTTTGTGTCTCCATTACTGCTGCTTTTATAGTTTGTATCTCACTTTTATAGGAAGTCTCTAGTCTATGCACATATCTGTCCATATCCTCTCTTGTGGGTATTGCTTTTATATAGGATTGTATGTCCCAGTTTTGTCTATTCAAGGTTTCCTCCGTATGTAGTATAATATGTTGTTCACTATTCTCCATGGTAATGTTAGTTACTACCTCTGAATCTCCACAGAGGGTCCTAGAGTCTATTTCAGAGGTCTCAGGGTTTTCAGGTGATACTTGTGGGTTTGGATTTTTAAAAAACCCTGTTATGCCGATTTTGGGATTCGGACTCGATTTCACTATCACTGGTGGGTTTTTTGATGATCCTCCTGTAGACCCTCTTTTGATTTTTTGTGCGTGTGTACTTTTGGGGGGCATTCCCCAAGAGAGGGAGAGGATAATTTTAAAACTTTTGAAACTTGGGGTATAATTCCCCCTAGTTCAGTGTAGTTTTCCTCCTTATTCCCTTCCTCAATCTTGCTTCCTATTAGATATATCCCGCAGAACCGTTAAGCCGCTATTAAGGGGACTCTAAGGGTCTATGCAACTATGGAAATTGCATGGATTGCGTTTTGCCCCCTTATGTGCTCTCTTTAGGGTCTACAGCGGGATATACCCTACTCCTGCGTGTGTCTAATGCGGAGTATATAGGGCCTTATAAGAAGCTTATACGAAGTGCATATTTAAATTCTAAGGGATATTATGCTCCTATGCAGGCGTAACATAAGATACACAGGGATCAATGAAGTGTTGAGGAATATAACCAGAGAAAAATCCAGTTTTCCTTATTAGCTTTATTTTGGGATTTTTAATTTTTATCTTGATCTTTCCCAGGATTAGGACCCTCCGGATATTCCCGCAAACAATCCTATACAGTATATAGTTTTCAGCATACAGTCTCTTAGGGTATTTTAACCCGTATCTCTGGCTTATATCTGTATAGGTAACGTCCTGAAGTGTCTATAACAATGCCGGTTGTGTATTATATAGGAAAGGGTCTTACCTCCCGCGTGTGTTGCTTCAATTTGGGTCGTTTTTACCTGAGCTGTTTCCGTATAGCTGTATCTGTAGTGTTCCTCGTTTGCTCTTGAAAAAGTATGCATGCCGTGCCGCATGCGTGTCACCTTCGAGGCTTCGGTAGCCGCCGGGAATACCCGAACCTTTCCGTGTGAATCACTACGCTGGAGCCTCTCCACCGGGATTCTTTCGGCTTATTCCGCTGGGGCAGTGAGACAATGGAGCGATGTCCTTTGGCCCGACGAGGTAGGTCCTTCTATCCTGTGTTCATAGGCTGTGTCTCCTAGGTATGGGATATCTCAGAATCTCCTGGTAGGTAAACGTCCCAGGCGCCGGCTTCTCTCCTCGGGGGCCTCGGTTAGCTCAACCCGGCCGTTTAGGCTGTATATGCCCCGTAAATCAGAAGACTGTCCCCGGTGCTTTCCAAGTTCAATAGCGGGATTTGTTGGAGGATTTGCTAATAATCTCGGCCCAATATGGTTAAGACGAGTACAAACATTATTGCTGAGACTCTCCGGCTGTACCACCAGGTTGTGTCTGTCAGGTACTCGTTAGGGAATGCCCGCTCTCCACGTTTGTTCCCATTATCTCGTCAGTATCTGCAGCTGGTTGATTGGGGAGGGAAAGAGCTATGCTCAGCACACGTCTGCTCTGGTCAGCGTCATCCCCCCGGAACTATGGAATTTTATGATAATCGTCTACTGTTGTTTTATCTTGTTTAAAGTTCTACTATGTGATATCAGTCATAATTTTTTGAGACAACTGCATTATTATTATGGATATTGTTACTGTGCCCACCAACCACCTTGACAATAACAGTATATGTATGTTTACCAATTTTATTATATAAATAAAATTCCCTTGTTCAGCCTTACTACCTATTTGCTTGTCTGTGCTTCATATAAAGTCCCAAATCCCCTGTTCCCCTCTTCTGGAGTTAATCCCATTTTTAATGCATGCCAATTTCGTTTTTTGCCTTGTTAGCAGTAGTTTGGCATTGCATGCCATTGCTAAATCATCATCATCTAGGACCCCCCCAGGTCCTTTTCCATCCTTGATTCCCCAGAGGTTCTCCCCCCCCCCCCCCCCCCCAGTGAGTAGATTGCATTTGTATTGTTGCCAACCAAATGCATTATTTTACATTTTTCCACATTAAACCTTGTTTGACATGTATTTGTCACCTCCCATTAAAGTGGTGGGACACCCTGAAAACAAAAACTTAAAAAAATGTTAGTAACCATTTAAACCATTTATTACTTACCTAATCTGCCTCCTCCAGCTCCGCGGTGATCTTCTCTTCTTCCGTCTTCTGTTGATTGGGGCGCGGTGTGTTATGGGAACTATGTCCCACAACACATCGCGTTCCCCATTCACAAATTAGAGTCACGCATGCGCAGTAGGCCGCGCGGCGACTCGCGCATGCGCAGTCGGCCACGCGCCGTCTCTCGCGCATGCGCAGTAGGAAACGTGAAGCCGTTTCCCTTACTGAGGATGTCGGCGCTGGAACCGGATCGCCGAGGGACAGCTCGTCCTCCACGACCGACATCGCGGGTGCCCTGGGAGGGTAAGTGTACTTCTTAAAAGTCAGCAGCTACTTTTTTTTTAGCTGCTGACTTTTAAAAAAAAATTTGTAAGGTGAAACACCCCTTTAATTTGTTCAGATCTTCTTGCAAGGTTTCCACATCCTACAGGGAAGTTTTTGCCCTGCTTATCTTAGTATTGTCCTTAAATACAGAGATAAACACATTTACCCCATCCTCCAGACCTTTTTTGAACAAATTAAATAGGATTGGTCCCATCACAGTACCCTGGGGGGTCCCACTTTCCACCCCTGACCATTACGACTACTCCCCATTTATCACTGCCCTCTGAACTCGCCCTTGTATCCAGTTTTCAAAACATGTACTTACCCTAAGGTCCATGCTAATAGACCTTATTTTGTACAGTAAACATTAATGGGGAACTGTGTCAAATGCTTTGGCAAAATCCAGATACACTACGTCTAACGGCCTTCCTTTATCTAGATGGCAGCTCACCTCCCCATAGAAGGTTAATAGAGTGGTTTGGCAAGAAATATTCTTGAATCCCTGCCGATTGCTGCTAATGATACAGTTTTTATTACTTAAATTTTTATTATAGTTCCTCATCATCCCCCTCCAAGAGCTTGCATACTATTCAGGTTAGGCTAACTGGTCTGTAATTCCCAGGGATGCATTTTTTACCTTTTTTAAATATTGGTGCTACATTGGCTTTTCTCCAATCGGCAGGTACCATTTCAGTCAGTAGACTGTCATTAAAAATTGTACAATTGAACAATGGTATAGCAATCACGTTCCCCAAGGAGCCTCGGGTGCAAGCCACCTGGCCCCGGTGACTTAAGGTTCCATTCTTCAAATCTAATTCTCTCTGTCAGAGCACCTGAGGCCAGGTGACAGATTCACACCATTGGGGTCAGGAGTGCATCGCAAGGGTAGGGGACCCTATGTCTGACTGCTGTGGATGGAACTCTGGGTGATTCAGAAATGCAGGTCCACTGGAACACCAGCACGGATACCACTGGGAGCAAGAGCATAAGATTCCCCAGGGCGCTGAGTCTAAGAGCCAGCATGTGTTCACCAGAGCCTCTGGTGGTGAGGATGGACTTCGCTGCAACTGGCTCCAGGTCGCGGCCCCCAGGGTCTCCCAGCTCACGTTAGGCCATTATGACGACACTATCCATCCTTGCTGCTAATCCAAATTGTGATAGGAGGTCCATCTCCCAATCCTCCCTCAGGGTAGGGGGGCCTATAGCATACTCCCAGTATTATTTCCCCTTAGTTTTATCTCAACCCATAATGATTCCACCTCCTCCCTAGCTTAGTGATGTTTTCTCACATTAACTTGTACGTTATTCTTGATATACAGGCCTACCCCTCCCCCTTTTTCAAAAAGACCTGTAAGGGTAATCTCCAAAAGCAAAATATCTCCACATTTTTCATATAGAGTTGGATTGGCTACAACCCCGGTCAGTTTATATTTCTATGTATGAGAATTTTATTATAGTTATGTTGGTTTTCTTCACTCCCTATCCGCTGCAACAATTTTTGGCAGGAACAGAAAGAAGGGTCCTCCAATGCTTCCATAGATACTGTATCATGTATAAATATCTGAACAGGGGTTGAAATGCTTCCCCACTATCCAAAAGCAAAATAAAATGGTCTGACATGCAGCTTTTTCCCCCTCCAATTCATTTCTTAACTTTAGGTTTCAGCTACCGAAACAGCCAAACAATCCGTAGAATATGTGAGACCTGGACAATGCGAGAGTATTCCGACGTTGACCGTTGCATGTTTGCCAAATATCTCTCGCACACCAATTTGACTGCAGATAGATGCTATAGAGAGAAGACAATAAGGCCCCTTTCACACTGGGGCGTTTTTGAGGCGGTACAGCGCTAAAAATAGCGCCTGTATACTGCCTGAAAAAATCTGGCCCCATTCACTCCAGTGTGAGCCGTCTTTCACACTGGAGCGGTGCGCTAGCAGGACGGTAAAAAAAGTCCTACTAGCAGCATCTTTGGAGCGGTATAGGAGCGGTGTATTCACCGCTCCTATACCGCTCCTTCCCATTGATTTGAATGGGACACCGCGGCAATACCGCCGCTACGGCGGCGCTCTGCGGGGGGGCTCTAACCCTTTTTCGGACGCTCGTGGGGGTAAAACCGCACCGAATACCCAGCTAAAACGACGGTAAAGCAGCGCTAAATATAGCGCTGCTTTACCGTCACCGTGGCTCCCGCCTAAGTGGGATCTGTCATGCATCTATACTGGTTACAAAAGCAGGTGTGAGGAGGCCAACCAGCAGCCAAGGAGAAACTTCAAGGTAATGAGTCATAAATTAGATTAAGCCCAGGTTCACATTGATGCAATTTGTCAAATAGCATGCACATATGTCTGAAATAGCCCCCGACGTCGGACTGACATGCGGTTATGAAATTGTTTCAGTTTGGCTGAACTCGCACAATTTCAATCCTGCAGCAGTGTCAACTGGGCTAAAGGGTATGCAAGCTCAAAACAAATAGTGTATATACTGTGGCTTAACAGTTTTCAGATGTGGTTGCTGCAATCTTTCTTCAGGCTTTTTTCACTTTATTTTCAGTTAGCGATGCAACCTGTAGCTCACATCTAACCTAGGTTGGGAACACTCACTTTACTGTATTAGGCATCAAAATCCCATCCTAGCACAGGAAATGTTTTAAGCTTTAAGGTTCCCTTCCCCTGGTCTAAGGCCTGATTCACACCTATGCATTTTTAGTGCTTTTTGCATTTTTCAGATTTGCACCACAGAACGTGGTCCATAGGAAACCATGTTAAATGGACTGTAGCGGAAACCTGCAAAATGCACTAAAAATGCATAGGTGTGAATCAGGCCTAAATAGGTGGTGATCTACCTGAACAACATGGGAGAAGTCAAAAAGATCACCGGGCACAGTGTCACCTCCTCAGACCCAATTTAAACCTCTCATTGCCGCACTACCGTGTTGCAATCACATGCATTACACAGCTATCATGGGTTTAAATCAGATGGTGAGTTGTCAACATAGTGCCTCCTCACCCACTGTCAAACACACTGGGATCACTTTTCAGAGGAGCAGCAATGCCTGCTGCACTTGCAATTTTGCACCCTTTGAGCTTGTTCGCACGTAAAGTTGGGTGAAACCCATGTGGTTGTGACATGTTAATGCCCACAATCCTTACTCTCTTTAGCTGCTGATGAAGCAGCCCAAAAGGTGTACACATGCTGCAGCAGAAATTAAACTCACTGTTGCTTTTGTTGCGTGCTACCGCCTGCCAGTTGATACCCATTCAAGTAAATGGGCCCACTGCAAGGGGCACCACACCTGCATGCTTCTGCAGGGTCCAAGGAGTTAAAGCAGGTGTTGAGATACCAAAACAATGCTGCCTGCCTAAACCCTGGGTTTGCTGTGCTGCACCAGGTTGCATGACATTTGCATAGCAGTCACATTTGCTTGAATGGGTCATGCTTGTTAGGTGCTACACTCGCCAAACCATGACCGGGCATACAAGCAAGTCCTTCTGTGGCTGCAACATGTGTGCACCCCTGGACACTGCAACTAAAGGTGTGTGGTTAGGGCAGAGGTGATAAAAACACAGCTCAAGGTTTTACCAACAACTGCAAATTTAAATTAACCCTTATTGTTCCGAGAACCCTAGAAGGCTGCTTTCACACTGATGTGCTGCAGTTTACCTGCACCACAGGTGCAGTGCATCTTCAACTTTCCTTGGTTAGCTGCACTTTGCCATAGACTACCATTATATCCTGCGGGTGTGTTGCTCTTTTTGAAAGCGCATCAAAACTTCTGCATTAAGTAGCTTAAATGTGCTTTCAGAAAGTGTTCCTAAACCACATAATATAAGTCTATGGCTAAGCACATGAAAGCTGCAGGTACACTGTACTGCACCCGCAGTATGGATAAACCACAGCTCATCAGTGTGAAAGTAGTCTAAAGCCCCATACACACGGTCGGAAAATCCGACCACCAAATCCATCGGATTTGGTCCGACGGATTTAGTCCGACACTGGTGTTGCATACACACGGTCGGACAAAGTTGTCGGAAAACCCGATCATTCTGAGCGTGGTGACGTTTGTTGCCTACGACGGGACTACGTAGAGGCTAGTAGCCAATAGCTTTGGTCTTGTAATGTGATCTGAGCATGCGTAGCACTTTGTCCGTCAGAATTCGCTACACACGATCAGATTTGGTGTGATCGGACTTTGTTGTCCAAAAATCTATCCAGCAGGAGATAGGACTTTGTCCGTCAGACAATCCGATGGAAACTGTCCGATGGTGCCTACACACGGTCGGAATTTCCGACAACATTGTCCGATAGGACAGAATCCATCGGAAAATCCGACCGTGTGTATGGGGCTTTATACGATTATGCTCAGTGTATTGCTTTACATCGACATAGGTCTCTTCTTTCCTGTTGTTGGCACCACTCTGGAGACCGCTAGTAGTGTCAAGAGGTGGAGTGCAGTTGCTGTCACTCCACATGTGACATGATCCAGCATTACAGAGGAAGCATCAGCTTATGCGGTTCTTTCTCCCTACTACAGCTCCAACTTTTCAAGTAGTCCCTCTGCATTGCACTTGGTTTGATGCTCTGGGATGGGGGGGGTCCAGCAAGCCCAGACCATGATCCTATCAGTCGCCTGTCTTGCGATCCACAGGTTGCTGACCCCCCCACTTTATACTAACTCTATCTGCTTAATATAGGCGTAGGTGCTTGATATTTCTCACAGCTCTTTGGAAAACAAACAATTATTCAGTTTTGACTTTGTTGACCACATTTTTAGCAGTAATAGGTAGTCCATACAGATGCCAATGTTGGGCTTTGCAAACACGTAAAACATTTTTTGGATGCAAGAGATGCAATCACTTTAACAGTTCTGGTTAGAAAAGGGAAGGATTAATGCTTTTAACATTTTTTTTTCTACAGAAATGAAGAACCTGAAGATGTCCCAATGGAACCTCCAAAGACGTTCCATTAGGGTCCAGAGTAAGTAATGTTTGTGAAAATAAAAGTGTATATGGAAGTTGTGATCCTCGGTGTAAACAGGTGGCTGGGAGACGGTTCCGTCAACTAAAATTAGCTTTCTTCAGCAAAGCATAAAATAATGAAAGGCGTCTTCATGGGCATTTCAAAACACCACAAGCAACTCTTCTCATCAGTACCACACAGTGTTTTTGGGCTACCTTTCAGTGTTCTAGCAACAGTACATGCTGTTGGGGAAAATTTTATGAAGATGTTTTTAGATGTATTTTTGTCATAAGAGTCCCCAGTTTTCGTTCTGTCCCAGCCTGCTCTAAAGAGCTGACTGGAGCAGACTGACGCTGGTTGAGACCTGTTAAGTAGTGGATAACTTCCTGAGATTGGAAAGATGTTTGTGGAGTAGGGATGTGTCAGCCGGTGAAGGGGCATTGCACAGACGTTCGTCCGGGGGGCATAGGTTTGCTCTGCAAGGGTCTGTTGTGTGCAGATGTGCACTCATCGTCTCTGCTGTGTCTGATCAGCACATGCTGGGATTGGCGGCATACATCTGCAGATAATCTTCCATCCACATGAAGGTAGCATAATCCAGGTACACATTGTTCTCTTCGAACAATGTGTACTAAGGATTACTATCAACATAATTGTCAGTTTGCTAAACCTATTTAAGTATACAGGTCTGTGATTGGTTCTTTTGAAGTAAAACAAATGTCTTTATTGGCTGTCTGTGAAGACACCACCTCCTTCTCCATTGTATTGTTTCAAATCCTTATATGGTCATTCAATTTCCTGTGAAGTCACAATCCTTTGTAATTCTGTGAATATAAAAAGGAAGCTGGCCCATTGAAGAGGGCCGATGCTGAGATGACGTGAGACTTGTGGTAATGTCTGTTTTTGGGAATGGGGAACCAGGGAGACATACGATCAGAGGGCGCATTATATCATAAGATTGAAAGGCGCTTATTAGCGCAAGAGTGTGGTGAAATATCCACAACAATGTAATAACTAAAGTCTCTTTTTTTCAGGCCAGCTCACCCAACGGGCTACAGTCAGATTAAAGAGGCTTCCAGCAGCTAGGATCCAGGTAGGTTATCACTGATAGCAAAACAGCCATCAACCAGCTTCAATGACCAGCTGCTTTATAAACAGGCCTGAAATGGAAGTACTTGCCGTCTACTATTGACCATAACCCAGGCTGACTCTAATATACATTTTCACTTTTTTAATCATATTCTCTATAAACCACCCAGCCAACGTGTTCACTCCATAGGAACTTGCTGAGGCATTAGGCAGTTACCACTTTGTAGATGGTCGCAAATTGCCATGTACCTTACAGGTTAGGCTTGCAGCATTATTCAGAGAAGTACATGTTTAGGTCTAGGACTGCTGTATACAAATTTAAACTGAATAGTAATCTGCTTGCTGTAATGGCTTAAAGGAAAGGCCATGTAAAATTCCAGCCTGAAGCAATTTGGCAGAAAATTCATATTAAAATAATGCTAGGCTCCTAGTAGAACTTTAGCAAGTGCCCCAAATAGAACTATCAGGACAAGATGTTCTCCAGTGAGCCTCAACATATAATTCAGAGCAATTCTGATCTTTCTCCTGGCTGACCCTGGAACCTAGGGAGAACCACAGTAGAGCCACTAGGCATATTGTCCCTTGTAAGTTTATAGAAGCACAATGTCCTTAAATGAATGGTGGAGTAAGCCTATTTTAACTGTTTTATATATAAGCTAAAATGTTGGCCAAATAGTTGGAACCTGTGTGTTTATCATTCTCTTGGGCCATGTCTCCTCAGTTTGTCCAGTTAAACATTCCTTCCTGCTCCATTGTTTGCATACGATACCATTTTCTCATTTCCTATCCCTGTGATTAAAATCTCTAGGACAGAGTTGTAAAGCTTCACTGTCGCGCTTACTCCAAACACAACTGGTCTGACACTATAGCTTGCTACTGTGCTCTTCACCTATAGCAGCCCCCTTTTCCATAAGGCAAGCAGGCCTACCGGTACTCGGTTGCCCCCAGGTCTAAAGCCCCATACACACGGTCGGATTTTCCCATGGATTCTGTCCTATCGGACAATGTTGTCGTAAAATCCGACCGTGTGTAGGCACCATCGGACAGTGTATGTCGGATTGTCCGACGGACAAAGTCCTATCTCCTGCTGGATAGATTTTTTGACAACAAAGTCCGATCACACCAAATCTGATTGTGTGTAGCGTAGTCCGACGGACAAAGTGCTACGCATGCTCAGATCACATTACAAGACCAAAGCTATTGGCTACTAGCCTCTACGTAGTCCCGTCGTAGGCAACAAACGTCACCACGTTCAGAATGATCGGATTTTCCAACAACTTTGTCCGACCGTGTGTATGCACCACCAACATCGGACAAAGTACGACGGACATGATCCGACGGACCTGGTCCTCGGATAATCCGCGCGTGTGTATGGGGCTTTAGACGCAATGCTATAGTGCCTGCCCATCATGACAGGGCAAGTGCAAAGCAAAAAGGTACTTGCAGTTGGGAGATGGGTAGAGTGGTTCTATGACGGTCCAGGTAAAAGGCAGGCAGAGTTCCAACAATAGTCCAATATGCGGTACAAGTTCATACACAGGAAAATCTAAACAGGCAGGCAGACAGACAGAGAGAGCTTTATCAGGAATTACACAAGTTATCACAGGCATGCAACTGAAAATTTGTCTGGCTTATAACAGGCTTGGTTTCCACCCTGAGACTGGACACATTAACCCCTTCCTGGTGGACAGACAAACAAGGAGAATGCCATAGCCAAAACCTGTATGCTGGAGCAGTGAGCACTGAATGTTCCTGCCACTCACAAATCCAGTGTTTCTCAACTCAATTCCATTCCTCAAGGCACCCCAACAGGTCATGTTTTCAGGCTTTCCATTGTTTTGCACAGGTGATTTCATCAGTTTTACTGCCTTGGTAATTGCCACAGCCATATTATCTGAGGGAAATCCTGAAAACATGATCTATCGGGCCACCTTGAGGACTGGAGTTGAGAAACACTGCACCTGGTTTTCATGCATTTTTATCTCAATGTTTTGTGCCCTTTATTATTGCAAAAGTATTTAACTTTTTTTCTCCTCTCACAGGATTATTAAAAAAAATGAACACCTTTCCCAAGATCTACAGATGTGCAAAGAAAAACTTTCAATCAAATCACCAGTTTTGTCGTCCAGATTTGTATCTACCAAGATTGCAAAAGACCAATGACTTGGCTTTTATATCCTCTCTAGGGATGAGCCGAACACCCCCGGGTTCGGTTCGCACCAGAACCTTTGAACGGACCGAAAGTTTGTGCGAATTTTCGAACTCTATTCGTTACAATGGACGCGAACGTTCGAAATCAAAAGTGCTAATTATAACGGCCAATATGCATGTTAATGTCATACAACAGGTTTGGGGACCCGGTCCTGCCCCAGGGGACGTATATCAATGCAAAAAGAACTTTTAAAAACTAATGTTTTTTCAGGAGCAGTCATTTTAATGATGCATTGAAAAAAAAAAAAAAAAGTGAAATATTCCTTTAAATATGGTACCTGGGGGGTGTCTAAAGTATGCCTGTGAAGTGGCATGTGTTTCCCGTGTTTAGAACTGTCCCTGCACAAAATGACATTTGTAAAGGAAAAAAAGAAGCCATTTTAAAACCACTTGCGGCTTTAATGTCATGTCTTGTCCTGGCCATATGGCTGAAAATCTTTGAGAAAAATGGCATGGCTACCCCATCACCCCCCCCCCCTAGCACCTTTGGGTCTTGTATGGATATTAAGGGGGACCCCGCACCCAAAATAAAACCCTATACCTACAACCCTATATACTCTGAACAGCAGTATATAGGCGGTGCAAACAAGACAGGGACTGTAGGTTTGTTCTTAAGTAGAATCTGAACATGTACATTTTTAAGTGTAGCTCAATCCAAAAAAAATCTATTTTTAAGCTTTTTGGAGAACATAGGGAGGGGTTATCACCCCTGTAACATTTGCTGTCTTTGCACATCTGTTCAGAACATTTCACCTCACTTTCCTTCCCAATGACAATTTTTTTTTGGAAAAGTGGGGTTTTAATTGAAACAAGGATTGGTGATAAAGCATCAGTAGAGAGGAGATACCTTTTTCCCAAATTAAATGTAACAGAATGGAATTTCCCTTCCTAGGGGTAGATTTCCTCTCACTTCCTGTTTTCTCCTTCCGTTTGCAAGTAGGAGTCGTTTGTAAGTTGGATGTTTGAAAGTAGGGGTATTCCTGCCGTATATACTCTGCAGAAATTTGCCCCATTAGATGTTGGTGTAGCCACAACACTGTAAGCCCTCACAGTTACTCTTGGTGGGCACAGGAATTGGCCCTGCTGTGAATTATTAGATCAAGATTTGTAATTGCATGCACCTGTTGAACAGGGCAGAAAAATTGGGCCTTTGGTGGTGGTGGACGGTGTTGCCACAAGACTGTAAGCCCTCACAGTTACTCTTGGTGGGCGCAGGAATGGGACCTGTGGTGAATTATTAGATCAAGATTTGTAATTGCATGCACCTGTTGAACAGGGCAGAAAAATTGGGCCTTTGGTGGTGGTGGACGGTGTTGCCACAAGACTGTAAGCCCTCAGTTACTCTTGGTGGGCGCAGGAATGGGCCCTGCTGTGAATTATTAGATCAAGATTTGTAATTACACGCCCCTGTTAAATAGGGGCTGAAAAATTGTGCCTTAGGCCATGGTGCTGGTGCCACAACACTGCAACCCCTCACAGATACTGTACTTGGAGCACAGCAGTCAGACCTGTTGCGAAGCATTGCTTAAAAAATTGTAATTACACGCCCCTGTTATACAGGGGCTGAAAAATTGTGCCTTAGGCACTGGTGTGGTGGCACCCAGAAACAAAAATGTTCTTCCAAGCTATCAAGGAATGGATCATTGATGAGGAAGAGGATAGTCAGTGAACATAACAGGGCAGTCACTCAGCATCAGCATAGGCAGTCTTGAAGGGATGTGACATTATAAATTATTCAGTTATATCCGCTTCAGGTGCCTGGTAGCTGGTGGTGATCCAAGACTGATTCATCTTTATGAAGGTCAGTCGATCAACCGAGTCGGTGGACAGGCGCACCCTGTGATCGGCGACAAATCCTCCAGCAGCACTGAATGTGCGTTCGGAAAGAACGCTGGATGCAGGAGAGGCCAGTAGCTCAATTGCATACTGTGCAAGCTCTGACCAGTGATCCATCCTCAAGACCCAGTAAGCCAGAGGATTTTCGGTGGGAAAGGTGTCCAAGTCTGACCTTGCCCCTAGATATTCCTGCACCATGTATATCAGACGCTGGCGATGGTTGCTGGAACCGATCATACCTTGGGGCTGCGGACTAAAAAATTGTTTGAACGCATCGGTCAGACGTCCACCTTCCCGACTGCTCCTTCTGCTACTGACCGAAGCCTCAGCAACTCGTCGTCCAGGACCAGGAGTTTGTAACCTCCCAGTTTCTGGGAACGCGTTGCACAGACCTTTCTGCAAGGCCTCCCTGAGATGTCTCATCCTCTGCTCCCTCTGCAACGGCAAGATAAGGTCCGCAACCTTACCCTTGTACCGTGGATCAAGGAGAGTGGCCAGCCAGTAATGGTCCCTTTCCTTGATCCGAAGAATACAAGGATCCTTCCGCAGGCTTTGCAGGATCAGGGAGGCCATGCAACGTAGGTTAGCTGAGGCATTTGGTCCGGAGTCTTCTGGGTCACTGAGGACGACATGATCGCCAGCCACCTCCTCCCAGCCACGTACAAGTCCACTGGTTTGTTGGGACTATACATCATCCCTAAAAGACTGCTGATGCTGAGTGCCAGGCTCCACCTCCATGCTCACACAATCCTCCTCCTCCTCCTCCTCCTTCTCCTCATCCTCTTCCTGTGTGATGGGTGGGACAGAAGGAACACTGTCTGGATAAAGGGGGCTTTGAGAGGCAAGAAAGTCCTCCTCTTCCTGCCTCTGTTCTGCCTCAAGTGCCCTGTCCATTATCCCACGCAGCGTATGCTCCAACAGGTGGACAAGAGGTACAGTGTCACTGATGCATGCACTGTCACTGCTCACCATCCTCGTGGCCTCCTCAAATGGTGACAGGACAGTGCATGCATCCCTGATCATGCTCCACTGACGTGGGGAAAAAAAGCCAAGCTCCCCTGACCCTGTCCTGGTGCCGTAGTCGCAAAGGTACTCATTGATGGCCCTCTGCTGCATGTGCAGTCGCTGCAGCATGGCCAACGTTGAGTTCCACCTGGTGGGCATGTCACATATTAGGCGGTTCTTGGGCAGGTTCAACTCCTTTTGCAGCTCAGCCAGCCGAGCACTGGCATTATACGATCGGCGGAAATGCACACAGACTTTCCTGGCCTGCCTCAGGACATCCTGTAAGCCTGGGTACCTGCCCAAGTACCGCTGCACCACCAGGTTGAGGACGTGAGCCATACAGGGCACATGGGTGAGCTGCCCCTGTCGCAGGGCGGAGAGGAGGTTGGTGCCATTGTCAGAAACCACCATTCCTGGCTTAAGCTGGCGTGGCGTCAACCACCTCTCGGCCTGCCCCTGCAGAGCTGCCAGAACCTCTGCCCCAGTGTGGCTCCTGTCCCCCAGACACACTAGCGCAAGCACGGCATGGCATCTTTTTGCCTGCGTACTCGTGTAGCCCCTTGTACGCCTACGGAGCACCGCTGGTTCCGAGGACAGAGCACTCGAAGAGGCCATGGAGGAAGAAGAAGAGGAGGGGGTGGAGGAGAGAGGTGTGTCACAACCAGTAGTAGCATTTTGGAGGCGTGGTGGCGGAACAACCTCCAACACTACTGCACCTTGTCCTGCATCCCTCCCAGCTGCCAATAGAGTGACCCAATGGGCCGTGAAAGACAGATAACGTCCCTGTCCATGCCTGCTGGACCATGAGTCAGCGGTAATATTACCGCTGACCGCCCTGTCCAGCGAGGCATGGACATTGCCTTCCACATGCCGGTAGAGAGCCGGAATCGCCTTCTGTGAGAAAAAGTGGCGTTTGGGAACCTGCCACTGAGGAACCGCACATTGAACAAACTCACGGAAGGGGGCCGAGTCTACCAACTGAAAAGGCAGCAGTTGAAGTGCTAGCAATTTAGCCAAGCTAGCATTCAACCGCTGGGCATGTGGATGGCTGGGAGTAAACTTCTTTCGACGGTCCAGCAGCTGGGGCAGGGAAATTTGCCTGCTACAATCGGACGTCGGTGTACTGCAAGTACTTGGTTGTGACACACCTAATTCTACACCTTCAGTCCTCTCAGAGCAGCTTTCAGAGAGGACTGAAGATATAGTGGGGTTGGAGATCCCAGCTGATGAGGAGCAAAGAGAGGTCCGCTTTGTTCTTTGGTGTGGGTCTTTAATGTGCGCTTGCCAACGAGCTGCATGGCAGGTCGACATATGTCTGGTCATGCTTGTGGTGCCCAAGCGGCTGATGTTTTGGCCACGCGAGATACGCTTGAGACAAATATTGCAAATAGCAGTGGTGCGATCTGATGTACTCATCTCAAAAAAGGCCCGCACCAAAGAACTTTTGTGATAACGTGCAGAGGCAGCGCCCTGCACAGGCGGAGCTCTGCTGTGTGATTCAGATGGTGTGCTGGCCTCTAGCTGGCCTCCGGAGGGCACCCTGCCTCGTTGGACATGTGCCGCCGCATCCTCCTCCTCCTCCTCTCTCCCACGTGGAGTCAGTGACCTCATCATCCCCTCCCTCTTCACCACTAGAGCAAACCTGGCAGTAAGCTGCAGCTGGTGGAACATGACTGCCAGATTGCTGTCCTTCAGCATCCCCTCTCTCTGCACGCACACTACTGCCTTCCTCAAGCTGGGTATCATCATCCGAGCCTTCAAATCGTTGGGCATCCTCCTGGAGCATGTACTCAACACTGTGCTCAAACAGTTCGGGGGACTCCTCAGGAGGACATGGTGGGTCTAGGGAAGGGGTGCCTGATGATGCCATTGAGTACGCGTTGGCAGCTGCCCTGCCAGTACCCTGAGCCTGGGTGAGAGAGGATGAGGAGGATGAGGAGGGCTTGGTCATCCATTCTACCAAGCCTTCGGCATGATGCGGCTCAACATGTCCAGCTGCCGAAAACAAGGACAAGCATGTCCCATGGCCACGTGCTGATGACGATGCACGACCACGTCCACGACCAGCACTGTTGTCTCTAGAAACAGAGCCTGCTTGCCCTGTGTTCTTGCCTCGGGATTGTCTGCCTTTCCTTGGCGGTCTTCCAGGCATTGTAGTGGGTAGTGTATATTGTGCTGGAGTCACACAGCACACACACTAACTCCTGCAGATGGATGCCTTAGATGACAGCAACAGGGCCTTATGGCAGATAGATGACAAGAACTGGGCTGACACACACACACACTAGCTCCTATGTGTGCTGACACCCACACACTAGCTCCTATGTGTGCTGACACCCACACACTAGCTCCTATGTGTGCTGACACCCACACACTAGCTCCTATGTGTGCTGACACCCACACACTAGCTCCTATGTGTGCTGACACACACACTAGCTCCTATGTGTGCTGACACACACACACACACTAGCTCCTATGTGTGCTGACACACACACACTAGCTCCTATGTGTGCTGACACACACACACACTAGCTCCTATGTGTGCTGACACACACACTAGCTCCTATGTGTGCTGACACACACACTAGCTCCTATGTGTGCTGACACACACACACACACACTAGCTCCTATGTGTGCTGAGTCTGACACACACACACACTAGCTCCTATGTGTGCTGCCACACACACACACTAGACTCCTAAAAAATCCCTGCCTGCCTGCCTGGGATGGGACAGAAGGTTGGGACAGAAAGTTAGGGTGCAATGCTGTACTAACAGCACTGCAATTGGTGCTACTGCACTAGCTCCTATGTGTGCTGACACACACACACACACTAGCTCCTATGTGTGCTGACACACACACACACACTAGCTCCTATGTGTGCTGAGTCTGACTCACACTAGCTCCTATGTGTGCTGACACACACACACACTAGCCTCCTATAAATCCTTGCCTGCCTGCCTGGGATGGTACAGAAGGTTGGGACAGAAGGTTGGGACAGAAGGTTGGGACAGAAGGTGTGGACAGAAGGTTGGGACAGAAGGTTGGGACAGAAAGTTAGGGTGCAATGCTGTACTAACAGCACTGCAATTGGTGCTACTGCAATGCTGTATTAACAGCACGCACACACCAGACTAATCACCAGCAGCAGATAATGTCACACTCAGCAGTGCAATCAGCAGAAATGATCAGTATTGAATGAATCAGCAATGGTTTAGCAATGAATCAATCAATCAGCAAAAGCCCCTGAGCTTTAATTGGCTACAGGCATCCTGCCTGTAGCCAATTATTGCTCTCCTCGCTGCCGGCGCTGTGATTGGCCAAGCATGCGGGGTCACAGTGCATGCTTGGCCAATCATCAGCCAGCAATGCACTGCGCCGGCCGCAATGCATTGCGGGCCGCTCGCATCACACGAATGTGATGCGAACGGCCCAAATAGTTCTGGGCTCGCCGAGCGGGCGAACGCCCGGTGCTCGATTCGAACATGGGTTCGAATCGAACACCGGGCCCATCCCTGATCCTCTCTGAACATTTTAAGGCAGTGGTAATCAACCCTGTCCGCAGGGCCCACCAACAGGCCAGATTTTAAGTATTACCTTGGGGAGATGCAGACTAGAATACAGCAATCACTGAGCAGCAAATGATATCACCTTTGACGTATTTCAGTTATCTTTCAAACCTTGCCTGTTAGTGGGCCCTGAGGACAGGGTTGATGACCACTGGTTTAAGGTATTTTTCCACCTCCCTCTAGCTTGTTTGGGAGAAATCTTTTTTTATTGTTGAATTATGTTTTGTGCCATTGTTATAGGTTCACACATCTTCAGAGCGAAGAGTCCTGTGTGTCTTCTGGTCTGGTTTCAGGTTTCAATTCAGTCAAAAATTATTTAAAACAAACCTGAAATTGTGAACAGGGGACACACCGGACCTCTGCTGTGAGCCAATCCATACTGCAGTGTGAACCCAGCTGTACATTTTCACAGTTTTGTACCATTTTAGGAATGTTGTGTATTGTTTTCTCAGAGCACTTTTCATCTACCGAGTATAAACCGAGTTTTTTAGCACATTTTTTTTTTGTGTGCTGAAAGTGCCCCCCTTGGCTTATACTCGATACGACTTTGCAGCCCCGTATCTCGGGGCCACTTAGTGCGAACCCCAAATTTGGTATGCAAACCCAGTGGAACCAACACTACAACCTAACCAAACTTGGAGTTCCTAGCACCAAGTGGCCCCCAAGTCAGTTCGGAAAATGTCATTCTCTGCTGCAGAAAAGTGCTTGACATTTTCTGACCCGACTTTGGGGCCTCATATCTCGGGGCCACTTGGTGCTATGAACCCCAAATTTGGTATGCAAATTACACTACAACGTATCCAAACTTGGAGTTCCTAGCACCAAGTGGCCCCGAGATGCCGTGCCCCCAAGTCGGTCAACTGTGTCCATCTACAGCAATGTCATTTTGGGACCCTTTGGGTCCAGAGACCCCAAATTTTGGCTGCAGCTAGGGGGCATCTAGGAACCCTTAACTACCAAGTTCAGGGGACCTATGGCTGTAAATGGGCACAGTGAGGCTGCAAATGGGCATTGTTGACCCTCTTTTCCACTTGCAGTAGCTGCGCATTTCTCACTCTAGGCTTATACTCGAGTCAATACGGTTTCCCAGTTATTTTTGTGGTAAAATTAGGTGCCTCGGCTTATATTCGGGTCGGCTATATACGGTAATTGATCTGACTACAGAGGAGTGTGTGTGTGTGTGTGTGTATATGTATGTATGTATGTATGTATGTATATATATATATATATATATAAAATATCTTCTATTTAAAGTAAATTATTTTTGTTTTATGCTTCTTGAACAATGCTAGTTTCATGGCTGTGCTTCCAATACTTTTATGTTTAAATGACTATTGGGACTTTTCTGTGTGTAGTTCTTAAATACTCACACCCAACTCAGGCAAGCATTTGCACCAGTGTTGGTAACATAATTAATGTGTGACCATTTCATATAGTTCTTATTACTGCCACTTTAAGAATCTGTTGCTATGACAACCATTTATTTAACATTTTCTGCCATTTCTCAGATTTGTAATTGAGACCAACTCTGAGCTGGCATAGACAGGTATGTGAGTACTCAGAGCGGGCAGTGCCTTTGTTGGAAAGCTAGCTGTATGTACACAATTAGGGATGGGCCCGGTGCTCGATGCGAACCCACGTTCGCATCGAGCACCGGGTGTTCGCTCGCTCGGCGAGCCCAGAACTATTTTGGCCGCTCGCATCACGTTCGTGTGATGCGAGCGGCCCCGCAATGCATTGCGGCCGGCGCGGCCGGCGCAGTGCATTGCTGGCTGATGATTGGCCAAGCATGCACTGTGACCCCGCATGCTTGGCCAATCACAGCGCCGGAAACAGCGCCGGAAACTCGGAGAGCCATAATTGGCTACAGGCAGGACGCCTGTAGCCAATTACAGCTCAGGGGCTTTAGTACACGCCCCCTCTTATAAAAGGCCGCCACGCCGTCGGCGCCGGTCACATGCGTTCCGGCGTTAGAGAGAGCAGGCTCATTCTGTGTCACTCTGCTAGATTCATTTAGAAAGATTTAGTTAGAAAGATTCATTTAGAAAGATTCAGTTAGAAAGATTCATTTAGAAAGAGGGGCTTGTAGTGTGTTCGTGGCAGGCAGGCACTGGCAGCAAACAGAGCTCCTATATTTTGTTCCCAGAAGCACCTATAGGACTTGTAGTGTGTTCGTGGCAGGCAGGCACTGGCAGCAGAGCTCCTATATTTTGTTCCCAGAAGCACCTATAGGACTTGTAGTGTGTTCGTGGCAGGCACTGGCAGCAAACAGAGCTCCTATATTTTGTTCCCAGAAGCACCTATAGGACTTGAAGTGTGTTAGTCCCATCACACAGAGCTATATTTTCTTCCCAGAAGCACCTATAGGACTTGTAGTGTGTTAGTCCCATCACACAGAGATCCTATATTTTGTTCCCAGAAGCACCTATAGGACTTGAAGTGTGTTAGTCCCATCACACAGAGCTATATTTTCTTCCCAGAAGCACCTATAGGACTTGAAGTGTGTTAGTCCCATCACACAGAGATCCTATATTTTGTTCCCAGAAGCACCTATAGGACTTGAAGTGTGTTAGTCCCATCACACAGAGCTATATTTTCTTCCCAGAAGCACCCATAGGACTTGTAGTGTGTTAGTCCCATCACACAGAGATCATATATTTTGTTCCCAGAAGCACCTATAGGACTTGTAGTGTGTTAGTCCCATCACACAGACCTATATTTTCTTCCCAGAAGCACCTATAGGACTTGTAGTGTGTTAGTCCCATCACACAGAGATCCTATATTTTGTTCACAGAAGCACCCATAGGACTTGAAGTGTATTAGTCCCATCACACAGAGATCCTATATTTTGTTCCCAGAAGCACCTATAGGACTTGAAGTGTGTTAGTCCCATCACACAGACCTATATTTTCTTCCCAGAAGCACCTATAGGACTTGAAGTGTGTTAGTCCCATCACACAGAGATCCTATATTTTGTTCCCAGAAGCACCTATAGGACTTGAAGTGTGTTAGTCCCATCACACAGAGCTATATTTTCTTTCCAGAAGCACCCATAGGACTTGAAGTGTGTTAGTCCCATCACACAGAGATCCTATATTTTGTTCCCAGAAGCACCTATAGGACTTGAAGTGTGTTAGTCCCATCACACAGACCTATATTTTCTTCCCAGAAGCACCCATAGGACTTGTAGTGTGTTAGTCCCATCACACAGAGATCCTATATTTTGTTCCCAGAAGCACCTATAGGACTTGAAGTGTGTTAGTCCCATCACACAGAGCTATATTTTCTTCCCAGAAGCACCCATAGGACTTGCAGTGTGTTAGTCCCATCACACAGAGATCCTATATTTTGTTCCCAGAAGCACCTATAGAACTTGAAGTGTGTTAGTCCCATCACACAGACCTATATTTTCTTCCCAGAAGCACCCATAGGACTTGTAGTGCGTTAGTCCCATCACACAGAGATCCTATATTTTGTTCCCAGAAGCACCTATAGGACTTGAAGTGTGTTAGTCCCATCACACAGACCTATATTTTCTTCCCAGAAGCACCTATAGGACTTGAAGTGTGTTAGTCCCATCACACAGAGATCCTATATTTTCTTCCCAGAAGCACCTATAGGACTTGAAGTGTGTTAGTCCCATCACACAGACCTATATTTTCTTCCCAGAAGCACCCATAGGACTTGAAGTGTGTTAGTCCCATCACACAGAGATCCTATATTTTGTTCCCAGAAGCACCTCTAGGACTTGAAGTGTGTTAGTCCCATCACACAGAGATCCTATATTTTCTTCCCAGAAGCACCCATAGGACTTGAAGTGTGTTAGTCCCATCACACAGAGATCCTATATTTTGTTCCCAGAAGCACCTATAGGACTTGAAGTGTGTTAGTCCCATCACACAGAGATCCTATATTTTGTTCCCAGAAGCACCTATAGGACTTGAAGTGTGTTAGTCCCATCACACAGAGATCCTCTATTTTCTTTGCAGAAGCACCCATAGGACTTCTAGTGTGTTAGTGGCATCACACAGAGCTCCTATATTTTCTTCTCAGCAGCACCCACAGGACTTCTAGTGTGTTAGTGGCATCACACAGAGCTCCTATATTTTCTTTGCAGAAGCACCCATAGGACTTCTAGTGTGTTAGTGGCATCACACAGAGCTCCTATATATTCTTCTCAGCAGCACCCACAGGACTACCGACTACAATGGCTGGAAGACCGCCAAGGGGAGGCAGAGCGTGCAGAGCCAAGAACACAGGGCAGGCAGGCTCTGTTTCTAGTGGACGTGGCCGTGGACGTGGTCGTGCATCGTCATCAGCACGTGGCCATGGGACACGCGCGTCTTTGTTTTCGGCAGCTGGACATGTGGAGCCGCATCATGCTGAAGGCTTGGTAGAATGGATGACCAAGCCCTCCTCATCCTCCTCATCCTCTCTCACCCAGGCTCAGGGTACTGGCAGAGCAGCTGCCAACGCATACTCAATGGCATCATCAGCCACCCCTTCCCTAGACCCACCATGTCCTCCTGAGGAGTCCCCCGAACTCTTTGAGCACAGTGTTGGGTACATGCTCCAGGAGGATGCCCAACGATTCGAAGGCTCGGATGATGATACCCAGCTTGAGGAATCTGGCAGTACTGTTCCACCAGCTGCAGCTTACTGCCAGGTTTGCTCTAGTGGTGAAGAGGGAGGGGATGATGAGGTCACTGACTCCACGTGGGTGCCTGAAGGGAGAGAGGATGAGGAGGAGGACGAGGAGGAGGAGGATGCGGCGTCACATGTCCAACGAGGCAGGATGCCCCCTGGAGGCCAGCTAGAGGCCAGCACAGCAACTGTATAACACCGCAGAGCTCCGCCTGTGCAGGGCGCTGCCTCTGCACGTTATCAGAAAAGTTCTTTGGTGTGGGCCTTTTTTGAGACGAGTGCATCAGATCGCACCACTGCTATTTGCAATATTTGTCTCAAGCGTATCTCGCGTGGCCAAAACATCAGCCGCTTGGGCACCACAAGCATGACCAGACATATGTCGACCTGTCATGCAGCTCGTTGGCAGGCACACATAAAAGACCCACACCAAAGAACTAAGCGGACCTCTCCTTGCTCCTCATCAGCTGGGATCTCCATCCCCACTACATCTTCAGTCCTCTCTGAAAGCTGCTCTGAGAGGACTGAAGGTGTAGAATTAGGTGTGTCACAACCAAGTACTTGCAGTACACCGACGTCCGATTGTAGCAGGCAAATTTCCCTGCCCCAGCTGCTGGACCGTCGAAAGAAGTACACTCCCAGCCATCCACATGCCCAGCGGTTGAATGCTAGCTTGGCTAAATTGCTAGCACTTCAACTGCTGCCTTTTCAGTTGGTAGACTCGGCCCCCTTCCGTGAGTTTGTTCAATGTGCGGTTCCTCAGTGGCAGGTTCCCAAACGCCACTTTTTCTCACGGAAGGCGATTCCGTCTCTCTACCGGCATGTGGAAGGCAATGTCCATGCCTCGCTGGACAGGGCGGTCAGCGGTAAGGTGCATATTACCGCTGACTCATGGTCCAGCAGGCATGGACAGGGACGGTACCTTTCTTTCACGGCCCATTGGGTCACTCTATTGGCAGCTGGGAGGGATGCAGGACAAGGTGCAGTAGTGTTGGAGGTTGTTCCGCCACCACGCCTCCAAAACGCTACTACTGCTACTGGTTGTGACACACCTCTCTCCTCCACCCCCTCCTCTTCTTCTTCCTCCAGTGCTCTGTCCTTGGAACCAGCGGTGCTCCGTAGGCGTACAAGGGGCTACGCAAGTACGCAGGCAAAAAGATGCCATGCCGTGCTTGCGCTGGTGTGTTTGGGGGACAGGAGCCACACTGGGCCAGAGGTTCTGGCAGCTCTGCAGGGGCAGGCCGAGAGGTGGTTGACGCCACGTCAGCTTAAGCCAGGAATGGTCGTTTCTGACAATGGCACCAACCTCCTCTCCGCCCTGAAGAACCGCCTAATATGTGACATGCCCACCAGGTGGAACTCAACGTTGGCCATGCTGCAGCGACTGCACACGCAGCAGAGGGCCATCAATGAGTACCTTTGCGACTACGGCACCAGGACAGGGTCAGGGGAGCTTGTTTTTTTTTCCCCACGTCAGTGGAGCATGATCAGGGATGCATGCACTGTCCTCTCACCATTTGAGGAGGCCACGAGGATGGTGAGCAGTGACAGTGCATGCATCAGTGACACTGTACCTCTTGTCCACCTGTTGGAGCATTCGCTGCGTGGGATAATGGACAGGGCACTTGAGGCAGAACAGAGGCAGGAAGAGGAGGACTTCCTTGCCTCTCAAGGCCCCCTTTATCCGGACAGTGTTCCTTCTGTCCCACCCATCACACAGGAAGAGGATGAGGATGAGGAGGAGGAGGAGGAGGAGGATTGTGTGAGCATGGAGGTGGAGCCTGGCACTCAGCATCAGCAGCAGCAGTCTTTTAGGGATGATGTACAGTCCCAACAAACCAGTGGACTTGTACGTGGCTGGGAGGAGGTGGCTGGCGATCATGTCATCCTCAGTGACCCAGAAGACTCCGGACCGAATGCCTCAGCTAACCTACGCTGCATGGCCTCCCTGATCCTGCAAAGCCTGCGGAAGGATCCTCGTGTTCTTCGGATCAAGGAGAGGGACCATTACTGGCTGGCCACTCTCCTTGATCCACGGTACAAGGGTAAGGTTGCGGACCTTATCTTGCCGTTGCAGAGGGAGCAGAGGATGAGACATCTCAGGGAGGCCTTGCAGAAAGGTCTGTGCAACGCGTTCCCAGAAACTGGGAGGTTACAAACTCCTGGTCCTGGGCGACGAGTTGCTGAGGCTTCGGTCAGTAGCAGAAGGAGCGGTGGGGAAGGTGGACGTCTGACCGATGCGTTCAGACAATTTTTTAGTCCGCAGCCCCAAGGTATGATCGGTTCCAGCAACCATCGCCAGCGTCTGATATACATGGTGCAGGAATACCTTGGGGCAAGGTCAGACTTGGACACCTTTCCCACCGAAAATCCTCTGGCTTACTGGGTCCTGAGGATGGATCACTGGCCAGAGCTTGCACAGTATGCAATTGAGCTACTGGCCTGTCCTGCCTCCAGCGTTCTTTCCGAACGCACATTCAGTGCTGCTGGAGGATTTGTCACCGATCATAGGGTGCGCCTGTCCACCGCCTCGGTTGATCGACTGACCTTCATCAAAATGAATCAGTCTTGGATCACCCCCAGCTACCAGGCACCTGAAGCGGATATAACGGAATAATTTATAATGTCACATCCCTTCAAGACTGCCTATGCTGATGCTGAGTGACTGTCCTCTTATGTTCACTGACTATCCTCTTCCTCCTCCTCAATGATCCATGCCACCACTCCAGTGCCTAAGGCACAATTTTTCAGCCCCTGTTTAACAGGGGCGTGTACTTACAATTTTTTAAAAAAATGCTTCGCAACACGTGTGACTGCTGTGCTCCAAGTACAGTATCTGTGAGGGGTTGCAGTGTTGTGGCACCAGCACCAGTGCCTAAGGCACAATTTTTCAGCCCCTGTTTAACAGGGGCGTGTACTTACAATTTTTTAAAAAAATGCTTCGCAACACGTGTGACTGCTGTGCTCCAAGTACAGTATCTGTGAGGGGTTGCAGTGTTGTGGCACCAGCACCAGTGCCTAAGGCACAATTTTTCAGCCCCTGTTTAACAGGGGCGGGTAATTACAAATCTTGATCTAATAGTTCACAGCAGGGCCCATTCCTGCGCCCACCAAGAGTAACTATGAGGGCCTACAGTCTTGTGGCAACACCGTCCACCACCACCGCCAAAGGCCCAATTTTTCTGCCCTGTTCATCAGGTGCTTGCAATTACAAATCTTGATCTAATAACTCACAGCAGGGCCCATTCCTGCGCCCACCAAGAGTAACTGTGAGAGCTTACAGTCTTGTGGCAACACCGTCCACCACCACCACCACCCCCAATTTTTCTGCCCTGTTCAACAGGTGCATGCAATTACAAATCTTGATCTAATAACTCACAGCAGGGCCCATTCCTGCGCCCACCAAGAGTAACTGTGAGAGCTTACAGTCTTGTGGCAACACCGTCCACCACCACCACCACCCCCAATTCTTCTGCCCTGTTCAACAGGTGCATGCAATTACAAATCTTGATCTAATAACTCACAGCAGGGCCCATTCCTGCGCCCACCAAGAGTAACTGTGAGAGCTTACAGTCTTGTGGCAACACCGTCCACCACCACCGCCAATTTTTCTGCCCGGTTCAACAGGTGCATGCAAGTACAAATCTTGATCTATTAACTCACAGCAGGGCCCATTCCTGTGCCCACCAGTCTTGTGGCTACACCAACATCTAATAGGGCAAATTTCTGCAGAGTATATACGCCAGGCCCCTACTTTCAAACATCCAACTTACAAACGACTCCTACTTGCAAATGGAAAGAGAAAACAGGAAGTGAGAGGAAATCTACCCCTAGGAAGGGAAATTATATCCTGTTAGATTTAATTTGGGAAAAAGGTATCTCCTCTCTACGGATACTTTATCACCAATCCTTGTTTCAATTAAAACCCCACTTTTCCAAAAACATTTGTCATTGGGACGGAAAGTGAGGTGACATGTTCTGAACAGATGTGCAAAGACAGCAAATGTTACAGGGGTGATAACCCCTCCCTATGTTCTCCAAAAAGCTTAAAAATAGATTTTTTTGGGATGGAGCTACACTTCATAATGTACCTGTTCAGATTCTACTTAAGAACAAACCTAAAGCCGCAAGTGGTTTTAAATGGCTTCTTTTTTTCCTTTACAAATGACATTTTGTGCAAGGACAGTTCTAAACACGGGAAACACATGCCACTTCACAGGCATACTTTAGACACCCCCCAGGTACCATATTTAAAGGAAAATTTCACTTTTTTTTTTTTCACTTTATGCATCATTAAAATGACTGCTCCCGAAAAAACGTTAGTTTTTAAAAGTTCTTTTTGCATTGATATATGTCCCATGGGGCAGGACCCGGGTCCCCAAACCTGTTTTATGACATTAACATGCATATTGGCCGTTGTAATTAGCACTTTTGATTTCGAACGTTCGCGTCCATTATAACGTATAGGGTTCGAAAATTCGCGCAAACTTTCGGTCGGTTCGAAGGTTCTGGTGCGAACCAAACCCGGGGGTGTTCGGCTCATCCCTATACACAATATAGTGCTGTCGACTGGGCGATTCTTTGTCCTAAAGCTAAATTTGAAATGGGATACTGGTGGTGTCAAAGCCCAAAAAAGGACAATGCCCACATTTGGGAAATGATTTGTCATCAAATGGGCAGAGTGTGATGAGAACAGAGACTAGTTTCCCATCGTGTCTGCAGAGGGCAAGTTTGGAAGCAGACATTGGGCTGCATATTGGCTATAGATCCTTTTTTTTTGTGCTGTCTAGCCAATCAAAAGCAAAATGGTCCCCATCAGGCTCCACACACCCCATTACCAAAGTCATTCACTTCAAGCATGCTGAATATGAGAGACTTTTGGAGTTTCCCTGCAACTACATATTAATCTGTGAGGGATAAAAGTGAAGATTTGAACCAGAAATTTTACACATAAAAAAAAAAAAAAAAAAACTTCCACACGGGCTCCACTAAGACATTACTGTGAATACACAAATACCTTTTTTTTTAATAGCTCATATTCTAAATACAATGGAAATATCATGTAGCATTTCTCTGTGATAACATTGTACAAACATTTTATTCATCCTAATGAAATACTGTATCATGCTCATATGATTTTGAGTTTGCGTATTTCAGTATTTGAGTATTTCATTATTCTGCAGACAAAGAGGGCTTCTGTCGGCATTTGTTTTCAACTACAAAATGGAACTGTATGCATAGTAATGCCAATTGAAAGCATGCTCAGGCAAGTTTATATGAGTTGGTTTGCCTAAAAGAGCTCATCCTGCAGACAACGGGGGCATCTTGTGGCCTTTCTAAGTAAGAACAAGCTCTTCTAAACTCTATACACAATAATGGTAATCATTCTACAGAGCATGCTTAGATGCATTCATATGCGTTTTGTAAGAGCTCATTTATCTGCAGAAAAGGCACTTTTTTTGCATTGTTTTGCAACTACAAAATCAAATAAAAGGTTGTATATTCATAGTCATGCTCCCACGAGTTCTCTTGAGATTGTTTGTTTGCTTACAAGAGCTCATCCTGAAGGCAAATGGTGACATCTTGTGGTCATTCTAAGCAACAACAACCTTATGTCAATTATAGTCACTGTAATGGTAATCTAGAGAGCATGCTCAGAAGCATTCATAGGAGTCTGTAAGAGCTCATTAATCTGGGCTTCGTTTGTCAATGTTTTGACACTACAATATCAAATAAAAAGGTGTATTCATGGTAATGACAAGCTAGAGCATGCTCAAATGAGTTCACATGAGATGGTTTGCATACAAGAGCTGATCCTGTAGACAATGGGGACATCTTGTGGCATTTCTAAGCAACAACAATCTCATGCTAACTATATTCACAGTAATGGTAATCTAGAGAGCATGCTCAGAAGCATTTATATGAATTATCAAGTTCAGAAGTAGTCTACAGACAATGTGGGTTTCTTTTCTCATTTTTTGGACACTACAAAATAAGATAAAATGTCTATTTATAGTAATGGCAAAATAGAGAATGCTTTGATTAGTTCATACGAGTTTGGTAGCTTAGACAAGCTCATTCTGCAGACAACGGGGACACCCTGTGGCCTTTCTAAGCAACAGCAATCTCATGTCAACTATATTCACACTAATATTAATCTAGAGAGCATGCTCAGAAGCATTTATATCAATTTTCATGTTACTAAGAGCTCAGTATTCTGCAGTCAATGTGTTTTTTTTTTCTTTCTATTTTTTGTCACTGCACAATCAAACTGTATTTATAGCAATAACAAAATAGAGCATGCTCAGGTGAGTTCATACAAGTTTGTTAGCTTACACAAGCTCCTCCTGCAGACAATGTGGATATCTTGTGGCCTTTCTAAGCAACACCATACTCGTATGGACTACATTCACTCATATAAACTACATTCACAGTAATAGTAATCTAGAGAGCATGCATCTGAGTCTGCAAGAGCTCAGTAATCTGCAGGCAAAGTGGGTTTCATTTGTAATTTTTTTTTGATATTACAAAATCAAATACAAGTTGTATGCATAGTAATGACAAACTAGAGCATGCTCAGATGAGTTCACATGAGATTGTTTGCTTATAATAGCTCATCCTGCAGACAATGGGGACATCTTGTGGCCTAAGTAACCTATAAACTATGCAGCTTTAATGGTAATCTAGAGAGCATGCTTAGGAGCATTTATATGAATGAGTTTGTAAGGTCATTCTGCAGACAATGGGGATTATTTACTAAAGGCAAATACACTTTGCACTACAAATGCAAACTACACTTGACATTGCACTGAAAGTGCATTTGGAAGTGCAGTCACTGTGGATCCGCGTGAGACATGCAAGGAAAATAAAAAATAAACAGCATTTTAGCTTGCACATGATTGTATCATAAAATTAGCAGAGCTTCCCCTCATTATACATCTACCCCTCCAGATTTACAGCGACAGCACTCCCATGTGCAATTTCAAGTGCACTTGTATTTTGCACTTGTAGTGCAAAGTGGATTTGCCTTTCATAAATAACCACCAATTTTTTTATTTTATTTTTTGCATCGGTTTGCAACCACAAGATCAAATAAACTGTGTAAATATAGTAGTGGCAAATGATGACAATGGGCAGACAAGTTCATATGATTTTGTTAGCGCATCCTGCAGCCTTTATAAGCAAAAGCATACTCATATAAACTACTTTCATAGTAATCTAAAGCAGTGTTTCTCAAGTCCAGTCCTCCCAACAGTTCATGTTTTTACTGTGATGAAATGGCTGTGGTAGGGGGCGCATGCGCGGTAGCCTAAGCGAGCGGTAATGCCGGCTTAGAGCTCTGCTCCTTAGAGGAATTCGCCGGAGGACTACGGGTCCCAGCGGTACCGCAAACGGTACAAAAGTAAGGGGAAATTGCCACCCACGACCCCAGGTGTTATTATAATGGTCCTCAGGGCTCAAGCCGGTATAACTAAAACGGCACCGGCTAGGCAAACAGCCAAGATGGCGGCCGCTATTTCTTCACAGAGCAGCGCTCAGCGCTATAAGACCACTATACCCCATTTATTAAATAATTCTGCTGACTCTGATTCAGAAGCTGAGGGCTCTCAGCAGGATTCACAACCTGACATGTTTCAGAGGTTTGAGAAAATGCTACAAAAAGCACTAAAGAACACCTCAGACCTAATCACTGAGAAATTAACTAAGGAAATCAGAGAGCTGGGACAAAGAACCGCTGAACTGGAATTAAGGGTAGATGAAATAGACAGTCATACACAGCATTATACATCTGAATTAGAAAATCTTAAAGAGGAAAATATTTTATTACAGTCACGTTTGGAAGAACATGAGAATAGGGACAGACGATCGAATTTAAGAATCAGAGGAATCCCAGAGACTGTACTTGATCTTCATGCCACTATGATAGCGTTATTCCAGGAATTACAGCCAGGTATTCCTGTTGATAGACTGGAGCTTGACAGAGTGCATAGAGCTTTGGCCCCCCGCAAAACAAACGGCCCTCCCAGAGATATAATCGCCAAATTCCATTACTACAGATCTAAAGAACAACTACTTGCAGCAGCTAGGGGCAAAGATTCCCTGAACTTTCAGGGCCATACTTATCAGCTTTTTGCAGATATCTCCCCACTCACTGTCGCTAAACGACGTGCTCTCAAGCCGCAATTGTAGTTATTACAACAACATCAAATCACCTATCATTGGGGATTTCCTTTTTCCCTACGCTTCACACATCTTGAAACTAAGTATGTCTGTCGCTCTTCAGAGGATCTACAAGCAGCATTAACTGAAATGGGTATTATCGATAAGACCGCATCTAATGAACAATCACGTAGACGTTCAGCCTCAAGATCTCCTCAACAAGATACAGCAACAACTTCCAAAAACTCGTCCTCATCTTCTCAACAACATATTAATAAACGGGGTCGATTCGAAAACCCTACACCTGCCAATGAAGACTCTATGGACTGAAATATTTATCTCATTAATCCATTTCAGTCTCCAAAGCCCTTCGCTGATTGAAATCCCCCCTTATTGATAGCATTTACACCATTCAATATTAATTCCGGATCTCTTGCTGCCTGTTTTTTTTATTTTTTTTTAACATCCTTTTTTCATATGAGATCCTTTACATTATATAATCTATGTATTTCTCTACATGCACCCGGAGAGGTCCGTTATTTTCTTTTTTTATTCCTCTTCTTGTAAAGCTTTTTCTCTTTTTTTTTTGCTATCAAATTGTTCGCTAATAATATTTACGTTTTTACATAGTCTCGTGGTCCTACGGCGATATTCCTCTCCAAGGAATTTCTTGTCGCCCCTGTACCATCCTCAGACTCCTGCTACAGTTATGCGGGTATCTGTCGATGGCCATGGAACCTCTCGGAGTCTTTCGACTATTCTTCGTAGACGTTCCCGCACCCTGTTCTACTATCTCGCATTGCTGCTATTATGCTCTCATAATAGGGTCCTAAACTTTTATTTTATTATTTTACTCCTCATTTTATCTCTTCTCTTTTCCCTTCAGGTGGTGGTTGCGAACCTTGACGTAAGTTATGTGTACTTTATTATACTAATTTCCTCAACACAGTCATGGCTCCCATAAACGTTCTATCTTTAAATGTACAAGGGTTTAATATTCCACATAAACGCACTAAAGCCATGCGCTCTTTTTTGGCTAAGAAAGCGCACATTATATGTTTACAGGAAACTCATTTTAAAGAAGATATGTGTCCTTTTATTTTATTATTTTACTCCTCATTTTATCTCTTCTCTTTTCCCTTCAGGTGGTGGTTGCGAACCTTGACGTAAGTTATGTGTACTTTATTATACTAATTTCCTCCCCAATTTTATGCTGCCTCGGCCTCTGTTAAGCAACGAGGTACTCTTATAGGTTTTTACCGTAATACCCCTTTTACCCTTGTATCACAATTAAAAGACCCAGAAGGCAGATATATATTGATTACTGGTTACATATCAGATACTCCTATTACAATTGTCTCTTATTACGCCCCGAATAAACGCCCAACAGCTTTCGTGTCCCACTTATTCCAAACCATAGATGTACACAAACTGGGAACAATAATTCTTTGTGGGGATTCTAACGCTACGGTCTACCCCTTTCTTGATAAATCTCCACCATCACCTAATAATAATCCTCATAAATCGTCATTGCAGTCTATCCTCACTAGCCATAGATTTGTATAACATCTGGAGAGAACTTAATCCTACCAGTAGACGTTTTACACACTATTCATACCCACATAAATCTTTCTCACGAATAGATCATATATTTGTTCCATCTAGTATGTTGCCAGAAATAATCTCTTCAAAAATCATCCCATTTTCATGGTCGGACCATTGTGCGGTTTTCCCCACTATAGCCTCAACCATACCTAGATCACAAGATACCACTTGGTGCATTAATGATTCCATATTAACTCACCCATCCTATAGTAATGAGATTGAGCAGGATCTTTCAGAATATCTCGCCTCTAACGATACGGCAGATGTTTCTCCCCTTATACTTTGGGAGGCCCATAAAACTGTTATTCGGGGAAAATTGATTCAAAAAGCCTCCGCAATTAAGAGGGAACGCAAACTTTTGTTTGCAAAACTTGAAGCCTCTTTTAATGCAAGCCACTTGGCCTTTCAATCTTCCCCGAATGCTACCAACAACATGAAACTATAAAAAGCCCGCCTTGATTTAGATCTTTTTTTAACTGATTCTGCTGACAAGGTATTGCGTAAGCGTCAACACACCCACTACCTTAAAGCGAATAAACCAGACACTCCCATGGCACGATGCTTAAAATCAACACTAAATTTGCAATCGTCTTTTAGACTAAAAACCACCCGTGATGAATACACTAGCAACCCAGTCAAAATACTTGAGGTGTTTCGCTCTAACTTGTCAAAATTATACTCCCCTGACCAAGATTTTGATATGACCAAGGCTGACACTTTATTCTCTAACATCAAACTCCCTACATTAGACCAGAATCAGTTAGATATCCTTGATAGTCCTATAACAACACCGGAAGTTCTAAATGCTATAAAAATATTAAAGAGACCAGGCCCGGACGGGTTCTCCACATTATATTACAAGCAATACTCCCACATCTTAGCACCAATTCTAACCAGAGCCTTTAATTCTATACTAAATGGACATTCATTCAGACCTGAAACACTCACCTCCATTATAGTAATGATTCCCAAACCACACTCAGACTCGACTTCTTGGACAAATTACCGTCCTATATCTCTTCTCAACCTAGATATTAAATTACTAGCTAAGATATTGGCAACTCGATTAAACGGTATAATAGGTCACCTAATTCACTGCGACCAAACTGGATTTATACCAAAACGCCAGGCAGGTGACAATATCAGACGTACTCTACTACTCATTCATGCAGCCAAAACCAGACGCATTCCAACATGCCTCCTGTCTTTGGACATCAGAAAGTCTTTTGATTCTGTCACCTGGCCCTACATGCAGTACATGTTAAGAAAATGGGGGTTTGGTAATCACTTTCTTACATGGATCTCCTCATTATATGATAAACCAAAAGCATACATAAAATATTCTGGTTACAATTCTGCAATGATAGACATCAGAAGAGGTACTAGGCAGGGATGTCCTTTGTCTCCTCTATTATTTGCTCTCCTGATTGAACCATTAGCCCAATTAATTAGATCCAATCCAGATATAAAAGGAATTGAATTAGGTGAATATCAACATAAGTTGTGTCTCTTTGCGGACGATATCCTTATCTTTTTATCTCACCCACATATATCAGCCCCAAATCTATTAAAAACCTTAGATAAATTTGCCAATGTCTCTGGTCTTAGAGTAAATCCTAAAAAATCAAATGTGCTTAATATTTCTGTCACAAATGGAACTCCAACGTTTCCAATCCACTTTGTCTTTCCACTGGGTCCCCCACCGAATGTCATACCTAGGTATACAACTTACTACCTCTATAAAAGACTTATTTACTGCCAATTATTTACCCTTACTGAAACAAACGACTAGCTACCTGAAACAATGGTCCTCTCTTCCACTATCCTGGTTGGGGCGAATCAATGCTATAAAAATGTCAATAGTGCCGAAATTTTTATATTTGTTCAGAGTTCTACCTATCCCATTACCTGCTTATTTTTTGAGACTCATACAACGTAGAATATTATAATTTATTTGGGGGAAAACTAAACCCAGAATACCAAAAACCACACTCTACCTCAGCAAACTTAATGGTGAACTAGGTTTGCCGAATTTTGCTTCTTATTATTATGCAGCACAAATCTCGATCCTTACCAAATATCACTCCAATGATGAATCTCCCCTTTGGGTTCTAATTGAATCGGTTGATTGTGACCCTATCTTAGTGGCCAACATGTTATGGCTCCAACCTAAAGATAGATCACATATTACGAACCCCATCACGAAAAACTCCCTGTCTGTCTGGGACAAATTTAGTAAATCCTGCAAGCTTCAATCCCCACATAATCCTCTTCTATCGTTTCTCAGAAACCCAGCTTTTTACCCAGCTTGGATATTTCCAAAGTCATTTTCAGCTTGGTCTGCTTCCAACTTAACTAGATTTCATCAATTAGGTAACAATTCTACTATTATTGCATTCCCATCGCTTTGTGATACATACGGACTCCCAAGAGCTGAAATCTTTCGATACCTACAAATCAAAAACTTTTACACCCCTTTACTTAATACTGGTTCGATACTCAATCAAATGTCACAATTTGAACGTATTTGTAAGAGTGACCCGCACGTAAGAGGGGTGATATCCATGTTATATCAACAAATGAATGCACCTCCTAACGAGGTATTACCCTCTTACGCGGATAAACGGGCCACAGATATGAATCGAGTAATAGACACTAATGACTGGTCCAAAATATGGTTAGCCACAAAAAATTCTTCCCCAAATTGTTTAGCCTTGGAAACTAATTATAAAGTTCTCGCAAGATGGTACCTGGTACCAGCTAGAATTGCAAAATTTATCCCGACATACCCAATAAATTGTTTTAGAGGTTGTTCATCCCCAGGTACTCATCTCCACATCTGGTGGCAATGCCCGATAGCCCAAGAATTCTGGAAAAATATTTTTGCAATGGCCTCTAAAGCCTTGGAATGCCTTATATCTCCAGACCCAGCCCTGGCACTTCTTAATTTAAAACCGGCTTACCTAACCCGTGGTCAATTCCAATTATTTATGCAACTTAGTACTGCAGCTAAACAAACTATTGCAAAAGCATGGAAGACTCATATGCTAAAATGACAGCTATAGAGAATAATAATATTAATAAATTTACAGAGATATGGCAACCATGGGTCAAACATTACTTTTCCACAGACTTTGACCAGTCATTACTGTTACCTTACTAATATATACCTGACTGTATATTATTTATCCACATGTTTATCTTCCATTCGGACCACCACCTGGAGAGTGTCTGTCCTTTCTTTCTTCCTTCTTTCCCCCCTTTCTCATTATTATTTTACTCTACTTTTCTTTTCCCTTTCGCCTTTATTAGACAATGAGGTATACACATGGGATAACTTATTATTTTTTGCCATCAGCTATATCCCTTATATTTACTAGGGTATAGTGTTTATGTGACATGCTTATATCTTTTTTTTTGACTAATGCATCATACTGTGAACTGTAACATGTTAATGCATACATTTATGTCCATTCTTTATTGATTGTATCCCATGTACGACTTGAATACATGTTATTATTTTCCTTTCTATTTCTATTTCTAAAACTCAATAAAAATATTGAACGAGAAATGGCTGTGGTAATTACTAAGCCAGTTAAACTGATCAAATCACCTGTGAAAAATAATGGGAAGCCTGAAAACATGCATTTATAGGAGTCTGCAAAGACCTTATTAATCTCCAGACAAAGTGGGCTTCATTTGTCATAATGTTTACACTACAACATCAACTAAAAAAAGTGTATTCAAAGTAATGCCGAGCTAGAGCATTCTCAGAGTTCATATGAATTTCTTAGCTTACACGAGCTCATCCTGCAGACAATGGGGACATCTTGTGGCCTTTCTAAGTAACAACAAGTTCAGATAAACTCCATTCACAGTAATGTTAATCTAGAGAGCATGCTTTAATGCATTTGTATGACTTTGTAAGAGCTCATTATTCTACAGACAGGCAATGTGAGCTTTTTTGGCATCGGTTTGTAACTACAAAATAGAATAAACTGAATATTCATACTAATATCAACCTAAAACAATGGGCAGACAACTTCATACACTTTTTTTTTTTTTTCAACTCGCAACAGCTCATCCTGCAGACAATGGGGATATCTTGTGGCCTTTTTATGCAACAACAAGCTCATATAAACTACAGTATATTCACAATAATGGTGATCTTCTAGAGCAGGGGTCTCCAAACTTTTTAGCCCGAGGGCCACATTGTAGATTTTACAAGTATTCGCTGGCCGAAAAAAAATATTTATTTATAAATAAATTAATACAATTTAAATCTCATCATAGGCTCATCATAGGCTTTCCGCATGTCTGTGTACCCCTCAGAGCTTTTCTGCATGTCTGTGTCCCTGTTAGAGTCTTCTTGCACATTGTGTCCCCCATCAGAGCCTTTCAACATGTCTGTGTCCCCACCAGACCATTCCGCACCTCTGTGACCCCCATCAGAGTCTCCCCAATACCAGTGTCCCCCATATCTGTGTCCTCCATCCATCAGAGTCTCCTCATCATCAGTGTCCCCATTAACATTGTCCCCAGTAGAGTCTCCCCATCATCGGTGTCCCCAGTATCAGTCTCCCCAGAAGAGTTTACAAATCCTCAGTGTCCCCATCAACAGTGTCCCCAGCAGTCTCCCCATCATCAGTGTCCCCAGCATCAGTCCATCATCGGTGTCCCCAGCAGTCTCCCCATCATCAGTGTCCCCAGCGTCAGTCCATCATCAGTGTCCCCAGCAGTCTCCCCATCATCAGTGTCCCCAGCATCAGTGTCCCCAGCAGTCTCTCCATCATCAGTGTCCCCAGCAGTCTCCCCATCATTAATGTCCCCAGCAGTCTCTCCACCATCAGTGTCCCCAGCAGTCTCCCAATCATTAGTGTCCCCGGCAGTCTCCCCATCAACAGTTTCCCTGGCAGTCTCCCCATCAACAGTGTCCCCGGCAGTCTCCCCATCAACAGTGTCCCCGGCAGTCTCCCCATCAACAGTGTCCCCGGCAGTCTCCCCATCAACAGTGTCCCCGGCAGTCTCCCCATCAACAGTGTCCCCAGCAGTCTCCCCATCAACAGTGTCCCCAGCAGTCTACCCACCATCAGTGTCCCCAGCAGTCTCCCCACCATCTGTGTCCCCAGCAGTTTCCCCACCATCTGTGTCCCCAGCAGTTTCCCCACCATCTGTGTCCCCAGCAGTCTCCCCACCATCTGTGTCCCCAGCAGTCTCCCCACCATCTGTGTCCCCAGCAGTCTCCTCATCATCAGTGTCCCCAGCAGTCTCCCCACCATCAGTGTCCCCAGCAGTCTCCCCACCATCAGTGTCCCCAGCAGTCTCCCCATCAGGGCCGATCCTAGGGTCACAGACGCCTGGGTGCAGAAATATTTCTGGCGCCCCCACGTGGGCGTGGTCATCTTACCAACTCCTCCCCTTTACAAATGTTTCTATGACAACGACTTCAACACAGAGATGTTCCCGTAAGAAGTCTTCGTTACCCTGGGATCCTCCCATGATCTTTTACCAATAAATAAAATACAGGAAGAGCGTACACTAATGAGACCTGGAGGGGAGTCTCTCTGATGCACACAGAGGGGGCTTCTGTTAGAGAGTCTATTAGAAAGAGCCCCCAGACATAGTACAGGAGATGGTCAGAGACTGTAGACATGATACTAGAGACGGTCAGAGACTGCAATCATAGTACAGGAGATGGTCAGGCTGCACACAATACAGGAGATGGTCAGAGACTGCAGACATGTTACAAGAGATGGTAGTAAATAATGGCCGATCGGCCCTCTCACCTGACCCAGCGATACAGCAACAACGGTTCCTCTGATCAGGAGTCAGCTCACTCTGAATTGCCTGTGGCGACTCCGCTGGGTAGAGCCCATATCTGTATTCCTGCAATGACTCTATTCCTTCCTCCACCAGGGATGGTGCCAGGCTGTGTGGCTTTTTCTCTCTCTGATGGTGTCCTCTCAGCACTGCCCTCTCCCTCTGGAGTCCTGGGTGCCCTTCCCTGAAAGCTTCCCCGGGCTCCTGGCTTTCTCTCTCCCATTCAGCTGAGCATGCTGTTTGGGCTGCAGTTTCCGTGTTACAGTGGGGCTGCCAGTCCTTGGGACCACATGTCCCACAATCCTTTTCTTTGCTCCTTTTTTTTTCTTCCCTGGCCGTTATGAAGGCGGGGGAAGAAACATAGTGCGCCGCTCACTAGTACAGCATCGCACGAGGAGGTGAGGGAGAGGGGAAATAAGAGCCCGCAGCTGCAGTGGCATCACTAGGGTTGGTGTCACCTGGTGCAGTAAAACATGGTATCACCCCCTCCACCAACTATAGTTGTCCCTCAGTACAGACCCCACTCCATTAAGTATAGACCCCCCCCTCCGTCAGTGCAGACCCTTCACTAAGTATAAATACCTCCCTCAGGACAGACCCCCCCCATTAGTATAGACCCCCAGGACAAAACACCCCCCTTTATCAGTATAGACCCCCCCTCAGGACAAACCTTTCCCCCTACATTAGTACAAACCCCCCAGAACAAACCACCCCCCCCCTCCATTAGTACAGACCCCCCAGAACAAACCACCCCCTCCATTAGTATAGACCCCCCAGGACAACCCCCCCCCACATTAGTACAGACCCCCCCACATTAGTATAGACCCCCCAGGACAAACCCCCCACATTAGTATAGACCCCTCAGGACAACCCCCCCTTGTAAAGCTTTTTCTCTTTTTTTTTTGCTATCAAATTGTTCGCTAATAATATTTACGTTTTTACATAGTCTCGTGGTCCTACGGCGATATTCCTCTCCAAGGAATTTCTTGTCGCCCCTGTACCATCCTCAGACTCCTGCTACAGTTATGCGGGTATCTGTCGATGGCCATGGAACCTCTCGGAGTCTTTCGACTATTCTTCGTAGACGTTCCCGCACCCTGTTCTACTATCTCGCATTGCTGCTATTATGCTCTCATAATAGGGTCCTAAACTTTTATTTTATTATTTTACTCCTCATTTTATCTCTTCTCTTTTCCCTTCAGGTGGTGGTTGCGAACCTTGACGTAAGTTATGTGTACTTTATTATACTAATTTCCTCAACACAGTCATGGCTCCCATAAACGTTCTATCTTTAAATGTACAAGGGTTTAATATTCCACATAAACGCACTAAAGCCATGCGCTCTTTTTTGGCTAAGAAAGCGCACATTATATGTTTACAGGAAACTCATTTTAAAGAAGATATGTGTCCTAAATTCCTTTCAGCCTCATACCCCCAATTTTATGCTGCCTCGGCCTCTGTTAAGCAACGAGGTACTCTTATAGGTTTTTACCGTAATACCCCTTTTACCCTTGTATCACAATTAAAAGACCCAGAAGGCAGATATATATTGATTACTGGTTACATATCAGATACTCCTATTACAATTGTCTCTTATTACGCCCCGAATAAACGCCCAACAGCTTTCGTGTCCCACTTATTCCAAACCATAGATGTACACAAACTGGGAACAATAATTCTTTGTGGGGATTCTAACGCTACGGTCTACCCCTTTCTTGATAAATCTCCACCATCACCTAATAATAATCCTCATAAATCGTCATTGCAGTCTATCCTCACTAGCCATAGATTTGTATAACATCTGGAGAGAACTTAATCCTACCAGTAGACGTTTTACACACTATTCATACCCACATAAATCTTTCTCACGAATAGATCATATATTTGTTCCATCTAGTATGTTGCCAGAAATAATCTCTTCAAAAATCATCCCATTTTCATGGTCGGACCATTGTGCGGTTTTCCCCACTATAGCCTCAACCATACCTAGATCACAAGATACCACTTGGTGCATTAATGATTCCATATTAACTCACCCATCCTATAGTAATGAGATTGAGCAGGATCTTTCAGAATATCTCGCCTCTAACGATACGGCAGATGTTTCTCCCCTTATACTTTGGGAGGCCCATAAAACTGTTATTCGGGGAAAATTGATTCAAAAAGCCTCCGCAATTAAGAGGGAACGCAAACTTTTGTTTGCAAAACTTGAAGCCTCTTTTAATGCAAGCCACTTGGCCTTTCAATCTTCCCCGAATGCTACCAACAACATGAAACTATAAAAAGCCCGCCTTGATTTAGATCTTTTTTTAACTGATTCTGCTGACAAGGTATTGCGTAAGCGTCAACACACCCACTACCTTAAAGCGAATAAACCAGACACTCCCATGGCACGATGCTTAAAATCAACACTAAATTTGCAATCGTCTTTTAGACTAAAAACCACCCGTGATGAATACACTAGCAACCCAGTCAAAATACTTGAGGTGTTTCGCTCTAACTTGTCAAAATTATACTCCCCTGACCAAGATTTTGATATGACCAAGGCTGACACTTTATTCTCTAACATCAAACTCCCTACATTAGACCAGAATCAGTTAGATATCCTTGATAGTCCTATAACAACACCGGAAGTTCTAAATGCTATAAAAATATTAAAGAGACCAGGCCCGGACGGGTTCTCCACATTATATTACAAGCAATACTCCCACATCTTAGCACCAATTCTAACCAGAGCCTTTAATTCTATACTAAATGGACATTCATTCAGACCTGAAACACTCACCTCCATTATAGTAATGATTCCCAAACCACACTCAGACTCGACTTCTTGGACAAATTACCGTCCTATATCTCTTCTCAACCTAGATATTAAATTACTAGCTAAGATATTGGCAACTCGATTAAACGGTATAATAGGTCACCTAATTCACTGCGACCAAACTGGATTTATACCAAAACGCCAGGCAGGTGACAATATCAGACGTACTCTACTACTCATTCATGCAGCCAAAACCAGACGCATTCCAACATGCCTCCTGTCTTTGGACATCAGAAAGTCTTTTGATTCTGTCACCTGGCCCTACATGCAGTACATGTTAAGAAAATGGGGGTTTGGTAATCACTTTCTTACATGGATCTCCTCATTATATGATAAACCAAAAGCATACATAAAATATTCTGGTTACAATTCTGCAATGATAGACATCAGAAGAGGTACTAGGCAGGGATGTCCTTTGTCTCCTCTATTATTTGCTCTCCTGATTGAACCATTAGCCCAATTAATTAGATCCAATCCAGATATAAAAGGAATTGAATTAGGTGAATATCAACATAAGTTGTGTCTCTTTGCGGACGATATCCTTATCTTTTTATCTCACCCACATATATCAGCCCCAAATCTATTAAAAACCTTAGATAAATTTGCCAATGTCTCTGGTCTTAGAGTAAATCCTAAAAAATCAAATGTGCTTAATATTTCTGTCACAAATGGAACTCCAACGTTTCCAATCCACTTTGTCTTTCCACTGGGTCCCCCACCGAATGTCATACCTAGGTATACAACTTACTACCTCTATAAAAGACTTATTTACTGCCAATTATTTACCCTTACTGAAACAAACGACTAGCTACCTGAAACAATGGTCCTCTCTTCCACTATCCTGGTTGGGGCGAATCAATGCTATAAAAATGTCAATAGTGCCGAAATTTTTATATTTGTTCAGAGTTCTACCTATCCCATTACCTGCTTATTTTTTGAGACTCATACAACGTAGAATATTATAATTTATTTGGGGGAAAACTAAACCCAGAATACCAAAAACCACACTCTACCTCAGCAAACTTAATGGTGAACTAGGTTTGCCGAATTTTGCTTCTTATTATTATGCAGCACAAATCTCGATCCTTACCAAATATCACTCCAATGATGAATCTCCCCTTTGGGTTCTAATTGAATCGGTTGATTGTGACCCTATCTTAGTGGCCAACATGTTATGGCTCCAACCTAAAGATAGATCACATATTACGAACCCCATCACGAAAAACTCCCTGTCTGTCTGGGACAAATTTAGTAAATCCTGCAAGCTTCAATCCCCACATAATCCTCTTCTATCGTTTCTCAGAAACCCAGCTTTTTACCCAGCTTGGATATTTCCAAAGTCATTTTCAGCTTGGTCTGCTTCCAACTTAACTAGATTTCATCAATTAGGTAACAATTCTACTATTATTGCATTCCCATCGCTTTGTGATACATACGGACTCCCAAGAGCTGAAATCTTTCGATACCTACAAATCAAAAACTTTTACACCCCTTTACTTAATACTGGTTCGATACTCAATCAAATGTCACAATTTGAACGTATTTGTAAGAGTGACCCGCACGTAAGAGGGGTGATATCCATGTTATATCAACAAATGAATGCACCTCCTAACGAGGTATTACCCTCTTACGCGGATAAACGGGCCACAGATATGAATCGAGTAATAGACACTAATGACTGGTCCAAAATATGGTTAGCCACAAAAAATTCTTCCCCAAATTGTTTAGCCTTGGAAACTAATTATAAAGTTCTCGCAAGATGGTACCTGGTACCAGCTAGAATTGCAAAATTTATCCCGACATACCCAATAAATTGTTTTAGAGGTTGTTCATCCCCAGGTACTCATCTCCACATCTGGTGGCAATGCCCGATAGCCCAAGAATTCTGGAAAAATATTTTTGCAATGGCCTCTAAAGCCTTGGAATGCCTTATATCTCCAGACCCAGCCCTGGCACTTCTTAATTTAAAACCGGCTTACCTAACCCGTGGTCAATTCCAATTATTTATGCAACTTAGTACTGCAGCTAAACAAACTATTGCAAAAGCATGGAAGACTCATATGCTAAAATGACAGCTATAGAGAATAATAATATTAATAAATTTACAGAGATATGGCAACCATGGGTCAAACATTACTTTTCCACAGACTTTGACCAGTCATTACTGTTACCTTACTAATATATACCTGACTGTATATTATTTATCCACATGTTTATCTTCCATTCGGACCACCACCTGGAGAGTGTCTGTCCTTTCTTTCTTCCTTCTTTCCCCCCTTTCTCATTATTATTTTACTCTACTTTTCTTTTCCCTTTCGCCTTTATTAGACAATGAGGTATACACATGGGATAACTTATTATTTTTTGCCATCAGCTATATCCCTTATATTTACTAGGGTATAGTGTTTATGTGACATGCTTATATCTTTTTTTTTGACTAATGCATCATACTGTGAACTGTAACATGTTAATGCATACATTTATGTCCATTCTTTATTGATTGTATCCCATGTACGACTTGAATACATGTTATTATTTTCCTTTCTATTTCTATTTCTAAAACTCAATAAAAATATTGAACGAGAAATGGCTGTGGTAATTACTAAGCCAGTTAAACTGATCAAATCACCTGTGAAAAATAATGGGAAGCCTGAAAACATGCATTTATAGGAGTCTGCAAAGACCTTATTAATCTCCAGACAAAGTGGGCTTCATTTGTCATAATGTTTACACTACAACATCAACTAAAAAAAGTGTATTCAAAGTAATGCCGAGCTAGAGCATTCTCAGAGTTCATATGAATTTCTTAGCTTACACGAGCTCATCCTGCAGACAATGGGGACATCTTGTGGCCTTTCTAAGTAACAACAAGTTCAGATAAACTCCATTCACAGTAATGTTAATCTAGAGAGCATGCTTTAATGCATTTGTATGACTTTGTAAGAGCTCATTATTCTACAGACAGGCAATGTGAGCTTTTTTGGCATCGGTTTGTAACTACAAAATAGAATAAACTGAATATTCATACTAATATCAACCTAAAACAATGGGCAGACAACTTCATACACTTTTTTTTTTTTTCAACTCGCAACAGCTCATCCTGCAGACAATGGGGATATCTTGTGGCCTTTTTATGCAACAACAAGCTCATATAAACTACAGTATATTCACAATAATGGTGATCTTCTAGAGCAGGGGTCTCCAAACTTTTTAGCCCGAGGGCCACATTGTAGATTTTACAAGTATTCGCTGGCCGAAAAAAAATATTTATTTATAAATAAATTAATACAATTTAAATCTCATCATAGGCTCATCATAGGCTTTCCGCATGTCTGTGTACCCCTCAGAGCTTTTCTGCATGTCTGTGTCCCTGTTAGAGTCTTCTTGCACATTGTGTCCCCCATCAGAGCCTTTCAACATGTCTGTGTCCCCACCAGACCATTCCGCACCTCTGTGACCCCCATCAGAGTCTCCCCAATACCAGTGTCCCCCATATCTGTGTCCTCCATCCATCAGAGTCTCCTCATCATCAGTGTCCCCATTAACATTGTCCCCAGTAGAGTCTCCCCATCATCGGTGTCCCCAGTATCAGTCTCCCCAGAAGAGTTTACAAATCCTCAGTGTCCCCATCAACAGTGTCCCCAGCAGTCTCCCCATCATCAGTGTCCCCAGCATCAGTCCATCATCGGTGTCCCCAGCAGTCTCCCCATCATCAGTGTCCCCAGCGTCAGTCCATCATCAGTGTCCCCAGCAGTCTCCCCATCATCAGTGTCCCCAGCATCAGTGTCCCCAGCAGTCTCTCCATCATCAGTGTCCCCAGCAGTCTCCCCATCATTAATGTCCCCAGCAGTCTCTCCACCATCAGTGTCCCCAGCAGTCTCCCAATCATTAGTGTCCCCGGCAGTCTCCCCATCAACAGTTTCCCTGGCAGTCTCCCCATCAACAGTGTCCCCGGCAGTCTCCCCATCAACAGTGTCCCCGGCAGTCTCCCCATCAACAGTGTCCCCGGCAGTCTCCCCATCAACAGTGTCCCCGGCAGTCTCCCCATCAACAGTGTCCCCAGCAGTCTCCCCATCAACAGTGTCCCCAGCAGTCTACCCACCATCAGTGTCCCCAGCAGTCTCCCCACCATCTGTGTCCCCAGCAGTTTCCCCACCATCTGTGTCCCCAGCAGTTTCCCCACCATCTGTGTCCCCAGCAGTCTCCCCACCATCTGTGTCCCCAGCAGTCTCCCCACCATCTGTGTCCCCAGCAGTCTCCTCATCATCAGTGTCCCCAGCAGTCTCCCCACCATCAGTGTCCCCAGCAGTCTCCCCACCATCAGTGTCCCCAGCAGTCTCCCCATCAGGGCCGATCCTAGGGTCACAGACGCCTGGGTGCAGAAATATTTCTGGCGCCCCCACGTGGGCGTGGTCATCTTACCAACTCCTCCCCTTTACAAATGTTTCTATGACAACGACTTCAACACAGAGATGTTCCCGTAAGAAGTCTTCGTTACCCTGGGATCCTCCCATGATCTTTTACCAATAAATAAAATACAGGAAGAGCGTACACTAATGAGACCTGGAGGGGAGTCTCTCTGATGCACACAGAGGGGGCTTCTGTTAGAGAGTCTATTAGAAAGAGCCCCCAGACATAGTACAGGAGATGGTCAGAGACTGTAGACATGATACTAGAGACGGTCAGAGACTGCAATCATAGTACAGGAGATGGTCAGGCTGCACACAATACAGGAGATGGTCAGAGACTGCAGACATGTTACAAGAGATGGTAGTAAATAATGGCCGATCGGCCCTCTCACCTGACCCAGCGATACAGCAACAACGGTTCCTCTGATCAGGAGTCAGCTCACTCTGAATTGCCTGTGGCGACTCCGCTGGGTAGAGCCCATATCTGTATTCCTGCAATGACTCTATTCCTTCCTCCACCAGGGATGGTGCCAGGCTGTGTGGCTTTTTCTCTCTCTGATGGTGTCCTCTCAGCACTGCCCTCTCCCTCTGGAGTCCTGGGTGCCCTTCCCTGAAAGCTTCCCCGGGCTCCTGGCTTTCTCTCTCCCATTCAGCTGAGCATGCTGTTTGGGCTGCAGTTTCCGTGTTACAGTGGGGCTGCCAGTCCTTGGGACCACATGTCCCACAATCCTTTTCTTTGCTCCTTTGTTTTTTCTTCCCTGGCCGTTATGAAGGCGGGGGAAGAAACATAGTGCGCCGCTCACTAGTACAGCATCGCACGAGGAGGTGAGGGAGAGGGGAAATAAGAGCCCGCAGCTGCAGTGGCATCACTAGGGTTGGTGTCACCTGGTGCAGTAAAACATGGTATCACCCCCTCCACCAACTATAGTTGTCCCTCAGTACAGACCCCACTCCATTAAGTATAGACCCCCCCTCCGTCAGTGCAGACCCTTCACTAAGTATAAATACCTCCCTCAGGACAGACCCCCCCCATTAGTATAGACCCCCAGGACAAAACACCCCCCTTTATCAGTATAGACCCCCCCTCAGGACAAACCTTTCCCCCCTACATTAGTACAAACCCCCCAGAACAAACCACCCCCCCCCTCCATTAGTACAGACCCCCCAGAACAAACCACCCCCTCCATTAGTATAGACCCCCCAGGACCCCCCCCCCCCCCACATTAGTACAGACCCCCCCACATTAGTATAGACCCCCCAGGACAAACCCCCCACATTAGTATAGACCCCCTCAGGACAACCCCCCCCCCCACATTAGTATAGACCCCCCAGGACAACCCCCCCACATTAGTATAGACCCCCAGGACAACCCCCCCCCACATTAGTATAGACCCCCCAGGACACCCCCCCCCCACATTAGTATAGACCCCCCAGGACAAACCACCCCCCCACATTGGTATAGACCCCCCCAGGACAAACCCCCCCCCCCACATTAGTATAGACCCCCCAGGACAAACCCCCCCACCCCACATTAGTATAGACCCCCGGGACAAACCCCCCCCCACCCCACATTGGTATAGACCCCCCAGGACAAACCCCCCCCCCCACATTAGTATAGACCCCCCCAGGACAAACCCCCCACATTAGTATAGACCCCCCAGGACAAACCCCCCACATTAGTATAGACCCCCCCAGGACAAACCCCCCACATTAGTATAGACCCCCAGGACAAACCACCCCCTCCATTAGTATAGACCCCCCAGGACAACCCCCCCCACATTAGTACAGACCCCCCCATATTAGTATAGACTACCCAGAACAAACCACCCACATTAGTATAGACCCCTCAGGACAACCCCCCCACATTAGTATAGACCCCCCAGGACAACCCCCCCACATTAGTATAGACCCCCAGGACAACCCCCCCACATTAGTATAGACCCCCCAGGACAAACCCCCCCCACATTAGTATAACCCCCCAGGACAAACCCCCCCCCCCACATTAGTATAGACCCCCCAGGACAAACCACCCCCCCCCCACATAGTATAGACCCCCCAGGACAAACCCCCCCACCCCACATTAGTATAGACCCCCCAAGACAACCCCCCCCCCCACCCCACATTGGTATAGACCCCCCAGGACAAACCCCCCCCCCACATTAGTATAGACCCCCCAGGACAAACCCCCCACATTAGTATAGACCCCCCAGGACAAACCCCCCCACATTAGTATAGACCCCCCACATTAGTATAGACCCCCCAGGACAACCCCCCCCCCCACATTAGTATAGACCCCCCAGGACAACCCCCCCCCCCACATTAGTATAGACCCCCCAGGACAACCCCCCCACATTAGTATAGACCCCCCAGGACAACCCCCCCCCACATTAGTATAGACTCCCCAGGACAAACCCCCCCCCACATTAGTATAGACCCCCCCAGGACAAACCACCCCCCCACATTGGTATAGACCCCCCCAGGACAAACCACCCCCCCACATTAGTATAGACCCCCAGGACAAACCCCCCCACCCCACATTGATATAGACCCCCCAGGACAAACCCCCCCCCCCACATTAGTATAGACCCCCAGGACAAACCCCCCACATTAGTATAGACCCCCCCCAGGACAAACCACCCCCCCCCCACACACATTAGTATAGACCCCCCAGGACAACCCCTCCACATTAGTATAGACCCCCAGGACAACCCCCCCCACATTAGTATAGACCCCCCCAGGACAACCCCCCCCCCCCACATTAGTATAGACCCCCCCTAGACAAACTACCCCCCCCCACATTGGTATAGACCCCCCCTAGACAAACCACCCCCCCACCACTAGGCTAATTAAAACCACCCGGGCGGCAGCAGGAGAGGACAGTGTGCAGCCGCGCCGCCCGGGTGGAGAACAGAGCGTGTGTGATGCTTGTGCTTGTGGGCAGAAGGCGGAAGTTAAACACAGGACTCCTCCTGTGTTTAACTTCCGCCTCCTGCCCACAAGCACCAGCATCACACACGCTCTGTTCAAGTCGGGCTCGGCCACGGAGCGCCCCCCCCCCCCCCCCGTGGCGTCACTGCGCGGCCGCTCCCGCGGCCGCGGCCGCGACGGGCGGAGAGAGCCGCGCCGCCTACGGACAAGGAGAGGAGGAGGGAGCGGAGCACTCTGGCGCTCCAGCGCCCCCACCTCTGTGGCGCCTGGGTGCACTGCACCCCGTGCACCCGGGACGGACCGGCCCTGCTCCCCATCATCAGTGTCCCCAGCAGTCTCCTCATCATCAGTGTCCCCAGCAGTGTCCCCAGCAGTCTCTCCATCATCAGTGTCCCCAGCAGTCTCCCACCATCAGTGTCCCCAGCAGTCTCCCCACCATCAGTCCATCATCAGTGTCCCCATCATCAGTGTCCTCCGCAGTCTCCTCACCATCAGTCAATCATCAGTGTCCCTAGCAGTCTCCCCATCATTAGTGTCCCCAGCAGTCTCTCCACCATCAGTGTCCCCAGCAGTCTCCCCATCATTAGTGTCCCCAGCAGTCTCCCCATCATTAGTGTCCCCAGCAGTCTCTCCATCAACAGTGTCCCCAGCAGTCTCCCCATCAACAGTGTCCCCAGCAGTCTCCCCATCAACAGTGTCCCCAGCAGTCTCCCCATCAACAGTGTCCCCAGCAGTCTCCCCATCAACAGTGTCCCCAGCAGTCTCCCCATCAACAGTGTCCCCAGCAGTCTACCCACCAACAGTGTCCCCAGCAGTCTACCCACCAACAGTGTCCCCAGCAGTCTCCCCACCATCTGTGTCCCCAGCAGTCTCCCCACCATCTGTGTCCCCAGCAGTCTCCTCATCATCAGTGTCCCCAGCAGTCTCCCCATCATCAGTGTCCCCAGCAGTTTCCCCACCATCAGTGTCCCCAGCAGTCTCCCCACCATCATTGTCCACAGCAGTCTCCTCATCATCAGTGTCCCCAGCAGTCTCCTCATCATCAGTCCATCATCAGTGTCCCCAGCAGTCTCTCCATCATCAGTGTCCCCAGAAGTCTCCCACCATCAGTGTCCCCAGCAGTCTCCCCACCATCAGTCCATCATTAGTGTCCCCACCATCAACGTCCCCAGCAGTCTCCTCATCATCAGTCCATCATCAGTGTCCCCAGCAGTCTCTCCATCATCAGTGTCCCCAGCAGTCTCCCCACCATCAGTGTCCCCAGCAGTCTCCTCATCATCAGTCCATCATCAGTGTCCCCAGCAGTCTCTCCATCATCAGTGTCCCCAGCAGTCTCCCACCATCAGTGTCCCCAGCAGTCTCCCCACCATCAGTCCATCATCAGTCTCCCCATCATCAGTGTCCTCCGCAGTCTCCCCATCATCCGTGTCCCCAGCAGTCTCCCCATCAACAGTGTCCCCAGCAGTCTCCCCATCAACAGTGTCCCCAGCAGTCTACCCACCAACAGTGTCCCCAGCAGTCTACCCACCAACAGTGTCCCCAGCAGTCTCCCCACCATCTGTGTCCCCAGCAGTCTCCCCACCATCTGTGTTCCCAGCAGTCTCCTCATCATCAGTGTCCCCAGCAGTCTCCCCATCATCAGTGTCCCCAGCAGTCTCCCCACCATCAGTGTCCCCAGCAGTCTCCCCACCATCAGTGTCCCCAGCAGTCTCCCCACCATCATTGTCCACAGCAGTCTCCTCATCATCAGTGTCCCCAGCAGTCTCCTCATCATCAGTCCATCATCAGTGTCCCCAGCAGTCTCTCCATCATCAGTGTCCCCAGCAGTCTCCCACCATCAGTGTCCCCAGCAGTCTCCCCACCATCAGTCCATCATTAGTGTCCCCACCATCAACGTCCCCAGCAGTCTCCTCATCATCAGTCCATCATCAGTGTCCCCAGCAGTCTCTCCATCATCAGTGTCCCCAGCAGTCTCCCCACCATCAGTGTCCCCAGCAGTCTCCTCATCATCAGTCCATCATCAGTGTCCCCAGCAGTCTCTCCATCATCAGTGTCCCCAGCAGTCTCCCACCATCAGTGTCCCCAGCAGTCTCCCCACCATCAGTCCATCATCAGTCTCCCCATCATCAGTGTCCTCCGCAGTCTCCCCATCATCCGTGTCCCCAGCAGTCTCCCCATCAACAGTGTCCCCAGCAGTCTCCCCATCAACAGTGTCCCCAGCAGTCTCCCCATCAACAGTGTCCCCAGCAGTCTACCCACCAACAGTGTCCCCAGCAGTCTACCCACCAACAGTGTCCCCAGCAGTCTCCCCACCATCTGTGTCCCCAGCAGTCTCCCCACCATCTGTGTCCCCAGCAGTCTCCTCATCATCAGTGTCCCCAGCAGTCTCCCCATCATCAGTGTCCCCAGCAGTCTCCCCACCATCAGTGTCCCCAGCAGTCTCCCCACCATCAGTGTCCCCAGCAGTCTCCCCACCATCATTGTCCACAGCAGTCTCCTCATCATCAGTGTCCCCAGCAGTCTCCTCATCATCAGTCCATCATCAGTGTCCCCAGCAGTCTCTCCATCATCAGTGTCCCCAGCAGTCTCCCACCATCAGTGTCCCCAGCAGTCTCCCCACCATGAGTCCATCATTAGTGTCCCCACCATCAACGTTCCCAGCAGTCTCCTCATCATCAGTCCATCATCAGTGTCCCCAGCAGTCTCTCCATCATCAGTGTCCCCAACAGTCTCCCCACCATCAGTGTCCCCAGCAGTCTCCTCATCATCAGTCCATCATCAGTGTCCCCAGCAGTCTCTCCATCATCAGTGTCCCCAGCAGTCTCCCACCATCAGTGTCCCCAGCAGTCTCCCCACCATCAGTCCATCATCAGTCTCCCCATCATCAGTGTCCTCCGCAGTCTCCCCATCATCCGTGTCCCAAGCAGTCTCTCCACTATCAGTGTCCCCAGCATTCTCTCCACTATCAGTGTCCCCAGCAGTCTCCCCATCATCACGTACATTTGCCATTTGCCTCTTGCCTTGAGCAGCTCTCCTGCACCTCCCGACTCCCGCCCAGCTGCTACACACGTGGAAGGATCTCTCATACAAACAGCGGGCGGGACGCCGGGAGGTGCCGTGCTGAAGACGTCATTGGTTGCTAGGACAGGCAGTCCCAGCAGCCAATCCTCAGCAAAGCGTGGCAGCATGGGAGGGTGTGGAGGAGCGGCTTTGTTTGCAGGACCTGTCAGTCATACTTCCGATCTGCTGCTTTTAATGGCAGCAGAACGGCAATGCTATGAGTCTGAGTGAGCCGCGGGCCAGGGAAAAGGCACAAGCGGGCCGGATGTGGCCCGCGGGCCGGTGTTTGGAGACCCCTGTTCTAGAGCATTGATTCTCAAACCTTTTTTTTTTTTGCCAAGGCACCCTCTAAAATTATGAAGAGTCTCGGGGCACCCCATTTTAAAACATAAAACATCCTTCTAATTGTTTTATATAGTACATTGTCATTTCTCTTCTCCCTCAGTTTTTCTCCATCACTAAGCTAATGTAACCCCCAGCTCTTACAAAGAGGGGCAAGCAGAGGATTATTGGTTGTTAGGACACTGGTGGCTAGAAGGTCGTAATGGTGCACAATGAAAACCTGTGGCTTTATTTAACTAAAAGGCAGGTTTGCTCCACCTGCTGGCTTGTATACATCTGTAGTAAATATTTAGGAATTTTGCATGGGTACTCTGGTGGAAAACGGCTGATCTAGAGCGCATACTCAGAAGCATTCATACGAATTTGTAAGAGCTTATGATTCTGCAGACAACTGTGGGCTTCTTTTGGCTTGCAACTCCAAAATTAAATCTGATCCAGCTTATGGATGGTCCCCAGATCCAGAAGGGCCCCTTGGAAAAGCACTGCCCAAGGACCCCAGACAGAATAAGTCTTCAGAAGCAGGTGCTTGGCAAGTCTCATTGGGGAGAACTGAAGCCAGGCTCTGAGCGTTAGGTTGGCCTTATTGCATAATGTAATAAATAAGGTTTGAGCAGGGCAGCATCACTTGTTCTAATTAAGAATGTGAAATGACCAGAGGGCCTAGAACATAAAATAAAAAAAATATATAAAAAAGTGCATAAAATCAATATAGACTATATAATCACACAAATAACAAACTAATCACAAATCAAAACCCAGACTGACCATCTAACGCACACATAAAATAGAAATTTAAATATAAACAGATGATGTGAAATCAAAGATAATAGATATCTTTCTCCATTGCACACAGTCCAAGCCACCGTCTTCCTCTTGTCTGTCTGCTTTGGGCTAGAGGGAGGGGGCTTAGGCCCAGGGCCGATCCTGGCCGGGGTGCAGGGGGTGCTCTGCACCCGAGCGCTGAAGAGGGGGGGCGCCGAAGTGCCAGAGTGCTCCCCTCCCTCCTCCTCTCCTTGTGTGCAGTGGCGTCAGCAGGGCTGCTAATAGGGGTCCCAGAAACACAGGAGGACCAGGACAGTGAGGCAGATCAGTGTGGTGTGACAAGTGCAGGAACGATGCCCTGTTTGTCTCTCCTTTTATCAGCTGAATGCTGGAGGGAGAGACACACAGGGCATCGTTCCTGTACTTGTCACACCACACTGATCTGCTTGCTTCTCTATGATCCCCCTGTGTGTGTCTGGGGCACTTTCCTGTCCCGGTGGATGTGTCTCCAATGAGAGTTGGGGCTCTTTATGTACAGGCACTTCTAGGAACTGCCCAGGGTTCCTAGGTGCATGGAGGGGTCTTGAAGATTCCTCCCAGCAGTCACTGTCCTGCCAACAGTTCCCTCGCTGTGGTCGGCTATTTGCATGTCAGGTCAGTCACCTTATCCGTCTCTCATATCTCCAGACTCCAGCTGTCTCTCCCTCCCCGCAGCAGCCACATCTCGTCCTCCTCCCTTTCATCCATCTCTGCAGGTCACACTGCTTCCCTCTCAGGTCCTTGTTAACCCCTCGCTACCTTCTCCCAGCCAGTTAGTTTGCCAACATTTATCAGCCATGCTAATTTAGCCTCTTCCCAAGTGACTCGAATTCTCTTCCTGACACCTTCCCAACAATAGTCCCTCACTCCCCTCCCCCTCCCAGTCTTCTTCTCTGGAGGCACTTCACCTTCACACAGGTGTGCCACCCCCCCATACACAAACATTGCAAATGGCCACAATCCATTTCTCTCCAGCCCCTTGACCTCCATCTATTTGCCTCCCCTCCACCTTCCCTCATTCCAGCACAAATCCTCCTCCTTCTGTATCCCTATACAGACCAGGATCCCCCAGATTCACTCCAGTTCTCCTCTACCCACCCCCTATCTCTTACTCACTGCCCCATCCCCCGCCCCCATGCATTTTTTTCAGGGGCTAAGAAGAACCCTGAAGTGGAGCAGCTGCTTGTATGGGTGGGATGTGTACTGCACCAATAACATGCAATGAATAGGAGAGGAGGGTCACAGCATGGATTGGTGCAGTACACATCCCACCCACACAAACAGCAACAGTAATAAGATGCTCGGCCTCGGGGTTCTTCCTTAACCCCAGCAAAGTGCAAGAAGAGAGCCAGAATCTCTGCAGGGGAAGGTAGAGGGGGAGATGTCATTCCAGTTTTGATTTAGTCCAGTGACAGCCTGCCAGAATAGGTGGGATCTGTAACAGCAACTTCCCTGAGCAGCTCTGCTTGTGGACACCATATCTGTAGTATACATTGTTGCCCCTATACTGTACTCTCCTGCCCCCTGTACTGTGTCTACTTACCCTCTCCCTGTACTGTGCCCCCCCTGTACTGTGTTTATTTACCATCTCCCTGTACTGTGCCCTCCCCCCCTAAACTGTGCCCACTTGCTCCCCCTGTACTGTACCCTCTCCCCCCCCCCATATTATGCCCCTACCCTTGTACTGTACCCTCCTGCCCCCCTATACTGTGCCCCTACACCTGTACTGTGCCCACTTGCTCCCCCTGTACTGTACCCTCCTAACCACTGTACTGTGTCCTCCTGCCCCCATACTGTACCTTCCTGCCCCCTCTGTACTGTGTCCTCCTGCCCCCCATACTGTACCTTCCTGCCCCCTCTGTACTGTCTCCTCCTACCCCCCATACTGTACCTTCCTGCCCCCCTCTGTACTGTGTCCTCCTGCCCCCCCTATACTGTACCATCCTGCCCCCCTCTGTACTGTGTCCTCCTGCCCCCCTATACTGTACCTTCCTGCCCCCCTCTGTACTGTGTCCTCCTGCCCCCCCCCCCATACTGTACCTTCCTACCCCCCTCTGTACTGTGTCCTCCTGCTGCCCCATACTGTACTGTTCCCTCCTGCCCCCCATACTGTACCTTCCTGCCCCCTCTGTACTATGCCCTCCTGCCCCCCCCCATACTGTAACTTCCTGCCCCCCTCTGTACTGTGCCTTCCTGCCCCCCCCCATACTGTACCTTCCTGCCCCCCTCTGTACTGTGCCCTCCTGTTGCCCCATACTGTACCTTCCTGTGCCCTCCTGCTGCCCATACTGTACCTTGCTGCCCCCCTCTGTACTGTGCCCTCCTGCTGCCCCATTCTGTACCTTCCTGCCCCCTCTGTACTGTACCATCCTGTTCCACCTGTAATTTGGAAAATTTGTTGTGTTTGTGTCTTCTAATAATGATTGTCGTGTATTTTTTGTTAAAATATTGGTTTTATTTTTTATTTTTCGGAGGTCTCATGTAGGCTGTATGGGGCCCATGATTTCTAACAGCAGCCCTGGGCGTCGCTATGGGGGGGGCGGGGGGGAAGTCCGCCAGTGAACACAAGCTGCCACGCTGTGACAAGAGAGAGGGGAGCTGAGGGATGTCAGCGTATCTCTCCGCTCTCCCCCCCCTTTCTCCTGTCAGCAGGGAAAAGAGAGCGGCTCTCATCTTGTTCACCCAGCTTGGTGCCCAGTTTGCTTCCCTCCCCATTGGCCACAGCAAAGGGCCAATCAGAAGAGGCTAGTGGAGCATTATGGGACATGTAATCCCGGAACATTGTCAGCCCCATTGTTGTCCACAGGCTGCAGACTTCAGCCCCCAGCATGCACTCTGCTGGGGGAAATATTTTGAGCCTGAAACCCAGGAAAAAGCTGTGTGAGTGAGTGCTACAGGAAAAAGAGAGGACTGTGCTGGGGAAAGCCAGAGAGAGCACCACGCTGTACCTGCACCACCAGAGAGAGAGCAACGCTGTACCTGCACCACCAGAGATAGAGCACCACGGTCATGGGAATCCTTAGGGGAGCATGTTTGAGTCATTTCCATAGAAATATTTGTAAAGGGGAGGAGTTAGTAAGATGACCACGCCCATGTGGGGGCGCCAGAAATATTTCTGCACCCAGGCGTCTGTGACCCTGGGATCGGCCCTGCTTAGGCCCTACCCCTAACAGCTGCCCTGGCCAAGTGTATCAGGCTGGTTGGGTGCACAATATCACCAAAATGGTATAGCTACCCAACACAAGGGATGTCTTATACATTTGAAAGAAAATGTTCATTGTGGCACCATCATTAAGCAGTGTAAAGTTTGGGGGTTATAGCCCCACACCACCATGTGCAAAGCCATTAACTTTAAACTAAAAGTGGTTTACTTTTTCTTAAGGCAAGCACAAAGAAATGCAACACACAAAAAGTCTGCTTGTCTACAAAAGCACAAACAAAATATAAGGAAACACAGTTCATAGCATGGACTTTACCCCCCAGGCTTAGCTCAGTCTCAGTTTGGCTATCTGGCGGCTTCACGCAATTGTGCATTACTCCAAACAGGTGTCTATCCCCAACTCCTACTGCTATCACCACACCTAATACTAATTCCTGTTTTAAGCGTTGCTTCCTAGAGGCTCTTAAACCTTTGTAGACTGGAGTCCCTGTAGCCAGGGATAGAGGCCATTTTGTGAGAATTCATAAATAAAAAATATGGTGCACTGGCCTAGTGCATTATCCAACCAATTTATTAAAAGATATGAATACAATAATAAAGATGTCTACTCACAAATATACTGGAACTCCCTGCCCCTGCATGTGCAATCAGCCCCTACCCTGTCAGCCATAACTCATTTATACAGGGTTCCCTATCCCACACCCACCTAACAACTGTACCCGAGCCACCCCCATCATCCCCTGCATCTCTTACTTTTTGTACCACCTGCCCCTCCCTTTAGAATGTAAGCACCATGAGCAGGGCCCTCCTGTCCCTTCTGTATTGAACTGCATTGTAATTGAGCTTTCCCCCTCTATAATGGTAAAGCACTACACAAACAGTTGTCACTATATAAATTGTGTATAATAATAAGTTAAAAACATGCTCATCAGGCCATATGTGCGGCTATCTCTCATTTGTTGCTAGAACCACCAAACCTGGGAGTGGGTGGTCCTTAATGAGACCCCTTGGCCTAACATGTTTTGAAGGACTGTCCTTCTTCAGAGCCTACCGTAGTCCCTGTAGTCAGGGGCGGAGGCCCCTTTCCCGCCAAAATGTCCCTTTAGGGGCTGAAAAACCAATAATAATTAATTCAGAGAAGACCTCTCCCTAACATGGCTAACCCAGAAATTCCTTACCCACCTATGGCAAGCCCCCTGAGTACCCACACTCTTCCCTTAAAGGGGTCCTAACTTAAACACTGGTGCCACATAGCACCCTGTTCAGGATCCATCCTTGGCGTCCTGTACAGAGTAAAATGTTGCAAAGCACTTACGCACTTGACTCCAAGCTGCTAGTGAGATAATAGAATTCTATACAGCTGTCATTGTCGAACATGAAATCCTCTGTGGCCTTGTGAGTGTGAAGCGCCTCCCTAGATGGAAAGCAGACAGGCAGGATGAATTTTCTCATTGAATGAAGTTTCTCACTGGAGGACCTCAAAGTCTGGATGCCAAACTGGCGGTGCTTTCAAAAAAGAGTTAAGTTAAATTGTAAGGGCTGCATCATGGAGAAACGTGGTGCCTTGTGGGTGCCAAGCTGCCTCCTTTGATGGGAAGCAGGCAAGCAAGCTGTAGCTTCTCATTGGAGGAGTCAGAGTAGCTGTTCATTGTTAGCTTGATGCCCCAGTAATAAAAAAAGTGAAACATTCTTACTCAGATGGAAAGTGATTGTGGGAAATGAAGCTCCTGACTACAGGACTGCAATTAACTATTTGTGCCAAGCCAGACATACTGTACAAAAAGAGTTAAGTGTAATTTTCAGGCTGTTTCATAGACATAAATATTCCTTGTGAGTGTGAAACTGGCTTTCTAGATGAAAAGAAGCGGATAGGGAGGAGCAAGCTCCTAACTGCAGGACTGCAATTAGATATGCACACCAAGCTGGACATCCTCTAAAAAAATTAGTTAATGGAAATTTGCAGGCTATTTCCTTTACAAAAATATTCCTTGTGTGTGTGAAACTGGCTTTCTAGATGGGAAGAAGCAGATAGGCAGGAGGAAGCTCCTGTCAGCAGGGCTGCAATTAGCTATGTGCACCAAGCTGGAAATCCTCTACAAAAATGCTTTAATGGAAATTTTCAGGCTATTTCCTGGACAAAAATAGTCCTTGTGAGGGAGTGTCAAACTGCCTTTCTAGATGGGAAAAAGTAGATAGGTAGGATGAAGCTCCTGACTTCAGGACAGCAATTAGTTATGCGCACCAAGCTGGACAGCCTCTAAAAATTAGTTCATCTAAATTTTCAGTCTACTAGGATGCATATGCATAAAGGAGGGAGTGTATGATATAAGGCCTAAGTGCATACACTACTCAGCGCTGGATGTATAACTTCAATACAACAGAGTGACTGATTGATTCAACGCAGTCAATATAAATAAATGTAAATATCTATATCAATCAATAAATAGATAAGCAGCTGTTTAAAATAAACAAAATATATAAAAGAGGATAGTAAAAAATCTGACAGAGATTCCTGTAAAATAAAATACTATAACAGCGCTAAAAGCAATATGACATTTAAAAGATGATAAAATCTTTCTGTGATCAGTCCACAAGTCATATAATAAGGTAAAGAAATCGTGCAGCAGAGGTAGTTCTTATTTGGTGTATCTGATAGATATAGTGCACAGTTCAGCCAGATAAATGGGTGACTTTTCATGTGGTTTGAAATATTCCAGATGTGTATCCAAGCACCACTCTAATCCCTCTAGGTCAATCCACCACGTGAGGCACGCTCACCTCAGGGGGTTAAACTCACCAGAGGTATGAATCAAACAGGCCTTGATACCATCATCATGGTAAAACCGCACATGGTACGTCGAATATCCAGAATACAGTGTCAAAAGATCGCTTCCTCAGCATAAGAATCACCAGAGTATTGATAACAAATCACCAGGACTTCAAGGGTTAAACAGCTCACAATGGTATGTCATAAAAATGAAGAGAATGGCATATATAGTGTAATTCCATTTAATTGAATATTTAAAACAAATTCCCTTACAATCCCCAATGGTAATCAGCGTACATTTAGATTTCTTTAAAAATGGCATATAGAAAGGTGTCACTTGCGTGTGTTAGTAGAGGCAATTCTCCAAAGTGTCCATAGAGGCAGCAGCCAATTCCTCCAGAAGCAGCCTGTGTATCTCCTGCTGACACAGGCTTCACTTCCGGTCGGTGGTTAGCGGCGGTGGAGCGCACACGTGACTTCCGGTCGAACGTCGTGTAGGCCACGCCCTGACGCGTTTCGTCACTTCCTGACTTCAACAGAGGGCGTGGCTACACGGCGTTCTATCATGTATAAGTACTCCCACTGACCAGCCATCTAGCCAATCAGGGGTCTCAAAAAACGGACAGTTTAAAATGGCAATCACAAGACTTGATTCTATGCATCCCAGTGACAGGAAATAGATACATACACCGCCATATACAATGTTTAGTATTGGTGCAAAATGTCATTACATTCATCTGAAGACTGTCAACGTTATTTAAATAACAAACAATGGAAACAATTACTAAAATAGGCAGAAATGCGGTTACATATTTGATACATTAATGGTGGCGAAAAATGTTTTTTAAGTATTAATTGCTTTGTATATACTTTTTAAATAATTAATATTTTGTTTAAATACATTGTCGTACGGTGCCTAAAAAGTCCAAGTCCCCCTTTTTCTCTTTAATAAATTTTTAGTCTGTTTCCTGGACAAAAATAGTCCTTGTGAGTGAGTGTGAAACTGGCTTTCTAGATTGGAAGAAGCAGATAGGAAGGATGGAGCTCCTAAATGAGGCACTGCAATTAGATATGCACACCAAGCTGGAAATCCTCTATGAAATCAGTTAATATAGATTTTCAGTCTTTTTCATGGACAAAAATAGTCCTTGTGAGTGAGTGTGAAACTGGCTTTCTAGATGGTAAGAAGCAGATAGGCAGGATGGAGCTCCAGACTGCAGGACAGCAATTTGTTATGCGCACCAAGCTGGACATCCTCTAAAAATGAGTTAATATAGCTTTTCAGTCTGTTTCCTGGAAAAAAATAGTCCTTGTGAGTGAGTGTGACACTGTCTTTCTAGACGGGAAGAAGCAGATAGGAAGGATGGAGCTCCTAAATGGGGCACTGCAATTAGATATGCTGACCAAACTGGACATCTATAAAATGAGTTAATGGAAATTTTCAGGCTATTTCCTGGACAAAAATAGTCCTTGTGAGGGAGTGTGAAACTAGCTTTCCAAATGGGAAGAAGTACATAGGGAGAATGGAGCTCCTGACTGCAGGACAGCAATTAGTTTTGTGCACCAAGCTGGACATCCTCTAAAAATTAGACCTTGTGAGGGAGTGTAAAACTAGCTTTCTAGATGGGAAGAAGTAGATAGGGAGGATGGAGCTCCTAAATGTGGGACTGCAATTAGATATGCGCACCAAGCTGGACATCCTCTAAAAAAAGAGTTCATGTAAATTTTTAGGCTATTTCCTGGACAAAAATAATCCTTGTTAGTGTGTATGAAACTGGCTTTCTACATGTGAAGAAGTAGATAGGGAGGATGGGGCTGCTGACTGCTGGACAGCAATTAGTTATGCGCACCAAGCTGGAATTCCTCTAAAAACTTGTTAATATACATTTTCTGTCTGTTTCCTGTACAAAAATAGACCTTGTGAGTGAGTGTGAAACTGGCTTCCTGAGGAGGATGGAGGCGGGGGCGTGACCAGATGTGGGAGAGTGAGTGAGGAGTGAGTGAGGCGTCTCGTCTCCCTCCTACCCCCCGTTCTTTCTATTGAATTAAATGCCGGCGCCTATTTGAACTCACCGACACCTGTGATACACCTGTGATACTGAGCGGAGCTGAAGCCGAAGCTGAGAGTTTCTTTGTGTGAGAGGCGGTCGGGCTGTGACGAGCCCAGCATACTACTCAGCATACTATTCTGAGTGACGGTCTGACTACCCCCAGCGTCTGGGTCTCCACAAGCGCGAACCCCACAGACCGCTCCAGGAGGAGGCGGGGAGGGGTGTGAGAGACTCCTGCTGTCTCCCCCCTGGGAAGGGAGATCTGCCGGCTTGCGAGCAATAGGCAAGCCCTCCGAACGCTGGATGCTGAAGAGCTTCAATTACCTCGCCAGTGGGCGCACAGCCTGTACCCCGAAGTATAAGTGTGACAGGCTACTGAACTGTGAGTAATTTAAACCCCCTAAAAAGTCTTTGGATTAACACGGGGAGTTTTTAGCCACCACACGCAGCCTGGGGATACTTACTCTTCATCCAGCAGTCAAGGAGACCTGATAGTCGGCTGATTACTGACCAGTGTATCCGGACGGACATAAGGGGGGGCTTGCGGACTGGTTTGGAATATTACTCACACTATAGTCTTATGGCACAAATCGTGATCTGAGGGGAGAGTACACAGCAGACGTTTGGGGAATCTGTGAGAGGGATTCCCTCTTTTTTTTTTTTTTTTTTTCCGGCAAAAGCTATCTGGAAGCCACGCACGGTTGATTGTTGGAGGTTCCCCTTATACACTTATAAAACGTGGCTGGTCATATTTAGGGATGAATTCAGCAACGCATGTAGTGCAAGGGGCTGGCTCCATACTTTCCATTTCCTCTTTTTTTGTGTTCTTTCCCTCCTATTAGCTTGCTAGGTCATTTCAGAATGTCCAAATGTGCGTTCCTTTTTTGGGGGGGGGGGGGGGGTGGGGATTTGGAATCCACTTACAATATGCTTTTATCATTTTTGTGGCCCCCAAGCTCCGCAGAGTGTAAGGATGAGCTCAGTTTTTTTTTAATCAATATATATTCTCTTATCCCCTGACAAATCCCTAAGTGCTTCTCACTGTAAGGATGAGCTGGGGCGTGTTGCTGGGGCGTCTTCCAAAGCCTGTTGGGAAGCTGACAGCGAGGAGCGCCAATAACAGGCACTGAGCCATTTCCCGGTTCACAGCTGCAGAGCTCTCAGTGTCTCAGTGCCTGTGATTGGCGGCGGTGATTGGCAGCGGCACTGCACGCTATCAGCATCCTAGCGGGCTCAGGCACATCGACTTGCGAACACGCCCGAGGTCATCCTTGCAGTGAGAGGCGCTCTGGCATTTTTCAGGGGATAATAAGATAAGTCACCTAATCAACTAGCATTTCAATGTTATTTTATCTTTCCTATGGGCTGCCAATAGTGTTAAGTAAGGAGGGTCTGGCCAAACTAGCACACATTATTGAGCCATTTGGCAATCAATGAAGTGCAGAGGGTTACCTGTCCAACCCCCCCCCCCCCCAAACCCCTAGTTATTGTCAATGGCCCCTCAGAAGTGGGGGGATTGATGGGGGGTGAGTCACCTGCTAGGGGGACCCTCTACTTTGCGTTGCAAATACTTTCCAGCTTAAAATGTAAAAGTCTGAACTTGTTCCAAGATGTTTAGTGTCTAATCTGCTTGCAATGTTTATGTGCAAAGTGACTAATTTTTTTTTCTTGTTTCAATCCACAGTTCCCTTCCATGCCACAGGAATGGCAGACTGTGGCCTCCCACTTTGCCAGCCGTTGGGACTTTCCTAACTGCGGAGGTGCAATTGATGGGAAACACGTCCGCATCGTCCCACCCCCCAACTCGGGGTCCTACTATTATAATTACAAGGGGTTTAATAGTGTAGTGATGTTGGCGGTGGTGTCGGCGACATACGAGTTTTTGTATGTGGGCGTGGGGATGAACGGCCGGATCTCGGATGGTGGTGCCATTGCGCACACAGAGTTCTACTGGCGTCTCCAAAGTGGCAGTCTGTGCTTGCCACCTCCAGAGGAGAATGCTGAAGGACTCCCCTTCGTCTTTGTCGCAGATGAAGCGTTTGCGTTGACTCCCCATCTGATGAGGCCCTTCCCGATGAGGACCCTCACCCCAGACCAGAGGGTCTTCAATTACAGGCTGTCGAGAGCCCGCAGAGTGGTGGAGAACACCTTTGGGATCCTGGCCAGCCGCGTCCGCCTGTTTTTGAAGGCTATTAACTTGGCAGAATACAAACTCAACCAAATAGTTCTTGCCTGTTGCATATTGCACAACTTTTTGAAAAGACACAACACCAACTATGTGGTGACCGTTGGCCCAGATGTTGAGGGCCCTTCCAATGCCGACCTCACAGCCCTTCAAGCGGCACGTCCAGGCTTGTCCCCTCTAAATGCCCGCGCGGCATACTACTTTGTGGGTAGGGGGGCCATTGCTCTGCCTGACGATGTGTGAGAGGCATTTTTAAATAAATATATTTTTTTACCAAACCTATGTTTTCTGGTCATTTCCATATTCTTATTTTTTTTTTTTTCTTTATTTATTTTTCCATCGATAAACAACATTTACATCCCATTACAATATTTGACAGAGTAAAAAGAATCTTATATGCTTACATATTGTTCTGACATACACACCTACCCCTTTAATAAGATACTATCCATACACCCTGAACTTAGAAAGAGGGAGCCGGTCCCCAAGGAGGCACTTCGCACAGATGGTCCCAAATCGATGTCCCCCCCTATCTCTACTACATTTCCCCCCCACCCCCTCCCTCCCCTCCCACCCCCCCCCACCCCGCTCTACCCTACCCTTACTTTATCTGTATCCGGTGTACTCCCTCTATCCAAGGTCTCCACATCCTGTCAAATTCCTTTATATTATGTCTCCTTGTATACGCGGCTCTCTCCTTCGGGAGGGTTTCATTCACTGTATCAATCCAGTTTTTTACTGTGGGTGGTACCTGTGATTGCCATCTCATCATTATCATCTTCCTGGCTTGATATATGCCCCTTAATATTGCCACCGTTGTGCTTTTCGTTTCTCCCTGTTCCTGCCTATACCCCAGAATGCAAAGTTTAACTTCATTTTCCAGTTCCTTTTTAAATATTTCCTTCAGTACTTCTATCACCCCTTCCCAATACCGAAAGAGCTTGGGGCATCTCCACAACATGTGGATAAGATCCCCCGACCCCTGGCACCTTGGGCAACTGTCATCGGATCTTTTACCAAACTTGCATAACCTCTTTGGGGTGTAATACGCTCTATTTAATAGCATTAAATGCGAAAATCTCTGTGCGGGCGAGACTGATATCATCGGGCTTAGTTCCAATATTCTCTTCCATTGTCCCTGAGGTATAGCCCCTATATCCTGTTCCCATTTTTCTTTTACTTCCGGTAGCTTTTCTTCTCCTGAAGTTTCTCTATTCAGTAGTTTGTATATTACTGAGATTAATCCTTTAGTGGTCTTAGCTCCCCGATACGTTGTACCACTGGTAGATCCTCCCATATCAGAGGCTGGTTTCTAAACTGGGCTTCTAGAGCATGATTAATTTGGAGGTACTTAAAATATGTATTCTGGGGAATATTAAATTCCCTTTTAAGCACCTCAAAGTTTTTGATAGCCTGACCCTCATAAAGTTGACTCACTCTTTTTATTCCCCTATTTTCCCACTCCTTGATTTTTCCCATTGTGCTTAATTCCTGTAGGTTACTATTATTCCAGATTGGGTTATATATGTTAATCTCTCTATATTTCAACTTTTTTTTTACAGCTTTCCATATTTTACTGACCATTTTTATTGTTGGATTTTTAAATCTAAATGACCCTGCCTCTAGGGTCTCTATTATAGTCTCATGCAGGGCGCCCGTTAAAATAATTTTTCCATTAGGCGACCCACCCTCCTGGGCACAGCATCCGGCTAGTTGTTGTAGTTGAGAGGCCAAGTAATACATCTCGGGATTGGGCAATGCGAGTCCCCCTTCCCCCATCGGGAGCTGCAATGTACGGAGTCGTATCCTTGCCTGTCCCCCCTTCCATACCAGTTCCCTAAAGAGGCTCTCTACCTTGTTAAACCATTTTCTTGGGATCCATGTGGGAGCGTTGTGAAGCACATACAACAGCTGTGGTAGCCAGATAATTTTTATCAATGAGCATCTACCAGCTCTGGACAATGGAAGATATTTCCAAATTGTAATTTTCTCCTTAAATTTCCCCAGTAATGGTATTAAATTACTATGCACATATTGATTGGGGTCTCTTGTTATCCTAATCCCTAGGTATTTAAGGGAGTCTACAACTGCTAGTTTAGGGCTATCCCATGTCCTCCCTTCCCTCATCTTAACTATCGGAAAGAGCTCTGACTTTGCCCAATTGATTTCTAGGCCCGTAAAACTACCAAACCTCTCCACAACTTTCATTGCTTCCTCCAGCGAGTGATCCATGTCTCCCAGAAAGAGCAATATATCATCAGCATATAATGCTATACGTTCCTCTCCTGAGCTCCTGCAGAATCCTGTAATGTCCGAGCTCTTTCTAATATGCTCCGCAAGGGGCTCCATTGCTAGCGCAAAAAGTAAGGGTGACAATGGGCACCCCTGCCTAGTTCCCCTTTCCAATTTTATTTGATTTGAGAGTCTATTATTTATTTTTAGTCTGGCTACCGGTCTATCGTAGAGCATTTTAATCCACCCCATCAGTGTAGGCCCAAAACCAAATTCTTCCAAAATCCGCCAAATATACTCCCAGTCTATAGTCAAAGGCTTTAGTCACGTCCAATGACAATATTGCCTTCAGCCCTTCGTTGTCTGTTGGTGTTTGTAAATTTAAAAAAGCTCTTCTTATATTTGTACTGGTTGATCTGTTTGTTATAAACCCTGACTGGTCTGGGTGGACTAATTTTGGGATGACTTTGTCTATTCTGGCTGCAATGACTTTTGCTAAAATTTTAGCATCGGCACATAAAAGGGAGATTGGCCTATATGACGCAACATCTAGGGGGTCCTTCCCTTCCTTATGGAGTACTATAATGGTTGCTTCTCTCATTGAGTCAGGGAGATATCCCACCTCCATCGCCCCCCCTAATGTTTTTAATAATTCTGGCAGCAGAATATCCCCATAGTGTTTATACGTTTCAGTTGGTAGACCATCCGGGCCTGGTGACTTTTGGTTTGCCATATCGGCCACTGCCTGTTGTACTTCAAGGAGTGTTATTGGGGTATCCAGCCCATCCCTTTCCTCTTGTGTTATTTTGGGAAGGACTAAATTCCCCAAAAACCTCTCCATTGTTGTTCTCCCTGCTCCCTTTACTCGTGCGGAATATAAGCTTTTGTAAAATTCCTCGAAACTTTCCACTATACTCTTAGGGTTCGAGGTTACCCCCCCCCCCCCTCTGATCCGGATGGCTAGTACGTTTCTGGGAGCCTGGTTCGCCCTTACCACCTGAGCCAACATTCTCCCCACCATTTCCCCTTCCATAAAAGCCTCCTGTCGTTGCAGCAGTTGTTTAGTCTCCACTCTCTGTATTACACATAGTTTGTACTCCTGTTGTTTCTTCAGCCATTCTTCTTTCCCCTCCCTAGTTGGAGCTAGTATATAGTTATCCTCAGCTGCAACCACTTCTCTCCTTTTTTTTTCTTCCTGTGCTCTTACCACCTTATTGTACTTCGCCACCTGCTGGATTAACAATCCCCTCAGAAAGGCATTGAGGGTATCCCATAGAATCCCTGACTCTGCTGTGTTTACATTAAATTCAATAAATTCTCTCAGTATTGGTGGGATAGTATCTGTACTTCTAAGTATCTCAAACCAGCACGGGTTAATTTTCCACCCCCTCTGTATTTCCTCCATCCCTATTTTAAACGTAAACGTGAGGGGGGAATGTTCCGAGATCCCTCTTGACCAATACTTAACCTCTTCCACCAGCTCCAGTGCCTTATCATTTCCCATAGCCATGTCAATTCTGGAGAGTGTGGAATGCGTGGCCGACCAGCAAGAAAATTGCTGAACGCCAGGGTTCCGCACCCTCCAGAAATCTATCCAGCCCACCTTCTCCATAAACCGACTCAACTGCCCCTTCTTCATAGTTTCCAATGTATTCTGAGCTGGAAATCTATCCAGATTCTGATCTAATACTTGATTAAAGTCACCTGTTATTATAGTTGGTATTCCCTGTTTATCAAGCAAGAACTCATTTAATTTAAGCATAATATCCATTTTAAATGGGGGGGGGGGACATATACATTTGCTACTACCATCCCTCTATCTTCAATTTGACAGCAAAGAAAAACATACCGACCCATTTCGTCTATACTGGCTTGCGTGCAGGAAAAATTCACTTCTTTCTTCACCATTATACTAACCCCTCTACTATATGAGCTATGAACCGAGTGATACTGATATTGGTATCCCCTACTTTGTCTTTGTAGTTGTTGAGCTGCATCCTTTGTTAAATGGGTTTCCTGCAGGCAAACCAGATCGACACCATAATTCCTCATCATAGAAAACACTACTGCCCTCTTACCTGCCGTGCCCAACCCCCTTATATTCCATGACCCTATTCTTAGTGTTTTAGGTTGCATCTATTTTCACCCAGTATCTATATTTCTTCAACGAGTGGTGCTTTATCTCTAAAAAAATGTTTACCCCCTTTATTCTAGTGATACCCCATTTCAAAACTCTTTGTGTCTCACTTTTTTCTTCCCTCTGTTGTATGTCTGCCTTAATTCTCCTTATTATATCAATGAATGTGCCCTTTTTTATTTGACCCTTTACACACCTTTGACCTTTGTCAGTGCCGGTTATTTTATCAGTGTTTGTGTCCTTATTTGCCTGTCCCTTTACCCATCTTTGACCTTTATTGATACCAATACTTCCCCCCCCCCCCCTTATTATCTCTTCGGCTCCTGTTCTCAATCTCCTCCAGCTTAGCTGCTTGTCTGAGTATCTGCTCTTTCATATTCTTCATCTCTTTGAATAGAGGTAACACATCATCTTCTACCTGGTTGATCCTTCCTTCCAGCTCTGTGGTTCTCTCTGATATCTTTTGCACATCCTGTCTTACCAATACTAGATCATTTTTGACACCCTTCATCTGTTCACATAGCTCTTTAAGGGACTCATTGGAAGTTTTTACCGCCTTAAGCACGTCCATTAGTGTAGGTTCTTTCTCCAAAAGTGTATTAGGCCCAGCTGCAGTATCCGTTGTTTCTATATTTATTTTTAGGGTTTGATCAGGCTGGGCCGAGTTTTTACTTCCCTGTGCCTTTGTCCCCTGGACACGTGGCGTTAAGACAGTTGATTGACTCTGCCCTTGGCTTTTGCGATCTCCTGCACTTCCTTGTTGCGCCTTTGGTTGGGTCCCTTTCTTTGGGGGGGACTGCAGGGGGAGTTGCCCAGGTGTATGTGCAAATTGCTCTAATCTCCCTGCCGCAGCCATGCCTACTTGTTGGGGTTTTTTGTCTTTTGCAGAACGCAGTTGCTGCATTTTCCACCCTCCTTTATTTTTGGGTAAACGAATTTACAAATGTAAACTGGAAGTCCTTATGGGTATACCCTTCTCCCTCCTACACCCTTTATACACCTTTAAGCTTCCAGAAGAGACAGGTCTGTGAACTCAACTTGCCAGTAAAAGGTTAAAGCTTCTAAAACGTAAATGCCTTTTTTTTCTTTTTTACTAAGCAGCAACGGATAGCGGCTGATTACCGCCAGGTATTAATATGATAAGGTATCAGGATTCCACCACTTTGCAACAGAAAATCTATTTATGATAGCTCATTACAGTTTTTCAGTATTTCAGTGTTTTTAGATCATCAATAGCGTATAAAGAGGTAGCGGGGGGAGAGAAAAAAAAAAAAAAAGGCAGCAAAGAGAAAGACCAAGCAGCAAAAAAAATCTTTTCATAGATTCATGAACTTTGCGATCTGGCTGGTTCACTCAAAGTCCCCTTGATTTCAGCAGCAGTACTCACTGCTTGAGCCTTGATTGCCAAAGAGAAGGAGGCCTGGTGTTGTCCCTAGAAACCCTGATTCCATGAACACACAGGTGACTGCAAGTCTAGCCTTGTATCTGACATACCCAAAGGCATATATCAGGGAGAAGCAATACCTCTGCAGCAGAATCCAAATCGCCCAGTGCCGCCTAGTATCAGTCCTCTGGTAAACTTTTGCAGTTTCCCCTTCCTTCTTCCTTTCTCTCCCCCCCCCTCAGCGTCCAGTGCCCGAGGGCGCTCCACTGCAATAGCCAAAAAAAAAAAGGAGAGGAACCCAGCAGTAGCTTGTCCAGCAAAGGAGAAAAATAAAGAACAAGACAGAAGGAGAGAAGCGTCCGGATAAGCAGCAAGCAGGGAGACCTATATCAGCAGCAGCGGCTTTCTCATACAGTTCTAAGCAGAGGCAGGGTAACCTTATCTGTATGTAAAGTTTTAGTATGCCGTTTTTACTTTACCGCCTCCTTGCTGCCACATAGCTCCTGGGGGAAAGCATAGTGCTTCAGTCCAACCTCGTGTCTCCTTCCCGTCCGTGCTTGTGTCCTTGTCCTCCAGCTTTCACTCTGCAGCAAAGGATATCACTCAGCCGGCTTCATTAGGGCATTGACCTCCACAGGGCTCCAGCCGTCTCATCCCCTTCGCTTCCTTTCCGTGCAGGACACAGCAACAAACGGCCACAAGCAGAAGACTGTGAGAAGGTAGTTCACCCAGCGTATTCAGCGTGGGGGGGAAGAGGCAGCCCGTAGCATACCATAGCCTCTCATGACGGCTTCATCCAGAAGCTAGAGGGGGAGGGGGAGGGGGATCGCACAGCAGCGTTCCTTCTCACACCAGCACGCCGTACATCTCCTCAACACCCAGCCCTCTCTCTCACTCCTCTCTCCTCACATCCGGTCACTCCCCTTGGTCATTTCCATATTCTAGCTTATTTGAGATATACATTTTTGCCCTTTAGCTTCAACAGTGGTAATGCACTTTCTGGGCAAAAGTAGGTAACAGTCTCTTCTTCCCAAAAAGATTCTTCTCATGTTGTGTGTTTGATACCTAATCTTTTGTCTAGAGAAGGTTTGTAGTGCATAACTGACACCCAAAATACTCCTTTTCATCACCATGACAGAAATGTGTGTATTCCCAAAAATGTTGTGCTACGTGTTTTCTTACAAATCACTGTGGGTGTCATTTACATAAGTCAAATCCACTATGCTCTACAAGTGCAGTGCAAAAGTGCCCTTGAAAATACACTTGCAGTGCAAACTGGAATTGCCTTTAGTAAATAACACCCATTGCCCCCAAAACCCTTTACATTTGACCCACATAATGCTTTTCTGTTTTTCAATAAGGAAGCCACACATTTAGAAAATTAAAAAAGTTTACTTGCAACACATTCACAAGTGCGTTTACAAACTTCTTGCCAAAACTGACAAGATCTTGGTTCTTTACAACATTGTTTACAAACATTCCGCATTTGGTAAAACCAGGCATGGAGCAAAACAGAACATAGGAACTCGGAAAGTTCAACTTTCTAAAGTGAAGACAAGATCAGACATGACTATATGTTCAAAGTGTGTTTGATCTTGCCTTCATCACATGGGGGGTCACCCCTGGAAACTGGAAATTTAGAACATGCACACAATTTGGGTCTGAAAATGGTCATTAGATGGTAAAACACATGCCTAGAATCTTCAAAAGTGCCATTTTCCATCATGGGGAAGAATGGACGTTTTTTGGGGGTGCAACCCCTTCACCACAACCACTTTAGTAGTTCGTAAAGTGGTTGCACCCCCAAAAAAACGTTGTCATTCATCCACCATGATGGGAGCTAGCACATGTGGACACGATGTGTGCATGTTCCAAATTTCACACAGTTCTTAAGTTGCAAATGTGGTCAGAAACAGCCACAAATGTGTGTTAATTACTTGGTGCGTTTTCAGATTTTTCCTAAAACATCAATGATGTTCTTCAATTTTTGTTGAACATCATTGATGTTTTGCTTTATGTCATCTAGATCTCGATTGCAGACCATTATCTCCCCGATGAGTACGTGGGCACTCTCTGTGGTAAAGTGCGATTCTTCTTCCACAACATCCACGTCACCTAAAAACAACCAAAAAAACTAAAATGTGTTGTGGAAATGAGGCAGGCATACATTGATTAGCTTACCAGTAGCTGTGTTCTCCCACACTCACTTGTTGTGGTGACAAGTTCTTCAATTTCTATGATCTCTCCTTCCTCCTCCTCCTCCTCTGCTTCTGGTCTTTCCCCTTATTTGGGAGGTGTTGGTTTTGTGGTTTCCTCAGACGTACCGAGTTTTCGCTCCCCTGAGAATGTACAAAAGGAAGATTTAGCAACACAATCTATTGAGGGCAGAAATAGGAAATGACAAACATTGCTTGAAAGTGAGGGACAATATTTTTGTTAGGCCAGTTACAAATGACAACAACATGAATGTAGTCACTTTGTAAAGGTGCTAAACGTACTAGCTTTTTGGTAGAAGTTTGTCTGATGGAGACCCCCCTCTAGTATCCACTGGAGCACATGTGTGGAAAAGCCTAATAAAAAGTGGGTTTGGGTGGCCCAGCACTAGTGCTCTAGAGTCCAGATGGGTAAACAGCTACTGGGTGACCTCTCCTTTACATTGGCTTGACATTCTTGATGACATTTCTAGTGAGAACAAACTTCCTTTCCCCAAAAAAAACACCAAACATCGTATTATAAGTGGCCGAACGATCGAGGTTGAGTACGATCGAATGGACACACACGAAAATGACAGTGGCAGAAAGATCGAGGTTGAGTACGATCAAATGCACAGCTACAACCTAAAAATACAAACACATGGAGCAGTATGCAAGCAAGAAATCAAACACACAACACAACTACTTACTTTTTTGAAGAACTCGCTTGATCTTTCTGTACTGATCGGGCTCCCTCAGTTTCAGGTCTGACCAGCTTTTTCTCAGTTGCTCCTTGGATCGTTGTACCCCAAAATGATTGTACAGCCTCCTCACAACTTTAGACATGATCTTGGCCTTGCGGACATTGGGGTTGAGGTAAGGCCCATACTTCCTATCATAGTCGCTCCTCTTTAATATGTCCACCATCTCCAACATTTCTCCAAATGACATATTGGAGGCCTTGAATTTCAGGCTCCGGGATCGGGACGTTTCTGCCTCCGGCCTTTCCTCGTCCTCCTCCTCGTTGCTGCAATATTTCGGGCGCATCTGCTGTGTCCCCACCATGTGCTCTCCCCAATGCGCCGTAAAGAGAAGGGGTGGGGAATAGACGAGAAAGATCGTCAGGGGCGGGCGGAGTTTGACGCATGCGCACTGTATATAAAACGTCACACGCCTGTGTCGTAGCCACGATCTGTGAGACGAGGGGAGAGAAAGCTCACGCACGAGACGATCGCTATAACGAAGGTACAATTTGACGTTGGTACATAACTAGCCTAGACAGATTAGACCTTGAGGCTTCTTTATGGAGAAGATTAGGAGAGTTTTGCCTGACATTATTTATAGTGTTTTGTGTGGTGTTGTGTCTTGCAGAGATTATGCAGGGATTCAACGACGTGAGTTTTCTCCCCCTGTTCATTGATAAATACAGGGAAATTCCCCTTTTATGGCAGGGCAAACACCCCCATTACGGCCACAAAGCAAAGAGGTACGCAGCCATGCTGAAACTTTTGGAATTTGTAAAGCCAAGGTTCCCCACGGCAACTGTTGGTAAGTTAAGACAGAAAATTGGCAGCCTGAGGAGTGCGTATATCAGGGAGTGCAAGAAGGTCCTGAAGTCCCAAGAATCTGGAGCTGCAGCAGATGAGGTCTATGCCTCCAAGCTCTGGTACTATGACAGCCTCCATTTTCTCAAAGACCAGACTGATGTCACGGAGTCACTCTCGCCTCCTCCTTCCACGCTTCCTTGCGCGCAGGCCACCCCTGATGAGGCTTCCGAGGAGCAACCTGGGCCTTCCAGTCTGGAAGAGGTGGAGGAGCCCAGCTTGAGCCAGGTATAGTAGTTTGGGAACCAATTTTGTGAAAAATAAATGATGTTCAGTTAATTCTGGATCCTCAATTGCTTAGTTCCTAACGTGTTTGACATATCAACGGACAGTAGTGTTGGAGACATTTGGGGCAAGAATATAAACTGCAGGGCTGAGAATTGTATGGTTTTCTATTTGTAACCATTTTGCAACAGTCACTAGATGAAAATTGTGTGTGTTTGATGAACAAATAACTCAAACTATGTCCCTTTTTCATACACAGGAAGACCTCAGCCAGGAGGAGGCTGTGGAATGTGGCAGTCAGGAGGAGGAAGGGGTTAGTGGCAGCCAAGAGGTGGGTAGTGGCAGCCAAGAGGGGGGTAGGCCTAGGAGCCTGACTGACTCCCAAGTCCCTCCCCTCCGCCTTCCCTACAAAAGGGCGAGAAGGGGGGGGTGAGGCGGGAGAGTCAGCGCTCCGGATGATCAGAGAGGCTTCAGCCTCCCTACATGCCACACCCACCGACGAGGAGACCTTTGGCTCCGTGGTTGCCACGAAAATGATGGCTATGGAGGCGGGGCAACGCAACATGTGTGAGGATGTCATCCTCAAAGTCCTAAATAAGGGGATGGCTGGGGGGATGACCCCACTCACACATGTTTGCGAAAGTCACCTTGCTCCGCCTCCTCCTCCTCCTTCTGCCACCCCACCAGCACCACAGCCACAGCGTGCAAGGAAGCGTGGAAGGAAGACAAGAGAGTGACGACCTGGATTCAGTCTGGTCTGAGAGAAGATGGAGCCTCTCGTAGTACCAGAGCTTGGGGACCTAGATGGCATCTGCTGCAGTTCCGGATGTTTTGGACTTCAGGACCAGATAGCACTCCCTTATTATTTAGATACGTACTCCTCAGGCCCCCAATTTTAGACGCTTCAAAAATTATGGTTGCCGTGGGGGTCCAAGGCTTTGCAAATTCCCCAAGTTTCTCCATCTCCATTCTTCTTAAAATATGTATTCCAAAAAAAATACAAAAATGACAAATCATCCAAAAAATATAACAAACATTCTTTTACGATCTGAGGAAAAATAAACATGTAGTCTAGAAATCCTGAAAACTAATAAAGAACTAAGTTTGTGAGAAGTGCGGGTGAATAGGAGCAGCTAAAACATGTCATTCTTCTTGCATTGTAAAGAAAAAGAGAATGCGCTGCATTAAAGACATTTTAACATTGCAGCGTGACGAATGTGCTGTGTCGATTAGGAAAGGTAGTTTTACCTGACCGAGCACTTCCGTCACAGAATTTCTTCTGAGCATGCGTAGCACTTTGTCCGTCGGACTACGCTACACACGATCGGATTTGGTGTGATCGGACTTTGTTGTCGGAAAATCTATCCAGCAGGAGATAGGACTTTGTCCGTCGGACAATCCGACGTACACTGTCCGATGGTGCCTACACACGGTCGGATTTTACGACAACATTGTCCGATAGGACAGAATCCATGGGAAAATCCGACCGTGTGTATGGGGCTTAAAAGTGAGTTAATATAGCTTTTCAGTCTGTTTTCTGGACAAAAAGAGTCCTTGTGAGTGCAAAACTGGCTTTCTAGATGGGAAGAAGTAGAAAGGATGGAGCTCCTAAATAAGGCACTGCGATTAGATATGCTGACCAAACTGGACATCCTCTATAAAATGAATTAATGAAAATTTTAAGGCTATTTCCTGGACAAAAATAGTCCTTGTGAGGGAGTGTGAAACTGGCTTTCTAGATGGGAATAAGTAGATAGGAGGATGGAGCTCCTAAGTGTGGGACTGCAATTAGATATGCGCACCAAGCTGGACATCCTCTATAAAATGAATTAATGGACATTTTCAGGCTATTTTCTTGACAAAAATAGTCATTGTGAGTCAGTGTGAAACTGGATTTCTAGATGGGAAGAAGTAGATACGGAGGATGGAGCTCCTGACTGCAGGACAGCAATTAGTTATGTGCACTAAGCTGAAATTCCTGTAAAAAATTAGTTAATAGTAATTTTCAGTCTGTTTCCTGGACAACAAATAGTCCTTGTGAGTGAGTGTGAAACTGGCTTTCTAGATGGGAAGAAGCAGATAGGAAGGATGGAGCTCCTTACTGCAGGAAAGCAATTAGTTATGTGCACCAAGCTGGACATCCTTTCAAAACTAGTTATTATAAATTTTCAGTCTTCTTCCTGGAGAAAATAGTCCTTGTGAGTGTGTGAAACTGGCATTTAAGCTGTGAAGAAGCAGATAGGAAGGATGGAGCTTCTTATTGCAGGACAGCAATTAGTTAGGCACACCAAGCTGGACATCCTCTAAAAAAAATATTTAATATCAATTTTCAGTCTTCTTCCTGGACAAAAATAATCCTTCTGAGTGAGTGTTAAACTGGCTTTCTAGATGATAAAATGCAGATAGGCAGGATTGAGGTCCTGACTGCAGGACAATTAGTTATGCGCACCAAGCTGGACATCCTCTAAAAATGTGTTCATCTAAATTTTCTGTCTGTTTCCTGGACAAAAATAGTCCTTGTGAGTGAATGTGAAACTGGCTTTCTAGATAGGAATAAGCAGATGGGAAGGATGGAGCTCCTAATTGTGGGAATGCAATTAGATATGCGCACCAAGCTGGACATCCTCTATCAAATGAGTTCATGGAAATTTTCAGGCAATTTCCTGGACAAAAATAGTCCTTGTGAGGCAGTGTGAAACTAGCTTTCTAGATGGGAAGAAGTAGATAGGGAGGATGGAGCTTCTAAATGTGGAACTGCAATTAGATATGTGCACCAAGCTGGAATTCCTCTAAAAACTTGTTAATATACATTTTCTGTCTGTTTCCTGGACAAAAATAGTCCTTGTGAGTGAGTGTGAAACTGTCTTTCTAGATAGGAAGAAGCAGATAGGAAGGATGGAGCTCCTAAATGTGGGTATGCAATTAGATATGCGCACCAAGCTGGACATCCTCTATAAAATGAGTTAATGGAAATTTTCAGGCTATTTCCTGGACAAAAATAGTCCTTGTGAGTGTGTGCGAAACTGGCTTTCTAGATGTGAAGAAGTAGATAGGGAGGATGGTGCTCCTGACTGCAGGACAGCAATTAGTTATGCACACCAAGCTGGACATCCTCTAAAAATGAGTTCATCTTAATTTTCAGTCTGTTTCCTGGACAAAAATAGTCCTTGTGAGTGTGAAACTGGCTTTCTAGATGGGAAGAAGCAGATAGGAAGGATGGAGTTCCTAAGTGTGGGACTGCAATTATATATGAGCACCAAGCTGGACATCCTCTATAAAAAGAAGTTAATGGACATTTTCAGGCTATTTCCTGGACAAAAATAGTCCTTGGGAGTGAGTGTGAAACTGGCTTTCTAGATCAGAAGAAGCAGCTAGGCAGGATGGAGCTCCTGGCTGCAGGACAGAAATTAGTTATGCGCACCAAGCTGGACATCCTCAAAAAAAAATTAGTTAATGGAAATTTTCAGTCCATTTCCTGGACAAAAATCATCCTTGTGGGTGCGAAACTTGCTTTGTAGATGACAAGGAACAGATAGGGGGGATGAAGCTCCTGACCGCAAATAGTTATGCATACTGGACAAAAAAGTGTCCTTGTGATTGTAAAACTGCCTTCCTTGATGGGAAGCAGGTAGAGTGAACGAAGCTTCTGACTAGAGGACTGAAATTACCTACGCTTAGATAGCTGTCTGCACTGTCAAAAAAGAATTGAGTGATACTATAAGGCTGCTTCATTGCGAAATGTTTGGTATTGTGAATGCAAAGCTGCCTCAGTTGATCAGAATCGTGAAAGGAGGATGTAGCTTAAGGGTTTTAGGCCAGCATGCGAGTGAAGGGGAGGCTGGAGGGGAGCCTTGAGTCAAGAGCAGGCAAACAGTGAGGCATGGAGTCAAGAGCAGGCAGGCTGAGGGGCTTTGAGTAAAGTGTAGTCAGCACCGAGAGGCTAGAGTCAACCTTGGAGTCAAGTGCAAGTAGCACCGAGAAGCTAGAGTCAACCTTCGTGTTAAGTGCAGGCAGCAACAATAGGCTAGAGTCAACCTTGGAGTCATGGGCAGACAGCACCAATAAGCTAGAATAAACTGAGAGGCTCCCTGCTACCACTGTGTATTGTGCCAGTTCTGACCTACATAGCCAGTTCGGTTGTTATTTGGGTTGCTGCACTTTCATGTTTCAGTGTCACTTTTATAGTTTATGGTTTACTGGTGTTGGTGTCTGAATTGTGTTATTTGTCCTAATAAACCTCAAATTAACTTCTTTCAGCCTGATTCATGATTTCTTAAGGTACAGCCTACCAATCAGATCATCTTTGCTGGATACGTCCATGTGGTATCCCTGACAGTCGCTAAAGTGCTTGGGTTTTACGTAAAGAAAGTATGGCATCCCTACCCAAGATAGCAGAAAGGGTGCCTGCTGCAGGACATGTGAAATGTTCCTGTTGCTTGACCGTAATAAATGGCCCCATGACAGGAGTAAAGGGATTGGTGGCAAGGTCCCAGGCAGGGCTGCTGTTAGAAATCACGGGGCCCCGTACAGCTTACCTGACAGGGCCCCCCTAAAAAATATCAAAACAATATTTTCGCTAAAAATACACAAAAATCATCATTAGTGGACACAAACACAACATAACTTACAAACTTATGGGGGGAACAGGAGGGTACAGTCGGGGGGGGGGGGGGGGGGGGGCAGGATGGCACGGTACAGCAGTTAGGAGTGTACAGTACAGGGAGCCACAGAATAAGTGGGACAGGAAGGGGTACAGTACGGAGGGGGGCAGGAGGGCACAGTACAGTGGTTAGGAGGGTACAGTACAGGGGAGGGTAAGTGGACACAGTATAGGGGGCAAGACAGTACAGTATAGGGTACAGTGTAGGGGCAGTAACGTATTACACAGATATGGTCTCCTGAAGAAGTGCTGTGCAGGGAAGCTGACATCACAGATTCTGGCAGGGCTGGCACTGGGCTAAATCTACAAATGGAAGAGCAACTTCCCCTCTACTTTCCCCTCCAGAGTTTTTGGCTTTCTTCTGGTGCTTGCTCTGCAGGGGTTAAGGAAGAGCTCCAAGGCGGAACATCTTATTACTGCTGCTGCTTGTGTGGGTGGGATGTGTACTGTGCCAATCACATAGGATGAATAGGAGAAGAGGGTCAGCAGGGATTGGCGCAGTACACATCCCACCCACACAAGCAGCAGCAGTAATAGGATGCTCCACTTTGGGGTTCTTCCTTAACCCTGAAAAAAAGAAGGGGGGAATGGAGATGGGAACCATGGGGTAAGGGAGAACGAGGAGGGGGGTGGAGGTGGGTAGGGGATGGGTAGAGGAGAACTGGAGTGAGACAGGGGGAATTCTGGTCTGCCTAGGGATAAAAAAAGGATTAGATGGGGGTGAAGGGGACTGGGGAGGGGTGGGCATGGGGAATACTGTTGGCTGGTGGGGAATAGCTACAGTATAATAAAAGCAAATAGGATGTCTGTCAGGGAGGTGTGGAGGGTGAGATTCCATTAACTATTAAAGATTCAGTGTTGGGGGTGTGCAGGCTGGGGAATTCTAGCAAGTTATAGTGTTTGTGTATGTGGGGGGGGGGGGGCATAAACCTGTGTGAAGGTGGGGGGTGGTACCTGTGTGAAGGTGGGGGGTGGTACCTGTGTGAAGGTGGGGGGCATACACCTGTGTGAAGGTGAAGTGTCTGCAGAGAAGAAGACTGGGAGGGGAGTGAGGGACTATTGTTTGTAAAGTGTCAGGAAAAGAATGTGTGGATGGCTGGAGACTAGGCTGAAAATTAGCAAGCAGCGAGGGTTAACATCTGGGAGACGAGCAGTGTGACAGGCAGAGACTGATGGGTGACCTGTGTGAGGATGATAGGAAAGCAGGACAGTGGCTGAGGTGGGGAGGAAGATGCCGGGAGGGAGAGAGACATTAGGGCAGCTGGACACAATATACATTACAGCACTGACCAGTAGAAAAGAGCCAGCCAAAGCGAGGGGAACTTGTAACAAGAGGACCGCAGGGAGCAGTGGGAGGAAACTTCTAGGCCCCCCCATGCACCAAGGACCCCTGGGCAGTTCTCAGAGGTGCCTGTGTCTTAAGAGCCTGTGTCTTAAGGGGCCATAAACTACATATCCACCGACACTTCCTCCGCTCTCAGTGTCCTAGCACTGCATCTAGCAGCTGAAAACCGACAGGAGGGAGAGAAATCGGCTTTCAGCTGCTAGATGAATACTTTCTGTCTCCCTGTCCGGGTCCCTGTGTGTGCGCGGGCCCCGTACAGAAGGACCGGTGGTCCCCCCCTATCAGCGGCCCTGGTCCCAGGTGCCAGAGGTCAGGGGGCCTTTCATGGTGTCTCGGCACTGAAGGTTCCTGATTAGCTAATCTTCTGAATGTGGGGAATGTAGATCCTCACTCCACGCCAGGAACCTCAAGGCTGCATGGCAATAGTGCTGATCACAAAGCTACTTTATTGCCCCAAATCATTAATCGTTTTTGGTTCTGGCAGAGATAAAATATTTTCGAGTTTTCTGGCTTTCAAGATATAATCGCTTTTTTTTTTTATTTATTTTTTTGGTGACAGGTTCTCTTTAATGTCCCATTCATTACAAGTACTATTTAAAAATGTTCCTATACATGACATGTTCTCTTTATTCACACACGCATGACATAATATATCTATACACTATATGTATACTCTCCCACACATGATTTCTCCTGTTCATATCATTCCAATACAATATAGTTTACTTTTATTCTAAAATTAATCATAGTTATTCTTTATACTTCCGTACTCAATATATCTTCATGTACAGGTGACATCCGCAAGCGGTCGGCAAACAGTTTTCATCTTCTGTAAGTATGAAATAAAAGAGATATGTGTGTGTGTATGTGTGTATGTATGTATGTATGTATGTAAATGTAGCGGGGTCGTACCCCTTTTACTGGGAAAGACTACATCCCCCATAATCCCCCAGGCTCCCGGGCTGCTTGTTTCCGCCCGAGAGGCTGCTGGGGGAGGTTATAAAAAGGAAGAGCGGAGACCGCCTCTTCCTCTTGGGACACTTCCTCTTCTGAGGCCGGACAGGACTGGCCTGCCTCTGCTGACAGAGCGTGTGACGCGGAGACTGCAGCCAGCGGAGACACCTGTGCGGACCGGAGCTGAAGGCCTGAAGCCTGGGCCTTGCAGCAGATGGAGTGAGACTCTTCTACCTCAGAGTCAGCAGCAGTGGAGCGGAGACTCTTCCCTACAGACGATCGGTCGGAGCTGAGGACCGGAGCGCAGGGGCTGTGACTGAAGAGACCAGAGCCGCCATTAGAGGGACCGGAGCGAAGGGACGGTACCCCAGGATTGGTGAGAGAGCCGGAAGGCTCATCCTGCATTGATACACACGTTTTATGCCTATTGAACTGCCTAGGCGCAATTTACCTCAGAGCAGCAATGTTACTTTCTGTGGATTACAAAGACACCATTTAAAGCTACATGTGCACCACCTCTACAGATTCATTGCCGGTGAAGAACACTGTACTAGTACAAGGACTGAGCTCTATTACTAGGGATCAGGCCTGGTCCATTAGGTAGGCGCAGATAGATTTATTGCACCTCAGGGGTGCATAGTATACGGTCGCCACGCTTGGCGCTCCGTTTCCCCATTGCTAGTTGAATACATATGTGTGTACATGTTAAAGTGCATATTGCAGGGACCTGCTAAAGTATTGTAAGTCATATGTTTAAATGCATGTTGCTATTTCTTTTCCTTACTGACAAAGTAAAGCCAGTTATTCTTATCTCAGCAGTCTGCTTGTGAGTTCATACCCATTACACTTAGAGTATAAGATATGGTTTTATGTGCATAGATTCATACCCCTTGACTAACTGTGCCAGAGCGGGTAGAGCCAAATTGCCGGGGGTTGGTGGAGCTGTACTCAGGGACCCAAAACAAACCAGCGGCTCTCTTAACTGGGGGTAGCGCTACACGTGGGGGCTCGTAATCCGGGATCCTGAGTCAGCGGGAAAAGCCGCCAGAAGGTACCGGCATGGACCCGATAGAAGTGGGACGGTGGTCCGCAACATGGGCCGCTGACCCAGCCGCAGCAGCAGTCATTGAACTGCCAGGGATATGGCAGAGAGAGGCAGTGAAGCAGCTCATAATGTCATTATCCCCATGCCAGAAGTCATGGATAATGGACATGAGAAATGATGCTGGGTACACATACGCCTTAATAGAATGGAAGGAAGAGACTCCAGAGCAGTTCAGGAGCCAAAGCATACAGGCACCGAATGGTCAGGCCTACCAATTGCTGCATGCGCTGCCGCGCAAGGGAGAAGGTTCTCCTATGAAAGCCATTCTATCCCCAAAGAAGGAAGAGCAGAAGGGCGCGGAAAGTCCCGCACCCACACAGACTACCCTTAGTGCAGAACTGTGTGCTGTCCTAGGGGAGATTGTGACTCAGTGCAGAAGAGACCCCGGGGACTACCCAATGTCGGGATACAGGAAACTCCGGATGTTTTCGGGGAGGACACCTGTACCCTCGGGAGAAGAGGGATTTGAAGAGTGGTTAGATGGTGCCACGCAGGCCTTAGAAGAATGGGAGGTCTCAGAAGGCAGAAAGAAGCAAAGGATTGTTGAGAGCCTAAAAGGACCTGCCTTAGAGGCCATACGCAATCTGAAGACAAGCAAAAAGGATTGCACTGCCCAGGACTACATAGACATCCTGGAAGGTGTGTTTGGTGGGACAGAAAAAGTCACAGAACTTACCTATCAACTGGAACACTGTTACCAGAAGACAGGGGAGAAGCTGTCAGAGTACATGGGACGCATAGACAAGATCCTGCATAGGATTATCCTGAAGAAGGGGATAGATCCAAGGAAGGTAGATGAAGCCCGTGCCCAGCAGGTGATGAGGGGAGCCCAACCCCTGGACCCTGTCGCACTAATTCTACGCACCCGGCAGGATGGGAAGAGCCTGGACTACCCTGATCTCATTCGAATGGTCAGAGAAGAAGAGGCCATGTTGGAAGAGAAAAGGGAAAAGCAGGTGATGGGGTCTACAAAGCTTCCAGTGGCCACGGTCAGGTCGGCCTTAACCCCTGAAAGAGACACAGAGGTAGATGCCCTGAAGTTGCAGATGTCCCAGATGATGGAAATACTGACGTCTCTAGTGGCGAAAGAGACGCCCAGTCCCAAGAAAGAAACAGGCAGGAGGGAATTGTTTCCAGCTGTTTCAGCACCAGCACCCCCACCTGACTACGGTGAGATGATTTGCTTTAATTGTGGAGGAATTGGTCATATTGCAGCTGTATGTTCCAGTCCCAAGAAGAAGAAAACAGAAAGCCGCCAGCCGGCGGGAAACGCCAAAGGGCCCCGGTGAAGGAGTCAACCGGGTGCCCATCACCTTCAGTGAGCTCCAAGAAGCACAACAGGAAGAGAAAGCGAGGAGATCAAACCCCTCGGAAGGAACCCAGGGATCCTCAACCAAGGTGCACTCCAGAGAAAGGGGGCAAGACCCCTCCGGAGAGACACAGCACCCCCAAGCGTGAACTCTTCAAAGTGAGAGATAACAATGTCCCTCAACGGGTTCACACTCCCAGTAAGAGGGAGAAAATTAATGCATACCAGGCTCAAGAAAGGAGCAAGTGCAAATCCAGTGCTGGTAAAGCAAAGAGTCCACAGAAGAGGACAGCATCAACTCGGCCCTACCCAGAGGAGCTAGTTGGTCCATCCCCTACTGTACCTATCCAGGTGGAAGGAGTGTATACGAAGGCTCTCCTGGACACTGGAGCACAAGTGACCCTATTGTACAGGGACTTCTACGACAGATACCTGAGTCATCTGCCAATACAGAAGATAGAAGAGTTGGAGATAAGGGGATTGGGAACCCAGAGTTTCCCCTATGATGGATACTTACCCATCAGATTGACGTTTGACCCATCCGTAGCTGGGAAGTCTGAAGTGTTCGACACCTTAGCAGTGGTGTGTCCCCGCCCACCAGGAACCAGCAAGACGTCCCTGATTATAGGGACGAACACGGACCTAGTCAGAAGGCTTCTGACCCCCCTGGTGAAGAAAGAGAATCTTTCAACTCCCAAGATCCATCCCATGCTGAAGGCAGCCTACCAGCGGTTGGTCCTAGAGCAGAAGACCCCAAGTGAGGGGATAGGAAGGGTATGGAGGCTTGGAAAAGAAGGAGCAGTGTTACAACCTGGAGAGGTGACCTGCATGAGAGCCACGGTGAAACTTACTTGGGAGCAGCCTGGCCCCTTTGTAATGTTGGAGCCTGACCCAATGGAGGGTCACTCAGGTCTGGAGGTGATACCAGAAGTAATCTCATTGAAGGACCTGAAGAAGGCAAGAGGAAGAGTCCCTGTCAGTGTGAGGAACCCCACGGAGCAGCCCGTGGAGATCCCTGCCAGGATGCTGCTGGGACAGGTGAGTCCTGCTGTCCCAGTTGGCTGGTCAGAAGTGAAGGGGACGGGTAAAGGAGAAGATGTTTGGAAGAAACTCTCCATGGAAAACCCAAACCTACCTGGAGCTTGGAAAGAGAGAGCCAAGGCCCAGCTGACCAGATGGGAGAAGATTTTCTCTAAAGATGAGTTTGATGTGGGGTGTGCGAGGAGTGCCACCCATCGAATCCGCATGCAAGAGGACAAGCCATTCAGAGAGAGAGTCAGGCGAGTCCCGCTAGCAGATCTGGAGGATCTGAGGGAGCAGCTTGCGGAATTGAAGAAGACGGGAGTGATTCGGGAGTCCAGAAGCCCCTATGCCTCCCCAATTGTGGTAGTCAGAAAGAAGAATGGGTCATTGAGGCTCTGCATTGACTACAGAACTCTCAACAGGAGGACCATTCCTGACCAGTACACCACGCCAAGGATAGAGGATGCCTTGCAGAGTTTATCTGGAGCTAAGTGGTTCAGTGTGATGGACCTCAAGAGTGGGTATTACCAAATCCCAATGCATCCAGAAGACAGAGAAAAGACTGCCTTCATAACCTCAGTAGGATTCTTTGAGTTCAACAGGATGCCCCAGGGCCTATCTGGAGCTCCTGCTACGTTTCAACGCCTTATGGAAAGGACAGTTGGAGACATGAACCTCATAGAAGTCCTTGTGTATCTGGACGATGTCATTGTCTTTGGAAAGACTTTGGAAGAACATGAAGCCAGATTGGAGAAAGTACTGAAGAGGCTCAGTGAAGAGGGACTTAAACTTTCTCCAGAGAAGTGTCGGTTCTATCAGTCTTCTGTGAACTATCTGGGACACATAGTGTCTGAAAAAGGAGTGTCTACAGACCCTGAGAAGTTGGAGGCAGTTACTTCGTGGCCAAGGCCCACAACAGTTACAGAACTTCGGTCTTTCTTGGGGTTCTGCTCCTACTACCGCAGGTTTGTGGATGGATTTGCCCGCATTGCCAAACCCCTCAACGAGCTGCTGAAGACAGAAGGAGAGGAAGATGGATTGGGGCCTAGGAGGTCCGGTGAGTCAGTCCAAGACCAGTGGAATTCAAGGTGTGAAGAGGCTTTCAGAACCTTGAAGAGAAGTCTCACCACAGCCCCAGTTTTGGCCTACGCTGATCCCACTAGACCCTATGAGCTACATGTTGATGCCAGCCATGAGGGCCTAGGTGGAGTACTCTACCAGGAGTATGAAGACCAGCTACGACCAGTGGCTTATGTGGCTTATGTGAGCCGGAGCCTGACCCCCTCCGAGAAGAACTATCCCACCCACAAGTTGGAGTTCTTAGCCCTCAAATGGGCAGTTGTTGACAAACTGAGAGACTATCTGTATGGGGCCGAGTTTACTGTAAAGACAGATAACAACCCCTTGACCTATCTATTCACCACCGCCAAGCTGGATGCAACTGGACACAGATGGTTGGCGGCGTTGTCTGGATTCAATTTCAGTCTCAAGTACAGACCAGGGGCTGGAAATAGGGATGCAGATGCCCTGTCCCGAAGATCCCATGTCATGGTCGATGACTGGGAAGACTGGACCCAAGTGGCACCAGATGGAGTGCGAGCCCTTTGTCAGGGGGCTGAACTCCAAGCCAGAGGAGGATCCAGAGCTGAAGAGATAGGAGTTACCACAGTGGGAGTCCCAAAGTGTTACTGTGGGGTAACTCAACTAGAAGAAGAGTGCCTACCGAAGCTGTCCAAGAAGGAGCTAAGGTGTGACCAATTGGAAGATCCCATGGGGAGATTGGTCCTGGAAGCCCTGGAAGACAAGAGTCCAGAGGGACTTCGCCTTCACCCTTCCAAAGAAGCTCGCCTACTGAGGAGAGAGTTGGACAAGTTACAGGTGCATCAGGGGGTAGTCTACCGAAGGGGCCCCTCTGATGGCCCAGAAGACAAGTGGCAGTTGTTTCTCCCGGAGAAGCATCGAGAGACTGTGCTGATTGCCTTACATGACCAGCATGGTCACTTGGGAGCTGAGAGAACCTTCCAACTTGTCAGAGACCGGTTTTATTGGCCCTGCATGAGGGCCGAAGTGGAGGAGTATTGCCATTCCTGTGCAAGATGCGTACAGAGAAAGACTTTACCCCATCAAGCTGCCCCAATGGGCCACCTACAGAGTCAAGGCCCAATGGATCTGGTATGCATTGATTTTCTCTGCCTTGAACCCGATTTGAGCGGATTGGGAAATGTTCTGGTGGTAACCGACCATTTCACTCGTTATGCTCAGGCTTTCCCAACCAAGGACCAGAAGGCCTCTACAGTAGCCAAGGTACTTTTGGAGAAGTACTTTGTTCACTATGGACTACCACAGAGAATCCATTCAGACCAAGGAAGGGACTTTGAGAGTCGCCTGATCAGGAAGCTACTAGACACCATATCACCCTCAAGGTGATGCCCAGCCTGAACGGTTCAACAGGACCCTATTGAACATGTTAGGAACTTTGGAAACAGAGAAGAAGCAACATTGGAGTCAACACATTTCAGCTCTAGTGCATGCTTACAACTGCACCACAAGTGATGTGACAGGTTTTTCCCCTTACCGGCTTATGTCTGGGAGAGAAGCAAGATTGCCAGTGGATTTGGCCTTCGGCATTTCCTTGGACCATGCCTCTGCTGCCTCCCACAAAGGATATGTGGACAGACTGAGGCGCAGTCTGAAGATAGCTTATGAGAAAGCTCAAGCGGCCTCCGACCAGAGGGGGGCCCGAAATAAGAGGAACTTTGATTTGAAAGTTAGAGTACAGGACCTACAGCCTGGGGACCGTGTACTGTTACGCAATCTAGGGATCCCTGGAAAACACAAGATTGCTGATAGATGGAGATCAGAGCCATATATCATCTGTAGAAAACTTCCAGGATTGCCTGTCTACAAGTTGAAGCCAGAAGGAAGGTTGGGGCCTTTGAAGACCTGGCATAGGAATCATTTGCTCCCACTCACTGAAGCAGTCAGAATACCTCCAGCGAGAGACTTACCTGAATCTGTTTGCATTCTGGATACCCCCAGGCCTAATACTAGGTCTCAAACATCCCAAGTTAGGGGTGGACAGGACCCCCAACCAGAGGAAGAAAGAGGAGAACTTGAATGGCTATGGCCTTCCTCAACTCCAGGAAGTTCAGCCATAGATCTTCCACCTACTGAAGATGTGGAAGATAGCACATTGAACCCAGAAGCCACAGAGTTTGTGCCATTCAGTGATGTGCCTGAGTGCTGGGAAGATATCCCTGGTCTCTACTCAGAGGAAGAAGAAGTAGATGTTCCAGAACCAGAGATGTTGCCAGAATGTGTTCCTGAAGAAGTTCCAAGAGAACAGAGAGCTCGCAGAGTTGTGAAGCCTCCCAAGAAGTTAACTTACCCCAAGATGGGAGAAAGTTCAGAGGACTCTGTTACCACAGCAAGGAGAAGTGCTGAAAGCCCTGACCCATCCACTGTTCATTTGGTGGAGGGCAACCCTAGCTCACTCTCTGGCACAGTTAAACAGGTCACCCACACTGAAGTGACCTGTAGACAGGACAGCTCCCCATCTTATGCTAATTGGTGGGAAGCTCCCCTGTCCAAAATATGTGAACGTGTTGTTACCAAGGACGCTTGTAGTTTGAACACTGTCTTTGGGGACCAAAGATTCAAAGTGGGGGGAGTGTGTAGCGGGGTCGTACCCCTTTTACTGGGAAAGACTACATCCCCCATAATCCCCCAGGCTCCCGGGCTGCTTGTTTCCGCCCGAGAGGCTGCTGGGGGAGGTTATAAAAAGGAAGAGCGGAGACCGCCTCTTCCTCTTGGGACACTTCCTCTTCTGAGGCCGGACAGGACTGGCCTGCCTCTGCTGACAGAGCGTGTGACGCGGAGACTGCAGCCAGCGGAGACACCTGTGCGGACCGGAGCTGAAGGCCTGAAGCCTGGGCCTTGCAGCAGATGGAGTGAGACTCTTCTACCTCAGAGTCAGCAGCAGCGGAGCGGAGACTCTTCCCTACAGACGATCGGTCGGAGCTGAGGACCGGAGCGCAGGGGCTGTGACTGAAGAGACCAGAGCCGCCATTAGAGGGACCGGAGCGAAGGGACGGTACCCCAGGATTGGTGAGAGAGCCGGAAGGCTCATCCTGCATTGATACACACGTTTTATGCCTATTGAACTGCCTAGGCGCAATTTACCTCAGAGCAGCAATGTTACTTTCTGTGGATTACAAAGACACCATTTAAAGCTACATGTGCACCACCTCTACAGATTCATTGCCGGTGAAGAACACTGTACTAGTACAAGGACTGAGCTCTATTACTAGGGATCAGGCCTGGTCCATTAGGTAGGCGCAGATAGATTTATTGCACCTCAGGGGTGCATAGTATACGGTCGCCACGCTTGGCGCTCCGTTTCCCCATTGCTAGTTGAATACATATGTGTGTACATGTTAAAGTGCATATTGCAGGGACCTGCTAAAGTATTGTAAGTCATATGTTTAAATGCATGTTGCTATTTCTTTTCCTTACTGACAAAGTAAAGCCAGTTATTCTTATCTCAGCAGTCTGCTTGTGAGTTCATACCCATTACACTTAGAGTATAAGATATGGTTTTATGTGCATAGATTCATACCCCTTGACTAACTGTGCCAGAGCGGGTAGAGCCAAATTGCCGGGGGTTGGTGGAGCTGTACTCAGGGACCCAAAACAAACCAGCGGCTCTCTTAACTGGGGGTAGCGCTACATAAAAAATATATATTTATTTTCTCCCCACAAATAATATTTATAGATTTTTTTTGATCAGGCAGTAAAAGTATATTAGACATTAGCAAAAACTTCCAGAAAAGCAATGAGTGGCTGTGTAATCGCTAAACATAAGCAATAGTTACAGTAGATCAGGAACAGTAAGTAATATTTTAAAATGTATGCAATCAACCAAAAATATAAATTTTAATTTTTTGTGGACCGAAATGACAAAATAAACCAAACACTCTAAACACAAATGATAAATCGTACATATCTAATTGTAATAATACTGACCAGTTTAAGTGTGGACTTGATAACATCTCATCAATCTTTAAAATAAGTATTTTAGTCTGTTATAGTGCTTACAACACAATCAAATTAAAGTTAATGCAGTTAACAGTGACCTCCACCTCCTGCATAGCGGTACGGGACCCCATGGGACATCAGAGAAGACCAGGTCTGTGAGTATATCACACAAACACCAGAAGCACCTATCTTGCGGAGGTAAGATGAATAGCAATGTGTGATTTACTGGGAAGCCTGTAATGCGTGCTAGGATGCCATTAGCACAGGTAAAGGGAATAACCAATGTAACCAGCAGACCTGAAGTTTGAATCTGGACGCCTGGCTTTGGCTTTCCCCCCCTACCACCCCGCCTTAGTAAAAACAGTTAAAATAAATCTGGTCAGCGTCGCGGGGAGGACCCCGACCACGAGTGTACCCCATACCCATATTGAAGCTTGGTACAACTGGAGCAATGGCCAGATCTGGCCCTTTTGTCCCACGGATTTATTTGGGCGCCCTTGCCTCTCCCCTTCACCTCTAATCTCGGTGGGGCACGGTTATACACAGCAGCGTTGAAATTTACCTGTATGCGTACTTAAATCGCAGCAGGCAGAACTGGGTGTGCACCGAGATCCAGAGTGGATAAACCCCGCAATAAGGTGGTTTGGTTCCCTTCCTTTTGAATGCAACCTGGATATAACCGGAGCCCTATAGCGATTGTTTGAAGTCGCATAGACCCCCTCAGGCGTATATTGGCCGTAAAACCCATGATTATGAGTAGATTATTGACACCATAGCCCCCAAGGGTGGAAAATCGCACGAAATCAAAACTTTTTGAACCTGCCTTACAGACACTTTACACATCAAAAGCAGCACTAGGGACTGTAAGTGCAACTCCGACTGGGGTCTATGAAGCCCTATTTGTTTCATCCTAAAAGCTGCACCATCACTTGAAAGCAAGACTCGGATCGGCGTGTAGGTAGACCGATTATCACACACCAAAAGTGACATTACAGAATGAAAGTGTGATTCTGAGTGGTGTCCACGTAGATTTACTACCATATACTGAATGCTGCATTATGGAATGAAAGTTTGACCCCGATCGGTATCTATGAAAACTTACTGACCATTTAAATCCCAGGTCGTTTCTTAAAAACAAAACTATGGTTAAAATATAAAGTCACATGTTGGTATGTTGCCTATATCACAAAGACCAGTGACCCCCGGTAATATCTTGTAAAAATCTACGGACTCTACTAGTAGAGCCATTTGGCAGGGCACTGATAAGGTGTAAACGGCTTATTGCGGAAGTTAACAAGCGGGTAGGGCAAACGAACCCCCCCATTAAAAAACACAACGGCTCCAGCCACTGCGTAAGTGTCTTGTACCCCACCCGGAGACCATACAGACGGAAAAAGTCCCCCCTAGTCATGGGCAAACTTGATTGTATACACCAGAGGGACACCTAGAGGGGCAAAAGACAGCCTTAAAATAAGGATTCCATCAAAAGGCAGGAGGGGGAAAAAGGCCCAGGAGGCCTAGGTTTACAAATAAAACCGGGGAAGAGAATCAGACCCACAAAAAAGGCCAACATGAGTAAAGACCAAGCCAAACAGCCTAAGAAAGCTACTACCAAAGGCAGCAAAGGGGAGACAAGCACAATTAAACATTACTTAAGACAGGGTGCAAGTCCAAAAACATCGGGAAAAGAAACCCGGGCCGGTGTTTCCCCGGAGAGTAGGGACGGGGTGGAAGGAGAAATTAACGACTCCAGAGCGGACCTTACACTGGAAACTGAGATGGAGCCTAGTAGGGGGGAGGATCAACAATCAGGAACCCACATCCCCAATAAACACGAAATGGAGGTGATGTTATTACGCTTGGAAAATGTTATCAAACTCGAAATTAACGCCCTACGGGAGGATATGGGCCATCTGTTGTCCAGGGTTGAGGTGGTGGAGGGGAGAGCGGACTCTATAGATTTGGAAATCGCGAAACTGAAAACGCAACTAAAAGGCGCCTACCTTACCCAGAGAGACACCCTATATAAAATAGAGGACCAAGAAAACAGGGACAGGAGACAAAATCTGAGGCTGCGTGCCGTCCTGGAACAAAGAGGGGAAGATCTAGAAAGAAAACTACGGGAAATCTTGGGCCCCATAAGCGGCAAGGACTCAGATCACTTTCCACACATAGAAAGGATACACCGAGTTGGAAGACCCGAAAGGGGGGGCGCAGAGCGGCCCCGGGACATAATTGTCAGATTCAGCCATTTTAAAGAAAAAGAGGACCTGTGGGCTAGAATAAAAAACAAATCTCCTATACCACATAAGGAAGCTGAAATTCAAGTATTTGCAGACCTATCAGCCCGAACCCTTGAAAGACGGAGACATCAGAAACCCCTGCTGGAATTATTGAAAAGGGAAAACATAAGATATAACTGGGGTTTCCCCTCATGCTTAATAGGTTCAAAAGAGGGGTGTACGGCCAGGTTGAGGTACCCGGAAGAAGTACAGGGATTCTGTACAAAACTCGGGATCCCAGTCCCGAATCTGCAAGGTTGGATTGAAATGGAAGGCCTAGGGGACCCTGGGGGGGGGGCGGGGGGGGGGGGGGAGGGGAGGGAGGAAGGGTGAATGTCCACATGTAGCTGTAAAAGAATCCTGCTCGAATCGACCCTGCCCCTCCCCCTCTGCGCCCCGAGCCCGGGCCGCGGAGGGGGAGAGGAGGGCTAATCAGACTCCACCTCACCAGGAATCCGGAGTCTAAGGGAAGCCACAAAGGATGGCCCCCAAGGACCTGGGGACCCCAGGGGGGATAGGAAAGGGGGGGGGGAGGGGGGAGAGGGGGGGGAGAGGAGGGGAGGGAGGGGAGGGAGAGGAGGAGGAGGGGTGGGAGGGGAGGAAGGGGGAGGGGGAGGGGGATAGGGGGAAGAGGGAGGGAAACCACGTCTGCTGTGGGGCTGTTATCAGCATCAATATATCAGAGGGGAAAAATAAAAAATAAGGAAAAAAAAAAAAAAGAAAAACAAAATCCCAAAAAAATAAATGAAGGACATAGAAATCAAATTTTTGTCATATAATGTGAAAGGCTTAAACTCTCCCGGCAAGCGATCTAAAATTCTGGAGGAAGTAGAGAGATATGGCGCAGGCATAGTGTTCCTGCAAGAGACTCACCTGGCACATTCTTCAAATATTAGACTTTTTTCTCCAGCTCTCCCAAATTGGTTTTACGGAGATACTATCTCGAGCAGGGCAAGAGGAGTGGCCATCGGGATTGCGAGAGACACCGACTTTAAGGTGGAGGAGAGAATGACGGACCCCGAGGGGAGGTACCTGTTCCTCAGGGGCTCCCTCCTAGGGGTAGAACTTACACTGGCCAATGTTTATGCCCCCAACGCCAAACCTATCTTATTCCTTGAAGCAATTCTGCGCAAGTTGAGGGCCTTCAGGAAAGGATATTTGATCCTGATGGGGGACCTCAATTTCGCAATGGACCCCGCGAAGGACAGTACGTCTGGTGGCACGGGGCGGGGCAACATACAATTGAAGCGGATTAAAAAAAAACTTTCGGAGGACCAACTGCTGGACGTGTGGAGGATCCAGCACCCGCAGTTGAGGGATTACTCGTTCTTCTCCCCTGTCCAGCAGATGTACTCTCGCCTGGACTATATTTTAATAGACCATGGCATACTGGAAAGGGTCAAAGAAACCGAAATAGGAATAGCCTCCCTCTCGGATCACGCACCGGTATCCATGAGGCTAAGATTCCCCGAACACAAACAACCCTCTAGCGGATGGAAACTTAACCCTGAATTGCTACATGACAAAGAAATTAGGGACTATATCAAAAAGGAGTTAGAATGGTTCTTTCAAATCAACGACAATGGAGAGGTCTCAGAGGCACAATTGTGGGACGCCCATAAAGCGTTCATCAGGGGGCTTCTGATAGCCAAAGCCTCGTGGAAAAAAAAGGAGAGGGCGGGAAAGACGCAGGCTCTGATAGCCGAGATTAAAAACCTGGAGCAAAAGCACAAATCTGGGGGGGCACTCAGCCAGAGCATATATATAGAGCTTACAGATAAGAGAGAGGAACTGAAAGATCTAGCCGAACAGGAAGTTAGACAGAAGTTCAATAAATTGGCTAGGGAACAATATATTTGGGGCAATAAGCCAGGGAAATACCTAGCAAGGAAATTACAAAAAAAGAAAACCAGAAATTTTATTGAAAAAATCCAAACAAGAAACGGGGAGATGAAGTTTACCTCTAGTGAAATAGCCTCTACATTCAGAGACTACTATAAAGAACTTTACGAAGTGAAATCTAAGGGAAATAACGACAGCATAGGAAAAAATCAGAAAACATCAGAGTTCCTAGAGAGGGCAGGGCTAATGGCACTGGGGGGGGAGGAGAGAGATGAGCTTGAGAGGCCAATAACTGAGGAGGAGATCTTAGCAGCCATCAACAGCTCTCCAATAGGGAAGAGCCCGGGACCGGACGGCTTTACGGCCTCATATTATAAAACGTACAAAGAGATTCTTGTACCGCGATTGCTGCGATATATGAATGGATTGGGGATAGACTATGATATGAGTGAAGAGGCCCTAAAAGCTACGATCACCCTTTTGAGGAAGGATGGGAAAGATGGATCAGTGTGCTCGAACTATAGACCTATCTCCTTATTAAATTTCGACACAAAATTATACGCAAAGATACTGGCGGATCGAATAAAGGGGCACCTGGGCACACTGATCCATCCGGACCAGGTCGGGTTTGTCCCGGGCAGAGAGGGGAGGGACAATGGGATTCGGACATTGCTAGCCATACAGAGGATGGGAGATTCGAGAACCCCCAGTCTACTTCTCTCGATAGACGCCGAAAAAGCGTTCGACCGAGTAGACTGGGGGTTCATGTTCAACACTCTACAGAAGATGGGTTTTGGACCCAGAATCATTCAAAAAATTAAAACCCTATATAATCATCCGAAAACCAACATCAAGGCCAACGGAACGACCTCCGTGGAGTTCGAACTGTTTAATGGCACTAGGCAGGGCTGTCCACTCTCCCCTCTCCTTTTTATTCTATCTTTGGAACCGCTGTTAGCTACAATCCGCGGAAACCCAGAGGTGGAAGGCTGTAAAGTTGGCAGCGAAGAGCACAAACTTGCGGCCTTCGCGGATGACGTCCTCTTTTATATAAGCTCACCCCAGAAGTCAGTCCCCATGTTGCTTAAAACCTTGAAGGAATATGGGGAACTAACAAACTTCAGAATCAATACCTCAAAAACATTTATCCTTAATATTAACCTCAATAAAATAGAGAAACAGAGCTTACAGAAAACAGTTAGTTTCGTCTGAAAAAAAGGATAAAATACTTAGGAATAGAACTGGCCAACAACCCGAGGAAATTATACAAAATAAATTATATTCCACTCCTAGAAGACATAAAAAAAAAATGCCAAGAGTTGAAGGGAAAAATTTTATCCTGGATAGGCAGGATCAATTCAGTAAAAATGATGATCCTACCAGTCATCACATATAAATTCCAGATGCTCCCCCTCCCTCTCCCAAAACAGTACCTCGGTAAACTAAGAGCTATTATAATGAATTTCATATGGAATTACAAAAAACATAGGATCTCCCTCCAAGTTTTAAAACAAGATAAAAGTCTGGGTGGGCTGGCGGTCCCAGACATAGAAAGCTACTACCAAGCCATAGCACTATTAAGAATCGCAGAATGGGGTAAAATAGGTAACACTAAAAGATGGGTTAGTTTGGAGGAAGCACTGAGTGAAGCTAGGCTGGGGAAGATTGTGTGGAATCCCCCGAAAAGCCGGACACTGGGAGAAAAAACACATATAATCACCATCACGACTTTGAAAATTTGGGACAAAATATATAAAATATTCAACAAGAATTATAATTCGCCACTTATAGCACTTAAAGAAAACCCTTTCTTTCCGCCAGGGCTAAAGGAAATAGGAGGTGATTGGATTAGAAAGGACTGCACGAGATTAGGGGAAGTTATTAGCAAGGGGAAGGTTATGACACTGCACGAGTTACAGAATAATGAGGCTTTTATCATAGATGGATGGCGGCATCGCCAGCTAACCCACTTTGTGGGCTCTCTTCCTAGCCCATTAAGGGAGGCTAAGGATCTAACAAAATTAGAGAAAATCTTTACGGCAGAATGCTCAAAAAAAAGAATATCTAGAATATATAAACTATTATTAGAAAGAGATAGACCGGAGATGCCGCCATACCTTACCAAATGGGAAAGCGAACTAGGAACACAATTAGAAATAGGCACAAGTAAGAAAATATTAAAATTAGCACATGGGTCAGCGGTAGATGCGAGAACGGCAGAAACAAATTTTAAGTGTATGGCTAGGTGGTATAGAACCCCAGACAGGGTCAGCAATTTCCAGGCAGATACTTCTGCGAACTGTTGGAGGGGGTGTGATCAAAGGGGCACAATGGGTCATTTATGGTGGGGGTGTCCGAAAATCAAAAATTTTTGGGAGACTATCCTAAAATACATAAAAGAAATAACAACGATCGAGGTTAAAAATGACCCTTGGGTGGCACTTATGCACGCCACATCTAAGGAAATTAAACAATACAAAGGCTCATTGATCCCCCATCTGCTTAACGCGGCTAAAAAGGTAATTCCAAGGAGGTGGAAGGACAAGGAAAGCCCACCCTTATGGGAATGGGTTGACGCGGTGGAGTCTACCTACATGATGGAATGTGTGTTGTACACCGGGGAGGAGGACAGAGAGGCCACGAGGGCTAGATGGGAGAGTTGGAGAAAATTCAAGAGGTCTTGGAGTTACAGGGAGGCCTTGCGAGTGCAGCTGTGACAACCGATGATCCCTGGGGGGCGAAGTTGAAAAGAGATTTAGTCACGGAAAGGCAGACCCTAAGGGCAGGAGAAGACACCGAGGAGAAAGGGCCACTTTATAATAGCATAACAGCGGATGGGGACGGGGAGGGTGGGGGGGATAGGGGGGAGGGGGGGGGGAAATAAAAATAAAAACCCCCAGGGGGATTAACTGGTAGAATGATGGAACGGGATATAGGACAAAGGAAGTGGAGGGGGAGTGGAGGTTTTGTGGGATCTCAGATGTATATATGTATTTTTGGGTTTTGTAAACTTCATGGATGTCCGCTGCAGGACCCCTACTCCCCCCCAACCCCAGGGGGGAAGGAGAAAAAAAAATAAAAATAAAAAAAAAATAAAATAAAAAAAAAAAAAAGGGGGGAGAATGAAATAAGCCACTAATGATGCTAAGACAATTAGAGGGATGGAGATGCGGGCATAGCTGACACTCACCCACGAATAATCTTTCTGAAGTGGAAAGAAAAAAAAAAAAAAAAAAAAACAGTGACATCTAGCGGCTGCTATTTGCAATGACAACTGAAATCAACTCCTTTATGACACCCAGTGGCTGTTTGCATCTCTACAGCCAGGAATGCAAACATTTCAATAAAATTCCCTGCGAAAACGCCGGACAGCGCAAAAATTTGTGATTGGGCTAAATTATACCAAACCCTTGTCGACCTTTGTGCCATATCGAGCTTCTCCCTACGTGTCTCAAAGAGGCGCATCCATGCGCCGTATTCAGTTTGCGATAATGACTGCATAGGGACCACTAGCACAGGCGCCAGAATTCAGAATACGGTGCCTGAGGTAAAGGCACTAGGCAAGGTTCAATGTGGTAAAGCCGCAAAGGCGAGAAAAGCAAAACGCAGGCGAAAAAGCGAAACTGGGGTGGGCGATGCGCCTTTTGGTGCTCGCCCTGTCGTTTGCACATATTTTTAAACGTCTCATTTTGGAGGTACGGAGGCTCTGGTAGAAACCCAGGGCGTTCTGCAAGACGCGGGGTCTCTGGCACCCCCCTACGCAAAAAAATACCTGAAGAGTCAAATCGGAGAGTCAAATTGTTATATCTTGCATTTTAATCAACATTGTGAATGGTCAAACTGTTGAGAGTTTTCTTTTAATTTTCCTGGGCAACCAACTGTAGGTAAATTCCCGTATGATAGACTTGTGGGCATTCCAGAGTGTAGTTGGGTTGAATATGCTCTCTGGTCTCCGGTACACTAAGGAGTGTAACATTTAAACGCCATAAGGTGTGTCTGGTGGTGGGGGGATAAGGATATAGTTATAGATACTGGGGCGTGATCCGACCATGTAATAAGGCCAATCTTGGATTTAGTGATTTTTTTGTAGTAGTGTTAAGAACAGGTCAATCCGAGAGTATGATTTTTTGGGTATTCGAATAGAAGGAGTAATCCCTCTCAGTACCGTGCTGACATCTCCATGGATCATGCAGATTTTCCAGGGATACTATTGAGGATAGAGCTGTGGACTTCCTGCGTTTTGTGTTGGATGAATCCATCTGGTTGTCTACAACATCATTAAAATCGCCACAGATTATGATTTGGTCTTTAGGGTAGTGTTGGATCTTATGCATTATGGATTTATAGAAGGATTTCTGATGGACATTGGGAGCGTAAATATTTACTATAACAAAAGGTTGGTTGTTGAAGGTGGCTGACAGAATTAGGTATCTGCCTGAGGGGTCTTGGTCAAGGTGGGTGAGATTAAAGGAGACAGAGGAATGTACTGCGATCAACACTCCCCTTGTTTTCTTGTCAGCGCAAGCCCGAAAACAGTGGGGGAATCATTTGTGGGAGCATTGTGGGGAGTTGTGTTCAGAAACGTGCATTTCCTGAACGCATAATATGTCTGCCTTTTGTGATATAGCTTCTCGCCAAAGAAGTGAACGTTTAAAGGGGCTGTTAAGGCCTTTAGCATTTAAGGAGACAGTTGTGAGAGTCATTGCCTCAGATGGAGAGAGTCTGGGAGTAGTTGGTGTAACGGTACTGAGGAGGATAGACTCTAATTGTAAAAGAGGAAAGGAGAGGAGGGAGGGGATAAAGGATCACTAGTTTAGCAGAGGTAGTACTAAACGCATTTTATATCTTTTTAGTACTATACACAGTGGTATGTGTGGGCAGATCAGGACCCATTATATCAGACAGTGTCTGATCTGGGCACACAATGGTAAAAGAAGTCAAATACTTGGTTAAGAAAATAAAACAGGTTATAGATCAATGTGAAATTAACACTTCTAAACAAAGTAGTTTAAACCAGGGGACATCAAGAACAGTGGAGCAACTTCCGGTTCCGGCGCCGCATGAGGTAACTGCGCCTCTCACTAGCTCCCGCTCCAGGCACCCGAAAACCTGCTTAAAAACCCAGCCTGAGGGCACACACGGCTCACCAGCCACCACCGAAGGCCCCCCACCACCCATAAGGCTCGGATGGATCGATTTTTAGAAAAATCCGGCACCCGATCGTACGCGGCCGTCACGGCCCCGCCGGACAGGCCGCAAATCGAGCCCCCGGCTCCGGCCTACTCTCCTGCAGCACCGGCCCTCTCGTCAAACGCAGCGGACGCCCAGCATACAGACATGGAGGTTAGTGGATGCACGAACCAGGCAATCCCAACCTCATATCCCCCAGCACCCCAGGCCACAGCTCCATTACCACCCGAAATATCTCCTCCAGGGGGCATTACCACAGACGTCCCCAGTATGGCAGATGGCCAAACGCAGCAAATAGCACAAGCAGTGGCTGCTCTCCTGACCCCTATGATCGCAGCCTCTGTGGAAAAAGCAGTCAATGCTGGCATGACGCAAATAAAAGCCCAACTCTCTGAACACACCGCCAGATTAAATGAAGTTGAACATCGCCTGTCTGAGGTAGAGGATGAGCTCTATCAGGCACAAGCCACCGAACACTCCCAAGACAAAACCAACCAATACATCATCCAGAAATTGGAAGATTTGGAAAATAGATCCAGAAGGAGCAACCTGCGATTCGTAGGCGTCCCCGAGTCGCTACCCAATGCAGCCCTCACGGACTTTTGCTCCAAACGCATCCCCGAAGCTATGGGCCTCTCGGGTCCTTTTACTGTGGAACGCGCACACCGGATGGGCTCCCTCAAACCTGAACGCAAGTCCCCGCGACCCATCATTGCCAAGTACCTAAACTATGCAGACAAATCCGCCCTTCTACAAGCATTCCGGCAATCTCCAGCTCTTCAAATTGACGGAGTTAAAATTCTTATTTTTGCTGACTACTCGATCGAAGTCTCCAAAAAGAGGAAAGCCTTCCAACCGATCTGCTCTGAGTTATTCAAGCAGCAAATAAAATTCATCTTGGCCTTCCCAGCAACTCTACGCCTCAAATCGCCAAATGGGGAACAACTCTCCTTCCAAGATCCCTCAGAAGCAGAATCCTTCATCCGCTCTCTCCGTCCGGGCTCTCTCCACCAGACGCCTTCCAAATCTGCCACCGGCCTCCGCTCTCAGGAACAGAGGAGCCCCCGCAAAGATTCCCCCAAGCGCTTTAGATCTTCTGCTCCGGACCATCGCAACAGAAGCGCTCTCCGCTGAACTCTCGACTCAGACTGCAATCGTGCTTTACTCTACCCCAGGTCGTATGGTACATTTTGCTTTCTCTTTTTTATCACACCATCTACATGTACTCATTTGGTCACTTGCCCTCCCCCCCACGTCCTTCAACCGACCTGGCCTACTCTGCTGAGGTGTCCACTCCTCAGCCACCTAAAATTGGCAACCGATCAGTACTTCCTTTTTGGTCCCCACAGACGCTATGCCGCTCCAACCCAAAATCTCTATCACAGCTTCCATTGATCCTGCAATGTTCATTGGGCTCATACATATTTGATATATGGTTACAGCTACTCATGTTTTCTTGCTTTATTGCAACCCTTTCCTCGTTTAGTTATCCGCAGCCCCCATGGCTATGTGATCGCAAGTTTCGAGCTTGACTTAACTCCACTTTTGCATCATTCTCAGATTCAGATCTCGAATCGGTTCTACTCAAGACGAAGCCACTATTAGGCCTGCGATCCCAGAGCCATCAGTAACTGCTGACACGACACGTTTATCTGCTTATTCTGATGTAATGCTTAAATGTTTAGATTTTGAACGTTAGATCCTAAATGTTACACTTGCACTAACGCCTTATTGGCTTTATAGACTATGTGTCCTTTTTCCCATTTGACTTCGCTGTGCACCACTCACTCCACATCCCAAAATGAATCGGACTTCTCGAGCCCCGCACCACTGGTCCCAGGGCTCTCGGGCACCTCCGCTATCTCCTTCCCTCAATTAGGGTCCTGTCGGGGGAGCCGCCTGCACAGTGAACTCATGCGGAAAAAAGTGAAGTCCATAAATATGCTTATTTTATATTTGTTAAGGTCCCCTGTTTGGTTCCTTCCTTCCTCCTCCCCCGTCCCACTCCCCCCTTATTGCACCTCCTCATACATCATATACACAACCGCCAACGGCACATGCTCCATGTGTCATACGAGTCTCCTATACTCTCCTTTTCACACATTGATCTCGGATCCCCTTGAAAATCCCCTCTCCGATAATGCCTCTTAGGGTACTTTCGTGGAATGTGAAGGGTCTCCGCTCTCCTCACAAGAGAATGAAGATCCTTCGACATCTTAAACGGCTAAAAACCGACATAGCGCTACTCCAAGAAACACACCTTCATGCATCTGACTTCCACCGAATGCAGAAACTGTGGGTGGGAACAGTCTTGGGCTCAGAAGCAATGGGGCGCAAAGCTGGTGTCCTTTTACTGATCCACAGGAACCTCCCATGCACCGTTCTCTCCACTGACACAGACGACCAGGGACGCTTTATTTCAGTCCGAATTAGAATTGGCTCAAAAGAAATAACAGTCTCAAACGTTTATGCCCCTAATAACCCAACAAAGTCCTTCTATTGCCACCTCTCCTCACTTCTCCTTACCCCCTCCCATTTACCTCACCTGATTGGAGGAGACTTCAATGATATCATGCATCCGGCGGATGACAGATCAGCACTAAAACCACCAGTAGCAACTCCCTCACCATCCACCCCCACCTTATTTGCATCAACCATGGACTCCTTACGACTCTCAGACCTGTGGCGCCTATCTCATCCAACAGACAGGGCTTTTACCTTTTACTCCAACCCCCACAAGACCTTGACCAGAATTGACTATTTCTTTGGTTCTGACAACCTCATTCCCTATATTTCCGACACCGGGATAGAAGACATTGCCATCTCTGATCATGCCCCAATATCGCTCACCCTTGATCAGCTAGATCTCCCACCTCATCCCAACCTCTGGCGCTTTCCCTCTTTCCTACACAACAACACCGATTTCCGAAATTACATTACTTGCTCCTGGGAAGAATTCTCTTCAGCTAATGCCATACACTCCAATGAACCAAACCTCCTTTGGGACGCTGGCAAAGCTTTCCTGAGGGGCAGGATCATTTCATACGCCACTACTTTTAAAAAAACAGCACTATCTAAATTCAAGTTAGCCAGTACTAGACTACACAGTGCGCAACTCAAACTTGCCACCTCCAACACTTCCACCGACAGGGATGAATGGACTGCAGCCAAAGCCTCTTTTGACGCTTGGGCAAATACCCTCGAACTTACAAAAAAAGCTCATCTAGATGCTACCTTCCACAAATTTGGGAACAAATCCGGGAAACTACTCTCTAGGCTCTGCAAGGGACCCTTCCGACCGACTCATATCACCTCCCTCCGTGACCACCAGGGGAAAGTTCATTCCACCCCTCCTGATATTAATAAAGCCATGCTGAGATTCTACACGGCTCTATATGGCCCAGACCCTATTGACAAAAACGCCGCACGCTCCTTCTTAGACAAGTTACACCTCCCTACCATCTCCCCTGCCCAGCTCGAATCCCTTAATGCCCCCATAACGACACACAAAATAACATTAGCCATTAGGAATCTACGGCCCTCGAAAGCCCCTGGTCCCGACGGCTTCACTAGTGAGTTCTACAAAACACTACCAGACATAACGACACCTATGCTTCATTCAGTATTTTCTGGCATCTGGGCTGGTGGCGCATACCTCCCCACGGGCAATCAAGCAATTATAAAGCTTCTCTCCAAAAAAGGCAAAGACCCCTTAGAACCAGGTTCCTACAGGCCCATCTCTCTACTTAACGTAGATGTCAAAATCCTATCCAAAATTGTGGCCTCCAGATTAGCTATAATCCTCCCCGATCTCATCCACCCTGCCCAATCCGGTTTTGTAAAAGGACGTACGGCCACCCTAAACATTCGAAAGGTGCTACTAGCCCTCGAACAAGCCAAACTAGATCCCAAAGGCGACTATGCCATAATTACCCTAGACGCTGAAAAAGCCTTCGACAATGTAAACTTCGACTGGCTAGAAATGTCACTTTCCACAATGGGATTTAGCGGCCCTTTCTGTCACCTCATTCAGTCATTCAGCCCTCAGCCAAATTAGTTGCAGCTGGTATTCTCTCAGAAGAATTCCGCCTACACAAAGGCACTAGGCAGGGGTGCCCTCTGTCCCCCTTGCTATTCAACATTGCGTTAGAACCCCTCTCTAGATTCCTGACCCTCAACGCCCCCATTCGAGGCATCACGGTAGGCTCCATGGAACTACGTACATCACTATTCGCAGATGATGTCCTCATCTTCACGTCCAACCCCCCAGCCGACATGTTGACAATTAAAAGCATCTTTGACAATTTCAGAAGGTGCTCGGGTCTCCGCATAAATTATTCTAAAAGTGAAATTCTCCCAATTGGCGGCAAACCTACACCCCCTTGGTCGAATAGCTCTCTCTTTCAGGTAGCCACATCACACATCACATACCTGGGAATCAAGATAGGGAAACTGCCCTCATCTCTTTACCATCTTAATTACCCCCCTATATTTAGCAAAATCTCACAGGAACTGTCCAACTGGATGGATCTCCCCCTTTCGCTCTTGGGCAGGTGCCACCTTGTCAAAATGATCAGCTTTGCCAGACTACTGTATCCTATGCAAACTATCCCCCTACTGCTGAAACACAAAGATATTTCAACTCTCAATTCAAAAATCTCCAATTTTCTCTGGCATGACAAAAGACCACGCATTGCTTTCAGAAAACTGCACCTACCCAGGAGCGAGGGCGGTATTAGCCTACCACATATACGATTATATAATCTCGCATGCTTAACACGGACTAGTCTAGACTGGATAGCTCAACAATCCCGACACTCAAACTTTGCACTGGAGACTGCAATGGCTCACCCTTACTCATTAGTGGCCCTCCTACACTGCAGATGGAAAACTATTTCCCCCCCTTGCAACATAATCTCCTGTTGCGCGATACGGCCTTGGCTTGGAGAGAGATTAGAAAAATCCTTAAACTCCCCTCCCACTTCTCCCCACACCTACCTATCCAAGGCAACCCTGGTTTCACCCCCGGTACGCACTGCAAACCTTTTGATATATGGCAGAAACATGGCCTGTCAAAATTTGCTGCACTCTGCGACCCAAAAACCGGAAAGATTCTTCCATTTTCAGAGGTTTCCACCCGATTCTCCCTACCTCCCTCTCATAGGTTTCACTACAATCAATGTGTCAGCTTTATCACTAACACATGCAAGACAGAATCTCTAAGGTTTAAACCAAATCTCTTAGACCGGCTGCAAAAAAGTGGTCAGTCTACGATCGCTGACATCTACAAACCTCTCTTACTCGAATCTTCACCACCTCCTACCTCTACTTCCATTGCTAACTGGGACAAAGATTTCCCTGATCCCAACCTTGTCGAAAAGATATTATCTGGCCTTCGTAATGTTCTCCGTCTCACTCCCAATGAAACATGGAGGGAAACTCAACTTAAAATAGCACACCGAGCGTATATCCCCTTCCTCTCACCCAAGTCCACGAAAGATGGAATCTCATGCCCCCTCTGCTCAACCACCAAACCCTCACTCGCACATCGATTCTGGTCCTGTTCCTTCATCTCCTCATTTTGGGATCAAGTCATCTCCTTCATATTTGAAGTAACCCTATTGAAACTCCCCAAAGATCCTTTCCTCCTGATTTTCGGTTTCTGGGATCCCCTACTGTTACCTTGGTCTTCTTCCTCATCTAATGCCACTTCCCATCAGGGAACGGCCTCCAAACTACCCTCCAAAGATTGGATCCTGCTATGCTTACTCATCGCAAGGAGACTCATCCTCAGACATTGGATTTCACCTCAAGGCCCACCTCTCACTCATCTCAAAAAGGAATGTGTTACCCTCCTCTACAGAGAACGACTCCTCACGGATTTCAAAAACCCTAAATCCAGATCCCGTTTTCTCAACAGATGGCAACTGTTCATCTCCTCAACTCTCTCCCCAACCGACCTTCAAGATCTCCTTACACTTTCCTTCTCCTATGATGAGCCAATCCCGGAGGATCAGTAACTCATACAGCCTTTGTCACTACTATCTCCCAAATTATTACTATGGCAGGTGGACACTTTTGGAGCCCCCCCCCCCTCTCCTCCCCTCTCTTTCCTGGTTACACTCCACCTCCCCCAGTTATTATTATTGATAGGATTTCATACTCAGATCCTTCCAGCCTACTGCTGCGTATTTACTGGCTACCGACGACATGCTTTAGACAGTTACATTCTGTCTACACTGTTTCACACTTCCTAGCAAGTAGAGGTTTTTACCCATCTGTTCTTTTTTTTTTTTTTCTCTCATCAAATGTTCTTCTCGCTGACATATGTATTACCTCTAGATCTCACGTCTAATGGATCTTATGTAATCTCTGTAGTTTCCGTAATTTATGTAAAAATGACTTACGATGTTATGTACATATGTCTTTCTATTTTATTTCTTCAATAAAAACATTTTGAAAAAAAAAAAAAAGAACAGTGGAGCGTGGAAGGGGTAACATATGCGCTTCCACTCCTCCACTAACTTATTAATCTGATAAACAAAGAAACAGTATGGTAACCAGCCTTAAACTTGCGTTGCATTGGCATAATCCATAGTGCAGGAGAGCGTCCTGTAGTTATGTCAGAGTGTGTGAGTCCCAAGAGTTAGAGATTTTGGAGGATGGCATTGCATTAGAGGTAGGAGGGGGTGCTTGTGTGATTATACCCAAATTGTGGAGCTGTTTGAGACCTTCCTTGGGTGTCATAATGGCCACTTGTTGGTTGTGGTGGGTTACAAGCAATTTTGTGTGGTCACCCCATTTGTAGGTGATCTTGCGTTCGCTTAGTATATAGAGTTCCGGAGCGAAGGCTCTGTGCGCCTGGGATGTAGCAGCTGATATGTCATTTTAGAGAGGCACTTTATTAAAAGGATCTGGTAGTGAGCACATGGATCTTGTGCGCATAATTTCTTCCTTGACATGAAAAAAATGTACCCTTGCCAGTATGTCTCTGGGGACAGAGGCTGGTAGGTGTTGCAGTTTGTGGATCCTATGTGCACGGTCTATGAGCATGTCCTTTGTTGTTAGTGACGGAACAAGCTTGTGGAAAAGTTGGTGTAGGTATGGTATTATTTCCGTGGCTGATAGGGATTCAGAGACCCCTCTGATTCTGCTCAGAGGCAGGGTTGTCTGTTGTAGGGTATGCTGCCAGGGGTTGTGAGGCAGTCTGGCCTGTTACATAGTTACATAGTTAGTCAGGTTGAAAAAAGACACAAGTCCATACAGTTCAACCACAAAAAAAATAAAAATAATAATAAATAATATCATACAATCCCATATACCCAATTCTATAACCACAGTTGATCCAAAGGAAGGCGAAAAACCCCAGCAGAGCATGATCCAATTTGCTACAGCAGGGGAAAAAAATCCTTCCTGATCCCCTAAGAGGCAATCGGAATTTCCCCGGACCAACTTTACCTCTAAATGTTAGTACCCAGTTATATTATGTACATTTAGGAAAGTATCCAGGCCTTTCTTAAAGCAATCTACTGAGCTGGCCAGAACCACCTCTGCAGGGAGTCTATTCCACATTTTCACAGCTCTTACTGTGAAGAAACCTTTCCGTATTTGGAGATGAAATCTCTTTTCCTCTAGACGTAAAGAGTGCCCCCTTGTCCTCTGTGTTGACTGTAAAGTGAATAACTCAACACCAAGTTCACTATATGGACCCCTTATATATTTGTACATGTTGATCATATCCCCCCATTAATCTCCTCTTATCAAGAGTGAATAAATTCAGTTCCTCTAATCTTTCCTCATAGCTGAGCTCCTCCATGCATCTTATCAGTTTGGTTTCCCTTCTCTGCACTTTCTTCAGTTCCCCAATATCCTTTTTGAGAACTGGTGCCCAAAACTGAACTGCATATTCCAGATGAGGTCTTACTAAAGATTTGAACAGGGGCAAAATTATATCTTTCTCTCTGGAGTCCATACCTCTCCTAATACAAGAAATGACTTTGCTCGCTTTGGAAACTGCAGCTTGGCATTGCATGCCATTATTGAGCTTATGATCTACCAAAACCTCCAGATCCTTCTCCACTATGGATACCCCCAGTTGTACTCCCTCTAGTATGTATGATGCATGCATATTCTTAGCCCCTAAGTGCATAACTTTTACATTTATCAACATTAAACCTCATCTGCCACATAGTCGCCCAATTAGACAGACCATTGAGTTCGGCTTGTAAATTGGAGACATCCTGTAAGGACGTTATTCCACTGCATAGCTTGGTGTCATCTGCAAAGACAGAAATGTTACTTTTGATCCCAGACCCAATATCATTTATAAAGATATTAAAAAGTAAGGGTCCCAGCACTGAACCTTGGGGTACACCACTGACTTAGACCATTCAGAGTAAGAATCATTAACCACTACTCTCTATTAGGGATGGGCCTGGTGCTCAATGCGAACCCACGTTCGCATCGAGCACCGGGCGTTCGCTCGATCGGCGAGCCCAGAACTATTTGGGCCGTTCGCATCACATTCGTGTGATGCGAGCGGCCCCGCAATGCATTGCGGCCAGCGTGGCCGGCGCAGTGCATTTCTGGCTGATGATTGGCCAAGCATGCACTGTGACCCCGCATGCTTGGCCAATCACAGCGCCGGAAACTCGGAGAGCCGTAATTGGCTACAGGCAGGACGCCTGTAGCCAATTAAAGCTCAGGGGCTTTAGTACACGCCCCACCATTTAAAAGGCCGCCACGCCGTCGGCGCCGGTCACATGAGTTCCGGCTTTAGGAGAGATCAGGCTGATTCTGTGTCTTTGCTAGATTCATTCATATAGAAAGATTTGCTCTACTTTGCTAAACCATTGGCTATTTATTTGCTAAACCATTGCTACCTGTCATTGATCGTCCATTGCTGCTGGTTAGTGTGTTATTAGCTGCTGCTGAGGATTAGTCTGGTGCCTGTTTTACTGTTAGTACAGTATTTCAGTAGTACCAACCGCAGGGCTGTTAGCACAGCATTGCACCCCAAAAGCACCCATAGGACTTCTAGTGTGTTAGTGGCAGCAAACAGAGCTCCTATATTTTCTTCCCAGAAGCACCCATAGGACTTCAATTGTGTGTTAGTGGCATCACACAGAGCTCCCATATTTTCTTCCCAGAAGCACCCATAGGACTTCTAGTGTGTTAGTGGCATCACACAGAGCTCCCATATTTTCTTCCCAGAAGCACCCATAGGACTTCTAGTGTGTTAGTGGCATCACACAGAGCTCCCATATTTTCTTCCCAGAAGCACCCATAGGACTTCTAGTGTGTTAGTGGCATCACACAGAGCTCCCATATTTTCTTCCCAGAAGCACCCATACTACTTCTAGTGTGTTAGTGGCATCACACAGAGCTCCCATATTTTCTTCCCAGAAGCACCCATAGGACTTCTAGTGTGTTAGTGGCATCACACAGAGCTCCCATATTTTCTTCCCAGAAGCACCCATAGGACTTTAATTGTGTGTTAGTGGCATCACACAGAGCTCCCATATTTTCTTCCCAGAAGCACCCATAGGATTTCTAGTGTGTTAGTGGCATCACACAGAGCTCCCATATTTTCTTCCCAGAAGCACCCATAGGACTTCTAGTGTGTTAGTGGCATCACACAGAGCTCCCATATTTTCTTCCCAGAAGCACCCATAGGACTTCTAGTGTGTTAGTGGCATCACACAGAGCTCCCATATTTTCTTCCCAGAAGCACCCATAGGACTTCTAGTGTGTTAGTGGCATCACACAGAGCTCCCATATTTTCTTCCAGAAGCACCCATAGGACTTCTAGTGTGTTAGTGGCATCACACAGAGCTCCCATATTTTCTTCCCAGAAGCACCTATAGGACTTCTAGTGTGTTAGTGGCATCACACAGAGCTCCCATATTTTCTTCCCAGAAGCACCCATAGGACTTCTAGTGTGTTAGTGGCATCACACAGAGCTCCCATATTTTCTCCCCAGAAGCACCCATAGGACTTTAATTGTGTGTTAGTGGCATCACACAGAGCTCCCATATTTTCTTCCCAGAAGCACCCATAGGATTTCTAGTGTGTTAGTGGCATCACACAGAGCTCCCATATTTTCTTCCCAGAAGCACCCATAGGACTTCTAGTGTGTTAGTGGCATCACACAGAGCTCCCATATTTTCTTCCCAGAAGCACCCATAGGACTTCTAGTGTGTTAGTGGCATCACACAGAGCTCCCATATTTTCTTCCCAGAAGCACCCATAGGACTTCTAGTGTGTTAGTGGCATCACACAGAGCTCCCATATTTTCTTCCCAGAAGCACCCATAGGACTTCTAGTGTGTTAGTGGCATCACACAGAGCTCCCATATTTTCTTCCCAGAAGCAACCATAGGACTTCTAGTGTGTTAGTGGCATCACACAGAGCTCCCATATTTTCTTCCCAGAAGCACCCATAGGACTTCTAGTGTGTTAGTGGCATCACACAGAGCTCTCATATTTTCTTCCCAGAAGCACCCATAGGACTTCTAGTGTGTTAGTGGCATCACACAGAGCTCCTATATTTTCTTCTCAGCAGCACCCACAGGACTTCTAGTGTGTTAGTGGCATCACACAGAGCTCCCATATTTTCTTCCCAGAAGCACCCATAGGACTTCAATTGTGTGTTAGTGGCATCACACAGAGCTCCTATATTTTCTTCCCAGAAGCACCCATAGGACTTCAATTGTGTGTTAGTGGCATCACACAGAGCTCCTATATTTTCTTCTCAGCAGCACCCACATGACTTCTAGTGTGTCAGTGGCATCACACAGAGCTCCTATATTTTCTTCCCAGAAGCACCCATAGGACTTCTAGTGTGTTAGTGGCATCACACAGTGCTCCTATATTTTCTTCTCAGCAGCACCCATAGGACTTCTAGTGTGTTAGTGGCATCACACAGAGCTCCTATATTTTCTTCCCAGAAGCACCCATAGGACTTCTAGTGTGTTAGTGGCATCACACAGAGCTCCTATATTTTCTTCTCAGCAGCACCCATAGGACTTCTAGTGTGTTAGTGGCATCACACAGAGCTCCTATAGTTTCTTCCCAGAAGCAGCCATAGGACTTCAATTGTGTGTTAGTGGCATCACACAGAGCTCCTATATTTTCTTCCCAGAAGCACCCATAGGACTTCAATTGTGTGTTAGTGGCATCACACAGAGCTCCTATATTTTCTTCTCAGCAGCACCCACAGGACTTCTAGTGTGTTAGTGGCATCACACAGAGCTCTCATATTTTCTTCCCAGAAGCACCCATAGGACTTCTAGTGTGTTAGTGGCATCACACAGAGCTCCTATATTTTCTTCTCAGCAGCACCCACAGGACTTCTAGTGTGTTAGTGGCATCACACAGAGCTCCCATATTTTCTTCCCAGAAGCACCCATAGGACTTCTAGTGTGTTAGTGGCATCACACAGAGCTCCCATATTTTCTTCCCAGAAGCACCCATAGGACTTCAATTGTGTGTTAGTGGCATCACACAGAGCTCCTATATTTTCTTCCCAGAAGCACCCATAGGACTTCAATTGTGTGTTAGTGGCATCACACAGAGCTCCTATATTTTCTTCTCAGCAGCACCCACATGACTTCTAGTGTGTCAGTGGCATCACACAGAGCTCCTATATTTTCTTCTCAGCAGCACCCATAGGACTTCTAGTGTGTTAGTGGCATCACACAGAGCTCCTATATTTTCTTCCCAGAAGCACCCATAGGACTTCTAGTGTGTTAGTGGCATCACACAGAGCTCCTATATTTTCTTCTCAGCAGCACCCGGAGGACTTCTAGTGTGTTAGTGGCATCACACAGAGCTCCTATATTTTCTTCTCAGAAGCAGCCATAGGACTTCAATTGTGTGTTAGTGGCATCACACAGAGCTCCTATATTTTCTTCCCAGAAGCACCCATAGGACTTCAATTGTGTGTTAGTGGCATCACACAGAGCTCCTATATTTTCTTCTCAGCAGCACCCACAGGACTTCTAGTGTGTTAGTGGCATCACACAGAGCTCCTATATTTTCTTCCCAGAAGCACCCATAGGACTTCTAGTGTGTTAGTGGCATCACACAGAGCTCCTATATTTTCTTCTCAGCAGCACCCACAGGACTTCTAGTGTGTTAGTGGCATCACACAGAGCTCCCATATTTTCTTCCAGAAGCACCCATAGGACTTCTAGTGTGTTAGTGGCATCACACAGAGCTCCCATATTTTCTTCCCAGAAGCACCCATAGGACTTCAATTGTGTGTTAGTGGCATCACACAGAGCTCCTATATTTTCTTCCCAGAAGCACCCATAGGACTTCAATTGTGTGTTAGTGGCATCACACAGAGCTCCTATATTTTCTTCTCAGCAGCACCCACATGACTTCTAGTGTGTCAGTGGCATCACACAGAGCTCCTATATTTTCTTCTCAGCAGCACCCATAGGACTTCTAGTGTGTTAGTGGCATCACACAGAGCTCCTATATTTTCTTCCCAGAAGCACCCATAGGACTTCTAGTGTGTTAGTGGCATCACACAGAGCTCCTATATTTTCTTCTCAGCAGCACCCGGAGGACTTCTAGTGTGTTAGTGGCATCACACAGAGCTCCTATAATTTCTTCCCAGAAGCAGCCATAGGACTTCAATTGTGTGTTAGTGGCATCACACAGAGCTCCTATATTTTCTTCCCAGAAGCACCCATAGGACTTCAATTGTGTGTTAGTGGCATCACACAGAGCTCCTATATTTTCTTCTCAGCAGCACCCACAGGACTTCTAGTGTGTTAGTGGCATCACACAGAGCTCCTATATTTTCTTCCCAGAAGCACCCATAGGACTTCTAGTGTGTTAGTGGCATCACACAGAGCTCCTATATTTTCTTCTCAGCAGCACCCACAGGACTTCTAGTGTGTTAGTGGCATCACACAGAGCTCCTATATTTTCTTCCCAGAAGCACCCATAGGACTTCAATTGTGTGTTAGTAGCATCACACGGAGCTCCTATATTTTCTTCTCAGCAGCACCCACAGGACTTCTAGTGTGTTAGTGGCATCACACAGAGCTCCTATATTTTCTTCCCAGAAGCACCCATAGGACTTCTAGTGTGTTAGTGGCATCACACAGAGCTCCTATATTTTCTTCTCAGCAGCACCCACAGGACTTCTAGTGTGTTAGTGGCATCACACAGAGCTCCCATATTTTCTTCCCAGAAGCACCCATAGGACTTCTAGTGTGTTAGTGTCATCACACAGAGCTCCTATATTTTCTTCCCAGAAGCACCCATAGGACTTCTAGTGTGTTAGTGGCATCACACAGAGCTCCTATATTTTCTTCCCAGAAGCACCCATAGGACTTTAATTGTGTGTTAGTGGCATCACACAGAGCTCCTATATTTTCTTCTCAGCAGCACCCACAGGACTTCTAGTGTGTTAGTGGCATCACACAGAGCTCCTATATTTTCTTCCCAGAAGCACCCATAGGACTTCTAGTGTGTTAGTGGCATCACACAGAGCTCCTATATTTTCTTCCCAGAAGCACCCATAGGATTTCTAGTGTGTTAGTGGCATCACACAGAGCTCCTATATTTTCTTCTCAGCAGCACCCATAGGACTTCTAGTGTGTTAGTGGCATCACACAGAGCTCCTACATTTTCTTCCCAGAAGCACCCATAAGACTTCAATTGTGTGTTAGTGGCATCACACAGAGCTCCTATATTTTCTTCCCAGAAGCACCCATAGGACTTCAATTGTGTGTTAGTGGCATCACACAGAGCTCCTATATTTTCTTCTCAGCAGCACCCACAGGACTTCTAGTGTGTTAGTGGCATCACACAGAGCTCCTATATTTTCTTCCCAGAAGCACCCATAGGACTTCTAGTGTGTTAGTGGCATCACACAGAGCTCCTATATTTTCTTCTCAGCAGCACCCACAGGACTTCTAGTGTGTTAGTGGCATCACACAGAGCTCCTATATTTTCTTCTCAGCAGCACCCACAGGACTTCTAGTGTGTTAGTGGCATCACACAGAGCTCCCATATTTTCTTCCCAGAAGCACCCATAGGACTTCTAGTGTGTTAGTGGCATCACACAGAGCTCCTATATTTTCTTCTCAGCAGCACCCACAGGACTTCTAGTGTGTTAGTGGCATCACACAGAGCTCCTAGATTTTCTTCTCAGCAGCACCCACAGGACTTCTAGTGTGTTAGTGGCATCACACAGAGCTCCCATATTTTCTTCCCAGAAGCACCCATAGGACTTCTAGTGTGTTAGTGGCATCACACAGAGCTCCCATATTTTCTTCCCAGAAGCACCCATAGGACTTCTAGTGTGTTAGTGGCATCACACAGAGCTCCTATATTTTCTTCCCAGAAGCACCCATAGGACTTCAATTGTGTGTTAGTGGCATCACACAGAGCTCCTATATTTTCTTCTCAGCAGCACCCACAGGACTTCTAGTGTGTTAGTGGCATCACACAGAGCTCCTATATTTTCTTCCCAGAAGCACCCATAGGACTTCTAGTGTGTTAGTGGCATCACACAGAGCTCCTATATTTTCTTCTCAGCAGCACCCATAGGACTTCTAGTGTGTTAGTGGCAGCAAACAGAGCTCCTATATTTTCTTGTCAGCAGCACACATAGTACCTATAGTGTGTTAGTGTCAGCACCCATAGGACCTACAGTGTGTTGTGAGCACACATAGGAGCTCTATTTTTTATACTATATACACTACCGACTACAATGCCTGGAAGACCGCCAAGGGGAGGCAGAGCGTGCAGAGGCAAGAACACAGGGCAGGCAGGCTCTGTTTCTAGAGACAACAGTGCTGGCCGTGGCCCTGGTCGTGCATCGTCATCAGCACGTGGCCATGAGACACGCTCGTCTTTGTTTTCGGCAGCTGGACATGTGGAGCCTCATCATGCTGAAGGCTTGGTAGAATGGATGACCAAGCCCTCCTCATCCTCCTCATCCTCTCTCACCCAGGCTCAGGGTACTGGCAGAGCAGCTGCCAACGCGTACTTAATGGCATCATCAGCCACCCCTTCCCTAGACCCACCATGTCCTCCTGAGGAGTCCCCCGAACTCTTTGAGCACAGTGTTGGGTACATGCTCCAGGAGGATGCCCAACGATTCGAAGGCTCGGATGATGATACCCAGCTTGAGGAAGTCAGTAGTGTGCGCGCAGAGAGAGGGGATGCTGAAGGACAGCAATCTGGCAGTACTGTACCACCAGCTGCAGCTTACTGCCAGGTTTGCTCTAGTGGTGAAGAGGGAGGGGATGATGAGGTCACTGACTCCACGTGGGTGCCTGAAGGGAGAGAGGATGAGGAGGAGGACGAGGAGGAGGAGGATGCGGCGTCACATGTCCAACGAGGCAGGATGCCCCCTGGAGGCCAGCTAGAGGCCAGCACAGCAACTGTACAACACCGCAGAGCTCCGCCTGTGCAGGACGCTGCCTCTGCACGTTATCAGAAAAGTTCTTTGGTGTGGGCCTTTTTTGAGACGAGTGCATCAGATCGCACCACTGCTATTTGCAATATTTGTCTCAAGCGTATCTCCCGTGGCCAAAACATCAGCCGCTTGGGCACCACAAGCATGAGCAGACATATGTCGACCTGCCATGCAGCTCGTTGGCAAGCACACATAAAAGACCCACACCAAAGAACAAAGCGGACCTCTCCTTGCTCCTCATCAGCTGGGATCTCCATCCCCACTACATCTTCAGTCCTCTCTGAAAGCTGCTCTGAGAGGACTGAAGGTGTAGAATTAGGTGTGTCACAACCAAGTACTTGCAGTACACCGACGTCCGATTGTAGCAGGCAAATTTCCCTGCCCCAGCTGCTGGACCGTCGAAAGAAGTACACTCCCAGCCATCCACATGCCCAGCGGTTGAATGCTAGCTTGGCTAAATTGCTAGCACTTCAACTGCTGCCTTTTCAGTTGGTAAACTCGACCCCCTTCCGTGAGTTTGTTCAATGTGCGGTTCCTCAGTGGCAGGTTCCCAAACGCCACTTTTTCTCACGGAAGGCGATTCCGTCTCTCTACCGGCATGTGGAAGGCAATGTCCATGCCTCGCTGGACAGGGCGGTCAGCGGTAAGGTGCATATTACCGCTGACTCATGGTCCAGCAGGCATGGACAGGGACGTTACCTTTCTTTCACGGCCCATTGGGTCACTCTATTGGCAGCTGGGAGGGATGCAGGACAAGGTGCAGTAGTGTTGAAGGTTGTTCCGCCACCACGCCTCCAAAATGCTACTACTGCTACTGGTTGTGACACACCTCTCTCCTCCACCCCCTCCTCTTCTTCTTCCTCCAGTGCTCTGTCCTCGGAACCAGCTCCGTAGGCATACAAGGGGCTACGCAAGTACGCAGGCAAAAAGATGCCATTAAATACTAGAGAATAAATAGTGCGCAATATCAACCTTAGTCTATTTAGATCAGCAGGTGAGGTTAAAAGACAAATGTCATGGTCTAATAAAATATATAAGTGCTTGCGTGACAATCCCAGGTGCACAAAAATATATATATAAACTTCTGTCCATATTGTAATCCAATACCTGGTTAAAGTCACCTATTATTATGATTGGTGTTCCCTGCTTATCCAACAGGAACTCGTTTAATTTAAGCATGATCTCCATTTTAAATGGGGGGGGGGGACATACACATTTGCTATCACCATCCTTTTATCTTCAATTTGACAACAGAGAAAAATATACCGGCCCATTTCATCTGAGATGGCTTGCGTGCAGGAAAAATTCACCCCTTTCTTCACCATTATGCTAACCCCTCTACTATATGAACCATAAACCGAGTGGTACTGAAATTGGTATACCCCATTCTGCCTTTGTAGTTGTTGGGCTGTTTCTTTTGTCAAATGGGTTTCCTGCAGGCAAACCACATCAATCCCATAGTTCCTCATCATAGAAAACACTATTGCCCTCTTACCCGCTGTACCTAACCCTCTTATATTCCATGACCCAATTCTTAATATTTTAGATTGCATCATTTTTCACCCAATGTGTTTTAATCAGTAGTATTTTATCTCTATAGCAGTGTTTTCACCCATTATCCTGGTGGTTCCCCGTTGAAAAGCTCTATGTGTCTCCCTTTTTACTTCCCACTTCTGTGCGTCTACCGTGATTCTCTCTTTTTTATCAGTGGATGTACCCTTTTTCCCTTGGCCCTTTACACACCCTTGATCTGAAATATTACCCATACCCATCCCTCCCCCCTCCCCCCCTTACCCCCCTTACCCCCCTCCCCCCCTCCCCACCTCTCTCGGTGAACCCCCCGGGGACTACCAGTGACCTTATCCCATACTCTTAACCCTTTCTTCACATACACCCTTATCAACATCCTCTCGTACCCGCCCACTGTGCCAACCCCCCCCCACCCCCCCCTCGTGTAATCTATTCTGAGTACCACAACTTATCATAATGCCAGTAACCTTTCCCTGTTCTCCTCCACCCATTTCTCTACCCCTCCTGGATCCTCAAAGTACCGGGTTTCCCCCAGGGCCATTACCCTCAGTTTGGCCGGGTATAAAAGAGCATACTGAATTTTAAACTTTTGTAGCGAACGTTTGACCTGGGTGAATTCTGCTCTACGTTTTTGGAGCTCCTGAGAGAAATCTGAATAGAAAGAAATTTTAATCCCATTAAAAAAAATATTCCCTCTGTCCCTGGCTTTTCGCAGAAGTGTCACTTTGTCCTTAAAATTAAGGAACTTCATTAACAGGGTTCGTGGATAGCCTCCTGCTGGTGGTGGGCGGAACGGCACCCTATGTGCTCTTTCAATGCTAAATGATCTTGAAAAGGATTCTCTCCCAAAGGTCTCAATTAACCAGCCTTCCAAAAATTCAGTAGGGTTAGATCCTTCACTCTTCTCAGGCATTCCCACTATCCTAATATTATCTCTACGACTCCTGTTCTCGATTTCTTCCAATTTAACGGCTTGCCGGTGTAACTGCTCCCTCATGTTCTTCATCTCTTTAACCAGTGGCTGATCCTTCCTTCCAATACTGTGGTTCTCTCAGCTATCCTTTGCATGTCTTGTCTTATCAGTGCCAAGTCCTCTTTGACCCCCCTCATCTGTTCGCCCAAGTCTTTAAGCGAGTCATTTGAGGTTTTTACTGCTTTAAAAATGTCCATTAATGTGGGTTCTTTCTCCAGAGGTAGGGCGGGTCCTGCCCCAACCCCAATTGCTTCTGTGCTTGTTTTTATATTTTGATCTGCGACCACGGTGCTTTTACTTCCCTGTGTCTGTGTCTTTACCCCCTGGGCCCTTGGTGTTGCCGCATTTGATTGGCTCTGCCCTTGACTCTTTCTCTCTCCTGTACCTCCTTGTTGGGTTTTGGACTGAGTCCCTTTTTTTGGGGGAGACTGCGGCATGGGTTGCCCCAGTGTATGCCCAGTTGTGTGTGCAAATTGCTCTAGTTTTGCTGCAGCAGTCATACCTGCTTGTTGGACACTTTTATCTTTATCTTTTGCATATCGTAGCTGCTGCATTTTCCCTTCTCTTATTTCACACAATATTTATATTTCCCTTCCCCCCTTTTTCCCCCCTCTTCCAAGCACGGGGGTCAGAGGGAAAGAGAAAAAAAAAAAAAAAAAAGAAAAAGGAAAAAACCACGCAGACGGTCAGGTAAGCGGTTGCTGAGGGGTCCTGTATCAGCAGCAGTCCTTCTCATATAGGAGCACAAGCCAGGAGCCGATAAAAAGGCAAAAAAAAAAAAAAAAAAAAAAGAGAAAAAAGGCTTTTTCAACACCAGGGGCCAGAGCGGCCAACTATTTCAGATAGAACACAAACAGTGAAGTTAACTACTAAGCACTACCAGCGGGTATAGCAAGCAAGCAGAGAGATTTTTCCGGTGGGGGTATACAGGCAGCCAGCCAGGTGGTCAGTTGACATTCATGTATCAGCAGTATATCAACAGTATTACTTCATGTATAAGAGCCTTAACAGCCAGACAGGCCAGTGTTTTCCTTTTACTTATGTATGGGTGCAAGCAGCCAGGCACACAACATTTTTGAAATCACAGTTTTCCTGCATGAAAGCACTGATAGCCAAACATGCACTCAGCAGTATACAATGTCCGCTCCAGCTCTTACATACATTGCCCTTGGCAGATATATAAATAGCAAGCAAGAAGAGAGATTTTTCACGTGAGGGTATACAGACAGCCAACTAGGAGGTCAGTTGATATTCATATATCAGCGGTATGACAGCGGTATTACTTCATGTATAAAAGCCTTAACAGCCAGTCAGACCAGTGTTTTCTTTTTACTTATGTATGGGTGCAGGCAGCCAGGCGCACAGCATTTTTGAAATCCCAGTTTTCCTGCATGAAAGTACTAGTAGCAAAACATGCGCTCAGCAGTATACAATGTCCGCTCCAGCTCTTACATACATAATTGGACCTTTAGTAGATATACATAGTCCTTGGCGGATATATAAATAGCAAGCAGGAGGAGAGATTTTTCACGTGGAGGTATACAAACAGCCAGCTAGGTGGTCAGTTGACGTTCATATATCAGCGGTATATCAGTGGTATTACTTCATATATAAGAGCCTTGACAGCCAGACAGGCCAGTTTTTTCCTTTTACTTATGTGTGGGTGCAAGCAGCCAGGCATATAGCATTTTTGAACTCACAGTTTTCCTGCATGAAAGCACTAGTAGCAAAACATGCACTCAGCAGTATACAATGTCCGCTCCAGTTCTTACGTACATAATTGGACCTTTAGTAAATAGTATATACTATCTCTCTCAGATGATAAAGAAAGTCCGCCTTGTGTCACCAATATGAACAATATGGCTTTCATTCATTTCATTTCATCATTAATGACAGTTTATAAGGCACAGGCACTAGACAGCATCGCTATGTCTCCCCTTTATTCCATTGCATATTACTCACATGTCCAGCACTGAAGGTCTATGCGGGGTCAGCAGGTAGTTTTCAATCAGGCTTTCAGTCAAGCTCTCCCAGCTTCGCTCGGTCCTTGCACTACTAACCTGCTGTTCCCCCCAGAGGATTGAATACCTCTGTGCCGTATGCCATATGGTTCCACACCGGCTGACCGATATTCAACACGGACTCCTTCGCCGCTCTCTGCACAGTGCGAGCGGCGTGTTGCAGACGGCGTGTGACGTCACTCTCGGCTCCTTTCGCCCATACACAGCCAGGTCCGGCTCGGGATGACTCGGGTCGGGTCGGGAACAGCCGAAAGTCTTCGCGGCCCACGTGTCTCTCACGTCTTTCGGCGCTGTATCGAACAGTATCTTTCAATGCTGCTACGCTGCTATGCTGAGAAGGGAGAAACACTCAGGTTTCACGGCATATCAGAGAGGCGGTAGGGCGGGAGGGAATCACACAGACATCCTCTCACTCCTCTCCCTCACACATCTCACCGCACAGCTCGCACATCCGAGTACGTCCACACTCCATGGCTTCAAAACGGTCGGCTGATCAAACAAACAACTTAACCGAACGCACTGAAGAACAGCAAGGCCTATGAAGAACGACCTGAAAAACAGGAACGAGCGGACCAGAACGGCCTGAGAACAGGTAGGAACTGATCCACACGCACTGAAAGACAGATACAAACCTCACAAGCACAAACTGAACGGCAGAAGCGAGCGAATTAAGCAGAAGTCTGAGAAGCGCGAATCGTCTCTAACCAAACGTCAACTAACACGCAATACACACGAGATTAGCTGACGGTGCCCAAAGGGTGTCGTTTGGGATCTCGAGCTTCCTTTTTCTAGTCCCGTCGTACGTGCTGTACGTCATCGCGTGAACCGCCGGACTTTTTGCGTGATCGTGTGTGGTCAAGTCCGTTCGCTTTTTAGTCCAGCGGACTCAGCTGCAAAGTCCAGCGGATTGTCCGCTGGACTTAGGTCCGCCGGCAAAAGTCTGCACGTGTGTACGCGGCATTACATTCACTTTTTGGATATAAATATCTGGAGAAGAGGGAGCAAACCAACTGACGCTAATAGCTTTATCCCTTTACAAAGTGGACACCACCCCATGTGGCTCAAAAATATTCCCAAGGGACAGATCACCCGGATCAGAAGAAACTGTACAGACCTGACCGACTTTCACACACAATCATCAGTACTAAAGGGGAGAGATTTATTGAAAAAGGTTACTCAAACGACACCCTGGACTCTGTGATAAAAGAAGTAGCATGGATACCAAGAGATACACTTTTAAAAGATACCATTCACTATACAGAAGATACAAATACTCAGGAATGGAGTTTCCTCTCCGGGTTCCATTCACAATATAAAGAAGTTGAGAATATCTTCTCTACCCATTGGCACATACTAAGAATGGACAAAATTTTAAACACAAGATTACCAACTAATCCTCGATTTATTTATCGACGTGGTCCGAGTTTTGCTGATAAGGTAGTAGTAAAAGTACTGGATCCCCCAAGTAAACCACCCACATTCTGGAACAAAAACTGATTTTTCGCTTATGGAAAATGCAAAGCTTGCAGGGAAGTGAATACTCCACTCAGAGCAGTTGACACATTCACTTCTACGTCGAATAATAAAGATTTTAAGATAAAAGAATTTGTTACCTGCAACACAGCGTATGTGGTTTATGCTCTACAATGTCCATGTGGGCTCATTTATATTGGCCGGACAAAAGACTCCTTAGGATAAGAATAGCAGAGCATATAGCAAATATTAAGATGGGCTACAAAGACCACAATGTGTCATTACATTTTAAACTTCACCATGGACAAGATCCCTCTGGACTGAAATTCTGGGGTGTGGATTACCTGAAAGCTAACTGGAGGGGAGCCAATCGAGTGCGGGATATATCTAAACGTGAAACTTACTGGATTTTTTTGATAGACACTTTAACTCCGAAAGGGCTGAATGTGGATCTCGATATTAACCTGTTTTATTAGTGATTTTTAACTGTCTCATTGTGTTTTTAAAGTCTCTACAATTTTATATATACTATAAATTGTATTTTTAAAGTCTCCACAATTTTAGATATACTATAATTTTTATATATAATATGTTTTATATACATTTTTATATTTATATTTATATAGATACTATAATTTTTATATATAATATGTTTTATATACATTTTTATATTTATATTTATATAGATACAGATACATGTCTTTTATATGTTTTACAGATTATCTTTATATACATACCCTCCAATAGGCGTTTCAGGGTCAATAGATTGTATATAAGGTCCCCCATATGGGTTAAAATTGCTAAGCTTGATTGATTATTTGATTATTGTATTACCACAATTTTAGAATTTTTAGCAAATTTTCAGTGGAATTGTATATCAGATTATCATGTACCTGTTCTCTTTCTCTCCCTTCTTCTTTTAACTTAACCTCTGAGGGCTCATCGCTATGGTGCCCAGCAACGGTATAGCAAACATAGATTATGGGTACTCTGACACCCTCTTAGTGAAGTACTAGAGCATCCTTACACTATTTTTAATATTTAATTTAATTTAAATGTTTAATGTGCATCATCTCTTTTAACAGTGTTTTATATAAAGAATTTAGATATTTTTTATATAGAGATTTTTTTTGTATATGAGGATTTTTTTATATAGTTTTTAGCACAGCAGTTAACCACAAATTGTGCCAATATATTGGTTATCTGGAAGATACGGATATATATTAATATAGAGTGCTGTGGCTGACCTGTATTTATGGTTGGAGGATTAATATTATACATCGCTCCACTAGGGCATCAAATAGTGCAAACTGTCATTACATACATCTGCATTGTATTTAAAGATATTGCATTGTCACTCTGAGCAACATTAACAAATGTGACATGTATCTCACTGACATCCACACATTTGCAAGTTGTAAAATCTTTTATCACTATAGTAATGATATATAGACCAGGTAAAAATATACATCCAGTATGGATGTCCTGCAAATCAGGATCACACAGGATGATTACGATGCCTGCTTTGTTGTGGAGGCATTAGCGAGATCATTAGCCAATCGGTGTGTAGACCCTGTGTGACATCATTAGTTGCCGGGGACCCCTGATTGGCGGGGGCCGTTTCACTTTATTTATTTATTTATTTATTTTTTTAATTCTTTATTTATACACAAAATTTTCCGTAACAAACAAGCCAAAAAGACAGATATGAACATCTTTTCCTTAACATCATATATCTTAACCATCCATACCCGCCCCCCCTCCCCCCCCCGCTTTCCGTATATTGGATTGGGGTGCTCACCACTTTTTTCCTTTTTCTGTCTATTTGTCCCTCGAAGTCCTGACACCCAACGTGAGAGTTGCCCTATCCTGTGACCGCAATATAGTATCTCCAAGAATTTTTAAATTTGTTCCATCCTGTCCACTTATCTTTTTGGGCCTGAGTCCTCCCTCTGCCCTCCTCGTTTATTTCCAGGCTTTCCACAGCCTGTGTTGCGTTTACCCCATGAATCCAATCGCGAATTGTCGGGCTGCCTCCTTCTCGCCAATGCCTCGGGATTAGATTCTTAGCCTCATTAAGTAGGATGGGCATTAGCGCAGATTTATAAAGTCTCGCGGGCATCTCCGTCCCGTGAAACAGAACGGTCCAGGGATCGTCCGGAATAACTACCAGTGTTATATAATGGATTAACTCAAGTATGTCCCCCCAAAATTTCCTAATAACCGGGCAATCCCACCAGATGTGGGCCATCGTCCCCTTATTTTTACATCCCCGCCAGCAATCTGAGGAGGGCCCCGCCTGGAACCTACTCAGTCTATCAGGGGTGATGTACCACCTGGCAAGACACTTAAAATTAGTTTCCACTGTTTTAGAAGAGAAAGTCGAGCTATGAATAATCTTGAAAAATTTTCTTATTTTATTCTGGCTACAGTGCCCTCCTAGCTCTTCCTCCCACTTTTTGACATATGGAGGTACCTCCAGCGCCTCTTCGCCTATAAGGAATTTGTATAGCTGAGATATATTTTTCCTAGTTGACTCCCGCGTACATAGTCTCTCAAAAGGGGTGAAGTCATCTTCACTACGAATGGGTTGAGGTAGGCTTTGGACAAAATGTTTTAGCTGCATGTACCTCCATGTGTCAACCTCCATTAATGATGTGTTCAAAGATAACTCGTGAAATGTGCAAATTTTTCCTTTTTTCATTATATCTCTCAATTGTGCCCCTTCTAATTTTATCAAATTACCCCCCACATCCCTTCTGCCTGGATGAAAAAATATGTTCTCCTTTAAATAAATTAAAGGGGAGTTATATTTCCATTTGTATCGTCTGTGTAATCTATCCCAAATATCTAGTGTGACTCGTGTTATTTCGTGCGTGTTTTGTCCTAATATCCTTGCTTTTGGTGGGTTCCAAATATCGTGCCCCAAGTGACAGTTACTTAACGTGCATTCTATACTTATCCACCTCTTGTCTCCTCCTTTCGCCCATTCAATGACCCTTGATAGTGCAACTGCTGAGTAGTAATTTTCGAAGTCTGGGACTGCCAGCCCCCCCTGGTCCTTTCCCCTATGCAGGATATTAGCTGCGATACGCGGTTTCCTGCAAGACCAGATAAACCGTGATATAATTTGCCTCAGAGTTACGAAAAATACGTGGGGGATCTCCAGTGGAAGCATCTGGAACTTGTAATTTATTTTAGGGGCCACTATCATTTTCACTGCATTGATCCGACCTATCCAGGATAGAGGACGCGTTCCCATGTTATGTAATTCTTTTTTGATCTCGTCTAATAGGGGGATATCGTTTTTTAAGTACATTTTTTTACTAGAGTCCGATAAATGTACCCCTAAATATTTAATACTATCTCGCCATGGGAAGTTGAATTCTTTAGATAACAATGCTTCCTCCTCTTTTTTAATATTAATATTTAGTATTTCAGACTTGTTGAGATTCACTTTCAGGTTTGAGGTCCTCCCGTATGATTTCAAAACCTTTAGCAGGTTTGGCAGCGCTATCCTGGGATTAGAGATAAAGAAGAGGACGTCGTCAGCGAAAGCCGCTAGTTTATGCTCCTCCTCTCCCACCCTAATCCCGGTAATATCGACACTCTTCCGTACCATGGACAGCAAGGGCTCCAGGGAAAGAACAAACAATAAGGGCGACAACGGGCAGCCCTGCCGAGTCCCATTTTTCATTGTGAACATTTCTGAGGACGTCCCATTTACCCTTACCGTGGCCTGTGGCTGCAAATACAACATTTCAATCCATTTCAACATTCTTGGGCCCAAGCCCATCTCCCTCAGTGTAGCCATCATATGTCCCCAGTCTACCCTGTCAAAGGCCTTCTCGGCATCAATTGACAGGAGTAGGCTGGGGACCGTCCACGACCTGGCCGCCTCCATCAGGAGCAGCGCCCGTACCCCGTTGTCCCTCCCCTCCCGACCTGACACAAAGCCGACCTGGTCCGAGTGTACTAGTTCCGTCATCTTCTCTTTCAATCTGTTCGCGAGGACCTTCGCGTAGAGTTTAGTATCTACATTTAATAGAGCAATCGGACGGTAGCTTGAACACAGGGTCCTGTCTTTTCCTTCTTTAGCTATTAAGGTGATAGAAGCAACAAGGGCTTCTCTAGCCAATGAACACTCTGTTCCTAGTTTGTTCAAATACTGGCACAATCTAGGGATCAATATCTCTTTGTACTTTTTGTAATATGCCAGCGAAAAGCCATCGGGGCCTGGGCACTTACCCGGCGGAGTGGTGCGCAAAGCATCGTAAATTTCTTCAAGGGAGATCGGCCTGTCCATATTTAGTCTGTCAGCTTCTGAGAGGGACAGTAGGGAGCTCCCTTTAATAAAATCCTGTTCTCTCTCCACCTCCCCTAGGTACTGTGATTCATTTTTCCTAACGTTATATAGTTCTTCATAATAGTTTTTAAATTCCTCTGCTATAGCTACCGTGGAGTGGACCATAGTCCCGTGTTTATTTTGTATTTTTTCAATAAAATTCATCTCTCTCTTCTTTTTAAGTATCCTAGCCAGGTGGCGGCCTGACCTATTCCCCCATCGATATTTCTCTCTCGCAATCTTATGAAACCATTTCCTGGATTCCTCCTCCAGGGCTGTCTTTAACTCTTCTCGCTTACTGTTCAGTTTCTGATATATCTCGTGGTTGTGGGGGGACTCACTTTTATGTACACGTTCTAGGGCCGTCAGCTCCTCTGTCAGTCCCCGAATCCTAGCCTGTCTTTCCCTTTTATTCCTAGCTCCACAGGAGATGAGTATCCCCCGAATGTAGGCTTTATGCGCCTCCCATAGGACCGCTGAGGAAACCTCCCCAGTGTCATTGTTCTGAAAAAAAGAATTCAATTTCCCTCTTAACTATATCCGCTGAGTCCACCTCCGAGAGGAGTTGGTCATTGAGGCGCCAAGAAAACGGTTTTCTTTAGGGCTCCGGGATTCTAATCACCAATGAAACCGGAGCGTGATCCGACAATGTCGTTGGCTCAATCCGCGTACCCGCTACTTGATCCAACGACCTGTGCTCTATGATAAAGTAATCCAGACGAGAGTGTGTTCCATGGACCGGGGAAAAATATGTATAATCTTTCTCTTTCGCATGCGTCACACGCCAAACATTGATTAGTTGAGCTTGAGACATTTTTTCTTTGAATTTTTTCAATTGAATATTTCTATTGCCCTTTACCCTAGACGTACTGTCCCAAAGGGGGTCTAGGCTGAAATTGAGATCCCCGGCCAGGAACAACACCCCTGTCTTAAACTCCGCTAGTCTCCTCAGGACCCGCATCATAAATTTTATTGGATTTTTATTAGGGCAGTACACGTTGGCAAGTGTAAAGTGGAACTCCCCCACACACCCCTTAAGGAAGAGAAACCGTCCATCAGAATCCACTAGTCTGTCTACCAACTTAAATTTAACGTTTTTAGAGAAACCGATCGCGACTCCCTTGGAACCTTTAGTGAAGGAGTCACAGTAGTACCACACTGGGAACTCGGAAGAGAATATCTTAACATTGCCCTCATGACTAAGATGCGTTTCCTGCAGGAACGCTATATCCGCACGTAGCCTCTGGAGTTCTTTCAGAATTTTATGTCTCTTTACAGGCGAATTTAAACCTCTCACGTTGTATGTCAGGAGCCTCAAATCATTATTTTCCATTTAACAGAGGGAACTCTTCTAGAAACCTGTGAGGTGACCCCTCTCCTTTTATTAGACAATTTTGCAAGGTATCCCCCCCTCCTCCTCCCCATCCACTCCCCCCCTCCCCTCCCCCCCTCATCTAGTCTAGACCCCCCTATCTGCCCTTGGTACTAGGGTGGGACTCTGACCCTTGGGCGCCCCCTTAGATCTTACCCCTTCAGCCCGGGGGCTGGGCCGAGGTGGGTTACCCTCGGATACTCCAAGACTCTACAGCCCAGCAAGACCTCGACCTCCCACACCTTCCCTCCCCCCCCCACTCCATCTCCCTCCCCCCCCAACCCCCCCCTCCACCAGTGATCCATTGCTATATCCTTCCAAAGATCCCTCACATCCTCGCCCGCCCCGTCCCAGACCCCCTACTAGGGGATCTTAGGAACAGAAATCCCTAGATCTTGGCAGAAGTCCTGAAGTTCTTCGAGAAATTTTAACCGGAAAGTTCTCCCAGCTTTTATCACTATCAATGATGCCGGGAACCCCCAACTATATTTAAGATTTGCAGCTTTTAATACTTCCAGAAGGGGTCTCAGCTGGCGCCGCCTTGCAAGAGCCCCTGCAGAAAGATCTGAGAAGATCTGAAGTTCAACTGAGTCGTACTTCAGAGGGGGCGTACTTCTCATCTGTGACCAGATTTTGAACTTATCCTTGTAAAAATGAAACTTTATAATTATGTCTCTGGGTATTTCTTCTCTTAGGTTTGCTGGTTTCCTGATACGGTGTACCCGGTCTATTTTCAAGGTCGCTCCTTCTGGCTTTCCTAATAATGGGTTAAACAGTCCCTGCATTATCATTCTCAGATCTTCCCCTTGATGTTCAGGCAAGGCCCTAATCCGTAAATTTTGCCTCCTGTTCTGATTCTCCTGGTTTTCAATCTGGTATTGTATATCTCTTTGTTTAATTTGCAATGCATTCATTTGTGATTTGAGTTCCAGAATCTCCTGAGCTTGGATAACCGCTAAGTCTTCTACTTTCTCCACTCTATTTATCATTTGACCCAGATCTAATCTGACATTGGTGATTTCTGTCCTGATTACGCTTTCCAACTTAGTAAACATTTCAAGCATTTCTGCCTTTGTTGGAATTGATGAGGTACTTCTCTGATCCAGTGGGCGACTGGCTTCTAGCGGTGCCTCCGATTCCAAGTCCAGCCTAGGCTGTACCATTTGTTCGACTTTCTGTCGTTCATTGTCCTGCCTCTTCTCTTTGGGGCCCTGCTGTTGTTTTTTGTCCATTTCTGGGCATTTTATGCTTATGTCTTTTAAATATTTTTGTATTGTACTTGTATTTGGGTTTTCTTTCGATGTTTTGGGTTCTGAGCCTCTCAGGGTTCTGCCCTTCATTTTAAATGTAATTAATCGGGGCTAAGTAGGCCCCCACCGGGCCGCAAAGAGGGAGAAGGAGCGGGCGAACAAAGGGCCCAGAGCCGTCTGCAACCTGCGAAATCCCCACGAGGAAGGGAACCGTGCAGGGAGGTGGGGGGGAGGGGGGGGCACACACAAGGCACCCAAGGAAGGATTGAGGGATCCCGAGTGGGCTTATATGACTTCCGAGTTGTGTTTTTCCTCTTCACCTCTTTCCTTGCCCTTGTCCTTCCGCTAGCCCCTTTTCACTCTTCCTTTCTCAGTAACTTTTAGGCAAGCCTCCTGTATCTGAAGATTCCGCTTTACCCCTCGAGACAGGGGTGCTGCTTCCTCACTCCTCCCTTGTCTTTATCTCCTACTGCAGAGACTATAGGCCCCCCCTTTCTTTCCTTTTCTTTACTTTTCTTCCTCCTTTCCTCCTTTCCTTTTTGCCTTACACCTCTTCTCACCGGAGAGGGATTTTCCCGGGATGTAAACAACAGTAGGTCCAGAGGGGGTATTGAAATAACAGCAAGGTCCCACACTACAGGTGAATGCCCAGCAACACGTGCCTAGTACCAAAACCGTCCTCCAATAGTAGGGCGCCCGGGTGTGGGGGGGGGGGTTTATTGTAGCACACAGTCCTAATAGAGGAGGTATTAACCCCCAATCCCCCCCAACAGCCCCAGCCCCGGGTGTCGCTTTGATATTAAAGTCCCGCACACTCAGAGAGGGTTAACTTAGTCGCAGCTGTATGTCTTCTGTGTCAGGGCTAATTACATTTAGTAGGCATCGGACAGGCAGATTATGATGAAAGTAAAATGTCCATACCTGGGGGGGCCCTCCAAGGCTCCCCTCTTCCGCTGGTATCACTTAGGTGGAGGAGCGAGGAGTGAGGAATGGAGAGGTTCCGTAGGGGGGGACCCAGAGCTGAGCTTGGGGATCGGGTGATGGCCGCTGCAGCGGTTCCGGCCGCCAGAAGGACCCGGATTCCTCCTCTAGCGGTGTAACACCCCCCGCACGGCCAGGAACGTAGGTCGAATTTCAGGAGCAGCGGTGTTGGCGGGGGAAGATGCCCGGGAGGTTTTCATGTGGCGGGGCGCGCAGGCTCACACCACCACGCTGCTTCCCGCTGTCTCGCTGGGCAGTGTCTCGGCATCCTCCGTAGCGCCGGCGTCAGGCCCCTCCCCAAGTGCTGGCGTGTCACGTCAGCATTGCGCCCCTCCTTCTGTAGTCCATCCCGTTTCACTTTATGGTCCCTGATTGGTAGATGCTGCTGCATCTGCTGCTCTCTTTTATATATTGCTTTCATGTCTCCTCTTTTAATATGTGTCCCATCAAGTAGATGCTTTTATTTTCGCCGCTAATGGGCGGATATGTGCAGCATGATTATCTTATTTTAAGCTTGCGCTGCAAGCTTTCTCCTAGCCTATATTGTCATTCAGGGCTCTGGACCAATCGGGTGCGCTGGGACAGCTCGCGTCAGCTGTTGCCGGGCGCAGCCGATTGGCTAAACAAATGAGTGGAGGATATTTATTTCTCTCTCTACGTCGTGTGGCCACGCCCTCTGTTGAAGTCCGCAGTGACGAAACCGGTCAGGGCGTGGCCAGCACGACTTACAGTGACGCTGTGCGCTCCACAGCCGGCTCCAGCTAAAACCAGCAACGATTGCAGCTCCTCCTGTGGATCGGGTATTACACCTGGACGGCTGAGTATAGCAGCAGCGCCCTCTGCATTCAAATGCCTGTGTTGTTTATGATTGATGTACGCAGTTTTTATTAAGGGGAACTCTTGTGCAAGGGGGTTTATTTGCAATAAATGGTATTACACTATATTTGGATCTGTTTATATTTTATGATAATACCCTGGAACCCCTGCACATTTGGAGCTTCTCTGGTAGTGTTGAAAAGATAGGATTGCTTGGAACGTTTGCTTTATGATTACATGCGGTTTTTCCCAGAAGAATCTGGTGAGTGAGCCCCCCAGAGGGAGTGTGCAGCACAAGGTGTATTACGTTTTGGTGACAGGTGCACTTTTTATCGTGAAGTCCACAGCTTGAATCATTCGCATATTTGAACTGTCCTTTTTCCACATACTAGATTGCAACTGCAGTGTGTAGTTGAGACTACACAAATTGATACGGGACTATTATCAATATATTAGCGCTGTTTTAGTATTAATTTTTACACCTAAAGACTGTGAATTTATTTACTAACTTTTTCGATATATATATATATATAAATCTCTATTTATTAATATAATCTATCTATATAGATAATAACAAAGCTATTACATTGCATTTATTGTATAACTGTGCATTTATCCAGCAGTGACACCATGCAAGCGGGGCTGTATAGCAATAGCTCTCCCTCAATTATGTCTTTAAATCATTTTAGTGCAATTATGTATATATGTATAGTCACAGTGATGTATTGGCTAGCCCTCTTGCTTAGCAGTGAAGAGGGTCACAGGTTCACAACCCAACCATGACATTAGCTGTCTAATTCATTGTCTGGAGATATTGAAAGGAGTTGGAGAGGTGTAAGAAAGTCCTGTATTAATGGTGGGGTGGGGCTCCGATGTAGAGAGTAAGAGGTTGTATAGTTTTGAGTAAAAGGTGTTAAATTAGTTCGCTATGTCTTTTGGGTTTGTCAGTTTGTGACCCTCTTGGTTTAGGAGGAATGGGATTCTAGTTTGTGCTGCTCCCTGTTTGCAGTGCTGGGCTAGGTGTTTCCCGGCTTTATTGCCCTGGGAGTAACAAGAGAGGCGATGGTGTTTGAGATAAAAATCGTGACCTTTTTGGAGGAAAGAGCTAAAATAATTTCTTATTTTACTGAGCTCCTTTGCCTTAGCAGGGTGGGGTTTTGTTTATTTAGGGGATTCAATTGTCTGGATATGCTGGAGAAGGAGTTTATTGTGAGGGTGTCTATCGACCGAAATCGGGGGGGGGGGGGGGGGGGGGGGTCAGCGTGACCTTTTGTTTCAAATTTTTAACATGGAAATAAGTTGAAGCGCCTGTGCTGATAAAATTGACTATTGACCGCGATCGCTGTTTTTGGTGGACTTATTTCATGCAAAGTCATGCTCCCTCATCGGGTTTGCTTGCAGGCTTGACTCTTAGTGAGCTTGAATTACTCTCAACCTAAAGTAGTTTTGAAACTGCCGTGGGGGCGTTTAGATAGTAATAGATCACCTACAAGTGCCTCTGGCTAATGGCAGGGTCTTTGCCCATCGACTAGCCACTATCAAAATTGAGATAGAAGATCTTATAGCTTATTTTTTGAATTAATTGAATTGTATTACTTGAATCCCCTATCAAGCTACGTTTTTATAGTCCTTTTAAAAAAAAAATCAGGGTTGAACCACCAAGGAATATGTGCAATTACAGTCTTGACAGCTTGGCACGCATACATTTTTAAAATTCGTATGCTACGTATGTTAATTAAGCTTTAATTATGACATGGAAATGAGCCCCGTTTTTAAATAGAAAAATGAATGCCTGCAACAAACAGAACCACCACTGGATGTCACCCTTGTATTAAAAGTGAACTGATAGAATGATAAAGTCTGCGTTGGGAAAATGTCCACCAGGTGTCACCCTCACATTACAAATCAAAATCCAATCCTACACACTGCACAGCAAGAAATTGCAACACCTGCAAACTTTGATGAAGTGCAATTGGGAAACTCTGTTTTAACTCCGTTATAAATAACATAGGATAGGTGCACTAAACTTAGTGAAGATCTATCTGTGAATATATTTATCTAGATAGAGATTTTATATATATATATATATATATATATATATATATATATATATATATATATATATATATATATATAAATAAATCTCTATTTATTAATATAATCTATCTATATAGATAATTACAAAGCTATTACATTGCATTCATTGTATAACTGCATTTATCCAGCAGTGACACCATGCAAACGGGGCTGTATAGCAATAGCTCTCCCTCAATTATGTCTTTAAATCATTTTAGTGCAATGATGTATATATGTATAGTCACAGTGATGTATTGGCTAGCCCTCTTGCTTAGCAGTGAAGAGGGTCACAGGTTCACAACCCAACCATGACATTAGCTGTCTAATTCATTGTCTGGAGATATTGAAAGGAGTTTGAGAGGTGTAAGAAAGTCCTGTATTAGTGGTGGGGTGGGGCTCCGATATAGAGAGTGAAAGGTTGTATAGTTTTGAGTAAAAGGTGTTAAATTAGTTCGCTATGTCTTTTGGAGCTGCAGCTCCAGGCCCCTTTCTCAAGATAGGCCCATTTGCCCAACGAAAAAAAAAAGATTAAAAAAAGATCGACTTCGAGGGTTGTAGGTCAGCGATCAGGAGTCACGGAGACCCCACATTTTAGGGGTAGGTAGCTAAAGACCTACTCCAGCACTGGCTAAAATATGGGGCTGCTTTCATCTATGGTTCCGGAGATACGGGTCTCCTTGTGCAGCCTGTCAGAAGCTACATACAGAGCGGCCAGTATAAATACAAGCTGGAACACTCTGCAGCAGACTGAGAGGATGAACTCACAGTGCTTATTTTTTTTTATAAATCTTTATTTCATTTTATACATAATTTCACATTTAGTTACATCATCATTCACTTAATATGTACATTCCAATTATTCCAACCTTTATATCCATATCACTCTATACATTTATAGAACCTTATTTATTCCTCTGCTATCCTTTGGATATATTCTTTTGTTCCTTTCCCTATCTTTCTCTATCTATATTCATTTAACATTCCCTCTTTCATACCACATCCATACAAAACCTAACAAAAAAAAAAAAGAAGAAAAAAAAAAAAAAAACATTTCTCTTTTCTCTTTTCTTTTCCCCCTCCCCCTCCCCTCCCTTCCCCTCCGTTTCTTCCACTCCCTGTCCTTCCCCTCTCCGTCTCAAACCTTATGTTCCTACTGATGAGAACAATGAGGTCTTATAGTCTTCCCACTGTTGCCATATCTTTCTTATCTGATTCTCTAGATTTTTTTCTATGGTGATCCTTTCCTCCAAGGAACGCATCTCGCCCATCTCCACTATCCATTCTTCTATTGGGGGTGTTGTGTTTTTCCTCCAATTTCTCGCAATAATTGTTCTAGCTGCTGTTAAGCAATATTTTAATATCCCTTTTTTTATACTTTTTATCGATCCCGGTATCATTGATAATATTGATATCAGTATATCGGGTTGTATATTTATGTCTGTTATATCTTGGTATATTCTATATATTTTCTCCCAAAATACATAGATCTTTGGACAAAAGTACCAAATATGAGACGTTGTGCCGATTGCTCCCTGACATCTCCAACAGGTGTCATCGTTCTCTGAATTTATGTTATGCATGTCACTCAGGCATTTATACCATCTCACCATTTTTTTATAAAGCTTAATTCCTGTATCCTATTATTTGAAATTAAATATTTATATACATTAGATAGATTATGTGTGGGTTTATGTTCTTGTAAGAATAGCATTTCCATTGGAGTTGGTGTTCTGTCTAGTGTTCCTTCCCTATTAAGGGTAGATATGTACTCTTGTCTATATTGGATCCATTTATTTGCATATTCGCTGCCCATTTCTTCTAATCGGGGAAGTCTATTATTCTCGAACATCTGTATAATTCTTATATCATCAGATCTCTGCCATTTCAAAAACGTTTTATTCTCCTTAGCTGGTGGGAAATTTGGATTGCAGAAAAGGGGTGTCATTGGGCCAACATAAGACGACCCTACTCCCCTTTTCATCAATCCATCCCACACTTTCAATGTTGCTCTTACTAGAATTGGGATCTCTTTCTGAGGTGGTCTTTTTTCTTTCTGTATCCAGCGTAGTGCTTTTAATTTTATATTCATTATCTCCTCTTCCAGCTTTACCCATTGTTTGGATTCGCCACTGTGAAACCAATCCACTAGCCTAGTGACCAATACAGCCTTAAGGTAGACTGCAAGATCGGGGAGAGCTAATCCTCCATCTATTTTCGATCTGGATAGTACCTCCCTACTTATTCGGGCAGGTTTACCTGCCCATATAAAGCTCCCAATAGCTTTCCGTAGGGAGTTAAGTATATTTTTGAGGGGAAATATTGGGACTGCCTGAAAAATATAAAGTATTTTTGGAAGTATATCCATTTTTATAATGTTTATTCGACCTGTCCATGAAAATATACCCCTATCGTACTTTTTAAGTAGTTTGGTTATTTTTTGTAGAAGTGGTAGATAATTAATTTCTTGGAGGTTTTCTAGCTTTCTAGGTATATATATTCCTAGATATTTAATGGCGGTGTTTTGCCATTTAAAGGAAAAATTTTTACTAAGTGTATCCGCAATATGTGCGGACAATGTGATATTTATTTTTATTTATTTTTTTTTTTTTTCCACCTCAGAAAGAACTTATTGGGACCAAATCAGAAGCGCCCTCAGTTTTTGTCCCTAATTATGTCTTCGCATCATTGTGGAAATTTTTCTCTTTTTTTTTTTTTAACACTCCAAAATTTCTCATGCATATTTACTCCTTTTGTGGAACCAATTAGAAGGGCTTACTAATTGGTGCCTCCCCAGCTCTCTCCGTTTCTAGTAGGACTCTTGGATCTTATCCGCACCCCATATCCCCCCATCCTCCCCCCTCCCCCCGCCGCTGGGGTCGCTCCTGCGAATGCTCAAAGAATGATTGTGCGTTTTTCATTTGTGTTTGTTTAAAGTCGTGTGTCTCTCTCTCACTATTTCCTTAGGGCTTCAACATAGCTCCAGGACCTCTTAAACCTTCTCCATCCCTCCCATTTAATTTTCAAGGAACTCCATGGTATAAATACCCTCTACCGCATCTACCCATTCCCAGAGAGGTGGGCACTCAGGGTCCCTCCATCTCCTGGGTATCACTCACTTCGCTGCATTTAGCAAATGCGGAACCAGTGATCTCCTGTATTGCCTGGACCCTACCGATGTATCGAGTAACAGCACTTCCCAGGGGTCCTCTTTTACCACGACCTTAGAGATCTCCTCAATGAATTTCAGGATAGACTTCCAAAATTTTTTAATTTTTGGACAGTCCCACCATAGGTCCCCTCTCTTGGCAACCTCGCCAACAGTTAGCGGGCACTCCTGGCTGGAATTTGTTTAGCTTGTCCGGGGTCAAGTACCAGCCAGAGAGGCACTTATAGTTGATCTCTGCAGTTTTAACATCAACAGCCGAACTATGTGTAAGTTGGAAAATTTTCTTAATTGCCCCCGTGTGAGGTGTGCCCAATTCCCTTCCCCATTTTTTGACATATGGCGGTACCTCCTGTCCGTCCCTCGACAGCAGGAATTTATAGATTTTTGTGATCATTTTCTTAGTATTCTCCGCCGTGAAGATACGTTCCATCACCGTGAGGTCCCCCCGTCCCCTCATAGGGGGGGGGGGGCATCGAACCCACTAAATGACGTAACTGGTGGTACCGCCATCCGTCCACCGTGAACAAATCATTCTTCTTCTGTAACTCCTGAATGGTCAATATTTTTCCTTTACTAATTAAATCCCCTAACCGTGCATTATCATCTCTTATCCATTCCCCTCCCAGATCCTTACTCCCTGGGGGGAACAGGTAGTTTTCTTTTAGTGCGATTAATGGTGAGTTAAATTTTATTTTGAAGTTTTTGTGCATTTTGTCCCAAACTTTTAGTGTGTTCTTTGTGATCGCATGTGTTTTTTCTCCCAATTTTCTAAACTTAGGAGGGTTCCAAATAATTTTCCCCAGCTGTGTTTCACTCAGTGCTTCCTCTAAACTTACCCATCTCTTTTCGCTATGTGCCCTCCCCCATTCTGGGATTCTTAGTAAAGCTGTTGCATAATAATAATTAACAATGTCGGGTACTGCCAAGCCCCCCTTACTTTTATCTAGTTTTAAAGTTTGAATTGAGATTCTGTGTGACTTCTGTTGCCAAATGTAATTCATAATAATGGTTTTTATTTTCCTCAAATACTGTTCTGGTAGGGATATTGGGATCATCTGTAGTTTGTAGGTGATCAGCGGGATTATCATCATTTTGACTGCATTAATGCGGCCTAGCCACGATATTGGTCTACTTTTAAACTCCTGGCATTTCTTTCTTACTTCGTCTAATAAAGGTAAATAGTTAGCCTTGTACATTTTCCCTATAGTGTTCGTCAACTCTATGCCGAGATATTTAATTTGTTTCTTCCACGTGAAGTTATGCTCCTTCATCAGGTCTTGTTTTTCCGCTCTGTTCATATTAATGTTCAGAATGGAAGATTTCGCCAGGTTAATCTTAAAATTTGAGACCTCACCGTACGCCACGATGTTCTTCAAAATATTGGGGAGTGATTTCTGAGGTGAGCTTACATAGAATAGGACATCGTCGGCGAATGCCACCAGCTTGTGTTCCTCCCCCCTCGCCTCGCATCCCTCTATGTCCGCATTTCCCCTTATTGTTGCCAGAAGTGGTTCCAAGGAAAGTACGAAGAGGAGCGGGGAGAGGGGGCAGCCCTGCCTAGTCCCATTGTGCATTTCGAAGGGGGAGGATAGGACGCCGTTCACCTTGATGTTAGCCTTTGGATGGCTATAGAGGACCCTTATTTTCTGGATTATTTTCGGTCCAAATCCCAGTCTACCCGGTCGAATGCTTTTTCCGCATTGATAGACAGTAGTAGACTGGGGGTTCGTGTATCTCTCATCCTCTGGATCGCCAACAGAGTTCGCACGCTGTTGTCTCTGCCTTCTCGACCCGACGTAAATCCCACTTGGTCTGGGTGTATCAGCTTACCCAAGCATCTCTTTATACGCTCGGCCAGAATCTTGGCATAAAGCTTCGTTTCGAAATTTAGTAGAGATATTGGTCTGTACCCCACACACGTCGAGCCGTCCTTCCCCTCCTTTCGTAGAACCGTTATCGTTGCCGACAGTGAGGCCTCGCTCATACCATACTCCGAGCCCAGTCCATTCATGTATCTGAGAAGTCTAGGTGTCAAAATCTCCCTATAGGTCCTATAATACAGGGCCGTAAACCCGTCCGGCCCCGGGCTCTTGCCTAACGGCGAGTTGTTGAGGGCTTCCAGAATTTCCTCCTCCGAGATGGGTCTCTCTAACCTTTCCTTCTCCTCTAGTCCCAAGGACTGTAACTTTGCCTTTCTCAAAAATGCGTTGGCTTTGTCCCTACCCCCCCTTCTTTATCTCTACTCTTTTGACCAACTGAGTATAATTCCTCATAAAAGTCCCTAAACGTCGATGCTATGTCTTTTGAAATGAACCTCGCCTCTCCCTTTTTGTTAACTATTTTTTCTATGAAGTTTTTGGCTTTGTTTTTTTGCAACAATCTCGCTAGGTGTTTCCCTGACTTGTTACCATAGGTGTAACGCTCTTTGGCAATTCTGTTAAATACTTGTTTTACCCCCTGCTCCGCTAGTTCTCTTAACTCTTCCCTCTTGAGGATTATTTCTTGAAATGTTGCCTGGTTCTGTGTAGGGTCCTCCTTGTGTTTATGCTCTAGGTCCTTGATATCATTTGTTAGCTCCTGAACTCGTCTTAGTCTTTCTTTTTTTTTCCAAGTGGCCTTCGAAATGAACACCCCCCTAATAAAAGCCTTGTGGGCATCCCAGAGGCTTGACCCCTTCACCGCTCCATTATCATTTGTTTGGAAAAACCACTCCAGTTCTTTTCTAACGCTTTCCCTAATTTCCTCGTCCTTCAGCAACTCGTTGTTTAGTTTCCATCCACAGCTAGGCTGTTTAAATTCTGGGATGTTCAGGCTCATGCTCACCGGAGCGTGGTCTGACAATGATGCTATCTCGATCCTAGTATCTGTTATTCTGTCTAATAGTCCGTGGTCTACCCAAATATAATCCAGTCTAGAGTACGTCTTGTGCACAGGGGAGAAAAATTTGTAGTCTTTGATGAGTGGATGATGCATTCTCCACACATCAACCAATTGTTCCGAGCTCATCTTTTTCTTTAGAACCTTCAATTGAACATTTCCTGTCCCCTGTGCACAAGACAAACTATCCATGTCCGGGTCTAGGGTAAGGTTTAAGTCCCCCATCAGTATCAGATATCCTCTTCTGAAGGATCTCAGCCTGGAGAGAGTCTTAGTCATGTAGTCAGGTGATCTAATATTGGGTGCATAAATATTTGCTAGAGTATATGTGCTCCCGAAGAGGGTCCCCCTCAAGAATAGGAACCTTCCCTCCGGGTCCACTTTCCTATCTTCTAAGTTGAACTGCAGTTCTTTTGCCATCCCTATGGCCACCCCTCTGGTTCTGCTTGAGATTGTGTCGCTATAGTACCAAGTAGGGAAGGCTTTTGAATGGAGTTTAATATTCGACGTGAGAGAGAGATGAGTCTCCTGTAAAAAGACCAGGCTAGCCCCATACCTCTCTACCGCCTCCAGAACTCTGTACCGTTTACTTGGAGCATTCAGCCCTCTCACGTTATATGTGAGACATTTAATTTCTGTCATCTGATTATATTGTCTTGACCTCGGCTTCCCCAATGCGACCCCCAGCGGCGGAGTCTCCCTCCCTTGTGCCTTCCCCCCTTCCCTGTGCCCTCACTCCTCCCCCCCTACCTCACCCATCCCCCTTCCCCCCTCACTCCCCTCCCTCCCCCCCTCTCTAGCCCTCCCCTCTCTACCCCCTCCTACCCAGTCCTGGGTCTCTGAATCAAGGGGTGCCATCCAATCACTTGGCCTCCCCCGAACTCAAGATCTCTGGAGAGGCAGGACTCCAAGCCCGCCTGTGACGGATCTTCAGTGTCTCGTCTGAGAATCTCCGCCAGACCTGTGTCTCCTGTCCTCCAAATGCACCCGCAGCCTGCAGATTCGCCATAACCAGCCCTTAACCCCTCAATCACGAGACAAGCCACACAGGTGTTGAGGGTTAAACATCCAGAGCATAAACTGTTTAGTAAGTTTCAAACATACACTTTTAAACACAGTTGGGGACACCCCCCTTAGCCTTGTCATAGAGGGGGTAGGGGACAAGGAAGAACCAATGGAAACTCAACACTTGTATATCCAAACAACTACAGTTGAAACACATAAAGGGATTATGATAAGCAGGCAGCCCCTCCTAACAGATCCCCTGCTGGGAGATATCTCCAGTCCAGACCTTTCGTCTACATGCCATGACCCAACACAATTAACACAGCAACAAGAGGGGGGGGGGGAGAAGGGATGCAGCATTACATTGCATTATCTCAATGGCACTTTGTCCCCAAGTCTCTCCCAAGTCCATTCTGGGCCATAGTCTGTGGGTAGGAGGCCAACGCCCAGCCCCTTCCAAAACACACAGTAACAGTGGGTTCTGTCACATTTCTCCCCTTTTAAAAACAGACTAACCAGGTCCTTGACCCTCAACTGGTCTGGACCTGCGTTAGTCACAAATTCCCACCCCAGGCAAACAGAAAAAGAATCAGTACGACTCTGGCGCTGGGGAGCAAAACCGCACATGCGGTCTCCCATGAATAAAAACAGCCGCTTTAGAGCAGGACTGCCTGTCCGCACTCCCGTGATCCGGGGCCTGGTTCCATGTATTGGGGGGAGCTGAATAATCCTCTGCCCCGATGCCAGCGCTTCAGCTGGTAGGGAGCATAGGCTGGTAGTGCTAAGCCTTTGAGGAAGAAAAGGAACTTGCTCTTCTCCTGGTGTAGTTACCAGCCGCTGGGGAGGTATCTTGCAGGGACTATCTCCCAGACTCTCCATCTCTTTTTCTGATGCTGGGCAGAGACCAACAGCGCTCTGCCCCGTAGCCAGCGCTTCTGCTGGGGGGACATATGCAAAGATATTCAGCCGCTGAAGAGGGGGAAGGGTTTTTTCCCCTCCCGGTTCTGTGACCAGCTGCTGGGGCAACTTTTGACAGGGGCCATCTCCCAAACCCTCCAAAAACATACTGAGGGCTGGGCAGGGGCCAGCGGCACTCTGCCCCATAGCCAGCGCTTCTGCTGGGGGGATAAACACTGGGGTAGTGTCCAAGTGCTGGGGAAGTAGAATGGCTTTCTCCACTCCCGGTGGGGATTTCCGCTGCTGGGGAAACAGCTCGCGAAGATCATCTCTCGGACTCTCCGGATCCAATTCTGAGGGTGGGCAGAGGCCACCGGCGCTCTGCTCCGTCGCCGGCGCTTCTGCTGGGGATATAAACACTGGGGTAGTGTCTAATTGCTGGGAAGGGAGAATGGCTTTCTCCACTCCCGGTGGGGATATCTTCTGCTGGGGAAACAGCTTACTGAGGTCATGTCCCAGACTCCCTGGATCTAACTGTGAGAGTCGGCAGAGGCCAGCGGCACTCTGCCCTGTAGCCAGCGCTTCTGCTGGGACACCGGATGCGATACTCTGGACTTGCTGCTGATCCCCATCTACCAGCCTTCCAGCGCCCGTCTCAACTCCCCCTTCTGAGACTTTTATGCTATTAGCTTGTCTCGCTGCCTGGGGAACCTCCGATGCCTTCCGGCATTCAAGCACTCGCAGTGCCCTCTGTATCATCGCCGCTTCTTCCATTGTGGTTAGAACGGGAAAACATAGGGGTACCCCTGGCCCCATTTGCTCTGCATCTTTGTGACTGTCCGCTTTTTCTCCCGGACAGTCCCAGGCAACGGGAGCCATGCCGGGCTGCTGATCACCGTCAAACAGCCGCTTGTAGGCAATCTCGAGCTCCCATTCCTGCTCAACCAGGAACTCCAATTCCCCCAGGTCACATGCCTCTTCTGGGAGGTCCAGCACCTCATCTCGGAAGTCCAGGATGTCTTCAAGCCGCCACTCCTCGATGCTCCCAAAGTCTGGGTCTCCGTACATTTTTTTATGGAGCAGCCCCACGCTGCCGTAGCCAACGCCTTCTGTCGGGCTGCCATCTGCTGTACCTGGCCACAGTTGAGCCGCAAACCACCGGAGGGCTCTGTAGCTGGCGTCCAGCCTCATCTCCTCCCGGACCAATCTTCCGAGCTCCGTCTTCCAATCATCTCGCGGTTGTTCCCTCAGAAACACCTCTCGTGCACGGTACTGCGTCCAGTACATCTCTGTAGAGGAGGGAAGGATCTTCCCCTGATGGTGCCGCTCGTGGCTTAGCATCTCTTGCCAGAGTTGCCGGCGGATCACATCCTCCCAGCCGAGCATGGTGTGCTCTGTCGCTGGTCCCCGATGTTGCTTCCGCATGCCTTGCAGCCTCCTCCCGAACTCCGCTCTCATGCTGGCTGGTCCCCGTATCGCTCCTTGATGGCTGCCCGGATCTTGAATCCCGGTGGTGATTTGGATGTCCTGGACTGCAGGAGACTTCCCACTGCTCCCACCACTGTGACGGATCTTCAGTGTCTCTTCTGAGAATCTCCGCCAGACCTGTGTCTCCTGTCCTCCAAATTTACCCGCAGCCTGCAGATTCGCCATAACCAGCCCTTAACCCCTCAATCACGAGACAAGCCACACAGGTGTTGAGGGTTAAACATCCAGAGCATAAACTGTTTATTAAGTTTCAAACATACACTTTTAAACACAGTTGGGGACACCCCCCTTAGCCTTGTCATAGAGGGGGTAGGGGACAAGGAAGAACCAATGGAAACTCAACACTTGTATATCCAAACAATTGAAACACATAAAGGGATTATGATAAGCAGGCAGCCCCTCCTAACAGATCCCCTACTGGGAGATGTCTCCAGTCCAGACCTTTCGTCTACATGCCATGACCCAACACAATTAACACAGCAACAAGAGGGGGGGGGAGAAGGGATGCAGCATTACATCGCATTATCTCAATGGCACTTTGTCCCCAAGTCTCTCCCAAGTCCATTCTGGGCCATAGTCTGTGGGTAGGAGGCCAACGCCCAGCCCCTTCCAAAACACACAGTGACAGTGGGTTCTGTCACACCGCCCCTGTGTGCCCACCCTCCGCTCGCCCAGTTATCTGGCAAGTGAGTGGGCCCACCCGTGAGGACCTGGCATCCCATTCAGGGGAGCCCCCCGTTGCTGGCCCCCCCCCCCGCCACCTGAACCTCCATACACCCCTCTCTTTTCTTTCTTTTTTTCCTTTTTTTTTTCTTTTTCCCCTTCTCTCCTCTCCTTTCTAGCCCACCTCCACCCACCCTGAAAGGTCAGGTATCTGGATGTCTAATTTCCCACAGAACTCGGGCAACTCCTCTGGGTATCTCAGCCTAGCCCATCTGCCCTCTTTTGTGCCCATCAGGCATGCAGGGAAACCCCAAGTATATTTAATGTTATTATTTCGTAGAATCTCTAATAGGGGTCTCTGCTGTCGTCTTCTCTCGAGGGTCCGTGCTGATAAGTCTGCATAGATCTGGACTTCAGCCCCTTCAAACTCTAGGGGTGTCTTCCCTCGGATTTTGTGCCATATTTCCTCCCTGTCCTTAAAATGGCTAAATCGGACTATTACGTCTCGGGTTCTGTTTGATTTGGAAAAGTCGGCTCTGCCTAGCCGATGTATTCTCTCAATTCTGGGGAACTGATCTTCCCCAGCTCCCGTAAAGGGGGCTAGGATCGTTCTGACGTTTTTTTCAAGATCTTCCCCTCTATGCTCAGGGATGGCTCGGATTTGTAGGTTTTGCCTTCTGTCTCTGTTTTCCTGGTCCTCGATTTTGTATAACATGTCTCTTTGATACATTTGGGTCTTCTTTAATTGCATTTTTAAATCTGATATTTCTTGCTTCATGTTGTCGGCCCTCTTTTCCATCCCCTCAACCCTGGTTAGCAGGTGGCTCATATCATCCCTCAGTTTATTGACTTCACCTTTAATCACGGATTCCAGCCTCAACATCATCTCCTCCATTTCCATCTTAGAGATGGGTTGGGATCTTGTTGGCTGCTCGTCCATCCTGCTCACCTCCCCCTCACTCTCCATTGTATAGTCGGCCCTTGATTGATCATGCGTTATGTCAGGTTTGTGGGGTTTTTTCTTCGCCTTGGTGACTTTTGGGGAGAGATCTGGCGCAGCTGTAGTTGGGCTCCCACCCTGTCTAAGATAGTGTTTAATGGAACTTGAGTCGTTTTTCTGTGTTTTTGGGGCTCCTTTCTTGGACACTTTATTGGGTTCTTTACTCATGGTGTTTCTTTTTGTTCCTCTTATTCTTTTCCCCAGTTTGGAAACGCCACGATCAATAATCGATTCGCCTTGGTATCCCCCTTTCTCAAGATTTCTTTTCTTTTTTTTTTTTTTTTTTTGGGGGAGTTTTTTTTTTCCTTTTATCTTAATTTATTTTCAGTCTGATTGGGATAGAGAAACCCCCGGATTCCCTTTATATATCCTGTTCGCCTCAGCTGGGGGAATCAACTTGGGCGTCCTCTTTGGGAGACCTCACCTCTGAGTGGAATGGGGGGGGGGAAATCTAGGGGTCTCTCCCCACCCACTCCTTGCCCACTCCTTGCCTTGTAGTGAGATTATTTTATTTTGGGTCTTGTCCCCGATAGTAGCAGCCTAAGAGACAAGGCTTCCCGAGATGTCTTCTGGGTGCGGGGATATCTCTAGGTAAAGGGTCCTGGGGCTAATAGGTCTCTTCTCCCCTGTGTTGAGAGTCCCCCCCTAGTCAGAGAGTTCCCTCTCCCCCGCAGTGCTATGCAATTTAAGGGGGGTCCTATAGTTGCTGTCTTCCTGGTTTTGGGAAAAAATAAAATAAAAAAATAAACAAAACAAAGCCGGAGTAAGGAGGGCCCCGGCTAGTTATATCCGTTTTTAGGTGGTCCGGCCTAGGTCAGAGCTGCGCCCCTATGTTAGATACCCCAGGGGTGTGATTATTCCCACCTCTGCCCAGATTTCCGGCTGTCCCCTGATGGAGAATGATCAGTATATAACTCTATCTCTTGGTGGGGCTTGGTGGAATTCTTATGGACACCCCCCTATATTGGACTTCTCTCCGGGAGTCACAGTACCCCGATATTGGTGTAATAGCGTAGGTGTTTCCCCCCCCCCCTTGGTCTCCCTGGGTTTAGTTCTTGCCCTATAAAACAGGCTGTTTCCAGTTGAGGGGTCCCATGGCGCTCTAGAGTTACTGACGGGGTATTGTGTATTGCCCCCTGTGTGCCCTTGCTTGCTGGGTCGTCAGATAAACCTTGCCCCCTCTATTCCTTCAGGGCTATTTTTGCTGGCTCTCTGGAAAAAGTCCATATGTATGCAGTTCTAAGATAGCAGGTAATATGTATACCCTAGGGCTCCCAGGCCATCCGATCGTCCAAAGCGCAGCAATTTTATATGTCTCTGATGCTTCTTTTATTTGTCATGTAATAATTGTCTGACTTCCCCAGTCTTTGGTATAAATTCCGCCTTCCACCTCACCTAGGGGGGACATACCCCATGTGTGTGCTCTTTCAATATGCGGGCCCTGGGTACTCGTGGCAGCTGTTTGGAATTTAGCAGGTTTTACAACAAGGAAAAAAATAAAAAAATAACTAGTCCGGCATACTACTTATGCATAAATTATCTTCCAGGTTTTACAGAGGATTTTTTTTTTTCCCCCCCTTCAGAACGTTCAGTAGGCAGTATATGATCTTCTAGATGCACTTCAAGGTGTCTCTAATCCAATAGTAAGTAAGGGTTGTCTTACCTTCTCTTCGGTCTTCTCAAGGCTGGGACTAGGTTTAAGAGAATACTCACGGGCCTTCACGATTCCTGCTGACAGTCGTTTTCTTCTGCAGCGTGTGGAGTGCTGAGGCTGAAGGGTGTATGGAGAGTGTGTGGAGGCGGACGAAACTACTATCGGCGGGGGAGGTGAGGGGGACGGGAGAGCCGCCAAACGATGGCCGCGGGAACCGGCCCGCCGCTACCCGGAAGTAATGCCCCCTCGGGGGGCGCGATGTAGGGCCTCCATGCCCGTCCAAGTAGGGCTGCTGTTTGCCTAGTTGCTCCGGGAATAAGGCACGCCGTCCCGGGGTCTCGTGCGGTCAGGTCAGCGGGGAGCGGGGGAGCGGGGAGCCGGCGTTCTCCTCAGCCTCGCTCCTGTCCTCACCAGCTGACGGGCTCAGACCCCTCCCTCCATGCTGATCATTACGTCAGCACGTCCATTCCCTCCCACATCACGTCCGCCTGCAGGGACCGACAATGTGATATTTAAAGCCTCCAATTTATTATAGTTAACCTTAAAGTTGCTTACTTCTGCAAAACGCTTAAACTCCTTAATTACATTAGGTATTGTTACTATGGGGTTGGTAATATATAATAATAAATCATCTGCATATACTGATGTTTTATACTCCTGACTTTTTATTTTAATACCCTGGATATCTTTGTTATTCCTAATCGCCACCATCATATGTTCCATTGTAAGCACGTATATTAGAGGGGAGAGGGGACATCCTTGTCGGGTGCCGTTTGCGATACTCGATGTTTCGGATATCTCCCCGTTCACCCGTATTTTGGCAGTTGGCTTCTGGTATAAAACCATGATTTTTTCAAGTAATCTGGGACCTACTCCCCATTGTCTTAATGTCTCCTGGAAAAACCGCCATAACTCACAGTGCTTATAATAATTATTTGTATATTACTTATGATAATTAACCCCTTGCCACCCAGGCCAATTCTGACACTTCTCTCCTACATGTAATGTAAATCATAATTTTTTTTTTTTTTACTAGAAAATTACTCAGAAGCCTCAAGCATTATATATGTTGTTTTAGCAGACACCCTATGGAATAAAATGGTGGTCTTTGCAACTTTTTATGTTACACGATATTTGCACAGCAATTTTTCAAACGTTTTTTTTGGAAAAAAACTGTTTCATAAAAAAAAAAACACTAAAGTTAACACGATTTTTTTTTGTGTACCAAGCGATGCTTTAAATTTTTTTTGCAGGTTACATGTTTAGAGTTACAGAGGAGGTCTAGTGCTAGAATTATTGCTCCCGCTCTAACGATCGCGGCATATGTAACCTGTGTGTATCTGGCTCTGATACTGAGCAGTGCCTTCCCAGGGACTGACTAGTATCTCTCCCCAGCCTGTCCCCCCACACCCTCTCACATGCTGACCTGTGAATGGGGGAATCAGTCCCGCAGTGTTATTGTGTTCTGCCAGTGAATACAATAATTTGTGTTGCTAACTATAGCTGGCAGCACTGATTGTTTTGGGGAAAACCTGACAGGCTGGTTGTACTCAAGTCGGTTAATAGGTTGACTTGTGTAAAACCAGCTAGCCCATACATAGATCGACTATGGCTGGTCTCTGCTTAATTGGTGTAATTTCAATCCATGTATGGTCCGCTTAACCACTACCCAGTCCCTAAACATCCTTCCACAAACCTTTACATTTTTCATTCCCAGATTACTTCATCCTCCTCTCCTATACATAGTGACCACTGTCATACTCTCCACACTTCTCTCCTGTACATACTGCTCACTGTCATACTCTCCACACTTATCTCCTATACATAGCACCCACTGTCATATCCTACACACTCCTCTCCTATACATAGTGCCAGCTGTCATACCCTCCACACTTCTCTCCTATACATAGCGCCCGCTGTCATACCCTTCACACTCCTCTCCTGTACATACTGCCCACTGGCATACCCTCCACACTCCTCTGCTGTGCATACTGCCCCCTGTCATACCCTTCACACTCCTCTGCTGTACATAATGCCTACTGTCATACCCTCCACACTTCTCTCCTGTAATTACTGTTTACTGTCCTACTCTCCACACTTCTCTCCTGTACATAGTGCCCACTGTCATACCCTCCACACTCCTCTCCTGTATATATTGCTCACTGTCATACCATCCACACACTTCTCTTATACATAGTGCCTACTGTCATACCCTCTACATTCCTCTGCTGTGCATACTGCCCACTGTCATACCCTTCACACTCCTCTCCTGTTCATAGTGTCTTCTGCCATACCCTCTGCACTCCTCTCCTGTACATAGTGCCCACTGTCATACCCTCCACACTCCTCTCCGGTACATACTAACCTCTGTCATACCCCCCACACTCCTCTCCTGTACATACTGCCCACTGTCATACCCCCCACACTCCTCTCCTGTACATCTGTACATACTGCCCACTGGCATACCCTCCACACTCCTCTGCTGTGTATACTGCCCACTGTCATACCCTTCACACTCCTCTGCTGTGCATACTGCCCACTGTCATACCCTTTACACTCCTCTCCTGTACATAGTGCCTTCTGCCATACCCTCCGTACTCCTCTCATGTACATAGTGCCCACTGTTAGACCCACCACATTCTTCTCCATCACCTGCACATACTTCCCACTTTTGTACCATCCATACTCCTCCCCTATGCCTCTTACCCACAAAAACAGTTCTTTAAAATTATACTGAATATCCTCAATGTTACCAGCTCTAGAATTAGTTCAACTAAAGGAAATCTCAGTCCTCATATTTGTTCTGCCCCATTATTAGTACTTATTTAATTTTTTAATTACTATTGTGATGTATAGAGGAACATAGGGGATATCAGCTACTCTAAATATAGCACTTGAAAAAAAAGTGTCCCTGAAAATATTTTTGAAATGTTGGCACTATGCACTTAGGCACTGCCCAAGGGCTACCAGGTCAGTAGGGGGCCCCATGAGAGGCTCCTGTGATATTAAAGTGGTAGTAAACCTTTCTAACATTAATACTTTTTAGAGGCCCTGAGGTAGGTTATGCTATAATGTACAAGTATGCACAGCATATTAGCACATTAGGGTACACCTAAATTGTCAGACTGAGCCCTCCAGTGCTGTGCTGTGATCAATCCGGCGGGGCCCGGGCGCTTCCATCTTCACCCGGTCTTCCTTCCGGGTTCTGTGCCTTCGGTCACTTGCCTTGGCCAGGCTGCGTTGATGTCATTCCCAAGCATGCTCATGTGCATCCTCTTTCTCTCATCCCTCCTTTCTCTCTCATCCTCCCTCCCTTACCCATCACACCTCTTTCATCCCCTTTCTCTCTCTCTCTCTCTCTCTCTCATCCTCCCTCTCTCGCTTTAATTTAATTTGTTATAACCAAAAATTGTTTGCATTTTTATTTATTGTTTATAAAAGGCCCCACCAAAATCCTCAGCACCAGGCCCATGATGTTCTTAATCTGGCCCTGGGCATAATTAAAGTGAAAGAAAACAAGTTTGGTAGAGACAAGAGAGCTTATGATCAAGAACAAGCTTATAAATGGAACCAACAACCAAGTTATCCAGGTCGTAGAGGACCTTATCAACAGGCTCCTCCCACGAATAATATGGACATGGCTGAGTCTGACTTTTCCTCCATGTCCTCTGCATCATATGCACCTATTGTAACACGTTTCAGTGACCCAAGTGGCGCAATTAGAAAGCGCAAACAAACCAGTGATAGTGGTTCACAAGGACGTTCAAAGGTGGTACAGGCACATAAAAAAGAAAATATAGCAAAAACCCCTGCGGTCGCGTAGTCATACAGCGCCCACTACTCCGGTAATGGGCCATGCTCCTAATCATTCATTGGTGACTTTAGCCACACCAATGATTAACCTTGATCTAACCTCAACACTTGCTGAACCCATGTCGCAACAAACTTTAGAACAATCTGTACCACTGATGGCCATTGCAGGTGAATCACGATTGGCACTCATTTTCAATCCCAATATGGTAGAAACGAGGCGTGCCTCAATAGCAACATCAATCCCTTCAAGAACAAGTAATCAACCTTTAAAATAGTATGTCCCGGTTCAGCCGATGGGTCGAACCGGGAGACATTTGATATTATTAATCTGTCGTCCCATATATTAACTGAACACGAATACAATGTGTTACAGTTGGGTCTCACGTTTTGTCCCGATGATAATGCTGATCAATTTGAACTTATTAAAGATTTGCAATTATTTGCGAGGAGACTTATGTATAAAGTTTTATATGATAAGGACTCTGTAATGGATATTAATCAGGGTACACAAAATTCAGTTTTACAGAATGTGACATTTGAAGATTTACGTGCCCTACAGGACCTAATGGACCTGTGGGACGAAAGTAATCCTGAAGAGGAGGGATGGATTTTTCAACCTACGGGTATGAGGACTGCCGGGACAATGGCAACAACATCTATTCCATCCGCCCCCCCTCCATGGACCCTTCCTTCTGCTCCAATTCACGATCAACCAAAAACATACAAACCAAAATCTCGATCATTTCCAGTCCTACAAGGAAATTCCAATATATGGGCATTTGTTATCCAGGTATCTAAGGAAATTGAAAAAAACAATTGGTCGACAGGGGGCTCCTTTCAATCTCTCTGAGGATTGGAAGAATGCCCTACGTAAACTACATCTTAACAAAGAGATTGTCATAAAACCATCGGACAAAGGTGGAAACCTTGTCATAATGGACTCAACTCAGTATGAAAAAATGTGTCTGGACATTATCTGTAATGCACAATGGTATAGGGCAGTCCCTAAATCTCATGTAGGTTACTACATGAGATTATATCAAGCAATTATAGCTAAAGCCTATCATATAGGCATTATTAATCAAAATACATACAAATATTTGGATACTACAAACTTTAGGACCCCAACGTTCTATGCACTTCCAAAAGTGCACAAGAACTTAACAAACCCTCTGGGCCGACCCATCATCTTAGGTTGCGGCTCTTTGACAGAAAGAGCCAGTCAACTGATAGATGAGTACTTATATCCACACATGAAGGGTCTCTTTTCATATGTCAAAGACACCATTGAACTGCTTAAAACTCTGGATGGATTAGAAGTGCCCCCAAATTGTTGGCTGGTAGCTATAGATATAGAGGCCCTCTATAACTCCATACCTCACACCAGGGGTGTGGAAGTTATTCATGGGTTTCTTAATGAACGAGAATTAGACTCCAGAAAATTCAATGATTTTATTGTGGAACTTCTGGAATTTGTACTGACACACAATGTTTTTGTTTTTAAGGGTTCCCACTACCTCCAGGTACAGGGTGCCGCTATAGGGGCTAAATGTGCACCCTCATATGGGGGGGGGGGGGGGGTGGGAACGTGATTTATTTTCAGATGAAGCTTTTTCTTCCTACATTAGCCAAATTGTATCGTGGCACCGATATATAGACAACGTTTCCATGATATGGGCAGGATCAAGAACCAAATTGGAGAGTTTTTTAGAAGGTCTACAGGTCAACACCTATAATCTTAAATTCACCCATACTATGGATCAGTCGAAAATTACCTTTTTGGACGTAGAGATTTTCATCAATGAACTAGGGACCCTTAGTTCCACCTTATACAGAAAGCCATCTGCCGGCAATAGTCTTTTGCATGCAAATAGCTCGTATCCTCAACAACTCATTAGAAGTATACCGTATAGTCAATTTTTGAGATTAAAACGCAATTGCACTGATGATAATGATTTTCAGAAGGAAGCTAATCTTTTGCGGGATCGTCTTTTGGTCAGAAGATACAGTGGAACGTGTTTGAAAAAAGCTTTTAATCGGGTAAAGCACCAAGATAGATCAACACTTCTTTATAAACCGAGAACAGAAAAAACATCCACTTCAACAAGGGTTATCACGCAGTATAGTCGACAACACGGTAAGATAAGGAATATTTACAACAAATTCTGGCATTTACTGACAGCCGATGAGAAGGTTTTGAAATGTATATAAACCATACCCTGAGATTACATTCAGGCGCTCTCGATCAATTAAAGATAAACCTGTGACTAGCCATTACAAGAAACCAGGTACAGGGAAACGCAATATTTCAGGCACATACCCATGTGGAAAGTGCAATTTCTGTCCTTACATCTTAGAGGGCAAGAGCATATTGCTTCCTAATAATGACATATGGACTCCTAAATATCTGACAAATTGCCAGTCAATTGGCTCTGTCTATTTGATGAAATGCCCTTGCAGAGCCTTCTACGTAGGTAAAACGAAATGACCCCTGTTCTGTCGAATTAGAGACCATGTATCCCTTATCCTTAAACGGAAAATGGAAACACAGATAAGTCGGCAAGTTGGACTATACTATAACTTTAATGCAAAATCCATAGGCTTTTTTAGCCTGGAACATCTGCCTCCACATGAACTTGGAGGCGATATAGACAATAAGCTTTTACAATTAGAGAGCCGCTGGATATACTTATTAAAGGCGACTGGCTATCCAGGACTTAATGAAGGAATAAGCTATAAACCATTTCTTTGAGTTTGGAATATATTATTTCCTTCACATTAGCTTAACCTCGGTCTTTGCGGTGACCAATACTGGAGTAATGTTTCCCTCTGACCTTTTGGCCATTGGTGGTCCCTTGGCCATGATGTGCCCGTCCAATCTATTGCCAAATTTAAGAATACATATCATTTCCCCATTTCCTTTTTTTCCCTTTCCTTCACTCCTTTTTCCTTTTTCTTTTCCCTCCCCCTTTTTGGAAATTAATTTCCTATATTTTTTTCTTTTCTCCTTCCCCTGATTTGCCCTTTATATTAACGTGTCGGCGCCTCGTGGTGAAAGCGGGGCTATCTAGGATCCCAACCTCCTTTCTGTTTGACAGGAAATGGGGCCTTATCTGCACATATATATATACACATTTGGTATTTTATGTATATATTTCTGTTTTCTCTTTGTGATAATATTACATGATATGTATCAATATATGTCCATGTATTTGAAATGACTAATATATTTTTGATAATCTTTGACTGCCTTTTTGGACATGACCAGATGGGATATGCAATGTTTCTTTTAAAACATATATTTTCCAGCGTTCATTTGGATCAGCTATCGGGATATTTTTATGGTCCCCTGTATGGACACCCAAGGATGCACAGCGGATTTTGGACCGCATTCGTAGTTGGGTGCGGTCTTTTTCCAGCTGTGCGTCCACCCTGAGGTTGACTATAGCCATGGTCCTCCGTATAATGTCTGCCTGGGCGTCACGTGTCTGCATACACCCAATGGCGATGCTGCCTGCGAGCTGTCTGCAAGGCATGTTAAGCGGCGCCGCGGCACTTCCGTTTTTTCCGCTTCCGGTTTCGGCTCTGTATCCCTGGCGCGTGCGCCTCCTCTTGTTGTCCGCTTAGGCGCCAAATGCGGTGTGACGTCATACGCCTTTTATTTTGATGCCAATGGGGAGGGGTATAAAAAGCACACAGACCTGTAGGACTGTGTGGGAGCTCATTGAACACACTGATCTTGACAAGGTAAAGGTTATTATTTCTTTATTCCTTTTCTTTTTCTTTCTTTAAATGATGTGAGATTAGATTTGGTATATTTACCTTGAAATCCAATTAAACAAATAGGGGGGGGGGGGGGGGTTCCTTTATTTTTATCAGAGCCAGTATACGCGGCAGTACTCTATAAGACAACAAACTTGCGCCTTTCTCCCACATACACCGCTGTTGCGGTCTGGTAATTAAGAGGAGCATAGTTTCTGGCAAATCATAGTAATGGAGGTAAGATTAGCTTCCCTACTATATCTTAATATCGGAAGACTACATGTAATATGTATTTAGTCACCTTAAGTCAATAATATTTTATTACCATAACATTTTGTATCTGTTTTTTGTTAATTAACAGATACAAAGTACCTTTAAAATCGTGTGCATGAGCTCCCAGCTGTTATTCTGACTATGTATACAAAGAGCATACTTGTGGTGAGTTATGAACTGGGGGTCTTTCCTATTTGTCATAGCTCATTTCTCTGCTTTTATGCACATCATGGAGGTAAAGGCAAAAGAAAGGAATCAAATGTGTGTCTTTTGCATATATTATAGATATATATTTTTTCTTGATGAGGCTCTGATGGCCCCATCAATTCAGTGAGCTCCATATCCCTCTCTATGGGTGACCCTCATTCTCGGTGGAGATCTGCTTGAGTGCTGGCTTTCCCTTCTGGGGTAATACCCTATGTGGGCTCCCTGATGGTATTTGTTTTTGGACCCCTTTGAGAGGTAGGGTTCCTTGCAGTACTGTCGGGAATTCTTATGTGGGGGGGGGTCATCTTAATGGGTGGGGGTGTATTGCCTTTGGGGTGTCCCTGTTTGTTTTTGGGAAGGGGGGGGGAGGGAGAGGGAGGGGGGGGTTTGGATTTAATTATTCTTTATGCCTATAGAACTCCCCACTCATCTGGTTATGTCCTATGTCTTTCATCTATCTTCAATAAAATGACATGTATTATCTCTCAGACTATGTTAACATTAATTTTTTTGTCTTTTTTTTCTCTATACAACCAAGGTTCAGTTCACTGCAAAAGTCTGTTTTTGATGTTTTTATTCAATTGATCATGTCAATTTTCCTGATGAAGCCTTTTAGGCGAATCATGTAGAAGTTTGTTGAACATCTGATCATATATACAATAAATGAATGTTGCACTATCTCTGTCTGGTATAGGATTAGGTGTATGTACCTAGGACTGTAGATAATATGTACTCTCATTTATTATTATTATGTGTTTTTCAAAAAATAACTTGTTCATGTCTTATAAGAGTACCTTTAAAATCCCATATCCTCATTCTTGCCAATATTTAATTTAAAAGGGATGTCGGTACCTTTATTAGAATTATTGATGGATTAATTGACCTCCAACCACACTTCCAAGGTAGAGGGGATGTCCATGTGCTGAAATGTCTCAATTGGCTGTCCTGTACCCCATGATGGATGTGTCATGGGTCAAAGTTCTTCACAATGTAAAAGAATATGGCCGCCGCGAACAGGGCCATTAGTCCGCCGGTTTGGCGAATCGTGAACCGACCGCCGAGCGAACTGCAAGGCCATCTCTATCTGTGGGTACTTGGGAAACGCGGAGCATAATTGAACATGTTTGCCATACCTAAACATTCTGACCAATCTCTTCAACCCCCCGCCAGTGAGGTGAGGGATTATTCAGGGCATAGCCAAGAACATGTCTTCTACTTTTATGGGGGTTCTGCTGCGTTGGTATAGAACAACAATAGAGACCTTCTTAACCTTAGAAGGTCTTAGAAAAATGATAGTGACGCAGTCAATGGCCGTTAAGCCCTATTGAACCACTTTGACACCCACTACATATTAAAATTATGACTACTATAATTGCTGCCTAGGTACTATGCAGAGGTGTGTTCTAATCTGTAATCCCCTGCTATCCCGTAAGCTAAATGATAGATGACAGTCTCTAACATTTGCACTCCTATAGGTGTGAGGAGAAGGGGGATATGCAATAAAAAACCCGAGATTGGACTGAGTCAAGGGCACAAAAAAATAAGAATGAAATGTCTAATGCCTGTATTGTAATATTGACCTAGTTTCTCTGCTAGTGGGGTCACATATCATGTGTTGTCTGAAAGTGTGTTTCTTACCCAACCTGCAGCAGAGTCCTGTCCCCATCAGCGGAGATGATGAAGTTAAGTGCTGACCGACTAAAAAAAAAAAAACGGGGGCATCTTGAACAGCGTAAAATTCGTTCTGAACCAGGAGATTGCAGAAATCAGAGAGACCGGAGATCAGAGCTATGGGGCCAAAAAACGTGGTTGTTAGCGCTGTTGAAAGCGGTCGCGATGTGACCCGTGATCCCGTCTGGCCTTTCGTGGGCGTGGAGATTCAGGTGAGCTGGTACTGTTGTGGTATCTTCTGTTGGACGCCGATGACCTGGTATCCGATGGTGATCTGCGTTGACGATGACGAGTCTCCTGTGCCTCCATAGGTACTTCATGGCGTTGCTCTCTTTTAGCCGTGGGCTGTCTAAATTCGGCATACCAATTTGGGACATCTGTTAGGGGGATGCCCATGGTAGTACAAACAAAAGTGTAGTGATCTAATATGTCCTTCGTAGATGGTATGTAGTTATTAATAAGTATTGTCCGCAGCAAACCCAATCCTCCAGAGAGGCGCACTTTATTAGCTTCCAAAACAGAACAGTCTTACAGATGACAAAATCCAACAGAGTAATATTTCTCCTAGACCTATGCCTTCATAATCACAGACCCTTCTCTGAGATAGTTTTTCTTAGTTTGAATGCCAGCCTGAATGTCTTCTCAAATACTGGTCTTACACTGGGGGGGTTCTGCTAAATGTTTACCATGAATACCCCTCAGGTCTAATTACCATCAATAAATACTTCCTTTGAAATGTTCAACCGGGTTAAAAGGCCATCATAACATTTACACATCAAAAGGGTCTTCAGCTGTCCCTTTGATATGTTTAAATTCAGTTCAGTTTGACAACTCAACTGAATTTCTGGTACTTTAATACAATATCCTGCATAACTTGGCATTAACACATTACAACATATAGATGGTAGCTCCTCGGGCACCCTCAGCAGAGCCGTGTGACCTTAAACCGTAGCAGAGAGCCCAAAGGGGAATTTCCCCCTATACAGTATATTTTTGGCCCGTAGTGTATCCAACAGGATTTTAGGTCTCTCCCTGTTCCGCAAGGTAATGCCAGAAAGGTCCTGGTATATGTGAATCTCTGAACCACCGTGCCTGAGGTGAATCCTATCCCTCGCTTTGCGGAGTATGTCTTCTTTAAGTTTATAATCGACCAGACAGCACACAACATCTTTGGGGGATCATTCTCTCTACCTTTTGGTTTGAGGGCCCTGTGGATTCATTCCATTTCTATGTTGGTGTGTGTCGGTCAGTCCAGCAGGTCGTTAAATAAGGCAGTAATGGCAGTCGGTATTTGTTCAGCTTCCACTGTCTCTGGTAATCCTCTGACTCGCAGGTTGTGTCTTCTGCCCCTATTATCTAAATCCTCCATATGTCTTTGGAGGTCTCTTAGCTGTAATGTATGGGCATCTACTCTGTAGGACATCCTGCGCAGGATTGTATGATGTTGGGTGGTGGTATTTTCAACTTCCAGGACCCATTTAGCTATGGCGCGGATATCCAAATTCAGGTCTGCAATGGCAGCTGACAGCGTGTCCTTAATATCTGCTGCCACCGCCCTGAGGTCTAGAAGGCTCGGATGAGCCATTGCTGAAGCTCCTGATATATCAGAATCAGTGGGGTTAAATTCCGGCGGCATTCCATGCATTCCCTGCATGCTCGGCTGAGGCAGCGGGGGAGTCTGTGAGGGAGATTGGCGGGACCCGGCCAAGTCAGGTCTCTGTGCCCAGAATAGGTCGGGATATTACCGTTCCTGGCGCCTTGGTGAGCGGGAGCAGGAGGCGGAAGATGTCCATGATGCTGTACCCATATTAGCGTGACCAGGAAGGCACTGAGGGGTTTCTCTGAAGCGGAGCGGCAAACGATACAGCGGGAGCTAACCTCTCATGCGTCCATCTTCCCGTGAGGTCCAGCCACGCCCCCTATCCTGCCATTTTATGCCTAACATTAGAAGCTCTTCTAGCCACTTGAAGACCAAGCCTTTTCTGACACTTTTTGTTTACATTAAAAAAATATAATTTTTTGCTATACAATTACTTTGAGCCCTACAGAATAAAATGGTGGAATTTTTTTCACACTATTTGCACAGTGATTTTCCAAACATAATTTTTTTGATAATTTTAATGCACAAAAACACACTATATTGCCCAAATGTTTGATCTTATGCCAAGTACATAGATACCAAACATACAGTCTTTAAAATGTATGTTGCACACTCCCGTGCAGCATTGAGATAATACATACATGTTTCAAAGCCTTTACTGGCTACCACTTTAAATTTGCAGAGGAGGTCTTCTGTTAGAATTACTGCGCTTGATCTGACGTTCCCGGTGATACCTTTTTTTTCGTTCAGCCCATGGGATGAACTAAAAAAAAATAACCTAACAGATTCCTCCATTCACATCGATCGATTCCTCCATTCAATCCTCCCTCCGTCCACCCCAGTCCCTATACTTCGCCATATATGCTCTTTTTTTAACTGTGGTGGTGAAATCACCTCCTACTACGCTGGAGTCGCTGATTTTATGTATTGTGAGAGCAAACCCTGTTGCAGTAAAAATAAAAAAATCAGTGCTGCAGCTGAATGGCATACCTGCAAAGCAAACAATGATTAATAAAACGCAGTAACAATAAAACATTACCGTACAGCATAAAATACAGTAAAACAGTAAGAACAATGAAACAACAATTATTTTTAGCTTTTTAATTTTTTTTCAATTTTTACACTTTTATTGTAACTCTAAAAAACCTTTCCAGGCTAGAGTCTCTCAAAATGTGATAGCCATCGAACATCTTTAGATGTTCTATGTGACTATGTGCCTTAGACTGTGACGTACTGTACCCTATACTAATAATCCACTAGTGTGTGCTAGCGATGGAAACAGTCCCCGATGCAGAGACCAGGTTCGCCAGGACAGGAGGGACCAAAATAGCAGGTGTAACGCCTGTTTCCGTGCTTGCTACAGACGTGGCTTCTTTTTTGGGGTGCTCTTTGGGTAGGGGTACAAGTGAGGACATCCAGAAAACGCCTCTCATGCAGCCGGCTCACTGCATCTGGATTGGGAAATTGGGCCACAGCAACTTCTGGGTACAAAAGGGCTGTGATGATCAGTAGTCATGGACACAGAGGGGCTTCTCAACATCAACAGTCACCATTGTAATTTGGAATGCCGTTACTGCGTGAATGGAAGACAGAATGAAGACGGAACGAAAACGTTCCGTTTGTCCTTCCACCTCACTGCAAGCAATTCATTGCAACTCAAGCAGGCTCTCTCCCCTGACTAAGTTGGTGAACCGTTGGGGGAAGCCCCAGTGATTAGATCACACAGTGCCACATGCGCCAATTCCTACTTGAAAGAGGTGTCTAAAAAGTGTCACTCTTGTGTAAAAATTGTCCACATATAAATGGTACCCAAGTCCCAAGCAATCTTACTGCTGCTCCCTATGTAGTATGGGCTGCCCTGTCACGGAGTCTATACATTTTGACCCCATATGTGGCACGCTTGCTGGGGAGAAACTGTTTGAAAACAAGGCAGTCAGAAAATGTAATAAGGGACTCATCAATGCACACATCTTGTGAAATGTGGTCCCTCCCACTACTGAGCAATAACTAACTAAATACTGTGAAAATGCTGCTGGACCTAAAGTGAACACAATGCACAAAACAATATAAAATAAGGGAAGGTGATCCGCGCAAATTCCTAGGTGATAATAATCTAAAAATTGAAACAATAAATTTGGAATAGAGTCCAATAAAGTATAACACAAAGTGTTGTATTATACTTTATTGGACTCTGTTACCGAATGTATTATTTTACATTTTTAGATTATTATGACCTAGGAATTTGCACGGATCACCTTCCCTTATTTTATAATGCAGACATCTTGTTCAGGGATAGTTTACAAGGGACTAAATTTTGTGGAGCTGATCATATTCAGGGTCACCCCGAGGATGACAGAGTTCATTGTTGTTGAAGTGCATAATCTGCAATATTTGCTGTATCTAGTCCTGGCCATGGTAGCAGAGAACACGGACATATGGTGAATTGGGTCAGTGGACCAATATGACCGCAATTCACTCTCATTTAGTAATGCCCATGTTGAGGGATAGGCCCAGAAAGGTCTTAAATTTGGGAACCGATAGGTTTCCATGCAAATTGTCTGGCAAGGGTCAAATTTGGGTTTGCGGCAATAAATTGATTAGCATATAAATTGCTTTGGTCCACAATAGAGCTGTACAGATCTTCTGTGCAAAACAGCTTATAAAAAACAAGGAACGTTAAATCTGCTGTTTCCACCTGAATTCCGGGTTGGCCAGTGAATAGGGGAGGTACTGGCGCTGCAGAATTTGTGGGCTGCCAATCAGGATATGCAAGTGCATCAGGAAGGACACTATGGCCTCAACGGGCCTGCATTCAAATTCTTGGTGGCTGCAAGCCACTACTTGTGCTAGCCACCGCTACAGCTTGAACTGCATTGGGACTCGCCACATCACCAAGTGTTACTGCAGTGTTGGTTTGTCTACAACCAGGATTTACTAGGCCACTGGTGTTTGCCAGTTCACCAAAAGGTAGGGCGGCACTAGTACTCTGCTGCATATGAGAATCGTGCGATTATAGCACCTCAGCAACAGAAGAATGTGGTCGGGTACACCTGATCTTAGCAGGGACCACTACTCCATCGTCAGAGCTATCTGCAGGTTCAAATACTGACAGTGAGGACTCCCCATTGCTCTCATTTGTCATGCTCAGCATCCTGTAGGCCTCTTTACTAGAGTACCTTTCCTTTGACGCTTTGGCAAATAAATTTATAAGTAGCCTAATGTGATAAAAAATGTGTGGTAAAAAAAAGCACCTGATTGTCGAGGACTGGTTGAACCACTACAAAAAAATGTAACTGTTAGTGCTAGCAGAGATCAGGTCTAACTCTGCTAATGCTGTGGTTGCTGTGTACTGTGTATTGGAAGTGACAGTGATCTACTGATTCTGCACTTGTTTGGGGAGGGGCAGAGGGGCTAAACACAGGAGCTGGCAGGTGTCAGGGCTAACCCGCCACCTGTGATCTTAATACAATGATCAGAAAAAAAATCTGTACACTGTACTAATGACACTGTGACAGGGGGTGAAAATGTTGACTGGGGGTGATCAGGGGGTTAAATCTTTAGTCCGAAATATAGGGGGGTACCCTGAACCTATTTGGGACTGCTGCTAACTTCCGCTGATGCTAACTGGCGTTACTAGTGACACCAATACAGTGGTCAGTAAAAAATCAGGGTTAACTGGGGGGGGGGTTGATCAGGGGGTTAAATATGTGCCTATGTGTACTGGTGTCAGTGTAGTGCTTGTGTATTCATGGTAGAGGCGCATATGTGATTTTGCACAGCTGGGCCGCCCTGCTGCAGTAAATGTACGTGAGGTGGTCTGGAAGTGGTTAAAAAGCCCTTAGAAAGCATGAAGGTGTCCTTTTTTTAAGTTAAATTGCACACGTTATGCTCGGTTGTGTACACAAATACTATAAGCTGACTTATTTTTGGAAAATGGGGCTTTTTTTTTTTTTTTTTTTACTTGAAAACAATAAACATATTGCAACAGAAAGCCTGAAGGTGCTCTTTAGATTTGTTCCCCAGTGTGTGACTAGGCTGTGAAAAAGTCTCACACATGTGGTATCCCCACATAGTAGCAGAATGTTTTTTGGGGTGTAATTCTTATTCTGTCTATGATGTATGTTAATTGACAACTTTGATAAGTAAAAAAATACATTTTCATTTTCTTTCCTGCATTTTCCAAAATTTATGGCAAGAAATTAAATTTCCAAGAGTGATTATGCTTTTTAGAAAATACCTTGGAGTGTTTGCTTTCCAAAATGGGTTAATTTTGTGAATTTTTCCATTGCCCTGGTTCCCCAGAGCATCCAAAAATATGATAGGTAGTCTTTGATGCATAATGTACATGTAATTTATGCTCCATGAAAGTCCAAAGGTGCTCCTTGGATTTTGGGACCCTCTATGTGGCTAGGCTGTGAAAAAGTCTCACACATGCTGTATCCCCATTATCGGGAGGCATAGCAGAATTTGTTGTGGGGTGCAATTCTAAGTACGCATATCAGTGGCGGCTGGTGCTCCATTTTTTGGGGGGCGGCAAACAAACCACCTGACACCTCCCGTTTGGTTGGACAGTCAGTCGAAGCCCCCAATCCTTCCCTCGTCTGCACATCAGACCCGCACTTAGCCCATCTAGATTGCGGCCAGCTTTGGCTTTTTCCTGCATCTCCGCTTCCTCGGCGGCCTCACCGCGGCTTACCCTACATCTCCTCCTCCTCGGCGGCCAATACAGTCGCTTCTCCTCTCAGCCAATCAGGTCTTAAGACCCGCTTCCTGATTGGCCATGAGGAGAATCAGAAAGACAATAGTTAATATTAATTTTCTATTGTTCCACAACTGGGTGGGCTCAGGGCACAGTGCTCTGCGCCTCGAGCCCACCATTTTTCTAAGCCAATTAGAGCCTCAGGCTCCAATCATGTGCTTCCAAAAAAAAATGAAACCATTAAAAATTCATGCGTCTGCCACCCTGCATGTAGATTAGGGGCCGGATCATTTTCCCAAAAATTATGAAAAAAAAAAACTCACAATGCCTTTTACTAACCGCTTCCCGACCGCCTCATGTAGATATACGTCTACAGAATGGCACGGGCAGGCAAAAGCACGTACGGGTACGTCCCCTTTAATTTGCCTGCCCGCCAGCGGCGCGCGCGCGACCCGGTCGGGAGCTCCGTGACCACGGCCGCTGGACCAGCGGACCCGATCGCCGCTGGTATCCCGCGATCGGGTTACAGAGCTGAAGAACGGGGAGAGGTTTGTGTAAACAACCCTCTCCCCGCGCTTCCTACTCTGCCTGTCATTGATCGGCTGTTCCCTGTCATCGGGAAAGCCGATCAATGACGTCAGACGTACAGCCACGCCCCCCTACTGTAAAAAAAAAAAAAACACAACACGTCACACTGACTCCTCCCCGCCCCCTAGTGGTTAACTCCTTCACTGCCACTGTCATTTACATAGGAATCAGTGCTATTTAAATAGCACTGATTTCTGTATAAATGACAAATGTCCCAAAAATGTGTCAAAAATGTCCGATGTGTCCGCCATAATGTCGCAGTCACAATAAAAATCGCTGATCGCCGCCATTACTAGTAAAAAAAAAAAATATTAATAAAAATGCTATAAAACTATCCCCTATTTTGTAAACGCTATAACTTTTGCGCAAACTAATCAATAATCACTAATTGCGATTTTTTTTACCAAAAATATGTAGAAGAATACGTATCGGCCTAAACTGAGGAAAAAAAATGTTTTTTTATATATTTTTTGGGGATAGTTATTATAGCAAAAAGTAAAAAATATTGCATTTTTTTTCAAAATTGTCGCTCTATTTTTGTTTATAGCGCAAAAAATAAAAACCGCAGGGGCGATCAAATACCACCAAAAGAAAGCTCTATTTGTGGGGAAAAAAAGGACGCCAATTTTGTTTGGGAGCCACGTCGCACGACCGCGCAATTGTCAGTTAAAGCGACGCAGTGCCGAATCGCAAAAAGGCGCCTGGTCCTTTGGCTGCCAATTGGTCCGGGGCTGAAGTGGCTAAACAACCTTAGACTGTCTACCCCCCCCCTCAAAAGTAAAGTAATTTGGGGGGTATTTGTGCTTGCTGCCCTGCCATTTTAGGGACTCAAGAAATGACAGTACGTCAGGATTGATCCATTTTAAAAAACTGTATATGTACCATAGTTAGTACTCTATAACTATAAGTCTATAAGTTATAGACTCTATAACTTTTACACAGACTTATGATTTCGTTTTCTGCTTTCTTGCAAACCTTCTTTGGGGATGCATCCAGCCTTCCTACAGATCCAAATCTGTACTAGACCATCCCTTCAGCAGTTTATCCATGGTTGTGGGTACCCAATGTTATAGTTTGACAAATAGACAATTCATTATAAAATTATGTGATTTACCACAAACAGTAGTGTATTTTTAATAATTTTATTTATCACATCAAGCAATATATCAATCTCACAGTGCTTGTCCAGCAATCCTTTTGTACCATCAAAATAACATCTATACAGAAAGCTGTGCAAAGCTGTGTTTTTCAAGCTGAAACACATCACATGAGAAAAAGCTACCTTTAAAACATTTAGGGACTTATTTATTAAGATCAGTTATATAAACATGCTTTGTTTTGCCAAACTCTGAACTGTTACACATCTGAATGCTCCTCCAATTCCTAAAAGCATAAAACAGAAAGCTGTGATAGTAAAGGGAAACAAAATTGTAAAAAGTAGACAGTGACAAAAAAATTATGCCATCTTGAGGAAAATTCCTTTCTTAACTTCCCCTATTGAATTAAAAATCTGGGGACAGGTTTAACCACTTCAATACCAGGCACATTCGCCCCAATTTTTAGCTTTCAGTGCTGTCGCTCTTTGAATAACAATTGCGTGGTCATGCTACACTGTAACAAAACAATTTTTTTATAATTTTGTTCCCACAAATAGAGCTTTCTTTTGGTCTTTTGATCACTGCTGGGGTCTTTATTTTTTGCGCAACAAATAAAAAAAAGACCAAAAAAGTTTTTCTTTGCTTATGTTATAAAATGTTGTAAATAAGTAAGTTTTCACTGACGGGCACTGATGAGGCTGCACTGACGGGTACTGATAAGGTGGCATTCGTGGGCACTGATGAGGCAGACCAATGAGGTAGCACTGATGGGCACCGACGATGGGCACTAATAGGTGGCACTGGTATGCAGCACTGATGGGCATTGATAGGCGCCATTGATGGCCACTGATAGGCAGCACTGATGGCCACTGATAGGCAGCACTGATGGGCACTGAAAGGCTGCACTGATGGGTACTGATGGGTGGCACTGAAAGGTGGCACGGATAGGCACTGATGGGCACTGGTAGGTGGCACTGCTGTGCATCACTGATGAGGAGACATCTGGCAGGCATTCATAGTGGGCACTGACTGGCACCATTTGTGGGCACTGGTTGGCATCTTTTAGGGCACTGTGTGGCATACCTGCTCATCAATGTGTGGTGGGCACTCTGGTGGTTCTGGTGGCATCCCTGGTGGTCCACTGTGGGCATAAACAATCAGCACACACCCGCCCCCCCTATCAGGAGAGCTGGCGATTGGCTTTTCTCTACTTGCGTCTGTCAGATACGACTGAGGAAAAGCCGATAAACGGCTCTTCCTGTTTACACTGTGATCAGCCATGATTGGACATGGCTGATCACGCGGTAAAGAGCTTCTGTCAGAGACTCTTTACCGAGATCATTGCAGCGGTGTGTCAAACTGACACTCTGCACCACCGATTACTGTGCTGCGTGCCCCCACGGGCGCACGCCGGCAGTTAGTCTGCTGGACGTCATATGACACCCAGTCAGAATAACTGAACAACCGCCCCGGCTGTCATTTTGCTATAGGCCGAGTGGGAAGTGGTTAAGGTAAAAGAGATGAAGTATTTAAAATTGGTAAAGCCTATCTGCAAATACATTTTGTTGCATAATTTTTTTTTCTTAGTGTGATGCAATTTGATTGTCATCTTCCTGGGAAGTAGTACAGCCGCATGGTTGTAAGCATGCAGACACCCGAGCTAAGCTTATGACACTGAATGATTTGCAAGCAGCGGAATATCATTAATTTGCTGGCATGCTGGAAATAATGTATTGTCACTGAAAGCTTAGTAACTGGCTACTATTTAAAGCAGAACTAAAGTCCACCTATACTTGCCTCCCATCAACAGATGCCATGTCTGCAAGTTCCTTCACCAATATCTATGCCTAGTCTTTTTCTGGGTTTAGCATCTTCTGCCATTTTGGCTGACCAGTCTCAAGAGGATGTAACTCTGACATATGCGCATAGTAGTCGATTTATCCAGACACCGAGACAAGCACTGTCTTTTCTACAGCAAAACCTTTTTTCCAGCTTGCTGACAAACTTGTTTAAAATGTACACTGAGCTGCACATGCGCAATATATTGTACATTTACATTTTACATTTATAAGCTGTGCATGGGCAACTCAGTGAACATTTTAAACAAATTTGTCAGCAGACTGGAAAAAAAAAAAGGTTTTACTGTAGACTAGCAAAGGCAGTGATCATTCATCAGTGGTTACCTATGGTAACCACAAGCTTCAAATGTGATGAATTGTAGGCCTTGTGCATTGTGGTATCAAATAAGCAATGATATAGTTTTGACTATAGAATCCACTATTACCTGTTAAGCGTAGAACATAATGCTCAAATTCTATCCTTCCTTATAGCTATATGGCGGATTCATGATATATTTCTAAGTACATGGTCACACACAGAGTTTGCCCTATGATTTATTTATGTGCATGCTGATACCATTTACATGTAATTTTTTTTAGTTGTTTTCTAGGGGTGGGGGGCTGCTTGTTATCGGAATTGATATGTGTTTGTAAAAAATGATTGTGTGTTTTGTTCTATATTTGAGTGTGTATATGTACTCAATCTTTCTTCTTTGTTGTATATCATTTTCATCCTAGTCAACATATTAATTCATAAATTGGATAGAGCAGCAATATAAAAAGGCAGATGTTTCAGAAAATATATATTTCTCATGAAAATAAAATATATAAATTGTTACTTTTGTAAATAGACCCCAAAGGTTTTTATCATACTTAAATAATTTATAGTTGTCCCTGCCAACAAAATATCTTATTGTGTGCATTAATGCAATTCTGGTACATAATGATAATATCACTGAATGTATCAAATAATTAAAATATTGCTACAGTCTTATAATTATTTTGAAAACAATATATTATTAATAATAATACTGATGCTGGCTCCCTGACTCCTAGGGTACTGTGTTGCTGGACTAACCAGTTTTCTTCTGCCTCTGTTGACCATGTGTCTATAAAGGGAGATTTGGGGGCATATTTATAAAGCAGTGAATCTGCTCTTCACCAAAGATTCACTGTATGTAAATCTTCCAGATGCACATGTTTTAAATGATGGTGAATAATTCACAACCAGCAAATGTTTTGTTAAACTAATGTTCATTGCTTTAGTATCCTATGCATTGCTATTTAAAATGCCCCATTATTAGAATTTATGATAGAAATAATCTCAGGGAAACTGTAGACCTCAAATCTGTCTGGTACATATTACACCACCTGTGAAATTAGACAAAATAAATGGAAGGGGAGGAAGCTCTAGGCATTATAACATCATTTTTTTCTTTGAATTAACTTAATAGAGCATTGATAGGACAGCTCCTTTTTCACATACATTTTCTGATTTTAATGATATGTCCACTGCATTTTCTAAGGATCAATAAACTTATTTTCAACTATAAGGTCTCAGAATTGTTATTGCAAAATAAAAATAAAGCACAATAAACTAGTATTTTTTTTAAATAAAAGTTATATTGTGTGTTCTGAACAATTCAGTGATATTACTATTACAAATCAGAAAATAAAAATATGAATGGATAATATGCATACTTTTGTAATATTCACAAGTATTTATAATTAGACCTGCTTGATTGTCTTGTATATCTTGACTTTGGCACACGTGTACCAAGCAGCTGGCTTATAAAAAAAAATTAAAAATTAAAAGACCATTATTTTAGCTTTACTAACAAAAGTACGTTTTCAGAATCATTGTACACATCCTATCACACCAGGCACGAAATTTGCCAATAAAAGACCAAGCTGAAGGGGAATACTATTCTTACTTGCAGCAAATAATGTTTTTACATAGAAATAATTGAGGGGAAAAAAAGTAAATGTGCACCTTCCAGGTATGTGAATGTATAAAATAATGAATAGCTCTCATGACTAGACCATACACTGATACTGTGATGGAGTGCAAGCTACAGTTTACAAAGGAAGTAATATTCTCTTAGGGCACATGGGAAGAGATTCATATAGAAATATTCTGAAAACAATAATGGAAAATAGCAGGTATGCATGAAAATAGCAGGTGCAAAAAAGACTGTAAAATGTCACTTTATGTAAATCTCTATAGGAACAAAGTAATTTCAACCTTGAAAAATAATGGAAATAATGGAAAATAGTAGGTATGCCTGAAAATAGCAGGTGAAAAAAGACTGTAAAATGTCACTTTATGTAAATATCTATAGGAACAAAGTAATTCAGTGACAAAAGATTCATAAAAATTGTAGCATACATGCTCACCTTATGTTATGCAAGGCAATGTGACTCCAGAGACCTGGAACTTCAAGTCATGCATTATAAAATAAGTTCAACTTTAGTCTTAACCTTAGAAAAACTGTGCACTTAAGCCTTGTCCATGAAAGTGAACTGAAATTGGGCTTTTTTTTTCTAAAGTGCAACTGATGAAAATTCCAAAGATTCTTATACCAAACATACTCACGGTCATTTTAACTAATAACAATAATTAATTATTTTCAACTAATTCCAAGAATCAGTAACAATTTTTACAAAATCTCCCTATGTATATATATATATATATATATATATATATATATAACGTCATTACAAATTTAAATATTACTCCACATCAATAGCAGCAAGTGAAAAGAGACAATAAAAAAGACTGTGAGTAGTGCTTAGAAGGCATTTCAGCATCTGAGTTTAAGACCAAGCACTGTAAAATGTTTATAGGCCATTTTATCTGTTTATAAAAGATCTGAGGTGTTCTTTTTTATGATAGCAATTTGCTTGTTTTGAGTATGACAGATTTTTCGTATATATCTTTCCTTTTGCCTCAAAGCCTTAGCTGATGCGACATTTCTCCTTTTTGCTGAGCTTTCTTCTCCTTTGCTCAAGACTTCTCTCTATTATTTCGTCTTCTTCTATAGCTCTACATGAATCAAGCAAGAAATCAAATATTATCAGTTACTTATGATGGATAGAATTTAAGAACTTTTTATATTATATTATATATATATAAAATATACATACTTCCTCTCTTTTATATGAAGATCTCTCACAAGGCCATCACGCTGATCTACTAGAGACACCAACTCATCCAGTAAGAATTTCTCTCTTCTCTTCTGAGCTTCACTTTTTAAGCAATCTATGGGTAAATACAAAAAATAGTAAACTTTGTATTCTAAAACCTTGCTGAACTGTATTCTAAAACCTCCTGCTGTACGGCTCTGCCCATGTGTCCTCTCCCGCCTCCTCTGCCCGCCCCCGCCAATGTCATCCTATCAGCAGGGCAGGAGGTGGGAGGAGCTGCAGATTGGAATGTTACCAAGTTAAGATCCCAAAAAAGCACAGGGTGCTGCAAGGAGGGTTTGAAGCAAGATAAACCATACAGAAAGGTTCTTTTACAAAGGAGTACAAAGCCAGTGGACAAAGCTGAAACCTGACCTTTCAGAGTGCTTAAAGAGGTTGTAAAGGGACTATATTTTTTACTTTAATGCTTTCTCTGCATTACTGAAGTGGCTTTTTCGTGCTTTCAGCAAGATAGAAATAACAAACTCAGAAACCCTTCTATCTCTTAACATATGGGTTTCAACAGCCAAGCCTTTAAAGTCAGAGACTGAGAAACAGGGTGTAGTTGAGGGCCCTGAGACAGCAGATCTGGCCTGTTGGGAAGAGGCCAGGGGTCGTCTGCTGGAAGTCTAAGTTATATCTGTGTGCAGGGTTCTTCTGGGCCTGTTTGGTGCAATGAAAATCAGTTTTCCTCTCTTGCTCTATAATTTTTAAGCAGAGAAGGCAGAGGTAGTTTGTTGTTGAATCTGGAGGCTAGGATGTCTACATCCAGAGTACCCCATTTCTGATATATCAGATAAAAATGTCTGGGTAAAGGGCCAATTTCCCTTGATGGAGAAGTGTACTACAGAGATCACTGGACAGTGAGTTTCCATCAAATTATCTGACTTGCTTCCTTCAAGTCTGAATGACTCCTAGTTCCTCCATGGCAATTGATGAAGGCCACAGCCATAGAATTGTCTAACTGCACCCTGATTTAGTGCCCTTGCAGAAGGGGGGTACCGTGTTGTAAAGCCATTCATATTGTCTAAGCACCAGGATGCTGATGGGAAGCTTGGCACAGCAACAGACCCATTTTTTAGTGAACCTTTTTCCACTTGGTAGGATTTAAAAAACATTTTTTGGGAATGAAAAGTTTGTTGAAGGTCTCTTTGTACCGAAGGAGGCCTGGCAAGATGGAGGAGAATCAATAATTATAATGCCAAAGGTTTTGTGCATGGCAGCAGTGAGTAATCAATGTTACTAAGCATGATGCATGAAGTTCTCGCTTCAGGCGAGAAACAGTGTAGGGGAGAAAAATCTTCCACAGTCACTTCTAATATTGCTTTTATATCCTCCTCATTCCCTAATGTGTTTGCCTCATCTAGGGCAGGCATATCTGGATTCAACTCCAGATGGGAAATGGGAGAGATGGAGAAGAGGCATGGTGTTTTCTAGTCCTGGACAAAGATAACTGTATCAAGGAGTTGTGCTTGCTCTTGTCAGGAATACCACTTGCGTGCCTAAGGCTAGGTTCAAGTTCACACCTGTGCAGGAGATTACCTATTCCCGCAGCCGCAACCACCCACACAAAAAAAATGCACTGCTGCTCAGGAGATGCGTGGAGGTGGCATTAATCCTGATGGCACTCCCACGCACTGGAGACTGCAGCACGTTTTCCCACACTGGGAACCGCACTGCACTTGTGGTCTCTCCGTGGGCAGCATTTTCAAAAATGGAGAAGGGACATTTTACCTGCGTTTTCAGGAGGCACAGCAGCCCATTTAAATGAATAGGCTGCTGTGTTCATGCAAAAAACAGCTCGCAAAGCGGCACAATGTGAACCTAGCCTAAGAAAGAGTTAGAAGCAGAAGCAGAGACTGGTGTTAAAATAATTTCTTGCTCCGGTGCAAGGGAAGCAATGTCACTCTGAGGTTGAGTGTTGTGTGGGCCTTCAGCAGAGCAAATTTTTGCCTAAGGTTTAGCCCATGCTTCCTTTCATCTAGCTTCCACCAAAGCGACAGGTGAGAGAATTTCCTGTAGGGTGCCTACGGGGTAGGGTGAAGAATATAGAGTAAGCAAGTACGGAAGGAGAACACATCAACCCAAATGTATACTGTCTTGAACAAATCCTCATGGCGAAAGAGCGGGATGAAGCACCTTTATGAGGGTCCTAGATAGATGTGGCTGTAAAGTGTGCGACCTGTTATGTGATGTCACACCTGGTCATCCACCTGAGAGCTCTAAGTTGTTGGATTTTAGTGCCAAGTTTGAAAAGTTTACAATGTAAAGGGAATACATTCCAAACATAAGTCTGCTTTTACAGTAACGGTCAGAGATACTGTATATTAAGTACTGGCTTCACCCATCACAGTGGGCATACCCTAAGGGGTCTTGGCTCTATAGCGATGAACCATGCCCCTGGACCATTATGGCACCCTGTGGCTAACTACAACACATGGCACAAAGTCCCTGTGCATGATCCAGTGCCTAAAGCAAAATTACAGGCTGTCTCCACAGAAAGTGGTCTGGGTACAACTCCCAATGTTTTACCGAAGCTGCATCTATCCAGATGCATTGCTTCAATTTTAATATTAGAAAACATATCAAGAGTTGAAGAATATGGATAAAAATGTATTTAACAATAAAACAGCACACCTACATTTAACATTCTTAATATTTAGTTTAGGTAGTGGATGAGACCACTTCAGAGTTGTGTGAATGTGTCAGCGGTTCTTGGAGCTCTTGCTGGCATGGGAAAAATTCTGACAGCTATCAAAATAGCCGCCAGCGCCCAGGCATCCTGCACAGTACACTATACCTTGTAAAAAAAAATATATTTTTATAGTGACAGAAGAGAGCAGGGTGTGAAAATTCTTATTAAATTATTTAGGGCATTAGTTGTAATAAATTTCATATGTGATGTACCAGCTGTGTGTACTCCGCGACAATAAAAAAATTGTTAATAAAAAAACTCTATTTAACCATAAAAGTGTCTATTATAGCTGCTCCCTAAAAAGGAATATTTGATACCCCAGTGATGTGTAATAGGTGGTGCACCACCTATTACACAATACATTTCTTATGATTAAATTAGTTGATAACCATTAAATAAGAATATGTATATGTACTATCTCTCTCTCTCTCTCATACTATAAACATGTTAGAAATATATATACAGTATATTTTTATATATATTTATATTTTATATTTATATATATATATATATATATATATATATATATATATATATATATATATACACAGTATCTCACAAAAGTGAGTACACCTCTCACATTTTTGTAAATATTTTATTATATCTTTTCATGTGACAACACTGAAGAAATGATTCTTTGCTGCAATGTAAAGTAGTGAGTGTACAGCTTGTCTAACAGTGTAAATTTGCTGTCCCCTCAAAATAACTCAACACGCATTCATTAATGTCTAAACCACTGGCAACTAAAGTGAGTACACTCCTAAGTGAAAATGTCCAAATTGGGCCTAAAGTGTCAATATTTTGTGTGGCTACCATTATTTTCCAGCACTGCCTTAACCTTCTTGGGCATGGAGTTCACCAGAGCTTCACATGTTGCCACTGGAGTCCTCTTCCACTCCTCCATAACGAGAGCTGGTGGATGTTAGCTACGTTGCGCTCTTCCACCTTCCGTTTGAGGATGCCCAACAGATGCTCAATAGGGTTTAGGTCTGGAGACATGCTTGGCCAGTCCATCACCTTTACCCTCAGCTTCTATAGCAAGGCATTGGTCATCTTGGAGATGTGTTTGGGGTTGTTATGTTGGAATACTGCCCTGCGGCCCAGTTTTTGAAGGGAGGGGATCATGCTCTACTTCAGTATGTCGCAGTACATGTTGGCATTCATGGTTCACTCAATGAACTGTAGCTCCCCAGTGCCGACAGCACTCATGCAGCCCCAGACCATTACACTCCCACCACCATGCTTGACTGTAGGCAAGGCACACTTGTCTTTGTACTCCTCACCTGGTTGCCACCACACACGCTTGACACCATCTGAACCAAATAAGTTATCTTGGTTTTATCAGACCACAGGACATGGTTCCAGTAATCCATGTCCTTAGTCTGCTTGTCTTCAGCAAACTGTTTGCGGGCTTTCTTGTGCATCATCTTTAGAAAAGGGCTTCCTTCTGGGATGACAGCCATGCAGACCAATTTGATGAAGTGTGTGGCGTCTGGTCTGAGCACTGACAGGCTGACCCCCCCACCCTTTTAACCTCTGCAGCAATGCTGGCAGCACTCATATGTCTTTCTCCCAAAGTCAACCTCTGGATATGATGCTGACCATGTGCACTCAACTTCTTTAGTCGACCATGGTGAGGTCTGTTCTGAGTGGAACCTGTCATGTTAAACCGCTGTATGGTCTTGGCCACCGTGCTGCAGCTCGGTTTCAGGGTCTTTGCAAACTTCTTATAGCCTAGGCCATCTTTATATAGAGCAACAATTCTTTTTTTCAGATCCTCAGAGAGTTCTTTGCCATGAGGTGCCATGTTGAACTTCCAGTGACCAGTATGAGAGAGTGAGAGCGATAACACCAAATTTAACACACCTGCTCCCCATTCACACCTGAGTCCTTGTAACACTAACAAGTCACATGACATCGGGGAGGGAAAATGGCTAATTGGGCCCTATATGGACATTTTCAGTTAGGGGTGTACTCACTTTTGTTGGCAGCGGTATAGACATTAATGAATGTGTGTTGAGTTATTTTGAGGGGACAGCAAATTTACACTGCTATACAAGCTGCACACTCACTACTTTACATTGTAGCAAAGTATAATTTCTTCAGTGTTGTCACATGAAAAGATATAATAAAATATTTACAAAAATGTGAAGGGTGTACTCACTTTTGTGAGATACTGTATATATATATATATATATATATATATATATATATATATTATATAAACAATATTGAGTTGGCCCACCCTTTGCAGCTATAACACCTTTAAATCTTCTGGGCAGGCTATCCCCAAGGTTTAGAAGTGTGTCTATGGGAATGTTTGACCATTCTTCCAGAAGCCCATTTGTAAGGTCAGGCACTGATGTTGGATGAGAAGGCCTGGCTTGCAGTCTCTGCTCTAATTCACCCTAAAGGTGTTCTATCGGGTTGAGGTCAGGACTCTGTGCAGGCCAGTCAAGTTCCTCCATCCCAAACTCGCTCATCCATGTCTTTATGGACCTTGCTTTGTGCACTGGTACAAATTATTTGGTGGAGGGGGATTATGACATGGGGTTGTTTTCCAGGAGTTGGGCGTTTGGCCCCTTAGTTCTAGTGAAGGGGACACTTAAGGCGTCAGCATACCAAGACATTTTGGAGAATTTCATGCTGCCAACTTTGTGGGAACAGTTTGGGGATGGCCCCTTCCTGTTCCAACATGACTGTGCACCAGTGCAAAAAGAAAGGTCCATAAAGACATGGATGAGCGAGTTTGGGGTGGAGGAACTTGACTGGCCTGCACAGAATCCTGACCTCAACCCCATAGAACACCTTTGGGATGAATTAGAGTGGAGATTGCAAGCCAGGCCTTCTCATCCAAAGTCAGCACCTGACCTCACAAATGCGCTTCTGGAAGAATGGGTAGACCTTCCCATGGACACACTCCTATACCTTGTGGACAGCCTTCCCAGAAGAGTTGAAGCTATTATAGCTGAAAAGGGTGGTCCAACTCAATATTGTACCCTAGGAACTAAGACTGGGATGCCATTAAAGTTCATGTGTGTGTAAAGGCAGGTGTTCCAATTTGACAATATAGTGTATATGTCTCTATCTGTGCTATCTCTCTTATTTCATATTCTAAGTACACGATATTGTGCACCAATAAACACTTAGACATGTCCACGTATGTGGCCACATATCCTAAAAGAAACTAGGTTGTTGGAAACATACAAATAATTAGTACTACGCAATATTAATACCTTATACTCTAAGGGGGACCTCTACATGAACATGCCATATTCTACTTATCCAAGACTTATTCTACATATTCAAGACTAAAGTATAGTGTGGGTATCCAATTCCTCATTCAACTCATTCAAGCACAGAGAGAGCTATATATGCCTCTCTCTGTGCTTTCTCTCTTACTTCATATTCTAAGTACACATTATTGTGTACCGATAAAAACTTAGAAATTTCCACGTATGTGGCCACATATCCTGGATAAAACTATGTTGGGGAAACATACAAATAATTAGTACTACGCAATACTGATTACTTATACGTTAAGTGGGACCTCTACATAAACTTCTACTTAGATAGGACTAAAGTATAGTGTGGATTTCCAATTCCTCATTCAACCCCTTGGGAGCCAATGTATCCAATGTGAAAATCCAAAAGGTTTCTCTATTGCACAATGTTTGGTGGAATCTTGCAGCAAAGGATCTGTCTTTGGGAGTGGACTGTAGGAGCCAGACTCTGAGGCCCCCAGTAGAATTGTTGTGTTTCAACGTAAAGTGTCTAGGGACACTATGGGGTTTATTTACTAAAGGCAAATCCACTACAAGTGCACTGCAAATGCACTTGGAATTGCAGTCGCTGTAGATCTGAGGGGGACATGCAAGAAAAATAAAAACAGCATTTTTGTTTGTAGATGATTGGATGATAGAAATCAGCAGAGCTTTCCTTCATTTCAGATCTTCCCCTCAGATCTAAAGCGACTGCACCTCCAAGTGCACTTGTAGTGCAAAGTGGATTTGCCTTTAGTAAATCAACCCCTATGTTCTATATCACCTGATTCCATGAGTCTCCTATGGGTCCCAAATCTTTTCCTAATGGTTCTGAAATTGTGACCTACATAGAATAGGCCACAAACCAAAACTAATAAACTCAAATGGGACTTAGAAGACTATAAAAAAGTCCAGGTTTTCACATGGGCCAAGAATAAAAAGAGGGGATTAATTATGCCAATACCAGCTCTCATGGATCTTAACCCAAAAACAAATTTTAACATTTTATGTTTTATGCAAAAACAGAAAAACAAACCCCCTTCTGTTCTCATATGAGGATAAATAATAAACTAAAAACACAACACACTAAAAATGATCCCCTGAATACACATACAATCCAAAATGTTCATTCAAATCCAAACTCTGAACTCTGAACAGATGGGATCGGCTACACCTAGTAATGTGGAATCAGGGATATCCACCCCTCAATGTGGTACATATGGAGCCCAAAACCCTAGAAGATTCATGGTTTACACCTATAATACCAACTAGAACATTGTATTTCCTGAATTGAAGAGTTGTGAACACCACACTAATATTGATAAAAAGACCAGGAATGTTAATGATGTCACAGATATAGAATTTGAACTAATAACATACACAGTTACCATACCAAATGCATTGAAGTTATAACTGAGTTAGAACATAAGGATTCTCTCCAGACCCAAATTATCAACCACCCTGATCAGAGGCGTATCTAGTAAAAATGGCGCCTATGGCAAGCACTGAAACTGTGCCCCTGTCAAAACATTTGTGGCCTTACCTGCACCCATAAATGCAGTAACATCAGCACCCATAAATGCAGCAACATCAGCATCCATAAATGCGGCCTTACCAGCACCCATAAATGCGGCCTTACCAGCACCCATAAATGCAGTAACATCAGCACCCATAAATGCGGCCTTACCAGCACCCATAAATGCAGCAACATCAGCACCCATAAATGCGGCCTTACCAGCACCCATAAATGCGGCCTTACCAGCAACCATAAATGCAGCAACATCAGCACCCATAAATGCGGCCTTACCAGCACCCATAAATGCAGCAACATCAGCACCCATAAATGCGGCCTTACCAGCACCCATAAATGCAGTAACATCAGCACCCATAAATGCAGCAACATCAGCACCCTTAAATGCGGCCTTACCAGCACCCATAAATGCGGCCTTACCAGCACCCATAAATGCAGTAACATCAGCACCCATAAATGCGGCCTTACCAGCACCCATAAATGCAGCAACATCAGCACCCATAAATGCGGCCTTTCCAGCACCCATAAATGCGGCCTTACCAGCACCCATAAATGCAGCAACATCAGCACCCATAAATGCGGCCTTACCAGCACCCATAAATGCAGCAACATCAGCACCCATAAATGCGGCCTTACCAGCACCCATAAATGCAGCAACATCAGCACCCATAAATGCAGCAACATCAGCACCCATAAATGCAGCAACATCAGCACCCATAAATGGAGTAACATCAGCACCCATAAATGCAGTAACATCAGCACCCATAAATGCAGCAACATCAGCACCCATAAATGCAGCAACATCAGCACCCATAAATCCGGCCTTACCAGCACCCATAAATGCAGTAACATCAGCACACATTAATGCAGCAACATCAGCACCGATAAATGCAGCAACATCAGCACCCATAAATGCGGCCTTACCAGCACCCATAAATGCAGTAACATCAGCACCCATTAATGTGGCCTTACCAGCACCCATAAATGCAGTAACATCAGCACCCATTAATGTGGCCTTACCAGCACCCATAAATGCAGTAACATCAGCACCTATTAATGCGGCCTTACCAGCACCCAAAAATGCAGTAACATCAGCACCCATAAATGCGGCCTTACCAGCACCCATAAATGCTGCGCCAGCACCTCTGACATTGGACAGAGGTAGAGAGGGAGTAGGATCACCAGTGGCCAGGTGCCTTAGGTAGCTGCCTAGTTTGCCTAGTGGTAATGCCGGTGTTCTGTCGAGAAGTACCCCCTATCGAAAAATGCTGGGACGGAACTGCACGTGCGCAGAACGGAGCCTCAGAACAGCTGAGCTTAAGATCAGCTGTTTTGCGTTGCCGAGGCACGTTCATGTAGGTGAGGACGGATATTTACATAAAGGGGGCAGATATTGCAATGATGGCCAGTGCTAGGGGCGGAATTTTTATCGCTGAACAAACAAATCTGGTAAAGAAACCTTTATGTAATATAGAAAAATCTGCCCTTCAATTGACTAAACAAGTGTTCAAAATGAATAGCAGATAAAGATTTATTTTGCAAATTTCTTTGGCCATCTATACAAATTCCACCCCCAGCACTGCCCATCATTGAAATATCCGCCCCCTTCATGTAAATATCCGTCCCTCACCTACATGAACATGCCTCGGCCACACGGGACAACAGCTGATCGTAAAAACTCAGCTGTTCTGCGGCTCCGTGCGGCGCATTGCGCAGTTCCACCTGGGCACTATTCGATAGCCGGGCATTTCTCGACAAAGCACCGGCCCTGTCTGCTTGGCACACACGCAGAATCACACATGATAACTTTAAGTCATCATCATTTGCGATTGTGCGTGTGTGCCAGGCCCAAGCAGAAGCAAGCAGCCAATCAAATATAGTGCTCAATATGGATTAAATAAATATGCTTAGCCATAGATATCATAAATAAAGTGTAATAAAAGTGATTTGTGCAAAAGCAGGTACTACTTGCACAAATCACTTTATTATACTTTATTTGTGATATCTATGGCTAAGTATATTTATTTAATCCATATTGTTTGCGCACTATATTTGATGCTCAAGATCGTGGTGACTGACTGGTTCTGTAATTGTACCTGCTTCTAGGCTGCAGTGCTAATCCTTCCAGGTGCTGCTGCCTGGGGGTTCCAATTATTTCTCTTCTCTCTAGTGACATAGTGTTCTCTCTAGAGTTCTCTTTTCCAGCCTCCAGAGTCCTCACGGTCACGTCACAGTCACTTGACATCACACAGACCCGGGAGACCTCGCTCCGGGGAGAAGCTGAAGCAGCTGCAGAGAGGAGGGTAGGCGGAGCATTAGGCTCTGCCTCCGCATTAGGCTCCACCTCCGCCAGTTACACTGCGGCTACGTAGATGACCCGGGCAAGTCAACTCATTAGCCGTCATGGGATGGGGCAGACTGTCGCTTCCCTCCTCACTTGCTAATGAAGTGCTGTGCCGGCGCTGCGCTCCAGCAGGCCGGCCGTGGCGCAGGGGACTGCATTAGTGCGGGATGCGGCCGCGAGAGGACGGGTGGGACTGTTTTATTGTGCGGGGCGGCTTTTTTGCCGCCCCCCCCCATGGCGCCCATGGCACTTGCCATGGCTGCCATACCCTAGATACGCCACTGACCCTGATACATCTAGTAACTTAGGGATTTTTTTAAAGGTTCCTCCAAACAAGTTCAAAGAAAAAATAAAAATAAGAGAAGAGGAAGAAGGAGGTAAACAAACCAAGCAAAATAGAACAGCACATACCACTCACGATACTATAAAAATCTTGAATTTGTCCTAGAACCCTCACCGCAGCTGAACTGCAAAAGGAGTTACATTTTTTACCCATATATTATCCTAATCCATTCACGCTCTTCAGAGATCTAAATAAATTTGTTAGGAATCTAAACAGTAAAAGCTACTATATTCAATCTCTCGTAAAAACATCAGAGCTCCCTACAAGTAGTACATCATTTAATAGTTCTGCTGATACCATTGATGCATTGGCTTCTAAGGGGTTGAATGAGGAATTGGATACCAACACTATACTTTAGTCTTGAATAATAGGAATATGGCATGTTCATGTACAGGTCCCCCTTAACGTATAAGGAATTAATATTGCGTAGTACTAATTATTTGTATGTTTCCCCCAACCTAGTTTCTTCTAGGATATGTGGCCACATACGTGGGCATGCCTGAAACTGGATACACACTATACAATTTTCTGTAGATTTTTTCCTTTAGATTTACCAATACCATATAATATGAGGTCAAACCTTAAGAGTTTAAATTTGTATGCAATCAGGCAGGCCCTTGCACTACATGGTTTTGGTAAATCTAAAGGAAATCAGACAACAAAAGTTGTATAGTGTGTTATGGGGTCTAAGTGTTTATTGGTGCACAATAATGTGCACTAAGAATATGAAATAAGAGAGACAGCAAAGAGAGAGACAGCAAAGTGAGAGACATAGACACTATATTTTCAAAAGTATTGGGACACCTGCCTTTACACGCACATGAACTTTAATGGCATCCCAGTCTTAGTTCCTAGGGTTCAATATTGAGTTTGCCCACCCTTTGCAGCTATAACAGCTTCAACTCCTCTGGGAAGGCTGTCCACAAGGTTTATGGGAATGCCTACCCATTCTTCCAGAAGCACATTTGTGAGGTCAGGTACTGACTTTGGACGAGAAGGCCTGGCTTGCAGACTCTGCTCTAATTCATCCCAAAGGGGTTCTATCGGGTTGGGGTCAGGACTCTGTGCAGGCCAGTCAAGTTCCTCCACCCCAAACTCGCTTATCCATGTCTTTATTGACCTTGCTTTTTGCACTGGTGCGCAGTCATGTTGGAACAGGAAGGGGCCAAATGCCCAACCCCTGAAAAACAACCTCATGCCATAGTCCCCCCTCCACCAAATGATTTGTACCAGTGCATTAAGCAAGGTCCATAAAGACACGGATGAGTGAGTTTGGGATAGAGGAACTTGACTGGCTGGCACAGAGTCCTGACCTCAACCTGATAGAACACCTTTGGGATGAATTAGAGCAGAGACTGCTAGCCAGGACTTCTCATCCAACATCAGTGCCTGACCTCACAAATGCGCTTCTGGAAGAATGGTCAAACATTTCCATAGACACACTTCTAAACTTTGGGGATACCCTGCCCAGAAGAGTTGAAGCTGTTATAGTTGCAAAGGGTGGGCCAACTCAATATGGAAAGACATTTAAGTTCATATGCATGTAAAGGCAGGTGTCCCAATACTTTTGACAATATAGTGTATATATACACAAATAATAATTTCTTATCTAACATGTTTATCTTATGAACTAAGAGAGATAGTACATATACATATTCTTATTTAATAGTTATCAACTAACACTGCACTTAATAATTTAATAAGGATTTTCAGACCCCACTCTCTTCCGTCAATATACGAATATCTTTTTTTTTTCCAGTCCAAAAAATCTTAAATTATTATTTATTTATTTTTTATGTACTATATAGATATGTACTTAAAATTATGGGATTTTTATGTATAACAACATTGTATTACTCATGCTGGAAGAATGTAATCTTATAGGTAAATCTGCATATGCCCATTTATTTCATTTTGATTTGCACCATTATGGCCGTAGTGGATAAGAGTATATCAAATTGGAGAACTTGCAGTATATACATTTTGTTAACTGTCTATTATTTCTGTGTTCTCGTGGATATATCTATATAATTACCTTCATAGCCCTATGAAAAGAGTATATTAAGGGTTAATTGACCACATGGACAACTCCCCATCTTTTAGACTTGTGCAATTAGGGGTTAATTAACCATATGGATAATTCCGTACTCCTTGGGTTCATGAAATATGGGAAATTGGGTAAATGAGTATGTAAAGGGATCGTTTACAAAGAGCCGGCCACAAACATAGCACTGTCATACTGGCTATCACACTTCCCTGTTCAAACCAACCCTATTTAAATCCATCCACTACCTTAAGGGGAAGGTTTTGGTGAAGGAGATTGGCATCTCTTAACTGTACCCCAGCATTGGCCTCCACTATTCCCAGGCACATATGGGGTCCATGTACTGTGCAGGATGCCAGGCACAGGATTGGGTAGGTGCTCTAAGAACTGCTGACACATCTTCACAACTCTGAAGTGGTCTCATTCTCTACCTATGCTGAATATCAATAATTTTACATGTAAGTGTGCTTTTTTATTGATAAATACATTTATATCCGTATACTAACAAGGATCCCATGCTGCTGTTTATTCTTTGTTGTTTGAGTTTCTTGGATCTCCCGGATCTATTTGGCAAGCTGCAGGACTCCTGTGTTTTAGAATTGACCTGTGTCCAACAACACGCCAGTGCCTTTGACTGAGTGCTGAAGAAAATGGACTTTGTAGTGCGTGTATTTGGTTGGTGGATTTTATTGTAGTTTAGCTAATAATGATTTCTATGCAAGGGAGAAAAGGTCCATCACCCTAGGATACTAGCAAAAACTGAGGACTTACTGGGTGGGTGTTACAGGGTAGGACCCACTAATTCGGGGTACTTTGTCGCAGTAAGTGGGCTTAGCACTATATAACCATATAGTGTGACCAAACCCCCGTATTTTTTGAATATGTTCAGGTGTTTTTAACTAGCCCTGCAGGAAATGTCATTCTTGAATGTGTGCGCTGTAATATGTTCGCTGGTGTTACAGGGGAGGTGCCCAGCAAGCATGTCCTTGAAAGCTTTGCCAGTGTCCCACCACCCAAAGGTACAAGCCTATAACCCAGGTTCTATAAATACTTTATAAATACCTCACATTATGTGTCTTGTACTGTACAATTAAGATACAAATGTTTTATTTATAGATGCACATTAATAATATCTGTAGGCCCAGGTTCACTTATGGTAATATGATATTTTCCATCTAGCGATAACTTCAAATTTATATTCACAATAGTTGCATTTGATTTATTGGATGAGGTACTATAAAACCTCACATTATATTTTAGTGTCCTCCCTATTTAGTGATTTTTTTAGTTTTAATAATGTGATTTTAGAGAAACATTAACTCATATAAAGAAGCACATAAAACCTCACCCTCAGTACATAGCAGTGCTCTGAGGTCTCTGCTCAGGAGTTCAAATTTCCGTTCCAGATCTTGCTCCTCTGCACTAAAATTCAAAAATGTATGATTACAGTAGACTGGCAGATGTGAATTTTATTTTATAGACTACTCAATGTGATGCTGAATTTAAGATTAGTCACAGGAATTAAACATCTCCAGTACTTACAGTAATTGTAGTTCATCTTGCCTCCTGATTAAATCATTTTTCTTATTCACCAATGTGAACCATTCCTGGATAAGAGTCTCTTCTGCTTCCTTGTCAGAGCCTAGGAATTAAGGAGATGAAAGTGTTTCAAATGTGAGTGGGGGAAGGGTAATCCTGTATTACATAGTTGGTAAGGTTGAATAAAGACACCAGTCCATCCAATTCAAAAAGTTTCTTCCCAAAACTAGAGTCACCATTCAAGGATTTGCATATCGCTATATCAATCCCCTCTTATGTGTCACTTCTCCAGGAAGAATATGTTTAATATCTGTAGCTGTTCCTCATAACTGAGGTCCTACAACCCCCTTATTAGCTTGATGTGGGTGTTCTTTTCCTGATTTACTACTGTAACTTTTGTAATTGGAACTAAAAGTCATCTTGAATGTTAAATTAGTGTCATGTAAATCAGGGACGTGCAGTCAGGGGAGGCAGGTGAGGCAGAGCAAAAAAAAAATTGAGATACGAGGGTCATAGCTCGGCGACCTGGGGCCCCAAATTTTAGGGGGGGGGGGGGGGGGTAGGTAGCTGAAGTCCTATCCCACCACTGGTCAAAATGTGGGGCTCCAGCCACCTATGGTTCCAGAGATACAGGGCTCCCTGCGCAGCCTGTCAGAAGCTCCATACAGAGCAGCCAGCTTAAATATAAGATTTCTGGAGGTTTCCTGCATTACAGTCATCAGCCATCAGAAGGAGCGATGCGGTGTGACGGCACCAGCTCTGGATCAGACTGAGATATCAGGAAAGGAGCCTTACAGTACCTGGGCCTGTTGTGGTGAGCGGGCACTTACCCAGATCAATATAGTGTACTGTTGCTGTGTGAGTTAGTTACAGACTGCTGGTGAGACTTGTAGTCCCACGGAAGTGATCCCACTTTTCCACAAGCTGCATACAGTTGAACTTTAGGATTTGCTTCTGCTAAGAAGGAAGTATATTAACCGCTTCCCGACCGCCTCACGCAGATATACTGCGGCAGAATGGCACGGGCAGGCAAAATCACATACCTGTACGTGGCCCTTTAATTGCCTGCCCGTGGGTCGTGCGCGCCGCCAGCGGTCGGGAGCTCCGTGACCCTGGCCGCAGGACCAGTGGACCCGATCGCCGCTGGTGTCCCGCGATTGGGTCACAGAGCTGAAGAACGGGGAGAGGTTTGTGTAAACCTCTCCCCGCGCTTCCTACTCTGCCTGTCGTTGATCGGCTGTTCCCGGTCATCGGGAAAGCCGATCAATGATGTCAGACGTCAGCCCCGCCCCTAATGTAAAAAAACACAACACGTCACAGCCCATAACCCCTCCCCTCCCACTAGTGGTTAACTCTTTCACTACCACTGTCATTTATACAGGAATCAATGCATTTAAATAGCATTGATTGCTGTATAAATGACAATGGTCCCAAAAATGTGTCAAAAATGTCCGATGTGTCCGCCATAATGTCGCAGTCACAATAAAAATCGCAGATCACCGCCATTACTAGTAAAAAAAAAAATATTAATAAAAATGCTATAAAACTATCCCCTATTTTGTAAACGCTATAACTTTTGCGCAAACCAATCAATAATCGCTGATTGCGATTTTTTTTTACCAAAAATATGTAGAAGGATACGTATCGGCCTAAACTGAGGGAAAAAACGTTTTTTTATATATTTTTGGGGGATATTTATTATAGCAAAAAGCAACAAATATTGCATTGTTTTCAAAATTGTCGCTCTATTTTTGTTTATAGCGCAAAAAATAAAAACCGCAGGGGCGATCAAATACCACCAAAAGAAAGCTCTATTTGTGGGAAAAAAAGGACGGCAATTTTGTTTGGGAGCCACGTCGCACGACCGCGCAATTGTCAGTTAAAGCGACGCAGTGCCGAATTGCAAAAAGGGGCCTGGTCCTTTGGCTGCCAATTGGTCCGGGGCTGAAGTGGTAAGAGTAAGAGCTTCATATTTGCAAGTACACAATTACCACATCATTTATCATACAGTTTGCTTTCTACTTGTTTCCCTGTTTGGATTTACAAATACTGCAGTCTAATACCATAAGCTAGGTGAAGATTATGAAGACAAGGAACTTTTGTCATCTTCTATAAAGAATCAAAATTCACTTTGCATTTGGAACATTGCATTACAACCTAGGGGGAGCCCTTGAGTACAGAATATATATATTGTATTGTACTGTTGCATGTTCATAACATTATACTGCAGATTTGGTGTGTGTGTGTGCTTTGAGGTTTCAGGTGGGAGGCGCTTAATATAAGTTTTGGAGTATATTGGGCATTTATCTCATTGTGTACCTGTCTGCATACATCCTTTACGGTAACTATTTGATCTACCATTTTTTTTTCAAGTTTATATCGAGTGTTATCAATTGCCACTTATTGTTTATGCTGAATTGCATTTTCCCTTTCAACATTTATTACAGTAACTTACTTGGTTCAGTAACTTTGTGTGTGGTTTTCATTGATAACATCACATTACAACATGGAACCCGAGGTGTCAGAGTCTGAAGAGTCAGGGTAGCCAGTGGGGTATAGAGTCAATAAGCAGCCCCTATGGGGTACTTCTACATTTGGAGGTCTAACCAAGATATCCCATCTGGAGTGCCCGAGCAGATCAGTAGAGGAGTCCAGAATAGAAGAGGTCATGGACTCGGCAACGGCTACCCAATGGAGCCAAGAGTATGGGAGCCAGTTGGAGAAAACCACAGTTTTGAGGTTATCAGGAGACCAATGGTTTGATAGAGAGGGACGGCAGTTGATGAAGAAGGCAGTCCCAGAACAGGGATCCTACCTCTAGGACCTGAAATATGATGTGCAGGAGGACTTCACTTATGCCCTTCTAGAATGTAAAGAGTATGTTCCGGCAGAGTTCAAAGAGGGAGTGGTAAGCCTAGCAGAAGGCCTAGATAGCCAGGTGATCCCAGTACAGTTGTCAGAGGAGAAGGGAGAGAAATCACTGGGGACACCACCAGAGAGCCCCATTGCAAGAAACTCAACAGGGGGCAATCCAAATACTACCAGTGCCGCAGTGGGAAGCACGGGAACCAGGATGCCACCCGCATCATTCTGAACATGAGCCGCCTAGTGGATAGTCTGATACAGAGTCACCAGTAAAACTCAAGGGGGTCTCAGTGAGGGAGCCAACTGAGAACCCTGCTGAAAAGCAGAGCTCCAGGAAACAAAAGAAGACAGGGGCCAGAATGAGGCCACAGAAGGGGAGAGCGGCCCAAACATTTGGGCCATACCGTCGGTCAAGTAACCCGGCACCGGGGTCAGGGAGCCAGGCGCAGAGGGTCAATGCTTTACCGTCCCATTAGACCACAGTTAGATCCTATCAGAACACTCTTGAGAAAGTTTGTCAGATTGGCCCAATTCAAAGAGGTCTGGCAACGCCACCCAGGGCCCAGCTAGATCCTACCAGAACACCCTAATGAGAGATTACCAGCCTGGCCCCATTAAAAATGGTTTAGCAACACCACCTAGGGTCACTGTAATGCCGCGTACACACGAAGGGACAATCCCGCGGGATTATCCTCTGGACTGAAGTCCAGCGGATAATCCCCTCGTGTGTGGGCGCCGGCGGACTTTTTGGCGCCAAAGTCCGGCGGACCAAAGTTTTAAGTTTGGTTTTAAAATTATCCGCTGGACTTGGCAGTCCAGCGGACAATCCCGCCGTTAGTGGGCAAGTCCGCGGGACTTTTGAAATGAACGGACTTGCCGCTCATCGGCAAGTCCGTTCATTTAGCACGTGACTTCAGGTTACGTAGCTAGCGTAGGCAGTTACTGCCGCCGCGCTAGCTCCGTGACCTGGCATGGATTTAAAGGGACTCCCCACGCCGAAAAAACGGCGTGGGGGTTCCCCCCAAATCCATGTCAGACCCTCATCCGAGCACGCAGCCTGGCAGGCCAGGAAAGGGGTGGGGACGAACGAGCGCCCCCCCCCTCCTGAGCCGTACCAGGCCGCGTGCCCTCAACATGGGGGGTGCCCTGGGGAAAGGGGGGCCGTGCGGCCCCCCCCACCCCAAAGCACCTTGTCCCCATGTTGATGAGGACAAGGGCCTTTTCCCGACAACCCTGGCCGTTGGTTGTCGGGGTCTGCGGGCGGGGGCTTATCGGAATCTGGGAGCCCCCTTTAATAAGGGGGCCCCCAGATCCCGGCCCCCCACCCTATGTGAATGAGTATGGGGTACGATGTACCCCTACCCATTCACCTAAGGTGTAAAATGTAAAGTACAAAAACACACACACTTTTGAAAAAATATTTTATTGCACTGCTCCGGGGGTCTTCTTCCGTCTTGGGGGTCTTCTCGCCGGACTCCCCCGCTCTCTTCTGCTCTTTTACCTAGCTCTTTCACGAGGGGGGGAGTCCGGCTACCTTCTTCGTCGTCGCCGCCGTCGTCTGGGGGTCTCGATCCGCCTTCGGGGGTCTTCCGGGGGTCTCTTCTGTTCTTGCGGCGGTCGTCGTCTTCCGCGCCGCCGGCGCCTTCTTCTTCTTCTTGTCCTTCTTCTTGTCCTTCTTCTTGTTCTTCTTCTTCCGATGTTGACCCGACGCTCTCTCTGCCCGGAATGCCTGTGCCGCTCTGCGCTGAGACTTATATAGGGGAATGGGGACAGGGTCACATGTTCATGTCACATGGTGACCCCGCCCCCTTGCGATGTCACAGTCCCAGCATCCTCCGGGACTGTGAAACCCTCGGAAAGTCCAGCGGACCTAGCTGGAAAGTCCCGCGGGATTGTCCGCTGGACTAGGTCCGCCGGCAAAAGTCCGCACGTGTGTACGCGGCATTAGAGTTTCACAGAATACCAAGAAGAATAAGAATGGGGGCTCTAACCGCCCTCCGGGTGCTTCTGCAATTTTCCCGGAAAAGCTAGTGGGGCCATCCCCAGTTGTGCCAGTGCAAATTGAGGGAGTCTACACCAAAGCTTTACTGGACACAGGGGTGCAAGTCGCACTGTTATACCAGGACTTTTATGGCAAACATCTGAGTCACATTCCCATCCGCAACCTGGAAGAGCTTGAGATCTGGGGGATTGGAACCACCAGATGCCCATATGATGGCTACATTCCTATCCAGATATCCTTTGGGCCAGCAGCTGTTGGGAAAGAAGAAGCTGTCAACACTTTGGCTGTCGTGTGCCCCAGACCACCCGGGGCTGGGCGAAATTACATAATGGTGGGGACTAACACCAACCTAGTGAGAAAGCTGCTGTCCCCCGTGCTGAACGAAGATGGGTCAACCACCAATAAGATTCATCCACAGTTACTGCAAGCTTCCCGGAAAGTAGCAAGAGAGAAGAAGGCCTCAAAAGGAGGAGTGGGGCGGCTGTGGAAGTTGGAGACTCAAGAGAGGGTACTACACCTGGGGGAGGTTGCTCATCTGAAGGCCACCTTCAAGCTGACTTGGGATCAACCAGGCCCATTTGTGGTGTTGGAGACGGATGAACAAGCCAGAGCAGCTGTATTGGAGATAGTTGGAAAGTGCCCATTCAGTTGAAGAATGTGACTGATCAGCCCATTAAGTTGGGAGCCGTATGTTGGTGGGATAGGTGAGCGCTGCCACCCCTGTAATCCCTGAAGAGGTTAAGAGTTTGAAGAATGGCCGACAACTACAGGAGGAGTTTCAGCGATGTGCGGAAGTCCTCTCTCCTGTTTGGCAGAATCGGATGAAGACACAGCTGATGAGATGGGAGAAGCTGTTTGCTAAAGACGATTTTGATGTGGGATGTGCAAGAAGTGCCAAACACAGAATTCGCCTTCAGGAAGACAAACCTTTCCGAGAACGGGCCAAGAGGGTACCTCTCAGTGACCTGGAAGACTTAAGAGAGCAGCTTGCCGAGTTAAAAAGGTCAGGGGTCATCCAGGAATCTTGGTGCCCTTATGCATCTCCTATTGTGGTGGTAAGGAAAAAGAATGGGTCATTGCGCATGTGTATCGACTATCGAACCCTCAATCGGCGCACCCTCCCAGACCAGTACACTACACCCCGCATTGAAGATGCTTTGCAGTGTCTTACTGGAGCCAAGTGGTTTAGTGTGCTAGACTTGAAGAGTGGATACTATCAGATTCCCATGCCCTCAGAAGACCAGGAGAAGATGGTTTTCATATGCCCATTGGGATTCTACGAGTTCAGTCAGATGCCTCAGGGCCTGTCGGGGGCCCCTGACACATTTCAACGTTTGATGGAAAGAACGGTTGGGGACATGAATCTTGTAGAAGTCTTGGTGTACCTGGATGACATCATCGTGTTCGGGAAGACCCTAGAAGAGCATGAGGCCCGATTGGAAAAGCTATTTTCTCGCCTTCATGAAGAAGGACTGAAGTTGTCACTAGTGAAATGCCAGTTCTACAGAACGTCCGTTACCTACTTGGGTCATGTGGTTTCCACAGGAGGAGTTGCCACAGACCCTCAGAAGCTGGAGGCTGTCACTACCTGGCCTAGGCCAAGAACTGTAACTGAGTTGAGATCGTTTTTGGGTTTCTGTTCTTACTACCAAAGGTTTGTGGAAAATTTTGCCAAGATTGCCAGGCCTCTTAACGAGTTATTGCAAGTGGTTACAGGAGAGGAAGAAGAAGGTATGAAGCCCAAGAAGAGTGGCGCTCGCAAGAAAGGAGAGTCTGTCCAGAGTAAATGGACCCCTCTATGTGAAAAGGCGTTTTGGAAATTGAGGAAAAGTCTCACAGAGGCTCCTGTTTTGGCCTATGCTGATCCTAGACTGCCTTACGAGTTACATGTGGGTGCCAGTAGAGAAGGTCTTGGAGGAGTGTTGTATCAGGAACAGAACGGTGGATTGAGACCCGTGGCATATGTGAGTAGAAGCCTCACTCCATCAGAGAGGAACTACCCTGTACACAAACTGGAATTTTTGGCCCTCAAGTGGACCGTGGTGGATAAATTAAGAGACTATTTATATGGGGCTGAGTTTGTTGTTAAGACGGACAACAATCCATTAACTTAGGTTTTGACCACAGCAAAGCTGGACACAGGTGGCTAGCAGCGTAGACGAGTTATTACAGGAAAAAAATATTTTAAGCAACAGACAGCATGGATTCATGAAAGACAGAAGTTGTCAGACAAACCAGATTTCTTTTTATGAGGAGGTAAGAAAAACCTTGGACAGAGGGGTGGCGGTGGACATGGTATACTTGGATTTTGCAAAAGCTTTCGATACAGTTCCGCACACATGGCTCCTGTGTAAGGTAAAGTCTACAGGTTTGGAAATATCAGTTTGTAAATGGATAGAAAACTGGCTAAAAGGCAGAATTCAGAGAGTAGTGGTTAATAATTCTTACTCTGAATGGTCTAAGGTTATCAGTGGTGTACCCCAAGATTCAGTGCTGGGACCCTTACTTTTTAATATCTTTATAAATGATATTGGGTCTGGGATCAAAAATAACATTTCCATCTTTGCAGATGACACCAAGCTATGCAGTGGAATAACGTCCTTACAGGATGTCTCCAATTTACAAGCCGACCTCAAGGCTCTGTCTAATTGGGCGACTATGTGGCAGATGAGGTTTAATGTTGATAAATGTAAAGTTATGCATTTGGGGGCTAAGAATATGCATGCCTCATACATACTAGGGGGAGTACAACTGGGGGGATCCATAGTGGAGAAGGATCTGGGGGTTTTGGTAGATCATAAGCTCAATAATGACATGCAATGCCAAGCTGCGGTTTCCAAAGCGAGCAAAGTCCTTTCTTGTATTAAGAGAGGTATGGACTCCAGAGAAAAAGATATAATTTTGCCCCGGTTCAAATCTTTAGTAAGACCTCATCTGGAATATGCAGTTCAGTTTTGGGCACCAGTTCTCAAAAAGGATATGGGGAACTGGAGAAAGTGCAGAGAAGGGCAACCAAACTGATAAGAGGCATGGAGGAGCTCAGCTATGAGGAAAGATTAGAGGAACTGAATGTATTCACCCTTGATAATAGGAGATTAAGGGGGATATGATCAACACGTACAAATATATAAGGGGTCCATATAGTGAACTTGGTGTTGAGTTATTCACTTTACAGTCTAAAAAGAGGACAAGGGGGCACTCTTTACGTCTAGAGGAAAAGAGATTTTAGTACCGGCCTGGAGTTGGGAACCAAAATGCATTATCTCGCAGACCCTATAGACAAGAAAAAGAACCAGAAGAATGGGCCTGTGTGAAAGAAGGAGTACGGCCTTGTGTTGGGGAATATCTGGGAGTTCATCCATCTGGTATACCAAGGTGTTACTGTGGGCTGACCCAAGTATAAGGAGAGGGCTTACCCCAATTGTCCTTTAAGCCACCTGCTTGAGTACAGTCTTTGAAAATATAGCAAATTACCTTAAAAACAATATAAATTAATTATTTGTATATTACTTATGGCGATTTACTACTTACCACCCAGGCCAATTCTGACACTTCCCTTCTACATGTGAAAAGCATATTTTTTTGCTAGAAAATTACTCAGAACCCCCAAATATTATATATATTGTTTTAGCAGACACCCTAGGGCAGTAATGGCGAACCTTGGCACCCCAGATGTTTTGGAACTATATTTCCCATGATGCTCAACTACACTGCATGGGCATCATGAGAAATGTAGCTGCAAAACATCTGGGGTGCCAAGGTTCGCCATCACTGCCCTAGGGAATAAAATGGAGGTCGTTGCAACTTTTCAGGTTACACGGTATTAGAGCAGCAATCTTTCAAATGTGTTTTTTTGGGAAAAAAACTTTCACCAAAGTTAGCCCGATTTTTTTGTATACTGTGAAAAATTATGTTCATGCCCTGTACACACGATAGGATTTTTCGACAACAAAATCCATGGGATTTTTTCCGACGGATGTTGGCTCAAACTTGTCTTGCATACACACGGTCACACAAAGTTGGGCGGAAATTCCGAACGTCAAGAACGCGGTGACGTATAACATGTACGATGAGCTGAGTAAAATGAAGTTCAATAGACAGTGCTGCTCTTCTGCTTGATTCCGAGCGTGGCACATTGTGCGTCGGAATTGTGTACACACGATCGGAATTTCCGACAACGGATTTTGTTGTCGGAAAATTTGAGAACCAGATCTCAAATGTTGTGTGACGGAAATTCCTATGGAAAATGTGTGATGGAGCATACACACGGTCGGAATTTCCGACAACAAGGTCCTATCACACATTTTCCATCAGGAAAATACTATTGTGTGTACAGGGCATTACGCTGAATAAATAGATACCCAACATGTCATTCTTTAAAATTGCACACACTTGTGGAATGGCGTCAAACTTCAGTACTTAAAAATCTCTTTAGGCAAAGCTTTAAACATTTTTACAGGTTAAATGTTTAGAGTTACAGAGTCTAGTGCTAGAACTATTGCTCAATAGTATTGTAACCCTTTAGCTTTGTTTTTACTGAGGGCAGAAAGTACCAATAGTGCTTCAACCTACAGTATGTGTTAATACCTGACTAAATGCAATTGTGTAGCATTAAAAAAAAAAGGAATTAAAGTAATGATATGTAATAAAATACCATTTTCCATTAGAATTCGAAGATCCTTTTCTACTACTGCAGCTCTTGCATCAATCACTTTTTGTTGATCCTCCAAAGTTGCAAGCTCAGACATCACATACTGGCTTGTGTCTTTAAGAAGCTGAGAATTAAAATATATGACATATAGATTTAGGATATGGTAATGGTAATATGAAAGTACATTTAATTGTCTAAGGCTAACCATTCAAATAACATGAAGTTTAATATGCATAATTTAAATTGCATGACTGTTTTTACCTACAAGTATAGAATAGCTAAACAATGTCATGTATTACAACCGAAAGAAATCAATGATCAAGAAGGATCTTGGTGTTCTGATAGATCACAGACATAATAATAGCATGCAATGCCAAGCTGTAGTTTCTAAAGCAAGCAAAATACTTTCTTGTATTATAGGAGGTATAGACACCAAAGGGGGACATAGTTTTGCCCCTGTACAAAGCATTAGTAAGACCCCAACTGAAACATGCAGTTCAGTTTTGGGCACCACTTCGCAACAAGGTTATTGGAACTGGAGAGAATGCAGAGAAGGGCAACTGTCATGGTCAGGGTTCAGGCTTGGAGACCAGTAGCTTTAGCAGTAGAGAGGCTCCAACCGACCACCAGCAGGATAGGTAGGTAAGGCGTGAGGTCCAAGGACTGACTGGTATTTACCAGAGCTTTTCATGTTGGAGATGGTTTATGCTGCGTGTTACTACCTCAGGATCGCGCCACCGGGAGGTGAACAAGCCAGGGTCCAGTGTCAAATATAGAAGGTAGGGATCAAGCAGACCTGTAGTCGGTAAACATGCCAAAAGTCGTTTACAAGTGGTTGCAGGTTGGGATCAAGCAGAAGCATAGTCGAGGAACAAGCCAAAGGTCAATAATAAATGGTAGTGGAGATAAGGACAGTTGCAAGTATGCAAAGGGTCAATATATCTGCTGGAGAGAGCACAATAATCTGGCCCACAGGACGTGCAAAAGCAGGACTTAAATAGGAAGTTCATGGGAGGAGCAAGGAGTTCAAGGTTTGCCAACAACAAAAGGGGAGGCAAGATTGTCCTTCAGGGATCGCCACCTAGAATGAGATTGCCTTGTTTCAAGTTATCAACCTTCCTAAAAAGCTGTCTAAGAAAACTGAGTTGTCTGGAGTTGGGGCCATATACATTGACCAGGGTGTATGTAGCTTGGGTGATGGTAGAAGTAATGCGTACACACGAGCGGAATGTCTGACAGAAAAGTCAGACGGAAGCTTTTCATCATATATTCCGATGGTGTGTATGCCTCATCTGACTTTTTTTTTCAAATATTCTGACGGACTTAGAAATGGAACATGTTCTAAATATTTCCGATGGAACCAATTCCTATCGGGAAAACCGCTCGTCTGTATGCTGGTCCGACGGACCAAAAACGAAGCATGCTCTGAAGCAAGTACGAGACATAAGTTATTGGCTACTGGCTATCGAACTTCCTTTTTCTAGTCCCGCCGTACGTGTTGTACGTCACCGCGTTCTTGACGGTCGGACTTTGGTGTGATCGCGTGTATGCAGTTTCAGCGGAATTCCATTGGAACTCCGTTGGAAAAACCTTCAGAGTTTATTCCGTGTACAGGGCATAAGTATTAGGTATTGGCCCTGCGGATCAGCATAAGTGTGGTGGTGCTGGAATTGGAGGGTATCTCAGATAGCCCTCAACACGCCATTATGTTTCTTTGGGCTTGAGGCGAGATAGACTGTGTCAGAGCCGCTGAGTATGAATTGTTTTTGATTCTGCAAAATGCGTTTCTTGTATGAAGATATAATGGGAAAAAAGTGAAGCTAACACCGCGCTAATTGCTAAACTGAAAAAATATTAATAATGAAAAAATATATATATATAAACAATATGCCAAAGTGACAAGTAAGTGACCAGTGGATGAAGCAGCAGCTAATAAATGTGGGATATACACATACAACAGAAAATACAAATGGAGAAAGCCGCGCTAAGATTGAAAAATAATAATAATCTTGAAAAACCAAAAAGTGAGAAAAACTTAAATACCAGTGGTCGTAAATTAGTCCATATGAAAAAAGTCCATCAGATACTGAAACCAAATGGATGCATTTTAAAACCATATAAAATAAAATTAATATGTGACAACAAAAAAAGTGAAGTGACAATAAAAATCCAAAAAAATTTGTGACTTTAAAAAAATCCACCAAGTGACCGTGATCCACCACCGCTCAAATGTTACGCTTACCAGAAGGCAAGCTTAGATAAGCCTGTAATACAATTATCTCCAAGACCAATCCTCAGCCGATGGGTACAACCAGGATCCCAGATATGGATAACGCTCCCTTTATGAAGGGCCTTTAAATCAGAATTTCTCCAAGGACAGGAAACCAGGAAACCATACAGTCTCAGCATGTAGGTATACAAGAATAAGGGATGCTCCCATAGTGTGAAACCATATTTAAAATTTATTAAGCTCAAATAAAAGTTCTACTTACATCAAAACACATAGATATTCGCAGAATACAAATAAAACGCCGGCCGGCTAGCAGAACACTCGCTCTCAATGCGGAACGCGATGACGTCAGTGTGTCAGCCTCCCTACGTCCGTTTCGTCTATTGACGTCTTCTGGGGAACGGGCGACGCACTGAATCATCGCAACTTTATACAAAACTTGACAGACACGCCCTGGAGTGAACCCACGATGGCGGATAGACACAAACTTCCACATTGGATGTATCTTTGGATAAAAACACCCAATAGTGAATATTCTATGCAAATCATAAATTAAAAATACAAGTGAATTCCTCAATTAAGGGACAATATAAATCATAAAAGCTAATGAGATGAAATAAAATCAAAAAAATAAAAGGACACATGAACGTGACCTTTAATCCCGATGGAGGGGGAAAATCCTACATACTCCATCTTGTGGACAACTACCAAATTGCGATTAGTTGACCACTATATTGTAAACCTCATAAAGAAAGGAAAAGAAAAAAGGGGAAAAAAATATATATCACCCAGACGGAAAAATGGGAACAGTCAAATTCCCTCCAGGATAAACGGAGAGAACAGACTTATACCACCAAGAATTGGATGATATGACATTGATGGTAAGTCAACCTCTGGGTATCAGTAAAAATTATATATAAAAATACCTAGGGTATTAAATAAATTAATAATAAATAATACCAACTCGGAATGATATGTCCCCAAAATGGAAATGCTAATAGATGTTAATACAGGCAATTTCGCAAACCCAAAAAAAGACTAAAAAAAACTTAGTTGAAATCCGCCATTGGGGGTCTCACTCCTTACAAAGGCATATAACATAATCTTAATATGCATAGAAACACTACCACCTGGCCTTGGAGAACAATAAGCCATATTGAATCCTAATATACAGACCATAGAAATTGGGGTGAATGTTAGCACAATGGACAGTCACGAATTGTCAATAAACGCGTTGACGTCAATGTCAACATTCAACCCGAAGGGGGCATAGCTCTTGATCTTATATATCCATGACATCTCCAGTCTGGAGATGCCACGGACAAGTGAGCCACCTCTCCATTGTGGAGTATATTTGTCAATCCCCAAGAAGATCGTTTTTGATGGATCCTTCTTATGGACTTCTAAGTAGTGCCTAGACACTGGGTGTTTAGGAAATCCACCTAAAATATTAGTGACATGTTCATTGAGCCTCACCTTCAGGGGGCGCTTAGTCCTGCCCACATACTGAAGCCCACATGGGCATTGGAGCATATAAACGACCCCCTCAGTGGCGCACGTAATGAACGGTCTAATCTTAAATTCCACTCTATTACTAGTTGAAATGAATTTGTGGGTCCTCCTATGGCTACACCCACTAAGTGAACAAATCCTACACCGCCTACAATGGTAGAAGCCAGTTAAATTGTTGAAAAATATGGTTTTGACTATTGGAGGATCTAGAACATTCAGAGAAATTCTAGCTTTGAGGGAGGGAACCCCTCTAAAAACAATCTGTGGTCTTGGGGGGAGGACTACATTTAGCGTAGAATCACTGGTAAGGATATGCCAGTGTTTTTTGATCATCCTACCTATATTCCTATGCTGGGTGGAATATGATGTTATGAAGGGGACCATAACCCGAACCCCTCTCTATGGTAGGTTTTTCTTTATGTAGATCTGCCCTATTGATCTGATATACATCATCTAGGACAGCTTCCAAAGAAGAAGCTGCGTACCCCTTCTCTAAGAACCGTCCAGTAAGAATCTCAGCCTGGGCAGAGAATTCCACTGGATCAGAACAATTTCTTCTTAGTCGCAAGTATTGACTCTTGGGTACTGATTTTAACCAGGCTTGGTGGTGACATCTTCCTATAGGGATATAGGAATTGCGATCCGTATCTTTAAAGTGGGTCGCGGTAGTAAATTCCCCATTATTGACCCCTATTTTGAGGTCCAAAAAGTTGATTGAGGTCTGGCTGGCCTCATAGTTGAGGGCAATGCCCCTCTGGTTGGCATTAAGTTGGACAAGGAAGGTATCCAAATCTTCCTTATTGCCATCCCATAGGAGGAGGATGTCATCTATATACCTGGCCCACAGGACCACCTGTTCTGTTGGGCATAGACGACATCCTCCTCCCATAGGGCCATGAATAGATTCGCCAGACTGGGGGCATACTCTATCTGCCAAAGATACACAAACATTCTACCTGCCCCCCCCGGGGCGCCCCATAGTGAGTGGGATTGACTCTGTGACGTCCCAGGTGGGCAGGTACATTGACCATTTTCTTCAGCCATTGGTCAAAAATATGCCATCGTATGTTAAGGACTCTCGGTCCATTATTAACTTATTAAGGTCCCTCACTCCCACACCTGGTCTATGGCTGGTAACTGCCGATGTTACGTCCTTATATACTATTATACCGCACCATTTGGGCATATTAGCCGTTGAATATTACCTTAGACGGGATTCCGGCTTGTTTGACGAACAGATCTGTTTCATTCTATAGTTACTTAGATTTGCTGCATCCAGCAGTTATTTCTGGTTTGGGGGGAGTTTCTTTAAACAGAATAGGGGAGCCGCTATGGGGGCCAAGTATGCCCCCAGTCTGGCGAATCTATTCATGGCCCTATGGGAGGAGGATGTCATCTATGCCCAACAGAGACCACAGGTGGTCCTGTGGGCCAGGTATATAGACGACATCCTCCTCCTATGGGATGGCAATAAGGAAGATTTGGATACCTTCCTATATATAATTCCTATATCCCTATAGGAAGCTGTCACCACCAAGCCTGGTTAAAATCAGTACCCAAGAGTCAATACTTGCGACTAAGAAGAAATTGTTCTGATCCAGTGGAATTCTCTGCCCAGGCTGAGATTCTTACTGGACGGTTCTTAGAGAAGGGGTACGCAGCTTCTTCTTTGGAAGCTGTCCTAGATGATGTATCTCGGATCAATAGGGCAGATCTACTTAAAGAAAAACCTACCATAGAGAGGGGTTCAGGTTATGGTCACCTTCATAACATCATATTCCACCCAGCATAGGAATATAGGTAGGATGATCAAAAAACACTGGCATATCCTTACCAGTGATTCTACGCTAAATGTAGTCCTCCCCCCAAGACCACAGATTGTTTTTAGAGGGGTTCCCTCCCTCAAAGCTAGAATTTCTCTGAATGTTCTAGATCCTCCAATAGTCAAAACCATATTTTTCAACAATTTAACTGGCTTCTACCATTGTAGGCGGTGTAGGATTTGTTCACTTAGTGGGTGTAGCCATAGGAGGACCCACAAATTCATTTCAACTAGTAATAGAGTGGAATTTGAGAATAGACCGTTCATTACGTGTGCCACTGAGGGGGTCGTTTATATGCTCCAATGCCCATGTGGGCAGGACTAAGCGCCCCCTGAAGGTGAGGCTCAATGAACATGTCACTAATATTTTAGGTGGATTTCCTAAACACCCAGTGTCTAGGCACTACTTAGAAGTCCATAAGAAGGATCCATCAAAAACGATCTTCTTGGGGGATTGACAAATATACTCCACAATGGAGGGGTGGCTCACTTGTCCGTGGCATCTCCAGACTGGAGATGTCATGGATATATAAGATCAAGAGCTATGCCCCCTTCGGGTTGAATGTTGACATTGACGTCAACGCGTTTATTGACAATTCGTGACTGTCCATTGTGCTAACATTCACCCCAATTTCTATGGTCTGTATATTAGGATTCAATATGGCTTATTGTTCTCCAAGGCCAGGTGGTAGTGTTTCTATGCATATTAAGATTATGTTATATGCCTTTGTAAGGTGTGAGACCCCCAATGGCGGATTTCAACTAAGTTTTTTTTGTCTTTTTTGGGGTTTGCGAAATTGCCAGTATTAACATCTATTAGCTTTTTCATTTTGGGGACATATCATTCCGAGTTGGTATTATTTATTATTAATTTATTTAATACCCAAGGTATATTTTAAATATATTTTTTACTGATACCCAGAGGTTGACTTACCATCAATGTCATATCATCCAATTCTTGGTGGTATAAGTCTGTTCTCTCCGTTTATCCTGGAGGGAATTTGACTGTTCCCATTTTTCCGTCTGGGTGATATATATTTTTTCCCCTTTTTTCTTTTCCTTTCTTTATGAGGTTTACAATACAGTGGTCAACTAATCGCAATTTGGTAGTTGTCCACAAGATGGAGTATGTGGGATTTTCCCCCTCCATCGGGATTAAAGGTCACGTTCATGTGTCCTTTTATTTTTAATTTTATTTAATCTCATTAGCTTTTATGATTTATATTGTCCCTTAATTGAGGAATTCACTTGTATTTTTAATTTATGATTTGCATAGAATATTCACTATTGGGTGTTTTTATCCGAAGATACATCCAATGTGGAAGTTTGTGTCAATCCGCCATCGTGGGTTCACTCCAGGGCGTGTCTGTCAAGTTGTGTATAAAGTTGCGATGATTCAGTGCGTCGCCCGTTCCCCAGAAGACGTCAATAGACGAAACGGACGTTGGGAGGCTGACGCACTGACATCATCGCGTTCCGCATTGAGAGCGGGTGTTCTGCTAGCCGGCCGGCGTTTTATTTGTATTCTGCGAATATCTATGTGTTTTGATGTAAGTAGAACTTTTATTTGAGCTTAATAAATTTTAAATATGGTTTCACACTATGGGAGCATCCCTTATTCTTGTATACCCACATGCTGAGACTGAATGGTTTCCTGGTTTCCTGTCCTTGGAGAAATTCTGATTTAAAGGCACTTCATAAAGGGAGCGTTATCGATATCTGGGATCCTGATTGTACCCATCGGCTGAGGATTGGTCTTGGAGATAATTGTATTACAGGCTTATCTAAGCTTGCCTTCTGGTAAGCGTAACATTTGAGCGGTGGTGGATCACGGTCACTTGGTGGATTTTTTTAAAATCACAAATTTTTTGGGATTTTTATTATCACTTCACTTTTTTTGTTGTCACATATTAATTTTATTTTATATGGTTTTAAAATGCATCCATTTGGTTTCAGTATCTGATGGACTTTTTTCATATGGACTAATTTACGACCACTGGTATTTAAGTTTTTCTCACTTTTTGGTTTTTCAAAATTATTATTATTTTTCAATCTTAGCGCGGCTTTCTCCATGAAGATATAATGCCTTGTTTGGAAATTCCCTTTGAAGGTTAGCCCTTTTTTGTGGGCTGTTCAGGCCTTTAACATTTAAGGAAGTCAGTTTCATTGGCATTATAAGGCACTTGGTGAGGTCTCTTGGTAACAAGTCAATGCTATTAGGCATAGAAAAGTACTCTCTATGAGCAATTATTTGCAGAGGAATGTGATCTTCGAGCGTCCAGGTAAAACAGGAAACTGGTGTGGGTTACTGAAGGAATAAAAAGAGGGAACCCGTTACTGATATGGGTTCAATGTGCAGTGTTACAAACGGGGGGGGGGGTTTCCTTCAGCTGGGTCCAAGAGGTTGGAAGCAGTGGATTGAAAGTTAGGCTTAGATGATGTCTTGATCTGCTGCGACCCGGCTAGGTATCAAGTTGGGGTCATTTGGGCGAACGGGTTAATTCAGGCGTCCTGAAGGGACCAGTTGGCTTACACTTTGGAAGGAGGAGGAAAAGGTTGTCTGGGGCTTTCCTCAGGAATTTTGGGAGCTTGTGTGCTCTGTCAATTTCCAGATCCCTGTCAGTAAGGTCAGGGACCAATGCATGCATTAGTGATTGTAGGAATTGTACTAGCTCAGATTGTTGTACTGATTCTGGTACCATGTGGAATTTAATGTTATTCCGGCGAGAGTGGTCCTCAAGGTCTTCCAGCTTAAGGTTAATTGACTGCAGCTCATCCTCATGCCCTGTGTTTACATCCACCATGTCATTATATGTAAGGAGGTCAGACATCTTGCTCATAATATGGTGAAGACGCTGATCCTGTTGTTGTACCACAGTGGCCAGCGAGGACACTGCAGTGGTGAGTATAGTGTCTGTTTAAGAGAAATCAGCATATTTTTCATAGTTTGCTCAGAGATGGGCTGGTCTAAGACAGGGAAATTGTCTATGGCTGAGAGGTACTGGATGTTAGGAGAAGGCAAGGTGACGGGTATACTTTTTCATAGTTTGCTCAGAGATGGGCTGGTCTGAGACAGGGAAATTGTCTATGGCTGAGAGGTACTGGATGTTAGGAGAAGGCAAGGTGACGGGTATACTGTGACTTTGCCCTGGGGTGTCATCTTCTCTCCTAGGTTTGTATTTCACTGGAGAGACAGAGGTAGGTGAGCAGGGTGGGGACTACTCATAGTTAGTTGACACTTGTGATGGGAAGCCTGGGTGCTGTGGTGCACCGCAGCCAGAGTGAGGAGAAAGCTGAGCAGCCTGCCTGTGTGAGCCGCCGGCGCCATCTTGGTCACGGCCCGCAGGAAGAAGCTTGTCAGAATTTGGGGCATTTTGTTTCCTCTGCTTGGACATTATGTCCAAATGCTGTCCGACCCTCAGGGGGAATTTTCATGTGATTTTGAGTCCGTTCGCTGTGCTGTGGAGCCGCTAAAAGTCGGGTGCTGTATGGAGCAGGAAGATTATGCAGCCATCCGTGGTGTCGGCAAGCCACGTCCCCCCCCAACTTTTTCCACCTTTAATGTGACCTATAAACCGTACTCACTAGTACAGTAGTATTGATAATAATGATAATAATCTGTATGTACACTGTTACTAATCGTGCACCTAAACTACCCCATGGATTTCAAGATCTTCATTCATCCTAGCAGGGGCCAAGGAACCAAGTGTAAATATCCAGAATGATTCTCGTCTGCAGAGTCTCTGAAATCTCCTTCCCATATCGTCATCTTTTTTGATTGCTTCAATGCCAAACACTTTAAGGCCTGCTGGGTTTCCATTGTGGTACTCCTTGAAGTGCCTGGGAACTGAATAGTCTCTTGTTTTTCATAGAGTAGTCACACACATTGCCGTTGATGATGCTGCATTTGTGTTCACTGAGTTTTCATCTATACAATTTCTATATATATGTTTTTTATGTATATTTGTATACTATCTACTCACATTTGTACTCTACCTGTAATTGTGTACAGTGAACTCACTTCAGCAAGTAGCAATGTTTTTTTACACCTCCTGAGCAATACCATAAGATAAGAAATAAATACCCATTTTAAATTTTAAATTTTTTTTGCTCCTTAACCGCTTGCCTCCTGTACATTTACATCGACAGAATTGCACGGCTGGGCAAAGTAACGTATCTGAATTTTCCACCGTGCACGCATGGAAATTCCCTGCCGCAAGCTCCGTGACCGTGCCCGCGGGACCCGCAGACTCGATGTCCGCCGAGTGCCCACGATCGTGTCACAGAGCTGAAGAATGGGGAGATGCCGATGTAAACACAGCATCTCCCTGTTCTGCCTAATGACAGGACACTGATCGTCTGCTCCCTCTCATCGGGAGCAGCGTTCAGTGTCATGTCACTGCTAGCCCATCCCTCCCAGAGTTAGAATCACTCCCTAGGACACACTTAACCCCTCCCCTGCCCCCTAGTGGTTAACTCCTTCACTGCCAGTGACATTTTTACAGTAATCAATGCAATTTTATAGCATTGATCGCTGTATTAATGCCAATGGTCCCAAAAATGTGTCAAAATTGGCAGACGTGTCCGCTATAATGTTGCAGTCACGATAAAAATCGATGATCTCCACCATTACTAGTAAAAAAAAAAAAAAATTATTAATAAAAATGCCATAAAACTATCTCCTATTTTGTAGACGCTATAACTTTTGCACAAACCAATCAATAAACGCTTATTGCGATTTTTTTACCAAAAATATGTCGAAGAATATGTATAGGCCTAAACTGAGAAAAAAAAATATTATTTTTCTATTTTTTGGGGGATATTTATTGTAGCAAAAATTAAAAAATAATGCTTTTTTTTCAAAATTGACGCTCTTTTTTTGTTTATAGTGCAAAAAATAAAAACCACAGAGGTGATCAAATACCACCAAAAGAAAGCTTTATTTGTGGGGGGAAAAAAGGACGTCAATTTTGTTTGGGAGCCACGTCGCACTTGTCAGTTAAAGCGACGCAGTGCCGAATCGCAAAAAGTGCTCTGGTGTTTGACCAGCCAAATGCTCCAGCGCTTAAGTGGTTAATGGCTTTTTAATGTTCTAACACTTCAACTATTTTAACTTACTTTAACATGTTTATATTTTAAACATTTTATTTTTAATTTTTATACGTCTCTTGGTCTGCAATGTGTAGTATACAATTCCAACACCTTTTTATATGTGCTCTGTACTATATTTTTGGTATCTATTCTATTTAGAGCGCTGGGATGTGGACAGCTTTAAAGCTAAGGAGAATCCATCACTTACCATGTGATATACCTCCCAACTAGCCACTCTCTTTTATGTTGGTCTACCATATTGTACAGACTTCTCCTGTTGTTCTTCAAGGCTCTGATGAAGAGGAAACCCCTCAAAACGCGTCAGACCTTTTAGCAAGGGCATGTACAATTTCTAAAATTTTAATGTGTATATTTTGTAACCCTTTTTTTATGAATACGTAGCTACTTTTTATATGCATTTATTTGTTTCTGTATATAAATAAACTGTATCAATTTGATCAAAGCGTCAGATCACGCGCCTTCCACCTCTTTCCTTCACCTGGCTCTCTTCGGACCACCCCTGGTCAGCTTAGGCAGTGGGACACGCATGATCATCTTTTAATTCCACTCCCTTTGAAAGTACTACCACTCCATACTAGCAACGCCTTCACAAGCGCAGGATTAATTCTTTCCTTGTTTATATTTTCGCTGTGGTTAACCTCCCTGGCGGTAATCCTGAGTGTGGCTCGGGGTGGATTTTCAGTACCAAAAGCGGTAACCACTTGGGATCGCATTGCAGTATCCTGGTACAGTTACTTACCTTGTCCCCAGGATCCTGCGATGTCCTCCCACTGTGTCCGCGGGCTGTTTCTCCGCTCGATGTATCACAGAGCCGAGCTCCATTCCCTGTGAGCGTTGCGACGGAAACACACACAATACATACAGTACACTGTAATCTTACAGATTAAATTACTGTATCAAATAATTTCACATCCCTTTTGTCCCCAGTGGTTTGTCCAGTGCCCTGCATGTAGTTTTCTATTGTTCTTTCTGCCTGGAAACTGGAGATTGTCCATAACAACCAAAACTGTTCCTTTACATCAAAAGAAGTTTTAGAATTGAGCGATAGTGATTTGTGGGGAAATTCATTATAATTTATGATTTCATGTTTCAAACTTTATAATACCCGGGCTGTCTACTAGACTCTTGTTTGGACAGATTTAAGTGTGTTATTGCTAAGAATTACAGGCCTACAATATAAAACGCCAAATTTCCATGCAAAACAATTGTACTGCTTTGAGCATCAAAAATCTCCCGCCAGGGAGGTTAAATACTTCTTCCTCCAGGTTGATTCATGAGACTATTTTGCTGCTATGTAGGTTTGTCTATTTTTGATAACATATATGCAGCCTCTTACATTTTTTGGTCTTATATTCTTCTTTCTCTTTTGTTTGTTTTCTCTCCCTTTGTCCCCTCTTCTCCCCTTTCCTGTCCCCCTACTCACATTCTCCTCTTTTTCTTTCCTATTACATTTTTCCCTTCCCTCCCCCTTGTTTTCCCTTCCTTTTTCCTCCCCTTTCTCATCTTGATTGTACCTAACTTTTTCTTTCCCTTTGGTATTGGCATTTATTCTGTTTCATTACTTTCCTGACTTCACAATAGGGTGAGATAAATAGACACATACTTGTTATGCAATATAATACGTTTCTGCCCTAAACAATTTATAAATACGTGCCACTGCAAAACAATGCGAGAATTTGTTGTACATCAAGAATTATTTGCATCCTGTGTCCTTAGGATCCACCTGAGGATACTTCATCACCAGCAATATTTACGCAACCAGAATGTTATTGCAAGCACCTTTTGTTTTATGTGTGTGGGTATGTGTACTTTTTTAAACTAAATTTTGTATCAATAAAATATAAAACTTTTTATTACATAATTTGTGCTATTCCTTGGGTACCGAGATAGTCCATTTTCCTGGCTAAACCAATATCGCGAAGAATTCCATGTAGTTTAAAGACTTATCCAACCATAAACTCCACAGTTTGTTGAGCAGAGGGTACCCCCTTAACAGGTATTAAATGAGTCATCGTAGTCAACGACTATCAAGATAGCGGTCATCTGTTTCGAGGGAGGAAGACCGACCACAAAGTCCATTGAAACTGTCCTAGCTGTGGAGTGGGGTGGATGCCTCTGAGCTGAGCTCTGGACTGCGCAGGCTTACACCCAATATGTGACCGCTAATTGGTGGCAGACCTACCTATGCCCGAACCGGAAAGAAGTAAGGCAGCCTCTGGACCCATTATTAAACTGGTCCTGTGGGAATAATTTGTGCTCCCCATCCCCTCTACCTCCTCTTCTTCCCCCAGCATGGCACCAGCCAAGATGGCCCCCAAGTTGGCTCCACAGAAGGACGCTACTGCCGCTTCTAAAACCTCCGCCGACACATTGCAGTTGGCACGGTGCTCCCCATTACCTATTCAGACACGGGAGCAGCTTCAGTTGTTGCACTCCTTACTGCAATCTTTCCCTGCTAAGGAGGATCTGATCACATGGGCCACTGAAATCAAGGCTGCACTGAAGACTGAGGTGGACTCTTTTGAGTAACAAGTGTCCTCCACAGCATCTCAGGTGAAAGAGCTGGCGTACACCACAGCTCAACCCTTATTACACTGCAACTGTGGGGGGAAGACTGTAAAAACTGGTAAGGAACAGCAATATATGCCTTGTCCCTGAAGTGACCCCAGGTCCCGACCGCAGAACGACCGTGATGGCGATACTTAACAAAGTCTTGGAGAAACTGCCCAAGGACCCCATAGAGCTTGACAGGGTGAACAGGGTGGCTGGCCCAGGAAATGAACTGCCTGCCCATCCTCAAGATGTGCTGTGTAGGGTGCATTTTTGTGTTCTCAAGGAGGAGATTATGAGACAGTTCTGGCACTTGGGCTCTGTGGAATTTGATGGTGTGCAAGTTACTCTACTACCCGATCTTTCCAGAGACACCCTCTCTATTCCAAGAGCGGTAAAACCTTTCCTCAATCTCAAACAAGAGCACGGGGCTCTTCACAGCTGGGGACAACCCTTTGACATTATGACCTGCAAGAATGGTGCAACCTTCCAGTTACACACTGCAGACCAACTGCCTGCTCTTTTTGCCTTTCAAATGAACTTCAAATTTTATGAACAGTGAGACAAGTTACAGAGTGATTAGCCCTATTCCAGCAGATGCCTCCATTCATAAAGGTCTCCTGCAGGGGCAGCTCTGTTCTTTGTTGGAAAAAAGAATTCCACATTGCGTCCCTGTGCATCTACTACAGGGATTTGAATGAAATTACTATTAAAAAGCATTACCATCTTCCCTTAATCTGTAAAATGATTGAAAGACTCTTCTGCTAAAGTCTTTACAAAACTAGACTTACAGGGGCATATAACCTTGTCCGCATTCATCAAGAAGACAAATAGAAAATTGCCTTTAGAACCAGATATGTGTATTTCAAGTCCTTGGTCATGGCTTTTGGCCTTTGCCAAGCTCAACACTTCATCAGTGATGTTTTTCACGATCTGTTGAGCCAGATTGTGATTGATTATCTGAATGATACTCTCATCTTTTATGATAACCTGGAGGAGCATCGCAAGCATGTTTACACTGTCTCGGAAAATTAGGTAAGAATCGCTTTACATCAACCTGGAGACGTGTCAGTTGGAACGAACGCAGATCCAGTTCTTGGTATATATTAGTTCTCCAGAAGGATTGAGCATGGATCTCCAGAAGATCAAAGCAGTGGTGGATTGGCCTGCCCTCAGAAACGTTATAAATATACAACTATTTGTTGGATTTCCCAACTTCTACAGAAAATTCATAAGAAACTTTTTTAAGCTGCACCAATTACGCAGCTGACAACGAAAGGGATGCCCTTTGTGTGGTCATCTGAGGCACAGATTGCCTTTAGTAAGCTAAAGACTCTTTTAACTTCTGCACCAATATTGGTACAGCCCAACCCTGAACTACCTTTTGTCATGGAAGTGGATGCATCAGAATCTGCCGTGGGAGCTGACAGATTGAAGAGACGCCCAAAAGGTATTTCTGCTCCTGGAAGCAATTTAATGGGACAATCATATGGGCGAGGGGGAGGTAATTGATCCCCATTTTTTTTATCACAGACACCCCGGAACTCATGGTATTGTGGAAGCAGGTTGTGCCTGGGTATGACTGGGTAGTTACCACATCTACATGTGATTCCTTGATCAGTGGAGAACTTGCTTGACAAGGTTCCTTGCAATGGGGGGACATAACATTTTAAATAAAATATAAATAAAATGTATAGATTTTTAAATTGAAGTTGTGCTCCCCAGATGATGGAAAGATTATGGTTAGAAAAGCAAGGAATGAAATTTGGTGACATAATCAGCTGATAGTCCCACGATGGTCAGCCTCAAATTGGAGTACCAGAGGAACAGTTTCATGGGTAACAGGTCCTGACTATAAAAGTGAACCATCTCTATATCAATAGGGGATGATTTATTTCTTGTGTGAATTCCATGTCCATAAAGTTCCCCGGGCCCAGAGTCCAGCCCTCAGTGATATGGAGGACAAAATTAGATAATAGAGAATTAAAATTTATTTTCTTCATGGATCAATGGGGGGCCTAGGTAATTAAGTTTATTTGTTCAGGCACTATAACATCAGTCACAGAAATTATTCTTTTAACTTTGTTGGGACAAATAACTGTGTTATGCCCAGAGTCCCCACAACTTAATATAAGTTCTCTGAACCTCTCTTTCTCCGGTGTAGAAATAGATCTCTTAATAGCATCAACCTGCATAGGTTGGGTAGTGTTAGAATCCGGAGAAGCTTTTGGATCCTTCTGAATGAACTCACTAGCAGAGAAACACATGCCACCATTACTTCAACACATTCCCAGTCTCTCCAAAACTTTCTGTAAGTCTCTAATCAGTAGGTACAGAACCAGGCCTTGACAGAAACTAAACTGATAGGAGGCATAGAAAACCTCAGCTATGATGAAAAATCCTAAAAGGTATTTAAAACACCTGCTCTATATTAATACGTGTGTGAAAAAAACTAAACTAAAACATTTACCCAGCTGTTGCTCCAAAAATGTGCCACCTGTTCACTAATTGACAATATATTGAAAAGTGTTGAGTAGCACTACCCTATAAATTGATATCATAAATTTTACCAGAATGAACATAACTAAAAAACTTCTATACCAAAAAAATTTAAATATAGACATCCTACACAAGGATGACAAGCGCTGACACAAGAAAATGTATATACAGTATAAAGTGGTTTATGACGCTATGCATATTAATGATCAGGAGAATGTATTATAAACAAGCATATCTAGAACTTTTTATTTTGATAGGAGTTCAGTACAGTCTGAAGAGTGAGCACTTTAAAGGGTCACTCCACAGCATGTGTGTTATAAACCAGATTTGGTGAAGAGTTGGCACTAAATATATATTGACACCTTTGGAGGACTTTGTTGCACACATTTGCATATACTTAAGAATTTTTGACTTATAGCACAAATCGGCACTATTTAATTTTTCTAATTAATTGCACATTGATAGAAGAAGTCTGCACTTTTAGATGGAACAAATCAATCCATCTAAAAGTGTCACACACAAAAGGGACCATCAATATCACGGGATCATACAGCTGTAGCTCCAGAAATGTTGTGTACCTCATCCAATGCAAAACATGTAGCAAAGGATCTTATGTTGGTGAAACAAGATGCTAGCATAAGGCAGCCCAAGCAGCCACCTGAGGGTGCCAGGATAGGAGGGGCAGTAAAATCCTATTCCCAGTCACAGTCACTTGCTGCGCCCACACTGACTTATCATTCCTAACTGGAATCTGTCCTTTGACAAAGATCCAGGCTGAACTGATTACTGTAGTGACTCCTATGCCATCTACATCGCATGTGCAGTCTCCCCCCCTATGGAATGACGAGCTTCCCCCACATACAAAGTACTGTACAGTCAATGTGCTCCAATCCAGTCTGGCAGTGCTTGGTGGGAGGGGCCACTCCTCGTCCTGACCCAGGGGATATTTTGGTTTTGGTTTTTTAGTGGCTGCTTGCTGATGTGTGGGACCAAACTCCTCACCCCTGTGTTCTGACAAAATTAGCAACCTGGCAGGATATGCAACCCGCGTCACTTCTTGTGACGTGGAATCAGCTGTATCGCTCAACCACGCTCACTGTGCATGCACAACGCGTCATTCATTACTTCAATGGCTGATGTCGGTGCACAGAGAATTTTGCCTGACAAAATGCTCGACCTATTACTAGGCATGCGCAAGGCAGAAATCAACTACTTACAACATTTTCGTTGCTAAGCCCATCTTGGTACACCTTACACTCAACCTCATCATACCTACAGTAAGAAGGCGGGGCAGCGGACATCATGCTACACCAAACCCTGTCTCGAATTTCTGAACTAATTTCAGCAATCGAGTATATCTACTTAAATATAGTATATTGAGATCTACAAGGTGGTGTTCTGACAAAATGAGCAACCTGCGCAGTTACTTTGTTTGTTTGGTATTCTTAGCAACGTAAATGTCGAAAGTAGTTGATTTCTGCCATGCGCATGCGCAGTAGTCGGTCAAGCATTTTGTCAGGTGAATTCCTCTGTGCACCAACGTCAGCCACTGAAGGCATGTATGATGTGTTGCACATGCGCAGTGAGCGCGGTTTGGCAATACAGCTGATTCCACGTGACAGGAAGTGACGCGGGTTGCACATTCTGCCAGGTTACTAATTTTGTCAGAACACCGGGACTTTGCACTGTCTGCCAACACCAGCTGGACTGCCTCCCCCCTCCCATCTCTATCACAGGCTACACAAAGGAAGACCTGGGGTGAGTCACTGTCTTCTGTGTGCTGGAGGATGGTGCATGGAACATGGCATTCCCAGCATCCCTTTACACGTGCGGGCTCTTGGCTGTCCCTGATTTTTTTTGGCTTGATAGATTGTATGGATACACAGCCCATGTCCTTTTCTGCGCCTCAATAGTCCATCTACTAGATGTGATGTATAATGAGATGTACTATTAGGCCCCTTTCACACGGGGCAGACTCTGTAATGCGCATGTGCCCGCTCAGCAGGGGATCTCTCCGCTGATCCCTATTGAGCAGGTGGATGACAGGTTTGTGTCCGCTCGGCTATGCAGAGTAGACACGGACAGAACTTTCTCTCCTCTATGGACCACCTGTCCATTTACATTCGACTGTCACCCGATCCGATCCACTAGACAGATGGGGAATGTATCCCCATCCATTTGTTTTAGCAGATCGGATTGGATGCAGGTATGTGTAAATGGACACATGTCCATTTACATCCGCCTCTCCATAGAGGCGAACGGATGGTCCAATCAGGTCCGCCTGAAAAACAGACAGGCGGACTCAATTGGAACGTCTATGTGAAAGGGGCCTTAAAAGCGGTAGTAAACCGCGGCAGTTTAAAAAGAAAAAAGAAAACCTGTAAGGCAATGGCATAATGTGCTAGTGTGCATTGCATACTAGTACATTATGAAATACCTTAGAACAAAGCCCTCCCGCGGTGCACTATCACAACTGACAGGGCTTCCATCTTCCTCCGGTCTTTCTTCTGAGTTCATGGCCTCTGGCTGTATAAGCGCCCAGAGCTGCAATGACGTAACTGCCGCACATACGTGTGGGAGCCTTCAGTTTCGGCACAAAGCTCGGAAGGTCTGGTGCGGTATGCCGGACCTTCAGAGCGCATGCATCACCAGAAGCATTCAGGGTGAATATTTCCTAAACAGTGCCTGTTTAGGAGATAATTATATTTTACATACAGGTAAGCCTTATTATAGACTTAACTGTAGGTAAAAATCACAAAGCGGACTTTATTACCACTTTAAAGGTAAACCTTGTACATTGTAATGTGTACAACACTGTATCATATTACACGGCAATCAGAACACTTTTGGGGCTTTAAAGTAGAGCTAACGGCAAAAAAGGAGGGTTATAACCCCTGTCAGCTTCTTTTTTTTTTTGCTTTCTGTGGGGGATTGCGGCAAAGTCCACCTTCGCCTGTGTCGGCAAAATTCCTTGCACCAGCCCTGCCTGTAGGACATAATTTCTCACAACCGGACCACACTATGGAAGACCTCAATGTCTTATGCCACGTGCACACGATCGGAAATTCCGCCAGCAAAAGACCGATGTGAGCTTTTGGTCAGAAAATGCGACCGTGTGTAGGCTCCATCGGACTTTTGCTGGCGGAATTTCGGCCAGCAAAAGATTGAGAGCATGTTCTCAATTTTTTCGACGGAAAAAGTTTCTATCGCAGATTCTGATCGTCTGTGGTAATTACGACGTGCAAAATTCCGACGCATGCTCAGAAACGATTGAACTTAATTTTCGTGTCTCGTCGTAGTGTTGTACGTCACCACATTCTTGAGGGTCGGAATTTGGTGTGACACAAGCTTGAGCGGAATTCTGTCGGAAAAAACATCCAAGGCTTTTCCGACGAGAATTCCGATCGTGTGTACGTGGCATTAGTTCTTATAGGAAATTTCAAAATTATTCAGGAAAGGTAAACTTCTGAACTAATGATGATAGTTCTATTTGACACAAAAAATAACAGCCTGAATTTAGATGTTGGCTTTTTTACTCATTAGCCAACAGTTTTACGACCCCCTCTGTGACTATCATCCCCTCCAGTCTATAGTCATTGCCATGTACATTTGTGTGTGTGTTTGTTTATTCTTTCCTTTCCCTCAGAGATTGTCTCTTTTTCTAACATTTTGCTAAAACTTTTGTGAACCACTACTGCTAGGACCTTGAAGAAGGGGACATTACCCAGAAAGCTTGTCCTGAAAAATTGTATGTTAGTGCAAATGAAAAATATCACGCACAGTACTCAATTGTTTTTGTCGCACTAATATGGCTACAATCACCTCAAGCGAGGTTTTCATTGTATTTATTCATTTTTTCTAATGGTTGAACTAGATAAGCTTGTGTCCTAATGATGTAACTATGTAGCTTAATTGAATAACAGTGTCTAAGAGAGAAATATGCAGTATAAATGTTGTCAAGTCATACCATAGGCTCCTCCTCTTTCATTGGAGCTTCAGTTGTGGGAGCTTCAGTTGTGGGAACTTCACTAGCAGAAAAGGAAGCATCTGTAGATGCAGATTGTTCTGTAGCAAAACGGGAAGACAAATAAAAATTGAAAAAATCATGATAAAACAAAGACATAAAAAAAAATCTTAAGGCTGGGTTTACACCTATGCGAATTAGATGTGGATTTCACTGCTTCCAATTTGCATAGCAGGAGAATGTGAATGTCCCCCTGTGGAGGCGTTTCACATATCTCCATTGCGGCTTTGGAGCGCACTGCAAGACTGCTGTGCATCTTGGGCTGCGTTTCAGGGGCGAATTCAGGCATAGAATCGGCCCTGATTCGTCCCTGAAACGGGGAAAAGGGAAGCACAGCGCTTCTGTGCGATGCTCAGTGGGTTACAGTGTGAACCCGGCCTCAAACAAAACAGTAGCATTGTAGTTAATACTGCACAAGTTTACTTCTAAGTCTAGCCACCTTTCTAGACAAAGTATAGGCATTCAGTTTTGAACATAGAATTAACCAGAAAAATTGGTTTGGGCTGTGTTTTAATTCCCTTGAAACTGGGTACTGCTAATCATGCATCTGTCTAGCTTGGTGCACACAGGAGAGCTTGACAGATCCTATAAGCTTTAGCTAAATGCAGCTCTGCTTCCTGTTATTTTCCATCATACCACTCCAGTTCCTTTTCTTGTTAGCACTGTGAAATGCTCATATCAGTCCCGAAGAAAGTACCTCCTCTGCAAGTAAAGCAACAGTGACATAGCTGGACCTTGCTTTCACTGCTTGCTACCATTAGGATTTATCCTGCTGCTCTTGACGATAATCCTGTTAGGTCCTATTGGAATCATAAACTGTTGGTTCTAACTGGATTTACATAATATAAGATGAATGTCTGCCATATGTCTGTTCAGTCCATAAAGTTGCCCCTTTCTGAATATATGAAACAGTCCATCCACCCATATATCTTTGTTTCTAGTAGATGCTTTAAGGTTACACCACAGTTTAACACAGCATCTCTTTTGGTTTTGTGCATGAGAGATTTCCATGCTTGAGTTGCTAGGTCTTTACACCTGCAATGGCTATTACAAGAAGGTACTCTTTTTATTTGTTAAAGTTTTTACTTTTCTTATTGTAAGTTAGCATGAAGGAACAAAATTGCTGTGCCACAATGAATGAGACTCAAAGGTAGGTTAGAAAACATTTGGAAACTATGGCAGTGAGAACTTCAACTAACTATATACATTTTTGGTAAGCAGACATTTATTCTGTAAAAAGTTATGAGTTAATTGTTCATGAACACCTAGTTGTGCTGCAAGCATAGTCTATTAGACATGTGCAGTTTGTTTAGTTCTGAATAAATATTCGGACAAATTCTTCATTATTCGGAGAGTCGGCTATATCCGAATACCCGAATACAGTATAAAAAAGTTTACCGAATACTCTGAATAACGAAACTAAATTTGAATTGAAATTCAAATAAAATGTTACATCGAATTACAGTCGAATTTTAACAGTAAACATGTTTCTGAAATAAAAGACTGTAATGCCCCGTACACACGGTCGGATATTCCGATGGAGAAAGTCAGATCGGATTATGTTGTCGGAAAATCTGAGGGGGCTGTAGTGGACTTTTTATGTCAGAATTTCAGATGGAAAAAATTTGAGAGCAGGAACTAAAATTTTACGACAACAAAATCCGATCTGACTTTTTCCGATCATGTGTAGAGAATTCCGACGCACAAAGTGCCACGCATGCTCAGAAGAAATTTGGAGACGAAAGCTATTGGCTACTGGCCTCTACGTAGTCCCGTCGTACGTTTTGTACATCACCTCGTTCAGAACGATCTGATTTTCCGACAACTTTGTCCGACCGTGTGTATGCAACACAAGTTTCGGCCAAAATCCGTCAGAAAAAAATCAGACGGATTTTGTGGTCGGAATGTCCAACCGTATGTACAAGGCATATGTGTTATTAGAGTATCATTTCTAAAAAATGCTGTTTTAGTTAAGCCAAAGGTGATTTAGAGTCATTGTAATTATTTGATGAAGATTTTTGTTTTGTTTGTTCATTTTGCCACATTCGAATTGAAAAAAAAAAATTTTTTTTGATTTGGCCGATTCAAAATTTATTGATTAGAACGTTTTGAAAAATACATAAAATGAAACATAAAGGAGAATTCAAGAAATACATAAAATGACTTCCGAAAACTAATTCTAAATACGAATCCCAAATACGAACTCAACAAATCAACCGAATTTAACGCAACTAAATAACTAGTTTTATTAATCGAAATGAAACAAAACAAATTGAATACCTTTGTCTACACACACACACATGTAACCTCGTATTAGTGATCATCACATATCAAGGACAACTATCATGCAAAAGATAAAACAATGCTCAAAAATAGGTTAAACACCAAACAATATATTCAAATCTGAAGCATGCAATCTTATTTTGGTCCAAAATGAATCAACAAATTTAACTATAAAATCATTTAAATCCAAAGTGGCAAAATCCTAAAACCACGCCATCCTCATTTTCTGTCCATGTATTGTATTAGGAACATTAGGAACCAATGTTTAAGTGTGAATCCTATTTAAGAATTAGGCTCGATTCACATCTATGAGCATTTCTGCAGTGCTTTTTGTGGTGCTTGTGCCCCCTTCTTAGCAACCAGCTATATACAGTGTAAAAAAAAGAAATAAAAAAAAAACGCAAAACGTGGCCAAATCGTGTTAAAAAAGTGGTACTTGCGTTTTGGATGCGGGTCCATTGAATTCTATTACATGCAAAACGCTGCACTTTGTATGAAAAAAAAGTCCCTAAACCTTTCCAAAAATGCAGAGGCATAAAAATGCATTGTGATGTGAACATGTTCCATAGGAACCCATGTTAAAAAATTTCCCTGCATTTCTGCAAAATGCAAAATGCATCAAAAAACGCATTAGTGTGAATCAAGCCTTAAATGGCGAGCCTATTTAACCACCTCGCGACCGCCGGCTGTCAATTGACGGCCAGGCGGCGCAGCTCTCAGCGCGGGCCTTCAGTGCACTCCAGGGAGCGCGTGCGCACACTCGCCGTGTCACTGGGCACCCGATGCGCGTGCCCAGCGGCCGCGATGTCTGCTGGGCACCTGCAATTGCCCGGTAACACAGCGGGACTGTGGATCTGTGTGTGTAAACACACAGATCAACGGTCCTGTCAGAGGAGAGGAGCCGATGGTGTGTTCTCTGTACAGAGAAACACCGATCGGTCTCCTCCCCTTGTGAGTCCCCTCCCCCACAGTAAGAATCACTCCCAGGGAACATAATTAACCCCTCCCCGCCCCCTAGTGGTAACCCCTTCACTGCCAGTGTCATTTATACAGGAATCAATGCCTTTAAATAGCACTGATTGCTGTATAAATGACAATGGTGCCAAAAATGTGTCAAAAATGTCCGATGTGTCAGCCATAATGTCGCAGTCACAATAAAAATCGCAGATCGCCGCCATTACTAGTAAAAAAAAAATATTAATAAAAATGCTATAAAACTATCACCTATTTTGTAAACGCTATAACTTTTGCAAAAACGAATCAATAAATCGCTAATTGCGATTTTTTTTTACCAAAAATATGTAGAAGAATACGTTTCGGCCTTAACTGAGGAAAAAAAAATTTTTTTTATATATTTTTTGGGGATATTTAGTATAACAAAAAGTAAAAAATATTGTTTTTTTTTTAAATTTGCCGCTCTTCTTTTGTTTATTGCGCAAAAAAAATAAAAAACGCAGAGGTGATCAAGTACCACCAAAAGAAAGCTCTATTTGTGGGGAAAAAATGATAACAATTTCATTTGGGTACAGTGTTGTATGACTACGCAATTGTCATTCAAAGTGCGCCAGCGCTGAAAGCTGAAAAATGGCTTGGTCAGGAAGGGGGTGAAAATGCACTGTACTAAGGTGGTTAATAATTAAATCATGTGAGTTAAATATTTCCAAAATTACCAAAAACAATTGTTATTCATTTGAAGTACATACAGTATGTCACAGTTTGCACGATATATATGAAAATAATGAACCTGTATAATTAAAGTGATTTTAAAGCTAAAATGTTTTTTTACCTTAATGCATTCCCTGCATTAGGGTAAAAAACGCTTTAGGACTTGCTGTGCCCCCTCCCCCTCTAAGCATTTACCTCACTCCTGGAACAATCCAGTGCTGTGCCCTGGCTGCAGTTTTCTCACCTCTCTACCTCTTCACAAATGGACTGACTGGTAGCAGCATAAGCCATTGGCGCCTGTTGCTGTCAGTCAAATTCAGTGAGGAGAGAGCAGGGGGTAGGGCCAAGCCTCGCTCTGTGTGTCAATAGACACTAACAGCCTGGCTTGGGATCATGTCTGCCCCCATAGCAATCGTCTTGCTAGGGGGCAGATGGAGAATAGAAAGAGCCAAGAGCTCTGACTGGGGACCCCAGAAGAGGAGGATCGGGGTCGCTCTGTGCAATACATTTGCACAGAACAAATAAGTATGACATGTTTGTTATTTACTGTTAATCTTGCAGTGAATGTGACACTAAAAGTAAAACACTGCTATAAATTGGACTAAATGCAGATACTACTAATACCCCCCCCCCCCCTAAGAGTCGCGTTGATTTATTCAGTATCCTACTGGAAAGGGGTAGAGAAAACAAAGCTATATATAATATTACTGAAGTACACACAAATTGAATACATTGTTTATGAAACGTCACCCATTCAAATCTGATTTATAACATAGAATGTAAAATATATAGCATTAAAATAGCCATATACTGTATATACTAACATGACTATGTGTATAGAAGATCGCCCTTCTCTGTTCCATGCTCTGCTGTTTCCTCTGTCTTTCTATGTTGGTCTAGTTGAAAATCAGGTGTTTGTGTCTTTTTCTACTACTGGTGTATATATAGTATATATATATATATATATATATATATATATATATATACACAAAATACATTGGCACCCCTGCATTTCTGTCAGATAATGCACCACTTCGCCCAGAAAAGTGTTACAATTACAAATGTTTAGGCATGTTCATGTTTATTTCTTTTGTTTGTATTGGTATGGAACAAAAAAGTGGAGAAACAAAAAGCCAACTCACACATTCCATGCAAAATTCTAAAAATAGACTGGACAAAATTATTGGCAACCTCAATTTAATATTTAGTAGCATACCCCTTCGAAAAAAATAACTGAAATCAATTGCTTCCTGTAACAATCAATGAGTTTCTTACACCTCTCTACTGGAATTTTTTCGCCAACTGCAGATTCAAAGGGTTTCTTTTCCCAACTGCTGTTTTGAGATCTCTCCACGGGTGCTCAATGGGATTTAGATCTGGACTCATTGCTAGCCAGTTCAATACTCTTGAGCGCTTTGTCTTAAACCATTTGTGGGTGCTTTTTGATTTGTGCTTTGTGTCCTGCTGTAAGACCCATGACCTCTGACGGAGACCCAACTTTCAGACACTGGGCACTACATTGCACCCCAGAATTCTTCAAATTTCATAATGTCATGCACACGGTCAAGACATCCAGTGCCTGAAGCAGCAAAACAACCCCAAAACATCAATGAACCTCGACCACGTTTGACTGTAGGGACTGTATTATTTTCTTTAAAGGCTACATTTATTTTGCTGAAAACAGTAGCATGATGGGCTTTACAAAAAAGCTGTAATTTAGTTTTGTCTGTCTGGGGCACCGTCTCCCAAAAAGATTTTGGCTTTTTTTACATTTCTGTGTCAGCAGTGGGGTCCTCCTGGGTCTCCTACCATTTCGTCCATTTTCTTTCAGTTGACGACGTATAGTGCGTGCTGACCGGGGCTTTTGTTCTTGAAGAAAAGGTGCAGGAACTCACCCCCCTCCCCTAGGCTATGCCAGTCTCCGCCCCCTACCCACCCCGTGTCTCCACCCCTCCACATCTCCTAGCACTGCCCCCTTTAGGGAAACAGGTACAATTTGGGGGGCTATACAAGTAATTTGTATGAAATTTTTTAATTCAATCTTATTTTATTGAGATAGAAAAATAGCAGTAGAAAAGGTATACATTGGACATACATGTCTTCAGGAACACATAAACATATATATAAATATATATATAAATACAATTTTGCAACTTTGGTGACATATCTTCTCGTGGTTTAGGAAGTGTAGTAGCTTCACTTGATGTAGTGTAATAAATATGCCTGTATACCTACAGCGTCTAATCTGGATTTATTCAGGGAGTGTGAGCACCACTATCTACTCAACAAGTGGTGCCCACTCATACAGGTAGGTTAGGGCTTTTGTTACTATGTTGAACGCGTTCTCACTGTGGGGGAAGCTCTGTGTGTGTCACCGTTCCAGTGAGATTAGGGATTATGAATTAGGTGGTCGGGTAATCCTGCATTTACAGGGGAAAGGAGAGAAAGATAGAAAGAGTAGGGATAGAGGGGTCAAGGCATTAAGGAATGTAGAAATTAAGAGGCATTCCACTCTGGTTACACAGGTGCGTCGGTAGGGTCCTCTGTGGCCCATGGAATAAATTCTGAGGAGTATCGAAACATAGACCACGAGGTCCAGGTCTTGGAGAATTGTTCCTATTCACCCGTTTCCTGCGCCAACATTCATTCCAACCTATTGATTTGCTCCACTTCAATTGCCCAGTCCCCCAGGGAAGGCACGCCTGTCGACTTCCAGTGTCTGGGCAGAACCGTTCTAGCAGCCGCCAAAAAGTGACGCAAAACTTCTTTTTTGACCGATTTAAGCGATCCCGGGAGCAAAGATAGGAGAACTACCTCAGGAGAGGGTGTGATTGAGGTCGCCATGAGTCAGCAGTACAAGTCGAGGATCTTTTGCCAGAACCTCCTCACAGGGGGGCATTCCCACCAAATGTGGAGCAAGGTTCCCTTGGATGACAAGCAACGCCAGCAGGTATCTGGGAGCGCCGGGTTTATCACGTGTAAAGTCGAGGGGCATCTGTACCAACGGGTTAACAACTTGAATCCTTTTTCCTGAGCTTTGGAGGCTAAGGATATTTTGTGAGTCAGAATGAAGCACTTTTGCCAGTCTACCGGAGAAATGGAGTGACCCAAATCTTCCTTCCAGGCCTGTGTGTATGGGGGAAGGTCAGGGTTATAAGCCATATGTATGAGAGAGTATAGTTGAGAGACTACACGTGTAGGGGGGATGGTCTGGAGCAGCATGCTCTCCAAGTCTGTTAAGTCAGCAAGTATATCAGGCAGAGATGGGAAGGTGCGAATGAAGGATATCACCTGTTGCCTCTGCAGCCAATGCGTCGAGGCATGAGAAGATGGGCCGGAGGTAGCGTCGTGAATCAGAGAGAAGTCTGAACGTAGAACTTGGGCAAGTCGTCTGTGGTTCTCCTTACACCAAGGTCCAAAGCTTGCTCCCTGTAGGGCTGGTGGGAAAGCCGGGGTCCCAAACAGTGGAGTCATGGGTCCTTTCAGAGGAGATAGGGTCTTGGGGGAATTCATTCGGGTCCAGATTTGTATGGTTTGTCGGGTGAGGTCGCTTAGGGCTATCTCTCCTTTCAGGAATTCGGTAGGCGTCCACGGCAAGGCGCAGAGGTCTATTTAATTGATATGGCTTTCTATTTGTACCCATAGCTTGGCGGAGGAATGATGGAACCAGTTAATTATACACGTGAGCACTGCTGCTCTATAGTATATAGAGGCATCTGGAGCTCCAGCTCCGCCACGAATCTTGGGGAGCGAGAGAGTCTCATAGCGTATCCGAGGACGCGCCCCTCCCCAGATAAAGGAGGAGAATAGTTGGCAGAGCTTCTTAAAGAACCAGGAGGGTATGGAAATGGGGATTGTTTGGAACAAATAGAGAAACCGAGGGAGGACGTCCATTTTTAGGGCATTCACCCTACCTAGCCACGATAGGTGTTTCTTTGCGTAGTTTGAGAGATCCGTCTTGGTTCTAAGCAGAAGGGTAGCATAGTTTAGTGAGAATAGTTGGGATCCTTCTGTGGGTATTTGGATTCCGAGGTAACGGATGGAGGTGGAGCCTGTTTTAAATGGATATTTAGTGGATACTTGGTGGAGGACCTCCTGGGGCAGTGAGATGTTCAGGATTTCTGATTTAGTGTGGTTCACTTTGAAATTACTCAGCTTCCCAAACCTTGTGAATTTGCGCATTATATGTGGTAAGGATAGATGGGGTTGAGTTACAAACATTAACAGGTCATCCGCAAAGAGAGCCAACTTGGAATGAATGGAGCCTATCGAGACACCCGAGATGTTGGGGTTATTGCGCAAGGCGATTGCCAGGTGCTCCATGACAAGGACATATAGAAGGGGAGATAGAGGGCAGCCTTATGGATGGAAAATGTAGGCGACAATGAACCATTTACCCGGATTCTAGCGGAGGGTGAGGAGTACAGGGACATAATTCGAGATAGCATTTTGGGGCCCAGGCCTATCTGCTTCAGGGACATCTGGAGGAATTGCCAGTCGACCCGGTCGAATGCTTTTTCGGCATCGACCGTCAAAAGGCATAGAGGGATATCATGGGTGCGGGCATATTCGGTAAGATGTATGAAATTTTTTAATAAAAAGCCATGTAGTATAATGCACAAAACATTAGATATACCCAGCTTTTACCAAACTAAACTCAGAGGCACTTTCAGATTATTTCAACTGTCCCATATCCAGCAAAGACACCCTCGTATCACTCAAGAGACAGCCCCATAACCAGCAAATAAACAGCCCCATATCCAGCTTGGAGACAGCCCCATATCCAGAAAAGAGACAGCCCCATAACCAGCAAAGAGACAGGCCCATAACCAGCAAAGGGACAGACCCATAACTAGCAAAGGGACAGGCCCATAACCAGCAAAGAGACATCCCATATCCAGCAAAGAGAAAGCACCATATCCAGCAAAGACACAGTCCCATATATAGCTCAGAGACAGCCCCATATCCAGTTTAGAGATAGCCCAATATCCAGCTAAGAGACAGCCTCATATCCAGCTCAGAGACAGCCCCATATCCAGCTCAGAGACAGTCCCATATCCAGCAAAAAGACAGCCCCATATCCAGCTCAGAGACAGCCCCATATCCAGCAAAGAGGCAGCCCCATATCCAGCAAAGAGGCAGCCCCATATCCAGCAAAGAGGCAGCCCCATATCCAGCAAAGAGGCAGCCCCATATCCTGCAAAGTGACAGCCCCATATCCTGCAAAGTGACAGCCCCATATCCAGCTCAGAGACACTCACAGACTCACATCCAAGCAGCATTAACAAAGCCCCATTCTGCATGAATACATTTACCAAAAAAGGCTGCACAGCTTCTCTGCAGTCAGGCTACACGTATCGCACACTTGCTCTGTCTCTCTTCACACAGATCCAAGAGAGGCTGCCGCTGAAAGGAGCATTCAGTCTGCAGGGAGAGGCGGAGTGCGGATGATATCACTCCACCCTCCACTGTCCCAGGCATGCTGCAGCGGGAACTATATACGATCGCTGGCTTATGCAGCCACCCATTCATGTCGCAGTCACCCTGCTTCCCCATCTGTGTCTGGCATAGGTGGCGGAATGGCGTCCTGGCATGTTCCGCCAGAAAAAAGCCCTGGTGCTGACACAGTTGTACCAGGTGCCTGAAGGTCAGCTTGAATTTGTCTGGAAGTTGACCGAGGACACAGGAACATTAAGATCTCTGGAGATGGACTTGTAACCTTGAGATTGTCCATGCTTTTCCACAATTTTTGTTCTCAAATCCTTAGAAAATTCTTTGTGGCACACAGACACACAAAACAGAAAGGTTGAGTCAATTTCTCACCATTTTAACTGGTTGCCGGTGTGATTTCTATATTGTCAGCACCTGTTATTTGATACAGGTAAGTTTAATTACACATTACAGGAGCATCATAAATCTGGAATGTAATTATTTTCAATCCATTTTTGGAGTTCTGTGTGGAATGTGTTAGATTTGGCTTTTTGTTTCTTCACCTTTTTGTGTCATACCAATACAAAGAAATAAACATGAGAATGCCTAATCATTTGTAATTGCAAAACTTTTCTAGGCAAAGTGGTGCAGTTTCTGACAGAAATGCAGGGGTGCCAATATTTTTGGCCATGACTGTGTGTGGGTATATATATTATATACGGTGCTTTGCAAAAATATTCACCCCCCTCCCTTGGCATGTTTCGTGTTTTGTTGCCTCACAACCTGGAATTAACATGGATTGTTTGAGGATTTGCATCATTTAATTTACAGAACATACCCACAACTTTTTTTTTTTTTATTGTGAAGCAAACATATAGGACAAAATAACAGAAAAAGTCAATGTGCATAACTATTCACCCTCCTAAAGTCAATACTTTTAGAGCCACCTTTTGCGGCTATTACAGCTCCAAGTCGCTTTGGATAAGTCTCTATGAGCTTGCTACATCTTACCACTGGGATTTTTGCCCATTCCTCCTTGTAAAACTGCTCCAGGTTCTTCAAGTTGGATGGTTTGGGCTTGTGAACAGCAATCTTTAAGTATGACCACAGATTTTCTATTGGATTGAGGTCTGGGCTTTGACTAGGCCATTCCAACACATTTACATGTTTACCCTTAAACTACTCAAGTGTTGCTTTAGCAGTGTTTGGGGTAATTTTCCTGCTGATAGGTGAACCTCTGTCCTAGCCTCAAATCACACACAGAGTGGTACAGGTTTTGCTCAAGAATATCCCTGTATTTAGCACCATCCACCTTTCCCTCAACTCTGACCAGTTTCCCAATCCTGACTGCTGAAAAACATCCCCACAGCATGATGCTGCCACCACCATGTTTCACTGTGGGGATGGTGTTCTTTGGGTGATGTGATGTGTTGGGTTTGCGCCAGACATAGCGTTTTCTTTAATGGCCAAAAAGTTCAATTATAGACCAGAGCACCTTCCTCCATACATTTTGGGAGTCTCCGACCAGTGGCGGCTGGTGCTCAAAATTTTTGGGGGGGCGCAAACAAACAGCCTCACTGTGCCATCAAACGCTGCCACTGTGCCCATTAAATGCTGCCACTGTGCCCATCAAACGCTGCCACTGTGCCCAAACGCTGCCACTGTGCCCATTAAACGCTGCCACTGTGCCCCAAGTGCTGCCACTGTTCCCCAAGTTCTGCCATTGTGCCCCAAGTGCTGCCATTGTGCCCCAAGTGCTGCCACTGTGCTCCAAACGCTGCCACTGTGCCCCTCAAGTGCTGCCACTGTGCCCTTCAAGTGCTGCCACTGTGCCCCTCAAGTGCTGCCACTGTGCCCCCTGCCTGCCCTCTGCACTTACCTTGTCTCGGTGTGCAGCTGGTGACGGCGTCAGGCGGTGAGCGGTGTCTCCTCATCGTCCAATGTCTTCTCCCGCGCTCCTCCTGTCTTCTGCTATGATTGGACGCCTAGCGTCCAATCACAGCGCATGTGACTTCAGCCAATCAGGTGACAGGTAACAGACCCGGCAACCTGATTGGCTGAGAGGCGGGTCTGTGTTAGGGAAGCGATGTATTCGCTTCTCTAACACAATACTGTGTAATCAGCGAACGCACAGCAGTGCGCCCGCTGTTTACACTTATGGAAGCCTATTAGAGCCCACCGCTCTAATCAGGTCCCCTATTAGAGCTTACAGCTCTAATAGGGCGCTTCCAAAAACACCCCCCCCCCGCTGTAATTTAGATGCCCGGCGCCCGACAAGGGGCCGGACACCTGAATAGGGGGCGGCAGCGGTGACAATAGATAGATTCATGCAATGCATGAATCTATCTATTGGTGATAGAGCGGTGCAGGAGAGAGGGGGCGGCGCTCCTGCGCCCTCTATGCACGCACCGCCACTGTCTCCGACATGCCTTTTCGCAAACTCAAAACGTGCCATTTTATTTTTTGCTGAAAGTAATGACTTTATTCTGGCCACTCTGCCATAAAACCCAACTCTATGGAGTGTACAGCTTATTGTCGTCCTATGTACAGATGCTCCAGTCTCTTCTGTCGAACTCTGCAGCTTCTCCAGGGTTACCGTAAGTCTCTGTGCTGCCTTTTGGATTAATGCCTTCCTTGCCCGGTCCGTAAGTTTTGGTGTGCGGCCGTCTCTTGGCAGGTTTGCTGTTGTGCCATGTTCTTTCCATTTGGTTATGATAGATTTATTGGTGCTCCTAGGGATCATTTATTGGTGCTCCTAGGGATATTTTTTTTTATAACCTAACCCTGACTTGTACTTCTCAACAACCTTATCCCTTACTTGTTTGGAGATTTCCTTGGTCTTCATGGCAGTGTTTGGTTAGTGGTGCCTCTTGCTTAGGCCTCTGGGGCCTTTCAAAAAGATGTGTATATGTACAGGGGGTCCCCGGGTTACGCACCCGTTAGGGACTGTCCTCCTGTTTGTAATTCGGAAATGTTCGTAGGTCGGCCGCGCATGCGCAGAACGACAATTACGGACATTTCCGATGTTCCGTCGAATGCCGTTCTGCGCATGCGCGACAAATTACGGACATTTCCGATGTTTTCCGTCATTTTCCGAGGTTCCGTCTGACAGCGCATGCGCAGAACGGCCGATGTCCACACAAAATGGCAGAGGGTCCCCACATCGCCCGGTTCGTAAGTAGGAGATGTTCGTAGGTCGGGCGTTCGTAAGTCGGGGACCCCCTGTAATGACAGATCATGTGACACTTAGATTGCACACACAGGTGGACATCATTTCACTAATTATGTGACTTTTGAAGGTAATTGGTTGCATCAGAGCTTTTTACGGGCTTTATAACAAAGGGGGTGAGTACATACGCACATGCCAATTATCATTTTTTTATTTCTGAAAAATTGTTTTATGTATATATTTTTTTTTATAATTTTACTTCACCAACTTAGACTTTTGTGTTCTGATCCATCACATATAATTCAGATAAAAAGGCTGTAATGTAACAAAATAGGTAAAAAGCCAAGGGGGGTGAATACTTTTGCAAGGCCCTGTATATATCCTGAAATCAGGGGTGGGGCAAGGGTTTTTGACACCCTAGGCAAAACCTAATTTTTTTGCCACCATTGGCTCCACCCCCTTTACACTGTCCCTGTGACAGAAGGCGGCGCTATACAGAAAGCATCGGCTCTGCTTCCTCTAGCACTGGCTCCAGTGCTGCGCCTCCAATAACACTACCAGTCAGACTTAGTTAGTTGCATTCTGCAGCCTGCAGAGCATGCAGACACGGAGGGAAACCGGTGGCCGAGCGCCCCTAGGCAGCAGTGCACCCTAGGCGGCTGCCTAGTTTGCCTAGTGGTAGCACCGGCCCTGCCTGAAATGTAATCTTTTCAACAGGTGCTCTCTAAAGCCTATTGTAGGAATCGTACCTTGTGGGACTTATTAGTACGTTCAGATTTTAAGAAACCAAAGGGTGAAATAAAGAGAACCTTCCTTGGCAGCAAGAGAAACAAATGTTTTTCATGTCTCAGCTGCTCACAATGTAACTTAATGAAAAAAGGTGAGTCTTTTATACACCCTAGCATTGCTTAAAAGTATGAAATACAGGGCTATCACCTTATCATATGAAATTAATTTATTAAAGTGGTTGTAAACCCTTGTTTACAACTTTATATTACAGATAAGCCTATATTAAGGCTTACCTGTAGCTAACAAGGATATCTCCTAAACCTGTACGGTTTAGGAGATATCCCTGTATTTGCATGTGCCGACGTCATGGGGCACATGCGCACTTGAGACAACTGAAGCAATGGCGCTATATCCCGATGCTTCAGTTGTACTGTGCCACTCTAGTGCGCATGCGCCAAGTGACGGCATCGCGGCTCTGGCAAATCACAGCGCCGGAGCCGCGATACCTGGAAGTCACTCTGGGAGAACATGTCGGAAGTCGGAGGGGGAGAAGTGGACCGATGCGGGGGGCTTCGATCTGAGGTAAGTGATACATAATTAGCTAGTATGCTATGCATACTAGCTAATTATGCCTTTGTCTTGCAGGGTTTTTTTTTTTTTTTACGTTTTTCTTCTGAGGGTTTACTTCCTCTTTAATTTGCCCATGTGATCTACTATACGTAGGGGAAACAACACAAAGCATAGTCCCAGCATAGTTGCAGTATTTGGGGCAACCAGTCAGGTTTGACTGTATCTAAACACTTCACAGAATGTAATCATAAGGACACGGATTTGAGATTTATGGTACTGGAAGAAATACCAAAAGATAGAAGGGGAAGTGATAGAATCCTCAAACTCAAACAGAGAGAAGTGTGGTGGATCAATTAAATAAAAAGATTGTATCCTTATGTTCTAAACAAAGATTATGACCTGTATTTATTCTAATGATGGATTTACAGAATAGTGATGTATTTGTTTTTTGTTTTTATTTTTTACTTATTTATTGATATGATTCTTTTTTGGATCTTAAGAGGAGAGAAAATGTACCTATGGTGGAGTTGCAATTATGATCCATAGACAGGATTTTTCGATTGATTTTTTCCAGCAGGTAGATATATACAGTATCTCACAAAAGTGAGTACACCCCTCACATTTTTGTAAATATTTTATTATATCTTTTCATGTGACAACACTGAAGAAATGACACTTTGCTACAATGTAAAGTAGTGAGTGTACAACTTGTATAACAGTGTAAATTTTCTGTCCCCTCAAAATAACTCAACACACAGCCAATAATGTCTAAACCGCTGGCAACAAAAGTGAGTACACCCCTAAGTGAAAATGTCCAAATTGGGTCCAGAGTATCAATATTTTGTTTGGCCACCATTATTTTCCAGCACTGCCTTAACCCTCTTGGGCATGGAGTTCACCAGAGCTTCAGAGGTTGCCACTGGAGTCCTCTTCCACTCCTCCTTGGCGACATCACAGAGCTGGTGGATGTTAGAGACCTTGCACTCCTCCACGTCCGTTTGAGGATGCCCCACAGATGCTCAATAGGGTTTAGGTCTGGAGACATGCTTTGCCAGTCCATCATCTTTACCCTCAGCTTCTTTAGCAAGGCAGTGGTCATCTTGGAGGTGTGTTTGGGGTCGTTATGTTGGAATACTGCCCTGCAGCCCAGTCTCAGAAGGGAGAGGATCATGCTCTGCTTCAGTATGCCACAATACCTGTAGCTCCCCAGTGCCAACAGCACTCATGCACCCCCAGACCATGACACTCCCACCACCATGCTTGACTGTAGGCAAGACATACTTGTCTTTGTACTCCTTACCTGGTTGCCGCCACACACGCTTGACACCACCTGAACCAATCTTGGTCTCATCAGACCACAGGACATGGTTCTAGTAATCCATGTCCTTAGTCTGCTTGTTTTCAGCAAACTGTTTGCGTGCTTTCTTATGCATCATCTTTAGAAGAGGCTTCCTTCTGGGAGGACAGCAATGCAGACCAATTTGATGCAGTGCGTAGCGTATGGTCTGAGAACTGACAGGCTGACCTCCCACCCCTTCCACCTCTGCAGCAATGCTGGCAGCACTCATACGTCTATTTCCCAAAGACAACCTCTGGATATGATGCTGAGCATGTGCACTCAATTTCTTTGGTTCGACCATGGTGAGGTCTGTTCGGAGTGGAACCTGTCCTGTTAAACTGCTGTATGGTCTTGACCACCGTGCTGCAGCTCAGTTTCAGGGTCTTGGCAATCTTCTTATAGCCTAGGCCATCTTTATATAGAGCGACAATTCATTTTTTCAGATCCTCAGAGAGTTCTTTGCCATGAGGTGCCATGTTGAACTTCCAGTGACCAGTATGAGCGAGTGAGAGCAATAATACCAAATTTAACACACCTGCTCCCCATTCACACCTGAAACCTTGTAACACTAACGAGTCACATGACCCCGGGGAGGGAAAATGGCTAATTGGGCCCAATATGGACATTTTCACTTAGGGGTGTACTCACTTTTGTTGCCAGTGGTTTAGACATTAATGGCTGTGTGAAAGAGAACGTTAAAACGAGAAAACGTTTTAACGAGAAAACGTTGGGACTTTATAGGAGGCTGTGACCTGGTAAGGTCGGTTCCCTCCATCCCTATCTAATGAATGCAATTGGGCGACTGGGGGGTTGGGACTTTAAATGAAGCAGGCAGGTGTAAAACATTTAGATTTATTAAAAAAATCAATGGCGAATTGGAGAAGGGCTGGTAGACCGACGATACGAGAGTGGATTCTTAGTGTAAATGCGATTCAAAGACTCGACAATACGATACAACAAATAGGGGGACAGGGGGAAAATGGGGGTCACAGAAACAAGTGGACAGAATGGAACGAATTTAGGGACTCCTGGAGATATTACATTGAAATCACCCAGTAGGGGGTACATGCGTTGTATGTCGGAAATGATGGAACTATAGATTAGAGGATAATTCGAGGTGAGAGGGAGTAAGCCTAAATCTGAGTCATACAAGGAGGGGAAGGGTAAAAAATGGGTTTAATGATACAAAACCACTACTGAGACCTTATTGTACTGCTGTAGAAATATTGTACCATTGTTCCTTGGAAAATTCAATTAAATAAAGATTTAAAAAAAAAAAAAAAATCAGTGGTAAGTTGCATGAGGGTAATCATGAGTACACCAAGGAAAGCAATGTTTTCCATTCAATGGATAAATATACAGCAATGACAATTGACCACAATAATACAAATCACAGTTGCAAGTGATCATTGAATAAAATAAAACAGTAGTTGGCATAAGACATGGCATATAATAGCTCTATGCATTTCGTGGATTCATCCACTCTTCAGGAGCATGCACGTGGAAAACTGAATGCTGTAATATAGTAGCGATATCTGTAAGGTCTGACCCTGTCACGGGAAGGAGGTTTAGAATAAGGTAATTATAGGTAATGATGCCTAGGATAAACCCCCTGAAACCACTCTCAAAAATACTTACATAATCTATCTTTATGCAGTAACGGCAATGTGCCAACATGGGTCAGATTAACCCCATTAGGGGTATCATTGGAGGGAACTGAGGTGGTAAAGGCAGACCAGGGTTGAGCAGAGATGATTTCCAAGAAAGAAAAATTCCAAATGAAGGGATGGTCAAAAATAACCATGTGTGCTAAGGACAAAACATAAGATATAAAATAGGTTGGGAACTCATTGTGTGATACAATATATAGTTGTGTCCTAAACTTAGTAAAGGATAGGATAATGAGATGCTAATGAGTGTGAAGGTAGGTTAAGTTAGTGAGAGCAAAGTATGGTGAAAGTAAAGTATAAGAATGATTGGAAAGTAAAGTGAAGAGTAGAAAGTGTTGAAAAACCAAGGAAAATTGGGTAAAATGCAAAGTCCAAAGTGAAAAAGTGAAAAAATAAAGTCAATTTACCTAAAACATTTCAATTTACTTTCACCATACTTTGCTCTCACTAACTTAACCTACCTTCACACTCATTAGCATCTCATTATCCTATCCTTTACCAAGTTTAGGACACAACTATATATTGTATCACACAATGAGTTCCCAACCTATTTTATATCTTATGTTTTGTCCTTAGCACACATGGTTATTTTTGACCATCCCTTCATTTGGAATTTTTCTTTCTTGGAAATCATCTCTGCTCAGCCCTGGTCTGCCTTCACCACCTCAGTTCCCTCCAGTGATACCCCTAATGGGGTTAATCTGACCCATGTTGGCTCATTGCCTTTACTGCATAAAGATAGATTATGTAAGTATTTTTGAGAGTGGTTTCAGGGGGTTTATCCTAGGCATCATTACCTATAATTACCTTATTCTAAACCTCCTTCCCGTGACAGGGTCAGACCTTACAGATATCGCTACTATATTACAGCATTCAGTTTTCCACGTGCATGCTCCTGAAGAGTGGATGAATCCACGAAATGCATAGAGCTATTATATGCCATGTCTTATGCCAACTACTGTTTTATTTTATTCAATGATCACTTGCAACTGTGATTTGTATTATTGTGGTCAATTGTCATTGCTGTATATTTATCCATTGAATGGAAAACATTGCTTTCCTTGGTGTACTCATGATTACCCTCATGGAACTTACCATTGATTTTTTTTAATAAATCTAAATGTTTTACACCTGCCTGCTTCATTTAAAGTCCCAACCCCCCCAGTCGCCCAATTGCATTCATTAATGGCTGTGTGTTGAGTTATTTTGAGGGGACAGAAAATGTGCACTGTTACACAAGCTGCACACTCACTACTTTACATTGTAGCTAAGGATGAGCTCAGGCGCGTTCGAATGGTCCACATGCAGAGCCCGCCAGGAAGTCGGCGCAGCGATGCGCTAATCACAGGCAGTGAGACATTGCCTGATCTCTGCAGCCGCACATCGGGGCAATGTCTCACTGCCTGTGATTAGCGCAGCGCTGCGCCGACTTCCTGGCGGGCTCTGCACGTGGACCATTCGAACACGCCTGAGCTCATCCTTAATTGTAGCAAAGTGTAATTTCTTCAGTGTTTTCACATGAAAAGGTATAATAAAATATTTACAAAAATGTAAGGGGTGTACACAGTATAGATAGCGTGTATGTGTGTGTTAATAAACATGTACATATAAAAAAAATACAATATTCCATCCCTAAATTTATCCCCAGGTCCCAACAATGACATTGGATGATCTGGATGACATTTGTATGTGCTGTGTGAATGTCAAATTCTCACGTGAGTAAAGGCAATGTCATTCGGAATTTGCGACCACAAATCCATGAAAATGTCACCATTATGTTTATTTGCATCTACACCAACTTGATCTGATGTTACCCTAATGTTATATTAACGATTTACATCAACCAGTTCTTTCGAGTGTGTATTGCAATGTAGTATTGAAAGGGGAATAAAACTCTCTTAAAGTAAAACCCAAACCTTCACTTTGAGCTTTACCAGTCAGCAAAAGTACATAAAAATGGCACTTATGTGAAATAATTTTAATCTCTTTCAGCAGATATTTTTGGAAATGTATTGGGGTCTAGAATTCGCATAGGGGAAACATTCTGAGGAAAAAAGCATTTTTTTTCTTTGTTTTCACTATTTCTTTCAAATAAAAACCCTAGGAACTAAGAATATATGTATACAAATCTACTAATAAATAAAGCACTATCTGTCCTGGAAAAAAAAATGATTAGGAATATCTAAAACACTAAAAGGTATAAGGTGCAGAACCAAGACATCTCTGGACCAAAAAAAAAAAAAACAAAACACTCTGTGACTTTGATTTTCCCAGGTCATCTTCCAGGACAGCTATGAGAGAGAGGCTCCTCCCACCTAGCACAGTAAACACACAATCCACATTATTTAAGGCATGCACCACAGTATACCTTCAGTTCTTGTGTTTCCCTTGGCCGGGCAGGCACGCTTTTTGTTTCTCATTGTTTTCCTGCTGGGCCTTCGTGCTAGGGGGAAGAGGCCTCCTGGCTATGGCATACCAGGAACAGGGTATAAACAGAAAAGTCAGTGCTACTACCCATACACCACATAGGTAGCAGAGCTCCCAGGTGCTCGATCCACAGTCGCTGGCTGAGTAGAATAATGTGGAAAAAATGATCCGCACTCCAGTTGTTGCTCTTAAAATTTCTGCATTTTATTGAATAGCCACAGTGAACAAGCGCAGATTAAGTCAGTTGACGGGTTTCAGCCTATAACTCCTTGATCATTGGTTATATCCGGAGTGCCGATCATTTTTTACACATAACAGGGACATGTGGCTCTCTTCGGGCAGGAAGCCCTACACTCAGGTGTGCAGTGCCGATGATGACGTCAGGGCCAGCACAGCATAAGTGACATTGGGGAGGCAGCAAGTCCTCCGGCGGCCATGTTTTAAATTGCAAACACGGCCTGGGGGCAGATGGAACACCCCAGGGCCTTGGAAATCCCTGTTGTGGTGCTGGTACCACAATGCCAGGCAGGATCCTCTCTGCAGGACTTAAGGGGGTGGAGGAGGCAGCCACGGGAGCCATCTTGCTGATTACCTGTGCACCATGAAGGGGGCTGCTGGAGGTGAGACAGGTCTGGAGATGCCCGGGGACTCCTGCCCTAAGATAAGAAAGAGGGGGCTGAGGCACCCACTTTTTTCTTCATGCCTGGTGGTGGGGGCACTGGATGTGTTTCATGGGGGGTCAGGTGGCCCTGTACATGATGCTCTAATCTGTTTTTTTGAGGCATTTTTGTTTGTGGTATTCGCCTGGTAGCGACGGTTCACTAAAAATATATGGCTTGTTTTTTCTGATGCATTACCCCCTTAGATACCATAGTTGTATTCAGTTGACAGTTTGAACAGTCTATTGTCTCTATAGCTACAGTCTCAAACTGAAAGCTACAGAGATGTCTGTTAGTCGGTTGTTATGGTAAATAACCTGACATATAAAAGGACTTAGCCTTAAACAGGAGGGACTTTATCATGCATTAGGACCAAGGACAGTCTGTAAGACCAAGGGAGGCCACTCATCATGCCTTAAGACCAGAAGACTCTCATATGTAACCAGCCAAGAAGAAGGTACCTGATCTCCAAAAGAAGAAGCGTGAGTCTGAGTTGTCAATGGAGCTCACAAAGGCACAGTAACCGGAGTTAAGTCATTTTTAAGCGTACTTTTACTGTGCATAGACCATAGGTTCTGTTTATTTGCTAAGCATTTTGCTTGTTATAGATATCTGTCAGCCTTGATTTGTATTTACTATAGATATCTGTCAGTCTTGTACTGTATTCCTAATATTGTAATAGTTTTGTATGTACAGCATTTTTGTACAGTAAAAGCACATTCACACACTGCAGAGGTCTGAATTTCCTTGCTTATGCTGCAAAGTAACATTAGATATACGCAAGAAAAACAATTGGGGGCTCATGTCGCGATCTGTGCTATAATTCAACTGAAGCAGACCTGTTTTTCTGTGGTGTGTTGTGTAGTTTAGTTGTGCTAGGTAAAAATACTGCATAAGCAGTTTAGGAAAAGCAAGGCTGTAGAGCAGGGGTCTCAAACTGGTGGCCCTCCAGCTGTTGCGGAACTACAATTCCCATGAGGCATTGCAAGGCTGACAGTTACAAGCATGACTCCCATAGGCAGAGGCATGATGGGACTTGTAGTTCCGCAACATCTGGAGGGCCACTAGTTTGAGATCCCTGCTGTAGAGGGTTCTAGTGGCCAGAAGGAAGTGTAAAGCTTACCTATCTCGGCCAGAGACAATGATTTGGAGCCTCTTGTTAGAGAATTGTAAAGTATGCTTCTCCCTTAATTATAACTTGGGGTGATAAAATCTCAGATCACTTTGTAGATTTTAGTCTTAAGGGGTTGGATTTAAGTAAAAAAAGAGAAGAGGACAGTGTCCACAGTGGGTTGGTAATTCATCCTTGCTCTCTATACTAAATCACAAAGGAGGGAGAAGGCAGAGGCAGAAGTTAAGATATTAAAAGACCAGCTAGCAGTTGCTTCAGAGTGTGTTTGATCAACTGCTAATCAGGCTGATGATTTGCAACAGTGGTGTGCAGCCCTCATGACCAAATTAATTAATGCCTTAGGCCCCTTTCACACTGTCGGACCGTTCAGCTCCGCCTGTCAATTTTGTCGGCGGACCTGAACGGGCGCTCCATGCTAGTCTATGGAGCAACGGATGTCAGCGGTGACATGTCCGCTGACATCCGACCCGGTCTGATCCGCTAAAATCAGACGGATGCCCCCCAGATCGGGTGAGATGCTGTCCATCTTCGTCCGATCTCTCCATAGTAACCAGCGGCGCTCGACAAGCCCCTCCCCACTCATTGAGCAGAGAGGGACCTGTTATCCGACGGCTCAGCGGAGATCAACAGAGAGATCTCCCGCTGAGCTGGCGGCCAGAGGCAGACTCCGAGGCAGCGGATCCGCCTCATGAGAATTAAACCTTAAGGAAAAGGAAGGGTAGTAAACCTGTTAGTAAAGCCAGGGTACGTGCCATTGTCAAATCCCAAAACTGGGATTGTGATGATGTGCCCTCCTCAAATGATAGTGAGGAGATAGAGTTTGATGTTTCTGATGATGATTATGCAATAGGATGGAAAAAGTGTGCCAGACCTCTGATTACTAAGCATAGAAAAAGGCAACATGATAGAGAGGATTTGGCAGAAGGGGAGGTGCATTATCGCAACCCCAGAGATGTGGAATTTGAAGAAGTACGGGATTTTACACAAACTGAACTCCACGAGTAGGCAAAACAATACAAACAAAGGTCAGGGGAGCCCCTATTGAGTTGGCTCTTACGCGTGTGAAATGAATGGGTGGACAGTGTTGTTTTTTCAGGTAAGGAAGCAGTGGCTATGGGAGTGTTAACCCATTATTAGGGATGGGCCGAATGGACCCCTGTTTGGTTCGCACCAGAACTTTCGAACACTGCAAAAGTTCTGACCCGAATAACGAACCCCATTAAAGTCAATGGGACCCGAACGTCAAAAATCAAAAGTGCCCATTTTGGAGGCTTATATGCAAGCAATTGGGCATACAATGGTTATAGGGGTCCGGGTCTTGCCCTGGGGGACACGTATATCAATAAAAAAAAAAGTTTGTGAAAAACTTCATTTTTAAATGAGCAGTGATTTTAAATTTTTAAAGTGAAATCATAAAAATGAAAAATCCCTTCCAATATAGTGCCTGGGAGGTCCCCTTATGCCGCATACACACGAAGGGACTATCCCGTGGGATTGTCCGCTGGACTCAAGTCCACCGGACAATCCCCTCGTGTGTGGGCGCCGGCGGACTTTTTGGCGCAAAAAGTCCGGCGGACTAGGTTTTAAGTTTTGTTTTAAAATTGTCCGCTGGACTTGGCAGTCCGGCGGACAATCCCGCCGTTAGTAGGCTAGTCCGCCGGACTTTTGAAATGAACGGACTTGCCGCTCATTGGAAAGTCCGTTCATTCCCGCAGACTTTTTCCAGCGGATTGTCCGCCGGAGAAGTCCGGGCGTGTGTGGGCAAGTCACACGCTCGGAAGTCCGGGCGTGTGTGGGGAAGTCCTGCCGGACTAGGTCCGGCGGACAATCCGCTGGACTAGGTCCGGCGGACAAAGTCCGAACGTGTGTACGCGGCATTAGTCTACCTGTAAAGTGGTAGATCTGTACCATGTCTAGAATCTGCTGCAGCAATAATTGCGTTTATAAAGCCAAAAAAAATTAGGTTTTCCCTGCAAGCTGCCTTTATTTTGCTCAGCAACAGCTGGGGAGCCACAATGTAGTGGGAACAAGATTAGAGATTTTTTTTGGATACATTCTGGTGTCACTTTGAGTAGAAGTAACTGGTGTGTAAAAATTGGTCTTTGGGTGTCGGTGGTGCCTTCCCATCGTAACCCTATAGAGGTACTCTTGATGAAAGCAAGAATTGGCCTTGCTGTAAAAAATTGCAATGATATGTACCTGTCAAATAGGTGCTGAAAAATTGGTCTTTGGGTGTTGGTGGCACCTTCCTACCGTATCCCTATAGAGGAACTCTTGATGAAAGCAAGAATTGGCCTTGCTGTAAACAATTGCAATGATATGCACCTGTCAAACAGGTGCTGAAAAATTGGTCTTTGGGTATCGGTGGCGCCTTCCCACTGTAACCCTATAGAGGTACTCTTGAGGAAAGCAGGAATTGGCCTTGCTGTAAATTATTATGCATTGCAATGATATGCACCTGTCAAACAGGTGCAGAAAAATTTGCATAAAGTGTAAAGAATTATTGCGCTAAACCAGTGAATGACAAAAATTCATAAGATAAAGGAATGTGAAATGTAGCGCTAAAAATGAAAAAACAGTCCCATTAGTGAATGAATGAAAGAACAAGGAAACAGATGATAAATTGGGTATGTATAAAATCCAAGAAGGTAAGACATCCAATGTAAGAGAAGATAAAATACTCTTACTGAAAGTAATGGACCTGGATGTCAGCGACACCAGGTCAATCAGGCATGGATAACGGGATCATCAAATCAACAGGAACATTCCAAGAGGTCTAGATGAGTCCAGAGATCGATCACCAGAATTTCAATGGCACCGACAGTCACCAAAGAGATCTTTAGCCAGGAGGGAGGGCCAAAAAAACTCGCATCCAGGAAGATATAAAGATAAAAAAATAAAAATAAATTACTCTTTGGGTGTCGGGGTGCCTTCCCACTGTAACCCTATAGAGGTACTCTTGATGAAAGGAAGAATTGGCCTTGCTGTAAAAAATTGCAATGATATGCACCTGTCAAACAGGTACAGAAAAATTGGTCTTTGGGTGTTAATTGTGCTCATGAAACCTATACCAAAAACATTCTTCCAGATGAAATGATTGAACATCCTCAAAGCTAGGCAGCCTCGAAGTCCTGCAGAGATTTCACATCCCAAAAAGACTTAATCAGTGACATCGGCATCAGGGGCTTCATAGCTGGTAATCCAGGACTGATTCATTTTTATAAAAGTCATACAGTCCAAGGAGTCTGTGGACAGACACGTTCTATGATCAGTAACGAATCCACCTGCAGCACAGAATGCCAGTTCTGAAAGCACGCTGGATGCAGGACAGCCCAACAACTCAATAGCATACTGGGCAAGTTCTGGCCAGTGGTCTATTCTCATGACCCAGTAAGTCAGTGGATCGTCAGCTGGAAAGCTCTCCATCTCTGATTTGACCCTGAGGTAATCGTTTACCATGTGATGCAGACGCTGTCGATGGTATGTGGAAGCTGACAGCCCTGGGCAGGGAGGACTAAAAAAAAATCCAAAATGCCTCATTTAAACGCCTTCTCCAATGCTCCTCTCTTGACCAACAGAAGACTCAAAACTACATTTTCCAGGACACTGTAACCTACTGGAGTTAGGTAAAACGTTCAATAAAACAGTAGTTTTAGTTAGTAAGGTTGAATAAAGACATCAGTCCATCCTTAGTGAGTGTCTACAATTGTCCCTATCCCTGTACATTGCACACTCACATCGGTCCCTACCCTCAAGGAGCCCACAATCCAAGGTCCCCATTCATATACTAGGGACAATTTTTTTGCACAGAAGCCAATTAACCTACCTGAATGTCTTTGGATTGTAGGAGGAAACCGGAGTACCCAGAAGAAACCCACGCAGGCACAGGGAGAACATGCAAACTCCAGGCAGGTAGTGTCGTGGTTGGGATTTGAACCAGCGACCCTTCTTACTGCTAGGTGAGAGTGCTAACAACTACACCACTGTGCCGCCTGTCTTCTGCACTCTCTGTGGGGATGGGATGAGTTCTGAGACCTTCCCCTTATAACTGTGGTCAAGGAAGTTTTCCAACCAGTAATCATCCTTCTCCTTTATGCCACGTATTCTTGTGTCCTTTAGCAGGCTTTGAAGCATGAGCCTCAAATTTCCAGAGGCTTCAGAAGCAGACTCCTCGGGGTCACTCAGGATGACAGCATCTGGAACTTCCTCCTCCCAGCCACGTACTACTCCCAAGGGTTCTGGGGTTGGAAAGCCATCGCTTACAGATTGACGCATGTCTTCCTCTTCTTCAAAGCCTATGAAAGTGCCAGAATCCTCCTCCTCGTCGTCCTCCCTTCTCGCCTCCTGTGTGTTCTGTGACATAGGAATGATGGTGTATGGATAAAGTGGGCCTTGAGAGGAAAGGAAGTCCTCCTCTTCCTCCTGCTGCTCTGCCTCCAGTGCCCTGTCCATAATGCCACGCAGAGTCTGCTCCAGCAGGAACACAACAGGGATTGTGTCAATGATGCATACACTGCCACCATCCTTGTGGCCTCCTCAAATAGTGACAATACAGTACATGCATCCTTAACGATCAGCCATTGGCATGGCGAAAAAAAGCAGAGGCGGCCTGAGCCTGTTGTCGTGCCGTACTGGCACAGGTACTCATTGATGGCCCTCTGCTGCATGTATAGCTGCTGCAGCATTCCCAAAGTTGAGTTCCACCTGGTGGGCATGTCACAAATCAGGCGGTTTACGGGCAGGTGGAATTCCTGCTAAATTTCAGCCAACCAAGCACTGGCTGTGTATGACCGCCTGAAATGGCTACATACTCTTCTGGCCTGCTTTAGTACATCTTGCAACCCTGGGTACGTACTTAGGAAATGCTGCACCACCCAATTGAAGTTAGTGCCAGGCATGGCACATGTGTCAACTTTCCCTGTCTAAGGGCGGACAGGAGGTTTGAGCCATTAACAGACACTGCCGTTCCTGGCTCCAGCTGGCGTGGTGTGAACCACCTCTGGGCCTGTCCCTGCAGAGCTGCAAGAATTTCTGCTCCGATGTGGTTCCTGTCCCCTAAACACACCAACTGAAGCACTGCATGGCACCATTTAGCCTGGCTCTGGGAATAGCCCTTTGAACGCTTAGGGGGTACCTGATGTTCATAGGACAATACTGCAGAGGAGGGCATGGAGGTGGCGGAGGAGGAGGGGGTAGAGCTCACAGATCTGGCATCATCACCACCAGCTGTATGGAGATGTGGGGGCACAACAAGCTGCAGCACCAAGCCTTGTCCTGCATCCTTTTGAGTTGCAAGCAGCGTTACCCAGTGTGCTATGAATTAAATATATCATACCTGCCCATGCTTGCTGGACCACATGTTAGCAGTAAGGTGGATTTTTTTTACTGCTGACTGCCTTGCCCAACAATGCCAGAACATTCCCTTCCACTTGATGGTAGAGAGATGGAACGGCCTTACGTGAAAAGTAGTAGCGACTGGGAACCTGCCATTGTGGTACAGAACATTGTGCGAATTCACAGAAGGAGGCAGAATCCACCAGGCTGAAAGGCAGAAGTTGGAGAGCCAACAGCTTGCATTCAGACGCTGGGCATGTGGGTGGCAGGGACTGTATTTTATTTTCCGCTGCAGCAGATGGGGCAGAGAAATTTGCCAGCTACAGTCTACAGCTGGTTGTGTGCTGCTGGCAGATGTGCTGCTAGGACCTGGGACACCCTGTGCTATACCACCATCCCTATCAGTGGAGGCTGCTGAAAGGTAATGACTCGGTATTAATGTGGTGGAGTATTCCTGCGCTACCGTGGAGAGGGAAGGTGGGGGGGGAGGGTTGGGAAAAGAATGTGGGGGAACAGCTGCAAGCACCGAATGTAGGTCAAACCGTACCTACCAGAAAGAGTATATGAAAGTGGGGATGGTGCTGCGCTGTACCCCAGGGGAGTGAGCAGAATAGATGCTAGCTGGAGAATGTGGGGGTCGGTAAGGATCCCCTACATGAAACTGATGTAGTGAAAGACAGCTATTGTGGGCTAAATAATAACTTCAATATGTTGTATATCTTCCTATGATACAAAAGCTGTATACAGAACAAAAAATAGTAAGTGGTAGCAATACTAAAATTCAACAATATTAAATAAAAAATAAATATAAAAAAATATATATTAAAAAAAAAATAAAAAATAAAAAAAACGATACGTGAGTGCTTAAAGGAGCTAATAGTACCTCAAATGATGATAAAATTATGACAATAGTATAAGTAAAAACAGTGCGAGAGTGTTAAAAAAACTAATGGCACTTATTAAGAACACCATAAACAGGGTACATAAAATTAAATCCAACTAAAATACATATAAAATAAATATTGGTGAGCATATGAATGTGTACAAACGATTATCCAAAAGTGCCTATAGTGCATAGAATAATATCCAAAGGGTGTTTGTGCAAGTGTGCACAGCGTATAAGTAAAGCTGCGAAATGGCGTGAACGAAAACACAAAAAAATATATATGGTAATACCAAACACACTAAATGTGTGATGAGTGAAAAAATATATGTGTGCAAATATTGCTATATATTCAAATAAATATGCTAAAATCAAAGGTCAGTGCAAAAAACGCATGAAAGATGCAGAGAAATTGCAGAAAGTTAAATGCTAAATATAGTTAATCTGCGTGAATATACCAAGGAACATATGCAGAATACACTGAGAGTGCAGTGCAAAATGCAAAGTGCAAGGAAAATGCTAAATGCAGATATCAACTGTATAGCACGGAAATGAAAAATTCCAAATGCCAGATAAATGGTCAGGAATAAATATGATGCATGCAAGTCTGTGATAAAGAGAAATATTGCGATCAACAGTCTATAATCTGTTTCTTCTTCCGGTGCAGTAAGTATAGGGTGTGCAAGCCCTGGGCAAACTATGGGACTCAGGTTTACCAGAAAGGGATATGATGGCTTGTTCATCGAGAACAAAATAGAAGAAGTGAGAGAAATGGACCAAAGCAAACTAATCCAAGATAAGAATAAACAAGAAATTTCACCAATGGGAATTCCTATAATATTAAATTACAATATACAACACAAAAAGATCGAAAACATAGTGAAAAGGCATTGGCATATACTACTGGCGGACAAACAACTACAAGTGAACCTACCTAGCAATCCAAAATGTATGTACAGAAGAGCACCCACAATTAGAGACAAAGTTGTAAAAAGTATACTCGATCCCCCTAAGAAACCTTTCACCTTCTTTACGGGAAAGGGTTTCTACCCGTGCAAAAGATGTTTTGCCTGTACAAGAACTAAGCGTCCGAACTAAAAGAAATTCAAATTCTCATCCACAAGCACAGGAGATACGTATGATGTAAAAGATTTTATCTGTTGCAATACAGAAGGAGCAGTGTACGCCCTAGAGTGCAACTGCGGGTTACAATACGTGGGACGCACCAAGCGACTATTAAGAGTACACATTTAAGAACATGTCCAAAACATACTAAAGGGCTACGACAAACATAGCGTATCTAAACATTTCTTACTATGCCACAATAAAGACCCCACAGACCTCAAATTTTGGGGTATAGAACCCTACGTAAAACACTGGCGAGGAGGGCACAAAGTTAGAACCCTCAGCCAAATAGAATCCAAATGGATATTTACATTAGACACATTCTCGCCTAGGGGTATGAATATAGAATTTGATCTTAATTGTTTTTTAAGTGACTTTTAATATACACAGGATTTAGTTAATTTATTTATATTCCACCATCACATCCTGGTTTTATTCCACTGCCCGTATGCTATTTATAATATTTTTTTTTGCTCTTATTACAGTTACCTGTATTATCAGGACTATTTTTAATGTCCTTTTATGTTTCAATATGCTGAACCTGTCTGTCTCTATTTTTGATATGCCTAAATAGCAATTTCAAGAGTGATTTTATTAGGCATAGATACAATCATTGTATCACTATTTGTTTTTAATCCTTCAGTGAATACATTATAATAGATACATTTCCTATATACATTAGTGTGATGGCCTTAACATGTCCTTCCGGGTATATCTCCCTGGTTGTATACTGCCCACTATAGTATTGAGCCACTAGCTTTTACTATTATTTTCCCCATACATGCCCGATTTCCGGCCCTAGTATCAATGGCCGCGATCGTACTCTAAATATAGCCTAAAACATGGCCGCGCCCAGGGCAGAGCCACTAATAGCAACACTATACAAACTGAGCACCAAGAAAATGGCTGTGCCCGCGATAGTTGGGAAAATGGCCGCCATACGATTCCATATTCAAAACTATAGAAAAATGGCCGCCGATTAACTACATGAGTGAAGACTATTTAAACATCACTATAGTGCCCTCCTAGTATCCCGTGATGAAGTCACGTGGTGTGACGTCACGCGTAGGGACAAGGAAAGGCACTCAGACTGACGGAGGTAACGAGCTTGGCGCTCGTATGAGATAAGCACATTTTAAATTTTTTGTTTGTGAGTATTACTCTTACTGTTCGCTAATAAACTACACAGTATTGTTTAAACTACTACACTATACGGCTACCCCTCATTTCTTTACATATACTCCGGCATTGGCCATGAGGACAAGGGAGCATACACCTGGACCCAGGGATAGGAAACCCATCCACCCAGGCAGGCGCTGTGTTTGAGGGTGAAGGAAGCTGACACCATCACTCCATTTCTTTATATGCGGTTAACCCTTTGCCGCAAGGTAAAGGGCCATTTCTTACTTAAGTGTATTGACACGAAGAGGAAATATATCCCCACTACTAAGGACACCGCACAGTTTTCCCTCTTTTGCCCAGGGCTTGCACACCCTATACGTACTGCACCGGAAGAAGAAACAGATTATAGACTGTCGATCGCAATATTTCTCTTTATCACGGACTTGCATGGAGCATATTTATTCCTGACCATTTATCTGGCATTTGGAATTTTTCATTTCCGTGCTATACAGTTGATATCTGCATTTAGCATTTTTCTTGCACTTTGCATTTTGCACTTCACTCTCAGTGTATTCTGCATATGTTCCTTGGTATATTCACGCAGATTAACTATATTTAGCAACTTTCTGAAATTTCTCTGCATCTTTCATGCGTTTTTTGCACTTACTTTTGATTTTAGCATTTTTTATGTGTTTTTTGCACTGACATGATTTTAGCATATTTATTTGCATATATTGCAATATTTGCACACATATATTTTTTCACTCATCACACATTTAGTGTGTTTGGTATTACCATATATATTTTTTTGTGTTTTCGTTCACGCCATTTCGCAGCTTTACTTATACGCTGTGCACACTTGCACAAACACCCTTTGGATATTATTCTATGCACTATAGGCACTTTTGGATAATTGTTTGTACACATTCATATGTACACCAATATTTATTTTATATGTATTTTAGTTGGATTTATTTTATGTACCCTGTTTATGGTGTTCTTAATAAGTGCTATTAGTTTTTTTAACACTCTCGCACTGTTTTTACTTATACTATTGTCATAATTTTATTGTCATTTGAGGTACTATTAGCTCCTTTAAGCACTCACGTATCTATCTTTTTTTTTTTTTTTTATATATTTTTTTTTATATATTTTTTTTTTATTTAACATTGCTGAATTTTAGTATTGCTACCACTTACTATTTATTGTTCTGTATACAGCTTTTGTATCATAGGAAGATATACAACATATTGAAGTTATTATTTAGATAGCCCACAATAGCTGTCTTTCACTACATCAGTTTCATGTAGGGGATCCTTACCGACCCCCACATTCTCCAGCTAGCAGCTATTCTGCTCACTCCCCTGGGGTACAGCGCAGCACCATTGCCACTTTCAATGATTATTATTATCAGGGGCAGACTGAAGTGGATAAGGAGGAGGGAGAGATTTGTTCCCCTTTTGTGTGGCTTTTAGGTGCTCTTGCCAACAGGCTGAGTGGTTGGAAGTAAAATGCCTTGTTAAGAATGTGGTACCCAAATGGTTGGTGTTTTTGCCAAGTTTAACTTTCAATAATTTTTATTGTTTGAATAAGAAAGACATATTACAGTCAAAAAGAAAAACACTGTTGGGAAACAATGAAGCAAATCCATATAAAATATACAGCACAACTTGGTTAGAGACGATGGTTATAAGAAAAAAGACATTATGTCAGGCGTCTGTATGCATAACCTTCCGCTGAAAATAAACTTATGGAAGAAGACTGGTACAGGTGAAGGCAAACTTGGGCCATTGGAACAGTGGGGAGTATCACTCACTTACTCCCATAAACATATGGAGAAGAGTGTAGGGCTGAGTCCCCCCCCCGCCACCCCAACCGGGTACTAGCTGTGGGGGGGAGCACCCCTCCCCGCACCCGAACTCCGAGACTGTGGCCCCTCTGATGTTCCTAGAGGCTGTCAAGAGAGTATCTCGCTCTCAGCAGTGAAAAACTAAAACAGAATAAGTAACATCAACAGTATTGTCCTTCCATGTGGAGAGCCCCAGGAAAATGGGTAAATGTCCTTTAGAGTTCCACAGGTTAGGAGTCTAAGTTACGTCCATGTCGTACGACAAGTAACAATATTAGAGAGTAGAAAAGAGAGAAGGAACAGAAGAAGAAGCGGGACAGTAGCTGAGCTGCGCCCTCTGTACAGTAAGGAGATTGAGGATCAGAAAACGGAAGGAGAAAGGAAGAGAGTTTTCCAGGATCAGACGGTTCCTGCGGATGCATTGCAGGAGCAGAATACTGAAGGAGAAGAGAGTCAAGGGATAATAGGGGGGCAAAAGGTGGAAAGGAAGGGAGAGAAAGCAGGGGGGAAGTAGGAAGAGAAGAAGGGTCAGACCAGGGGGAGATCCCATATAGGGGGATTATAGATCTGGGAGAAGGGAAATATTCTGGAGTTCAGCCCAGGGTGACCAAATACTTTCGAATATACGGGACTTATCCTGAATGATGCTAACGATTTTCTCCTGTGCCATTATCCAAGAGATCTTGCGTTTCACTGCAGCATAAGGGACTGCAGTTTTTTTCCAGTGGGCTGCTATGGTGATTTTTGTGCCTAGTAGGATAAAGAATATAAGTGTCTGAGTGTGTTTAGTCACATTATCTACCTTAAGATTAAGTAAAGCAATTTCTGGAATTTGGGGAACCTGGGCTGACGAGAGCTTGCGAATAAGAGCAAAGACCTTATTCCACAGTCCCCTTATACGTGGACAAGTCCACCAAACATGAAGTAGAGATCCCACGTGACCACATTCACGAAAACAGAGCGGGGATACATTGGGATAGATCCTGGCCAAGATAGTGGGTACTCTATACCAGCGTGTAAGTACTTTGAGATTTGCCTCAATTAGGGAAACATTAAGAATTCCTTTAAATGAACGTTGAAAACAGGCAAACCATTTGTCCTGGTCCCATGAGATATTAAGATCAGATTCCCAGGCTAGAGCATATGTAGGTTTGGTTGATGCAGAGGCCAGGGAAGAATAGATGATGGATATCCCCCCCCTCTGGCCCATGATGCCAGCACACCAAGATTCATATGTGGAAGCTATCGGAGGCTTGGGTTTATTCGACCAGATAGATTGGAGGAAATGTAGTATTTGTGCATATCTGAATTTCTCGGAGGAGGGCATCTCAAGTATATTGTTGCAGAATGTAATCGAAATGGGGCCCGTAGAGGTGAAGAAGTTTCCTATTCTAAAAAGTCCTTTATTGAGCCACCAACTAAAGGCAAGGATGTTCATGCCCGGAGGGAAGTCCGGGTTGTGGAATATATGCGTTAACGGACGGAGGGCTGATATAAGTGTGGTGTTTTTGTGTAAGTGATCGCAAAGTGCCAAAGAATGAGAAAGAGTGGGAGCCATGATAGGCGGCCTATTTTTAGGGGGGCACCATAATAAGAAGTCTATGGTATGAAGGGGGACTGCTTGTCTCTCCATATCAACCCAGTCAGGTTTTGGACCACGGGCGTAGACTATCGAAATCTGGGCCAGTTGAGCTGCCTGGTAATACCACCAGATATTTGGGAGTGACAAGCCCCCTTGAGTTTTTAGTCTATATAGGAGGTGTTTCGAGCCCCTGCAACCCTGTGTGCCCCAGATAAATTTCAGGATCTTAGATTGGAGGGCTTGGATGTTCGATTTCTTAACAGGAATAGGAAGAGATCTGAAAAGGTAGAGTAGACGGGGGAGAAAGGTCATTTTGATTGCGGATACGCGGCCTATCCAGGATAGGCCAAGTTTAGACCACAGTACTAGATCCTCTGTCAATTTATTAAAAGCAGTTGGATAATTGGACGAGTAAAGGGTGGTTATACTGGAAGATAGGTACACTCCCAAGTATGGTAATTTTGTTGGACACCATGAGAAAGGGAAATAGGTTTGTAAAGTGCCTACTAGGGAGGGAGGGACAGTGATATTTAGGGCTAGTGATTTAGAGGCATTAACCTTCAAACCAGAAACTATGCCGAATTCAGTAAGTAGGGCGAAAATGTTGGGTGTTGAGATCAATGGGGAAGTGACAAACATGAGCAGGTCGTCAGCGAACAGAGCACATTTATGCTCCGTCTGACCACACATGACTCCTTTGATATCTGGATGGGATCTGATGGCTATGGCCAAGGTCTCAATCGCTATAGCGAAAAGGATAGGGGAAAGGGGACACCCTTGCCTAGTGACTTTTTCTATGTTAAAAATGTCGGAGTAACAGCCTTGGAGACGGACCTGTGCACTGGGATTAGAATATAGAGCCCGTAACGTTCCTATAAAGAGGGGGCCGAATCCCCATCTCTCCAGGACGTTAAATAGATAGGGCCACGTGAGCGTGTCAAAAGCTTTTTGAAGGTCAATTGACAAAAGAAAGCCTTCCTGGGAAGGGCCTCCATCCCAACGGGAATGAAGGAGTGAGATTATATCTACTGCTCTCCTAATTTGGTCAGGTCCTTGTCTCCCCGGGATAAAGCCCGCTTGGTCTTTATGTATATAACGAGATATAAATGTGGAGATTCTGTTGGATAAAACTTTTGTTAGGATCTTAAGATCATTGTTGATGAGGGAGATTGGGCGATAGTTAGAGACAAGAGACCCATCCTTCCCTGGTTTAGAGATGACCGAAACGTAGGCTAAATTGAGGGCTTTATCCAGGGGAGAGCCGGACCTGAGCGAATTAAAGAAGTCTACCATGTGTGGAGCGAGGGTTGGTGCGAATTTCTTGTAGTATCCTACAGAAAACCCATCCGGACCCGGGGCGGAGTTAGGTTTTAGGTTTTTGATAACCTCCATTACTTCCGATATCGAGATTGGCTCTTCAAGGAGATCGGAATGTGTAGCGGATAATTTCGGAAGTGGGATAGAGTTGAGGAAATCGTCCATGCGAGTCCGAGGGGTTGCTAAGTCGTGTTTATAAAGGGAGGTGTAGAATTTGTGGAACGTACTCATTATACGAATAGGATTTTGTGTCAAATCACCCCCAGAATCCCTAATCTTGGGGAGTGTGAAGGATCGGGGTTTGGGAGAGAGTTTAGTTGCCAGTTTGGCTCCTATTTTGTCCCTATGGGAGTAGAAGCGGGCCCCTGACCATCTTAAGTGCTTCTCGGCCTCAGTAGTGAGAGCGAGATTTAGGGAGGTTCTGACAGAGTCAAGGGCGTTCAGGGAATCAGAGGTCGGATTGCGTTTGTGGGCTCTACTCAATGTCTCGAAATCCTTAGTTAGTGAAACTATGTGTTCTTTACGTGCCTTCTTGAGTTGGGAGGACAGTTGAATGAGCCTCCCTCTGATGACCGCTTTATGCGCCGCCCATAGTGACTCTGGGGAAATTGTGTCATGTGTATTGAGGGTGAAATATTCCTTAATGTCTTTTGACAGAATAGAGCATTGAACAGGATTGCTTAGGAGACTTTCGTTGAGTCGCCATTTAAATTGTGTGCTGGGGTTGTGGGTGCGTTTAAGAAACACAAGGACCATAGAGTGATCTGATGCTACTGTGTCCTTAATGACTGCCTTTGTAGCTGAGGGAATAGCTTGAGTTTGAATAAAGATATGGTCTATTCTAGAATAAACTTGGTGGGGGATAGAGAAGTGAGTGTAGTCTTTAGTTCTGGGGTTCAGTTCCCTCCAGATGTCCACAAGCCCCTGCGAATAGAGCGCAGCAGCAATTTTGGTACTTTGACTAGGGGGTTTCCTAGTTCGTGGTAAACCTTTTCTAGCTTTATCAAGGGATTGATCGAAAGGAAGATTAGTGTCACCTCCCATTACGATTTTACCTTCGAGTACAGGACTTAATGTGGACATCATGGAGGAAAAGAATGAGGCTTGACCTTTATTCGGGGCATAATAGGAAACAAAAGAGTATATAGTCCCTTCCAAGGAGCCCTTGACTAAGAGGAATCTACCTTCCTCATCTTTGATTATATCTGACGGAGAAAATTTCAGGTTTTTGGAGATGCAAATAGCTACTCCTTTTGTTTTATTTTGGGCATTGGAAAGAAAGAATTGGGGGAACTGCCCATGTAGAAAGGACGGGTTGTAAGATGAAGGGAAATGGGTTTCCTGCAACAATAAGATATCTATTTTTTGTGTTTGGTAAGATTGAAACAGTTTCCTCCTCTTTATCGGGGAATTCAATCCTTGTACATTATGTGTTGCTATGCATAGGTCAGGGAAAACAGTGGTGTCATGAGCCAGAGGGATAGAAAACCGCATCAAAAGAGAATATCTTACCTAGCTAGGAGTAGTGTAACATAAGAATCAAAGGCGGTTAGTATGTTCAATGAGATACCTAGGAGGGGAAGGTAGCCGCCAACGTTCCCCAGCAGGTTTTCCCTATAATGTATAGAACAAAAACAAAAAAAGGGCCCCAGATCAAGGGGCAATTTGGTGGTCTCAGAGCGTAGGGAAATCGCCACTCCGAGACTGGTGGAGGTGCAGTGCATATCACTCCAGCCCAAGCACGCATGAATGTAAAATTGCAGTACACAGAGAAAAAATAAAAAAATAAAAATAAAAGAAGAAGGGTAAAATATTTGCGAAAACTAGCAAAAAGAGAAGCCCTACCGAGGAGACAACATATGTAACAAGCAAATATACATTTTCCGGAAAAGAATAAGGCCAGCTAGGCCACATGTACCAAAAAAAAAAAAAAAATGCCAAACAGGCACTGTAACTTTGGGTTCTTGAGGATAGAAGGGTCTTCAAAACCTAGAGCAAAAAAGTATCAGGAGGTGTGGGGGGGGAGGGAGTATTTGCCATGGTTGACCAGCATGGCAGGGATAAAGGTGTGGAAGTCTATGGGGAAAAAGGAGGGACAGTTCTTCAGCATCCAATGTGTCAGAGAAGTTCACGGAGGACCCCGTCTGGGGACAGACTAAACAAAAGCCTCACATCACGTGAGGGAGGAAATGATGAGAAAGAGCCGAGTGGGATCTTCTTAGGGTGGGCGCCCGTCTTTAGATCTCTTTGCCTGTTTCTTTTGCCACAGGGGTTGAATGGGGCTAGCTGGAGGAGGCCTCTTTGTGGAGACGGGAGCTTTGGGGTCCGTAGGTGGACCCGGAGTTTGGGAGATGAGACCCAGTTGAAGAAGGAGACGTTCACCGTCATTGAAAGTGGAAAAGCCATACGATTTGTTGGAGTGCGTGAAGTTTAGACGAAACGGAAAGGCCCATCTGTAGGTGATTGAATGTTGAGTGAGAACTTGTAGCAGAGGCTTTAAAGATCGGCGTAATTGGATCGTGTAAGGAGACAGGTCCGAATAAACTTGGATTGGGAAGCCCTGGAATGTTAGATTAACAGTCTCTCGTGCTTTCCGCATGACCTCCTCTTTGACCTTGTAAAAGTGTGGTTTAACCACAATGTCTCTAGGGAGACCATCTTGGCGGGGAGGTTGGAGTGCTCTATGAGCCCGGTCCAGTTCCAGCCGATGTTCTGGTGCATCTGGAAGTAATGAGGAGATGAATTCACGGACTACTCTATCCGTGTCCTTAAAGGTTTCAGGCAAGCCTCTCAGTCTGAAGTTATATCTACGATTCCTATTTTCAAGGTCGTCCAGCTTGGAATAGGCCATGTCCAGTTGGTCATGTAACTCTGTGATCCTGTCAGTGTTCTGAATTGTCATGGCTACTGCCTGGTCAGTTTTAGATTCAACAGCTTCAATCCTGGCTCCTAAGTGCTGCAAGTCAGCCTGTATAATGGAGGTGATATGAGAGGCATTTTGGGCTAGGCCTCTGGATAGCATGGTGGAGAATGTTTGCATCAATGAGGCAAAATCAGTGGGAGTGGAGGGTAAAGCGCCCAGGAGAGGCCCTTGGTGGAATGGGGCCTCAGTGAAATCCTCCATTGGTGTGAGGGGGGAATCCCCTTGGAATCTCCCCAGCAGTGACTCTGTGGATGCAGGTGAAAGGAAGGGCACTTGGGGGTTACTCACTGCGGGCTGGATCTGTCCAAGGATGTGGGGATCGGGTGCTGATGGATCCGCTATGGTGTCGGCCTGGTCCGGGCCTAGTACAGGGCGCGCGGCCGCCATTATGGCGGCGGATTCGGCCGTGAGGGCCGGGGTAAGCTGTCGGCTTAGGTTCCGTCTGGCCGTGATCCCGGTATGGTGGGCTTGTAGCCCGGGTGCTCTGCAGCTGGGGGAGCGATGATACACCGCCGGATGTTCCTCAGTAAGGCGCTGTGGAGCGGGCTTGAGCTGAAGCACAGAGCGCGCGGCCGTCAATATGGCGGCGGAATCGGCCGTGAGGGCCGGGGTGAGCTGACGGCTAAGGTTCCGTCTGGCGGTGGTCCCGGAACGGTGGGCTTGTAGCCCGGGTGTTCTGCAGCTGGGGGAGAGATGTATTGCTGCTGGATGGTCCTCGGTAGGGCGCTGTAGAGCGGGCTTAGGCTGGAGTGGAGCGGAGCCCTCAGGACATGCGACCGTCCATGAAGCCGCCGCGCATGCGCCTCGTTTTTGCCAAGTTTAATGTGCCTGAGACACAGTTTGCAGATAGCAACAGTGCGATCTGTGGCAGATGTGCTGAAAAAGGCCCAGACAGCTGAGCTTTGGGGAGTGGGCCGGGAGATAACAGCTGCAGAATGTGATGGAATAGGGTGGCTGCTCTCTACTCTTTCTTGATGTCGGCCTCCTTGGGGTTGTGCTGCCTCAACTTCAGTTCCCTCCTCTGCTCTATCTGGCACCCAAGTCGGATCAGTGACATCATCATCTCCATCTCCTCCATCTCCATCATTACCACTGGAGACAACTTGGCATTACGCTGCGGCTTGGGGAACATGAATGCCAATTTGTCTACCAGTGTTCCTCCCTCTCTCTAGGCTTATTTTCTTGTCATCCTCAACCTTTGAACCATCATCTGAATCCAGTAATGGCTGGGTTTTATCAAGGAGCAAGTAAATAGTGAAAAGGCCTCTGCGTTACTAAAGTGAACTAAAACCTATTGATAGATAAATAAATATATGTGCAAAATCCAACAGTGATCACAATTCACCTAATAGCATAAAAATTGATATATAGAATTATATAAATGATCCTGCGCATAACCTATGTGATCAAAACATCCTAATTAGATAATAAACACCCTAATAATAATACAGTGAAAATAATGAATATATAGTGTAAGATCCACGTGCAGTAACAAATTATGAATACCAAATACACAGGCTAGTATAAACAATCAAGTCCAATGTGTAAAGTGCAAAAGTTCAGATATCTTCACAACGAAGTTAAAAAACACACACAATGTTGACTGTAGTTCCAGTTATATATACACACCGACTCAATGTGCTCTCAGAGCTCTTACCTCATGGACATAAGTAAATGCCTTAAACCATCTATTGGATAGTGGCTTCGATTCAAGGATTCAAGATCAGCCAAGGTAGAATGCAAGGACCTAACCGGAAGTTGTTACCGTGAATCGGAAGTTGTTGGCGTTAAACTGGCAGTAACGCACAGAAAACGATATGGCATTAAACTGGCAGTAACACACACAGAACTATATGGCGTTAAACTGGCAGTAACGCACGCAAAACTATATGACGTTAAACTGGCAGTAACGCACAAAGAAGTAAATGGCGTTAAACTGGCAGTAAAGCACAAAAGATATGGCGTTAAACTGTCAGTAAGCACACAAAACGATATGGAATTATTATGGCAGTAACGCACATAGAAATAAATGGTGTTAAACTGGCAGTAATGCACACAGAAGTAAATGGCATTTAACTGTCAGTAACGCAATCAAATAGACGGTGTTCAACCGTCACTACACTGACACTATCTGAACTGTCCATACTCTAGCTATATACTAATGTCAAGATTACCGACACGGTCTCACTACACTACAATGAAACTATATGAGCTGTCCCTATTCTACACTAATGTATGTATGAATGACACAATCTCACTACACTACAGTGAAACTATCTGAGCTGTCCCTACTCTAGCTGCACACTATGCAAAGCTGAATGATGGTCCTCCTCACTACACTCACACTATCCCTAGACTGACACTAAACTAATATTCTACACTGACAATTGAAGCAAAATAGCACAGTATAGTACACTAACTAATAGCACTGAACGAGCCCTGTTCTATCTCTCTTCACGCTGAAATCACACTGAAAATGGCTGCCATTGAAAGAATTCTTTTATACTCTGGGGCAGGAATGAGCCATAATTGGATAAAGTCATGACAGTGTCCAATCATGACTCTGACAGTGCTCTGTGCCCTGATTGGCTGAAGCTTTCACTGCTTCAGCCTATCGGGGCTTGCAATGCACTGTTCAGCACCGCAATGCATTGTGGTCAGTTCGGGGAGCTGAACAAATGGTCGAACAACACGTTTGTTCAGCTGTTCGCCGAACGAACAACGAAAGTTTGGCCCAAACCTATGCTCGGGCAGAACCATTTGCCCATCCCTACCCATGATCCACAATTGCGTCAAGCAATGCGAAAAGCCTGGGAGTTTAGTGTGAATTTTTCAATGTCAATAGACCTCGTGAGAGATGGAATAGTCAGAGTATACGCTAGTCCTAGTGACCTGGAATATACTTACTCCTGGAGAAAAATAGGAGGGTATTTCCAGGTTACATGAGATGGGTTGTATAACCAGATTAAATACATTTCCAGAATGGATGGGTCCAGATATGGGATCCTTTATGCCTGCTCTGTGCTCTAAGCCAGGGGTCTCCAAACTTTCTAAACAAAGGGCCAGTTTATTGTCCTTCAGACTTTAGAGGGGCCGGACTGTGGATAGCGGAAGTGGATATTTTGCTGGCATCAGTGGGAGTACTGCGTCACCCCATTTGGTATTAGTTGGAGGAATAGTGCCCCATTGTTGGTACCTTTGGGAGGAATAGCACCCCATTGTTGGTGTCAATGGGAGAAATGGTGCCCCATTGTTGGTGTCAGTTGACAGAATAGCGTGTCAGTGCTCCAAAGGGCCGGATAAAGGCAAGTAAAAGGGCCGCAACTAGCCCCTGGACCACAGTTTGGAGACCACTGCTCTAAGCTGATGAAGTCTGCACCATTTAATCTCAGGGCTCCTTTATTGTCCTTGCTGGGAGGCAGAACAGACAGAAAGATTCCTTGGAGCCACTACTCTCTTAGGCCAGTTTGGGGAGCTAGAGGAGACTAAAACAAAACATGTTAGGGCAGTAGATAAGGTCAAGGCCAGACAGGTAGAATACAAGCAGAAAAGAACGAGAAAAAAGGGAATGTGGTCGAGAAGACAGGCGGTGAAGAGAAAACCAGGCTAGTTATTTCTAGGAAAGAAATGTGGGTGGACCTATTAAATGCAGGAGTACCTAAAGATGAGATAGATGGATTTCTACTGCAGAAATGCTGAAGAGGTGGAAACACTACAGCCCACATTTAGACAAAAGAGAACAGACTCCTCCTGTTAGCCCCAAACCAATTCCCAACAGTGCACATGAACCCAAACCCAAAGCCAAATCCCTTTATCCTGGGGAGGAGTTAGAGAGACTCAGAAAAGGGGATTGTGAGGTTCCTTGTCCTTTATAAAGGGAAGGTGAAGGTGAAGACAGTGACAACAGGAGACCGACGCCCATATGCACCTGTCACTGTATGGTGGGGGAAGTAATCTTCTCCTACACATGTGATGGCTTTAGTTGATACTGGAGCTGAAGTTACACTTTTGCAAGGAAATCCTTCCAATCACAAAGGAGAATTGATTTATGTAGAAGGTTTGGGAGGGCAAACCACACCAGCAGTTAGGACACGGGTGAAATAGGCTTTGGGCAAGGGATCAGAGTTACCCGAAAATATTCTTGGGATGGATGTACTTTAAGGTCAGTCAATTCAGACTGAAAGGGGTACATTCACATTCAGGTATTCTGATAAAGCATATCTGGTTAGGGTGGTGAAGGCTGTGGTCAGAGGTCAGGCGAAATGAACCCCTGTCTACATTCCTCCACCACAGAAGTCAGTCTGTCTCAAGCAGTACAGACTTCCTGGAGGCCACAAAGAAATTGAGGAGAAAATTCAAGAACTGTTCAGAGTAGGGATCCTTAGACCTGCTGTAAGTCCTTTCTCGTCCCTGGTGTTCCCAGTAAAGAACGTGAATAAATATAGAGTGTGGCGCTCCTAAAGTGTTTCAAAAAATTAATATTTGAACAGGTAAATAAATAAAACTATTAGAATATAGATTGTGAATGAGTAGTGAAAAATCAATATATGCTGAAAATTATTGATAATAAATATGCTGAAGGATATTAATAATAAATATTCATAATCAATTACTGTTTGACTCACACGGCATAAGCCTACTGAGTCCACGAAAGTCGGTAAGCCTTTTGTCCAGTTGGTGAGTGAAAACTTCAGACAAGCCGTACAAGTCACTTTATAATATTTTGCACACACCTATGTCACTATTTTTGGTGTAATATTGTTGCTTTTTATTATTGTCTCATATAATCACTTCTAATTGATTATGAATATTTATTATTAATATCCTTCAGCATATTTATTATCAATAATTTTCAGCATATATTGATTTTTCACTACTCATTCACAATCTATATTCTAATAGTTTTATTTATTTACCTGTTCAAATATTAATTTTTTTAAACACTTTAGGAGCGCTGCACTCTATATTTATTCACGTTTTTCCCATACAATTATTGTTGTGCAGGCTGCTACATTCACCATTGTTGTTGGCGCGGTTTTTCATCTTTCTATTTAATGTTCCCAGTAAAGAAACCTGACAGGACATATAGAATGACTGTGGATTACAGAGGTCTAAACAAAGTGGTACCTCCATTGATGTCAGCTGTACCTGATATGATCTCAATCATTGAGAAAACTGCTAAAGAGGCAGGAGAATATTATGCTGTGATAGACATTAATGGTTTATTTTCTATTTAACAGACCCACAGTGTCAGAACCAGTTTGCCTTTGTGTGGGATGGCCGCCAGTACACTTTCACCATGCTTCCTGAAGATTATGTCCATTCTCCTACGATTTGTCCTGGACTGATTGCCGAGATTTGTTTTGCTGTGTTTCACTACATTGATGACATCAGGATCTCTGGGATGAAAGAAGATGTAACTGAAGCACTGCACCTGCTGATACAGCACATGGAGAACAGAGGGTGGGCTATCAACAAAGACAAAGTCCAAGGACCTGCCACAGAGGTGAAATTCCTGGGAATGATGTGGACTGGGCCCCAGAGGAAAATTCCAGAGACAGTTGTGAAAACTATGCAGGCACTGTTGCCCCTACTACCAAAAAGGAGGCCCAGAAGTTCACATCTTGGACTGATTCTGAGGCCTATATACAATTTTCTCATGGGGTTTAGAGCCGTAGACTGCATTCCTGTCTGCTAAAGAAGCCATTTTGCAGCATCAAGGATTAGGACCCATGAGTCAAGGAGTACCATTTCAGCTGGATGTAGTGGAGCAGGATGGTACCATATCTTGGAGTCTGTGGCAGCCAAATGAAAAGAAAGGACTTAGAGCAATACCCATAGGATTTTGGTCCAAACAACTGATAGGGACACAGAAGAGATACACTCCCCTAGAGAAGTACCTGTTTGGGGCCTACACAGCACTTCAACATGTAGAGACCATTACAGGAAAGGACACAGTCACCATTTATACTGCATTGCCAATGACAGGATGGGTGAGAGATAATGGAATGACCACTAGGGCAGCTATAGCCCAGAACCAGACACTGATGAATGAAAGTGGTACCTTCAAAGAAGAGGAGGTGTTGCAGTTGGGGATGTCAGAGACATTTAAAAGAAGTTGGCAGGGCTTGTTACTTTTACCAGCACCCAGCCAGAAGAAATTGCTGTGCTGCAGTCACCCCCCATTCAAGAAGCTCCACCCTTTTGAGTCTCTGTCAGAAGACACGAAAGAGTCAGCATGATTCACTGATGGTTCAGCCATAGTCACCTCGTCTGGGCGTAAATAGACAGCAGCAGCTTACAACCCAAGTACAGACACAGTCCTGCAGGAGACCAGAATTGGTGGGTCCAGTCAGTATGCAGAGTTAAAAGCTGTAGTGATGACTCTGACTGATCTTTCTTCCCACGTCACTATCTACACTGACAGCTGGGCAGTCTTTAAAGGATGACAACTTGGATGCCCACGTGGAAGTACAACGTTTGGATGATTCATGGAAAGGTGGTGTGGGGAGGCAAGGAAGTTTGGGACTACATCTGGAAGGAAGCTTGCTCCCGCACCCAAAAAGTAGGGCATGTTGACACACATGTGCCCTTGGTCCCAGACTTTGAGAACTATAACAGAGTGGTAGATGAAAGTGCCAAAGTGAAATCAGTTGTGCCAATTGATCCTGTCTTGATGAAATTGGCCAACTTGGCCCACAAGCAATCTGGACACTTGGGGCAGAAAGCAACATATGAATGGGCACAGCAGAGAGGATTGCCTATATGCATGGACATGATAAAGATGGTGATAGGGAACTGTACAGTGTGCCAGTGCCTTGTTGTTGCTTATGGTTGTCCCAAACAAGTCCAAAGTGATAACGGCTCACACTTCACTGCATTAACAGTACAGCAATGGGCCAAAGACTTGAGTGTACTGGTTGTGTCACATCCCATAACATCCACAAGCAGCTGGTTTGATTGAAAGATACAACGGCTATTGAAGGATCAGATACGCAAGCTTACACCCACACATACACTAAGGGGGTAGGATCGGGTCCTCACACAGGCAGTTGTTAAATTCTAGGCCAATAGCCAAAAGTACACCCAATAAGAGGATGGTTGGGGCTAAGGTATAGATTCCACAGCTAGAGTGCAGAGTTCAGTATTTACGTAAGGTTCTTGAAAAAACAGGGCTGAACAGGTACCATGTTACTGCTTCCCATGACATAGAACCCAAGAGTGACGTATCTGAACCTGAAGCCTATCTAGGAATGAGAGGGAATCTGGCAAGAAGTTAAATTTGCATTGGCAGATGAGCTTCAAGACAGTGGCTGGGACTCTGACTGGTTAGTGGATACTTCTCAGCAAGAGTGGAAAGTGAGGCTACATAACATCAGACCTTCCAAAATAAACAGCAGTGATCTTCTGGGAAATATCAGTATATTTGCTCTCCTCCCTATTCATGTTCCTTGGGAGGGTCAGAAGTGGATACAGGCAGGTGGCAAAGTGTTGGTCAGAAATCCAGGCTAGAAGGTAGTTAGAGGAGAGATTATAGCTGAAGGGCCGGGGTCTACTGTTTATGTACTATTGGAAGGAACAGATAATCCGCTTTGTTTTCCACTCCACAGGCTGTCTCAGATTTAATCCATAGGAAGACCAGAGAAAAGTGGTTACATGATGACCAGAATGATGAAAGACATCAAGAGCTGTGGAGAGTAAGGTCTTTGATGTATTACAAGCCTGGACTTGTTTTAGAATGGACTTTCTGGTGAACTTTTAGCCAAAGACTGAAACACCTTCTCAATGACAGAAATATCGAAGGGGGTTGCATTCAAGGCAAATTAATGTTTAATATGAGTTATTAGTCTGTGTGGTGTCTGAGAGAAAATAAAAATCAAGGGCGGAGTGTGTTGCATTTGTTAAACAATATGATTTTTTTTATATTAATCAGACATAACATTACATGGGACAGTCTGTTTAGTAGTTGGTCATAGAAACAGAAATAAGATTACTGTCAGGTTTGGCTTGAGTGGATACTTCTTAAACAAAAGCTGTTGGATACAATGGGAACTTAAATCCCATTGTTGTATTCAGTTGACAGTTTGAACAGTCTATTGTCTCTATAGTTACAGTCTCAAACTGAAAGCTACAGCGATGTCTGTTAGTCGATTATTATGGTAAATAACCTGACATATACAATAACTTATGCCTTAAACAGGAGGGACTTCATCATGCATTAGAACCAAGATCAGTCTGTAAGACCAAGGGAGGCCACTCATCATGCCTTAAGACCATATATTTAACCAGCCAAGAAGAAGCTACCTGATCACTAAAAGTAGAAGCCCGAGTCCAAGTTGTCAACGGAGATCACAAACACAGTAACCGGAATTAAGTAACTTTTAAGCGTACTTTTACTTTGTATAGACCAGTGGTTCTCAACCATTCTAGTGCCGTGACCCCTTGATAAAATTTCCCAAGTTGTGGGGACCCCTAACAGTAAAATTATTTTCATAGCGTGGGTTGTCAGCACCTAAGGCAAGACAAGTAATTTGCGCCCCTAACCCATAGACATTTAGCGCTCCCTGAGTCCCTTCAACTCGTACAGTATTAAACCCCTTATGATACATTTTAGGATGTACCACTCTTTCTCTTTGTTCTCCTTTCTTTCCCTTTTATCTCTCTATCCTAATTTCTTGTTTTTTCCCCCCATCCTTCTCTAGCCATCTTTCTCTCCCTTTTTCTTTGTTCCTCCCCCTCTTTTCCTCTCCCTTCCATGTATTCTCTATTTTTATTTCTTCTCTTACTCCTTGGTGGGTGGTGGGGAGAATGGGATGAGTGGCAGTGTTAGTGGGGGGTGGGATCAGTGGCAGTGCTGGGGGGAGTTCTGATCAGCCTACTTAGGTGCTCCTTGATCAAGGTCATCTGCTGATCTGAAAACTGTAGTGGGGACTTTTGCAATGGCAACTATAGTCACAGGCAGTGTTACTCACTGTGTCTCCGGCTTCACTGTGTCTCCAGCTCTGTGGTGTCTCGCAGCAGTGACACCTATGCTGAAATCAGGAGATAGGGTCTCCTCCAGCCTCTCCCACTTCACATTCCTCACCAGTCAGCTGACCTCTAGTTTCTGCCCCCCAGCCCTTCCATGAACTGAATGGGCAGCAGCGAAGAGGCTGAGTGGGCAGCCGTGGGCTTCAGAAACAGCCCAGCTGGGTGGCCGCTACACAGGCTGGGAAACCCCAGGATTTAGTGACCCCTGGTAAATCGTCATTCGACCCCCAAGTTGAGAACCACTGGTTCCTGTTTATTTGCTAGCCATTTTGCTTGTTATAGATATCTGTCAGCCTTGATTTGTATTTGCTATAGATATCTGTCAGTCTTGTACTGTATTCCTAATATTGTAATAGTTTTGTATGTACAGCATTTTTGTATAGTAAAAGCACATTTACACACTGCAGAGGTCTGAGTTTCCTTGCTTTTACTGCAAAGTACCCTTGCTAGATAGATGCAAGCAAAACATCATCTGATATAACTGAGGGTATACTGTGGTGCATGCCTTAAATAATGTGGATTCCTGCGCTAGGTGGGAGGAGCCTGGAAGATTCCTGGAAAGTGAGTTAACAGGTAATAACTGTTTTTTCTATGTTTTCACTATTTCTTTCAACTAAAAACCCTAGGAACTAAGAATATATGTATACAAATATACTAACAAATAAAAAACTATCTGTCCTGGAAAAAAATGATTAGCAATATCTAGAACACTAAAAGGTCTAGAACCAAGACATCTCTGGATCAAAAATAAATAAACTCTGTGGCTCTGAGTAGATTTAGGGTGAAACACCCTGGGTTAAAAAAAAATTATAAAAATATAGCATAAAAGGATAGAACACATTAGGACTTTGCATGCACAATATACAGTATCTCACAAAAGTGAGTACACCCCTCACATTTTTGTAAATATTTTATTACATCTTTTCATGTGACAACACTGAAGAAATTAGACTTTGCTACAATGTAAAGTAATGAGTGTATAGCTTGTATATCAAAAGTGAGTACACCCCTAAGTGAAAATGTCCAAATTGGGCCCAAAGTGTCAATATTTTGTGTGGCCACCATTGTTTTCCAGCACTGCCTTAACCCTCTTGGGCATGGAGTTCACGAGAGCTTCACAGGTTGCCACTGGAGTCCTCTTCGACTCCTCCATGATGACATCATGGAGCTAGCGTATGTTAGAGACCTTGTGCTCCTCCACCTTCCATTTGAGGATGCCCCACAGATGCTCAATAGGGTTTAGGTCTGGAGACATGCTTAGTCAGTCCATCACCTTTACCCTTAGCTTCTTTAGCAAGGCAATGGCCGTCTTAGAGGTGTGTACATTTGAATTCATGCAGCCCCAGACAATGACACTCCCACCACCATGCCTGACTGTAGGCAAGACACACTTGTCTTTGTACTCCTCACCTGGTTCCTGCGACACACGCTTGACACCATCTGAACCAAATAAGTTTATCTTGGTCTCATCATCATCTTTAGAAGAGGCTTCCTTCTGGGACGACAGCCATGCAGACCAATTTGATGCAGTGTGCAGCGTATGGTCTGAGCCCTGACAGGCTGACCCCCCACCCCTTCAACCTCTGCAGCAATGCTGGCAGCACTCATACCTCTGCACATGACGCTGAACACATGCTCTCAACTTCTTTGGTCGACCATGGCGAGGCCTGTTCTCAGTGGAACCTGTTCTGTTAAATGCTGTATGGTCTTGGCCACCATGCTGTAGCTCAGTTTCAGGATCTTGGTGTGAGAGCTGGAGACGCTGCTGGTTATACACCTCCATATGGCAGGTCTGAGCTTATCCCCACAGTGGTCTTCTCATCCCTTGCATCCGCTGACACCCGATCTCATCCGTGCCCGCTATGGTCCGTTTCTGCAGACGGAGGAAAACCCTATTTTTCCATCCGTCTGCAGAGTGGATCGGATGACGACGGACTCTACGTCCCCTCCTCCCAATGGTGGAGAGAGGCGCTGAGACAGGTCCGTCCCTGCACAGAGTGCAGAGACGGACCTGTCATCTTCCTGCTCAGCGGAGATCGCTCCGGCGATCCCCGCTGAGCAAGCGGATATCCACGGGGCGGTTCTGCACTGATCCGCCCCGTGTGAAAGAGCCCTTAGGGGTGTACTCACTTTTGTTGCCAGCGGCTTAGACATTATTGGCTGTGTGGGTTATTTTGAGAGGACAGCAGGTTTACACTGTTATACAAGCTGTACACTTACTACTTTACTTTGTAGCAAAGTGTAATTTTTTTCAGTATTCTCACATGAAAAGATATAATAAATTATTTACAAAAATGTGAGGGGTGTACTCACTTTTGTCAGATTCTGTAAAGTAATTTAACATAAACTGAAAGTAGCTGGAGGGCCGTAGTTTGAGGATCCCTGCTCTAAGCCTTATCAATAAACAGGCCACGCCTTTATCCCTGTTACAATGTGCAGAAAAAAACTGACAAATTTGAATGTACTAATTGGTATTGGGTGCTGATGCTGTGGGCAGATTTAGCTGCCTTCAGCTAATGCACTTGTATACTTCCTTATGGACCAGATTATTATTTACTTTCAAGCTATGGGTCTAACAATCTAGGAATAATGTTGTCATTAAAGTAATACATACAGTGGGGGAGATTTACTAAAACTGGTGCACATAGAATCTGGTGCAACTGTGCATTGTAACCAATCAGCGTCTAACTTTAGCTTGTTCAATTAAGTTTTGATAATAAAACCTAGAAGCTGATTGGTTACTATGCACAGCTGCACCAGATTTTGTGTGCACCAGTTTTAGTACATCGCCCCAATTATCTTTATTTGGGGGGAGGGGGCAAACAAGATTTTCTTTTGCCACTATTTTATTTTCTATGCAAGCTATTAAGCATAACAATTTAGCAAAAATAATTAACATAAAAGGGTAGCAATAGGTATCTAAATGTAGATGGAGAGGAAAAGTTAATTAGGGCTGATTAGGGGGAATTCAGTATTCTGGGCTAATAAGGGGTTAAATATATTCTACTTTTAGCCTGGGTTCACACTATAGCGAATTCGCAGCGGGGCAAAATACTGCGAATTCGCAGGACATTTGAAAACCCATTGTTTTCAATGGGGCACGTTCACACATGTCCGGTGCATGCGCAATGCAAATTGACGAAAACACGCAACCGTCTTTGGTGCGGATCAGGTGCGAATTCAGGCCCATTATCTTCTATGGGCACGCATCTGATTCGCACCTGGCTTGCGTTCTGAACAGAAATTCGCAAGTCATTGTACCACCTCTTTAGGGGAAGTCCACGCCCAATTTTTGAAAAAAAAAAACGGCATGGATTCCCCCTCCAGAGGCATACCAGGCCCTTAGGTCTGGTATGGATTTTAAGGATTTTAAGACCCATATCCGAGCACCCAGCTTGGCAGGTCAAGAAAGGGGGTGGGGACGAGCGAGCGCCCCCCCCCTCCTGAACCGTACCAGGCCGCATGCCCTCAACATGGGGGGGGGTGGGTGCTTTGGGGAAGGGGGGCGCCCTGCGGCCCCCACCCCAAAGCACCTTGTACCCCTACCCATTCACCTAAGGTGTAAAGTGTAAATAAAAAAAACACACATTTTTAAAAAAATAATTTTATTGCACTGCTCCGGGGTCTTCTTCCATCTTGGGGGGTCTTCTCGCCGGACTCCTCCGCTATTTTACCTAGCTCTTTTACCGAGCGGAGAAGCCCGGCTTTCTTCTTCTTCGTCGCCGCCGTCGTCTGGGGGTCTCGATCCGCCTTCGGGGGTCTTCCGGGGTCTCTTCTGTTCTTGCCGCTGTCGTCGCCTTCTTCTTCTTAAGATGTTGACTCGTCACTCTCTCTGGCCGGAATGGCAGAGCCGTGCTGTGTTGGCACTTATATAGGGACAAGGGGGCAGGGTCACATGCTCATGTCACATGGTGACCCCACCCCCTATGATGTCACAGTCCCGGAGGATGCTGGGACTGTGACATCATATGTGAGCGGGGTCACCATGTGACATGAGCATGTGACCCTGCCCCCTTGTCCCTATATAAGTGCCAACACAGTGCGGCTTTGCCATTCCGGCCAGAGAGAGCGACGAGTCAACATCTTAAGAAGAAGAAGAAGAAGGCGACGACAGCGGCAAGAACAGAAGAGACCCCGGAAGACCCCCGAAGGCGGATCGAGACCCCCAGACGACGGCGGCGACGAAGAAGAAGAAAGCCGGGCTTCTCCGCTCGGTAAAAGAGCTAGGTAATATAGCGGAGGAGTCCGGCGAGAAGACCCCCCAAGACGGAAGAAGACCCCGGAGCAGTGCAATAAAATATTTTTTTTAAAAATGTGTGTTTTTTTTATTTACACTTTACACCTTAGGTGAATGGGTAGGGGTACATCGTACCCCATACTCATTCACATAGGGTGGGGGGCCGGGATCTGGGGGCCCCTTTATTAAAAGGGGGTTCCCGGATTCCGATAAGCCCCCCGCCCGCAGACCCCGACAACCAACGGCCAGGGTTGTCGGGAAGAGGCCCTTGTCCTCATCAACATGGGGACAAGGTGCTTTGGGGTGGGGGGCCGCAGGGCGCCCCCCTTCCCCAAAGCACCCACCCCCCCATGTTGAGGGCATGCGGCCTGGTACGGTTCAGGAGGGGGGGCGCTCGCTCGTCCCCACCCCCTTTCCTGACCTGCCAAGCTGCGTGCTCGGATAAGGGTCTGGTGTGGATTTTGGGGGGACCCCCATGCCGTTTTTTCGGCGTAGGGGTACCCTTAAAATCCATACCAGACCTAAGGGCCTGGTATGCCTCTGGAGGGGGAACCCATGCCGTTTTTTTTTATAAAAATTTGGCGTGGACTTCCCCCTCAGAAGTAGTAAAATGAGTTGCGAATTCATGCTAGCAGCTGATTCGCACCTAAAACGCGGACAATCCGCAGAACAGCCGACGTTTCACTGCGCAGTCACGCAGGGCCTTGAATTTGCACCGCACTAGTCTGAACCCAGGCTTATTTGTTAAAAAAAAAAAAAAATACGTTTTTTTCCACTTTTCAGGTTTTAAGCCTGCAGCCTGTCAGTGCTTCTTCAAAAGACCAGGACTCCTAATCCTAGCCCCTCATAAGGTATCGCCTATAGGTTTGTGCTTATCATGCCCTATGGCAAATCCAGTCCTGTCTGTTATATCTGGTGCAAATGCAGATTTTAAAATTTACAGGATTTAATGCTTTACAAGACCTTCAGACAGATGGCTGTAATTAAGACTTTGATATGTATCTTCAAGATTCCTAGTCAACTAAGTTCATGTTAGATGGTAATACTCATGTTTTTCCATAAAGCCCTAGTTAACAATCACACACAGTAGAAATTTTAAAACAGAGCCAACATGATGCATTTGTATATCAGTTACCATTCACAATTTGGGAAGAGGGTCTCAAAGGTGTTTCGTGACTTTTTAGTGTGAGATCCATTTCCTGTAGTTGCAAAAATGAAAATAAGAATTATTCTCCCAAATGAGAAAAAAATATGTAACAAATGAAAGCATTACATTAATGAAAAAACTGACCTCTTCTTGTGAAAGAGACTGCGATCGAATAAGAGAACGCCTTTTCTTCACAAGGTCGGCATCTCGAAGGTGACCTAGGCCTCCTCCTTTACGTGGAGGAGCAACTGGAACAGTTACTGACTGAAGGGAGGTTTCTCCCTCTTCCAGGTTTAACTCTGTTAAACCTCCATTAACACTTAGTCTCTTCTTAACACGAGGAGGTGGAACAACTTCAGAATTATTTGTCCCTTTAACAGTACCTGGTATATTTTCTTCCTCTGTATTTGTAAAGTCCTTTTTATGAGGAACAGTACTCATTTTTGTATTTTGTTCTACCATAGGACATGCAGCTTTTTTTTCCAAAAAAGAGTATTTTGGTAAACTGTCTACAGGAGGAGATATTGCCAATTCCTGTTTGTCAGAATGGCCTTCATATTTATTCTGTGTCTCAGGCATGGTTTCTAAGTTATTTTTTAGTTTGGGTACATATTCCTTATTCTCATGCATTGATTGCTTTAGTTTTTCATTTTTATCTGTTATAGCACTTAATTCTCCATGAGATGCAGGAGTGGACATTTTCAATTTTTGTTCATCAGAGGATAGGTCTGGAAGATTTTGCTTCCCAAGGTCTACATTAACAAACATGTTTTCATTCATGGGTTTGGGTTTAACGCTGTGTTCCCCAGAGGCCGGGATGATATCTTGATCTTGAGGAGTAATATTTTGTTGCTTGGAGTTAAAGTCCCCCTGTAGTTCTGAAACGATGTCATGTTTCTGCTTATCCGCATCCACATGAGGAGTTTGAGCTGTAGCATTTGGGTGAACACTTGTGAAGTGAGATCGAATTTGACAGAGGTATGTGAGAATAATGAGCTTGTCTGGCACAGAGCGAAGTAACATGTCAGATGGGGATAGAAGTGGTGGTATCCCAAGAGCTGCAAAGCCATCATATGCCTACAAGTTAATAGACATAATTTAGCAAAAAATATGTCAGTATGAAAAGGTATTTCTGCATTACTGGAAAAAGGAAAAAACTGACCTTTTTGTTATTCTCTTTTACATTTAGTGGGTCCAAAGCTTCATAGTTACTGAAAGAGTAAATTACATTTAATTAGGACAATTCATTCTACACTCTTACATTTGTCAAGGTTTAGAAAAATTGGCAATATCTAAAACATAGCCAATGCATTAAGGAAAGTATTTTTGTGCTCAGTTCAAAATTAGTCTTAAGAAACCATTACATCACTTCTTACAAAAAAAACTACCACTAAGAAAAATGGTGCAACTATTTCTGGGCCAAAAAAAAACATATGGGACTTACATTTGCAGTAGAGATTCAGAGGCCTCAGCGCACAATGGCAAGCAGTTGACCCCGCTGTAAGAGATGACCATGGGAACAATCTGCATGCACAGAAACAGCATGCGGTGACTGCTACATTAGTCAATATCATTGGATCATAATGCCCACACTAATGACATTGGCTCTCAGACCCATTTTAGAGTAAGTGTTATCCTGAAAAAACATTTCAAATAGGCTCCTACCAAGGCCTATTTTCCTAATTGAATCTGATAAAATAAAAAATACATGGCCTAAAAGGTAGTCAAAGAAATAGCTGCCCTTGAGTAGTAAACTTTTTTAATAAAAAGTTGTATCTTTTTAAATAAAATATAATAAACACAATGCAATTAGAAGAAAAACTCAAATAATGAATTTAAAGTATATGTAAACCATGACAAAGAATTTCTCTGAACTCTTGTTTATTATACCATTAAAAGCATTTGGCTTAAAAATTAAGCCACCACGCACTAGAGAGAGCCCTGGTATCCACGTTTATTGCACTCCCTATTGCTAAGCACTATTGGGCGAAACGCATTAAAGGAGTGGCCATAAGGCAAACACTGTCAATGTCATGCTGGAGGATATGCAGATATCCCTTAGCAATAAACGTGGATACCAGGAATCCCTCCTTTGTGCGGAGGCTTTTTTTTTAGCATCCAGTTTGTGAGGGGGAGGGCTTTTATGGTTCTTGTACCTGGGCTTCAATTGGCAGTGAAAAGCAGTGGCTTGGATTGGAGAACTTTTATGTCTAAGCATCCATATTAAAATTATTTTCTTATACTTGATTGATAAGTTCCAAAAATATGTTGATCTTGCTGAAAATCTTGTGTGCTAGCAACTTCATGTGCTTATTGCCTGTGCCGACTGTTTTATATTACATTGTTCTCTGAAAACTACAGAACTACATCCCTCTATAATATTGAGAGAAGTGGGGTTCCATAACCTTTTCTGGTTTCTGTTGTCCTAATACAGAAGGGCGAGTGAGTTTATTATACAGTACTGGGAGTGTGGTACTGGCAGAATAAAGAAAACTAATGCAGCCGCCACATCTAAAGCCCCATACACACGGTCCGAAAATCCGACCACCAAATCCATCGGATTTGGTCCGACGGATTTAGTCCGACACTGGTGTTGCATACACACGGTCGGACAAAGTTGTCGGAAAATCCGATCATTCTGAACGTGGTGACGTTTGTTGCCTACGACGGGACTACGTAGAGGCTAGTAGCCAATCGCTTTGGTCTTGTAATGTGATCTGAGCATGCGTAGCACTTTGTCCGTCGGAATTCGGTACACACGATCGGAATTGGTGTGATCGGACTCTGTTGTCAAAAAATCTATCCAGCAGGAGATAGGACTTGGTCCGTCGGACAATCCGATGGAAACTGTCCGATGGTGCCTACACACGGTCGGAATTTCCAACAACATTGTCCGATAGGACAGAATCCATTGGAAAATCCGACCGTGTGTATGGGGCTTAAGAACTAGAAGGCTGAAATATATTACCCTTTCATTTTTGGGTTTAGATACATTTAAAATATATATATATATATATATATATATATATATATATATATATATACACACACAGCTCAAAGAAATTAAAGGAACACTTTGAAAACACATTAGATCTCAATGGGGAAAAATATGCTGGATATCTATACTGATATGAACTGGGTAATGTGTTAGGAAAGAGAGGATGCCACATCGTTTGATGGTAATGAAAAGTATCAACCTACAGAAGGCTGAATTCAAAGACACCCCAAAAATACTAATCTTTTCTGACTGTTTTTCACTAGTTTTGCATTTGACTAGGGTCAGTGTCATTACTGGTAGCTAGGGATGGGCCCGGTGCTCGATGCGAACCCATGTTCGCATCGAGCACCGGGTGTTCGCTTGCTCGGCGAGCCCAGAACTATTTTGGCCGCTCGCATCACGTTCGTGTGATGCGAGCGGCCCCGCAATGCATTGCGGCCGGCGCGGCCGGCGCAGTGCATTGCTGGCTGATGATTGGCCAAGCATGCACTGTGACCCCGCATGCTTGGCCAATCACAGCGCCGGAAACTCGAAGAGCCATAATTGGCTACAGGCAGGACGCCTATTTTGTTCCCAGAAGCACCTATAGGACTTGTAGTGTGTTCGTGGCAGGCAGGCAGAGCTCCTATATTTTGTTCCCAGAAGCACCTATAGGACTTGTAGTCTGTTCGTGGCAGGCAGGCAGAGCTCCTATATTTTGTTCCCAGAAGCACCTATAGGACTTGTAGTGTGTTCGTGGCAGGCAGGCAGAGCTCCTATATTTTGTTCCCAGAAGCACCTATAGGACTTGTAGTGTGTTCGTGGCAGGCAGGCAGAGCTCCTATATTTTGTTCCCAGAAGCACCTATAGGACTTGTAGTGTGTTCGTGGCAGGCAGGCAGAGCTCCTATATTTTGTTCCCAGAAGCACCTATAGGACTTGAAGTGTGTTAGTCCCATCACACAGACCTACATTTTCTTCCCAGAAGCACCTATAGGACTTGTAGTGTGTTAGTCCCATCACACAGAGATCATATATTTTGTTCCCAGAGGCACCTGTAGGACTTGAAGTGTGTTAGTCCCATCACACAGACCTATATTTTCTTCCCAGAAGCACCTATAGGACTTGAAGTGTGTTAGTCCCATCACACAGAGATCATATATTTTGTTCCCAGAAGCACCTATAGGACTTGAAGTGTGTTAGTCCCATCACACAGACCTATATTTTCTTCCCAGAAGCACCCATAGGACTTGAAGTGTGTTAGTCCCATCACACAGAGATCCTATATTTTGTTCCCAGAAGCACCTATAGGACTTGAAGTGTGTTAGTCCCATCACACAGACCTATATTTTGTTACCAGAAGCACCTATAGGACTTGAAGTGTGTTAGTCCCATCACACAGACCTACATTTTCTTCCCAGAAGCACCTATAGGACTTGAAGTGTGTTAGTCCCATCACACAGAGATCATATATTTTGTTCCCAGAAGCACCTATAGGACTTGAAGTGTGTTAGTCCCATCACACAGACCTATATTTTGTTCCCAGAAGCACCTATAGGACTTGAAGTGTGTTAGTCCCATCACACAGACCTACATTTTCTTCCCAGAAGCACCTATAGGACTTGAAGTGTGTTAGTCCCATCACACAGAGATCATATATTTTGTTCCCAGAAGCACCTATAGGACTTGAAGTGTGTTAGTCCCATCACACAGACCTATATTTTCTTCCCAGAAGCACCCATAGGACTTGAAGTGTGTTAGTCCCATCACACAGAGATCATATATTTTGTTCCCAGAAGCACCTATAGGACTTGAAGTGTGTTAGTCCCATCACACAGACCTATATTTTCTTCCCAGAAGCACCCATAGGACTTCTAGTGTGTTAGTGGCATCACACAGAGCTCCTATATTGTCTTCTCAGCAGCACCCACAGGACTTCTAGTGTGTTAGTGGCATCACACAGAGCTCCTCTATTTTCTTTGCAGAAGCACCCATAGGACTTCTAGTGTGTTAGTGGCATCACGCAGAGCTCCTATATTGTCTTCTCAGCAGCACCCACAGGACTTCTAGTGTGTTAGTGGCATCACACAGAGCTCCTCTATTTTCTTTGCAGAAGCACCCATAGGACTTCTAGTGTGTTAGTGGCATCACACAGAGCTCCTCTATTTTCTTTGCAGAAGCACCCATAGGACTTCTAGTGTGTTAGTGGCATCACACAGAGCTCCTATATTGTCTTCTCAGCAGCACCCACAGGACTTCTAGTGTGTTAGTGGCATCACACAGAGCTCCTCTATTTTCTTTGCAGAAGCACCCATAGGACTTCTAGTGTGTTAGTGGCATCACACAGAGCTCCTATATTGTCTTCTCAGCAGCACCCACAGGACTTCTAGTGTGTTAGTGGCATCACACAGAGCTCCTCTATTTTCTTTGCAGAAGCACCCATAGGACTTCTAGTGTGTTAGTGGCATCACACAGAGCTCCTCTATTTTCTTTGCAGAAGCACCCATAGGACTTCTAGTGTGTTAGTGGCATCACACAGAGCTCCTCTATTTTCTTTGCAGAAGCACCCATAGGACTTCTAGTGTGTTAGTGGCATCACACAGAGCTCCTATATTGTCTTCTCAGCAGCACTCACAGGACTTCTAGTGTGTTAGTGGCATCACACAGAGCTCCTCTATTTTCTTTGCAGAAGCACCCATAGGACTTCTAGTGTGTTAGTGGCATCACACAGAGCTCCTATATTGTCTTCTCAGCAGCACCCACAGGACTTCTAGTGTGTTAGTGGCATCACACAGAGCTCCTCTATTTTCTTTGCAGAAGCACCCATAGGACTTCTAGTGTGTTAGTGGCATCACACAGAGCTCCTATATTGTCTTCTCAGCAGCACCCACAGGACTTCTAGTGTGTTAGTGGCATCACACAGAGCTCCTCTATTTTCTTTGCAGAAGCACCCATAGGACTTCTAGTGTGTTAGTGGCATCACACAGAGCTCCTATATTGTCTTCTCAGCAGCACCCACAGGACTTCTAGTGTGTTAGTGGCATCACACAGAGCTCCTCTATTTTCTTTGCAGAAGCACCCATAGGACTTCTAGTGTGTTAGTGGCATCACACAGAGCTCCTATATTTTCTTCTCAGCAGCACCCACAGGACTACCGACTACAATGGCTGGAAGACCGCCAAGGGGAGGCAGAGCGTGCAGAGCCAAGAACACAGGGCAGGCAGGCTCTGTTTCTAGTGGACGTGGCCGTGGCCGTGGACGTGGTCGTGCATCGTCATCAGCACGTGGCCATGGGACACGCGCGTCTTTGTTTTCGGCAGCTGGACATGTGGAGCCGCATCATGCTGAAGGCTTGGTAGAATGGATGACCAAGCCCTCCTCATCCTCCTCCTCCTCTCTCACCCAGGCTCAGGGTACTGACAGAGCAGCTGCCAACGCGTACTCAATGGCATCATCAGCCACCCCTTCCCTAGACCCACCATGTCCTCCTGAGGAGTCCCCCGAACTCTTTGAGCACAGTGTTGGGTACATGCTCCAGGAGGATGCCCAACGATTCGAAGGCTCGGATGATGATACCCAGCTTGAGGAATCTGGCAGTACTGTTCCACCAGCTGCAGCTTACTGCCAGGTTTGCTCTAGTGGTGAAGAGGGAGGGGATGATGAGGTCACTGACTCCACGTGGGTGCCTGAAGGGAGAGAGGATGAGGAGGAGGACGAGGAGGAGGAGGATGCGGCGTCACATGTCCAACGAGGCAGGATGCCCCCTGGAGGCCAGGTAGAGGCCAGCACAGCAACTGTACAACACCGCAGAGCTCCGCCTGTGCAGGGCGCTGCCTCTGCACGTTATCAGAAAAGTTCTTTGGTGTGGGCCTTTTTTGAGACGAGTGCATCAGATCGCACCACTGCTATTTGCAATATTTGTCTCAAGCGTATCTCGCGTGGCCAAAACATCAGCCGCTTGGGCACCACAAGCATGACCAGACATATGTCGACCTGCCATGCAGCTCGTTGGCAGGCACACATAAAAGACCCACACCAAAGAACTAAGCGGACCTCTCCATGCTCCTCATCAGCTGGGATCTCCATCCCCACCACACCTTCAGTCCTCTCTGAAAGCTGCTCTGAGAGGACTGAAGGTGTAGAATTAGGTGTGTCACAACCAAGTACTTGCAGTACACCGACGTCTGATTGCAGCAGGCAAATTTCCCTGCTCCAGCTGCTGGACCGTAGAAAGAAGTACACTCCCAGCCATCCACATGCCCAGCGGTTGAATGCTAGCTTGGCTAAATTGCTAGCACTTCAACTGCTGCCTTTTCAGTTGGTAGACTCGGCCCCCTTCCGTGAGTTTGTTCAATGTGCGGTTCCTCAGTGGCAGGTTCCCAAACGCCACTTTTTCTCAGGGAAGGCGATTCCGTCTCTCTACCGGCATGTGGAAGGCAATGTCCATGCCTCGCTGGACAGGGCGGTCAGCGGTAAGGTGCATATTACCGCTGACTCATGGTCCAGCAGGCATGGACAGGGACGGTACCTTTCTTTCACGGCCCATTGGGTCACTCTATTGGCAGCTGGGAGGGATGCAGGACAAGGTGCAGTAGTGTTGGAGGTTGTTCCGCCACCACGCCTCCAAAACGCTACTACTGCTACTGGTTGTGACACACCTCTCTCCTCCACCCCCTCCTCTTCTTCTTCCTCCAGTGCTCTGTCCTTGGAACCAGCGGTGCTCCGTAGGGCGTACAAGGGGCTACGCAAGTACGCAGGCAAAAAGATGCCATGCCGTGCTTGCGCTGGTGTGTTTGGGGGACAGGAGCCACACTGGGCCAGAGGTTCTGGCAGCTCTGCAGGGGCAGGCCGAGAGGTGGTTGACGCCACGTCAGCTTAAGCCAGGAATGGTCGTTTCTGACAATGGCACCAACCTCCTCTCCGCCCTGCGACAGGGGCAGCTCACCCATGTGCCCTGCATGGCTCACGTCCTCAACCTGGTGGTGCAGCGGTTCTTGGGCAGGTTCCCAGGCTTACAGGATGTCCTGAGGCAGGCCAGGAAAGTCTGTGTGCATTTCCGCCGATCTTATAATGCCAGTGCTCGGCTGACTGAGCTGCAAAAGGAGCTGAACCTGCCCAAGAACCGCCTAATATGTGACATGCCCACCAGGTGGAACTCAACGTTGGCCATGCTGCAGCGACTGCACACGCAGCAGAGGGCCATCAATGAGTACCTTTGCGACTACGGCACCAGGACAGGGTCAGGGGAGCTTGTTTTTTTTCCCCACGTCAGTGGAGCATGATCAGGGATGCATGCACTGTCCTCTCACCATTTGAGGAGGCCACGAGGATGGTGAGCAGTGACAGTGCATGCATCAGTGACACTGTCCCTCTTGTCCACCTGTTGGAGCATACGCTGCGTGGGATAATGGACAGGGCACTTGAGGCAGAACAGAGGCAGGAAGAGGAGGACTTCCTTGCCTCTCAAGGAGGAGGAGGAGGAGGAGGAGGAGGATTGTGTGAGCATGGAGGTGGAGCCTGGCACTCAGCATCAGCAGCAGCAGTCTTTTAGGGATGATGTACAGTCCCAACAAACCAGTGGACTTGTACGTGGCTGGGAGGAGGTGGCTGGCGATCATGTCATCCTCAGTGACCCAGAAGACTCCGGACCGAATGCCTCAGCTAACCTACGCTGCATGGCCTCCCTGATCCTGCAAAGCCTGCGGAAGGATCCTCGTGTTCTTCGGATCAAGGAGAGGGACCATTACTGGCTGGCCACTCTCCTTGATCCGCGGTACAAGGGTAAGGTTGCGGACCTTATCTTGCCGTCGCAGAGGGAGCAGAGGATGAGACATCTCAGGGAGACCTTGCAGAAAGGTCTGTGCAACGCGTTCCCAGAAACTGGGAGGTTACAAACTCCTGGTCCTGGGCGACGAGTTGCTGAGGCTTCGGTCAGTAGCAGAAGGAGCGGTGGGGAAGGTGGACGTCTGACCGATGCGTTCAGACAATTTTTTAGTCCGCAGCCCCAAGGTATGATCGGTTCCAGCAACCATCGCCAGCGTCTGATATACATGGTGCAGGAATACCTTGGGGCAAGGTCAGACTTGGACACCTTTCCCACCGAAAATCCTCTGGCTTACTGGGTCCTGAGGATGGATCACTGGCCAGAGCTTGCACAGTATGCAATTGAGCTACTGGCCTGTCCTGCCTCCAGCGTTCTTTCCGAACGCACATTCAGTGCTGCTGGAGGATTTGTCACTGATCATAGGGTGCGCCTGTCCACCGCCTCGGTTGATCGACTGACCTTCATCAAAATGAATCAGTCTTGGATCACCACCAGCTACCAGGCACCTGAGGCGGATATAACCGAATAATTTTTAATGTCACATCCCTTCAAGACTGCCTATGCTGATGCTGAGTGACTGTCCTCTTATGTTCACTGACTATCCTCTTCCTCCTTCCCAATGATCCATGCCACCACACCAGTGCCTAAGGCACACTTTTTCAGCCCCTGTTTAACAGGGGCGTGTACATACAATTTTTATAAAAAAATGCTTCGCAACACGTGTGACTGCTGTGCTCCAAGTACAGTATCTGTGAGGGGTTGCAGTGTTGTGGCACCAGCACCAGTGCCTAAGGCACAATTTTTCAGCCCCTGTTTAACAGGGGCGTGTACTTACAATTTTTTAAAAAAATGCTTCGCAACACGTGTGACTGCTGTGCTCCAAGTACAGTATCTGTGAGGGGTTGCAGTGTTGTGGCACCAGCACCAGTGCCTAAGGCACAATTTTTCAGCCCCTGTTTAACAGGGGCGGGTAATTACAATTTTTTAAAAAAAATGCTTCGCAACACGTGTGACTGCTGTGCTCCAAGTACAGTATCTGTGAGGGGTTGCAGTGTTGTGGCACCAGCACCAGTGCCTAAGGCACAATTTTTCAGCCCCTGTTTAACAGGGGCGTGTACTTACAATTTTTAAAAAAAATGCTTTGCAACACTTGTGACTGCTGTGCTCCAAGTACAGTATCTGTGAGGGGTTGCAGTGTTGTGGCACCAGCACCAGTGCCTAAGGCACAATTTTTCAGCCCCTGTTTAACAGGGGCGGGTAATTACAAATCTTGATCTAATAGTTCACAGCAGGGCCCATTCCTGCGCCCACCAAGAGTAACTATGAGGGCCTACAGTCTTGTGGCAACACCGTCCACCACCACCGCCAAAGGCCCAATTTTTCTGCCCTGTTCATCAGGTGCTTGCAATTACAAATCTTGATCTAATAACTCACAGCAGGGCCCATTCCTGCGCCCACCAAGAGTAACTATGAGGGCCTACAGTCTTGTGGCAACACCGTCCACCACCACCGCCAAAGGCCCAATTTTTCTGCCCTGTTCATCAGGTGCTTGCAATTACAAATCTTGATCTAATAACTCACAGCAGGGCCCATTCCTGCGCCCACCAAGAGTAACTATGAGGGCCTACAGTCTTGTGGCAACACCGTCCACCACCACCGCCAAAGGCCCAATTTTTCTGCCCTGTTCATCAGGTGCTTGCAATTACAAATCTTGATCTAATAACTCACAGCAGGGCCCATTCCTGCGCCCACCAAGAGTAACTGTGAGAGCTTACAGTCTTGTGGCAACACCGTCCACCACCACCACCACCCCCAATTTTTCTGCCCTGTTCAACAGGTGCATGCAATTACAAATCTTGATCTATTAACTCACAGCAGGGCCCATTCCTGTGCCCACCAGTCTTGTGGCTACACCAACATCTAATAGGGCAAATTTCTGCAGAGTATATACGCCAGGCCCCTACTTTCAAACATCCAACTTACAAACGACTCCTACTTGCAAATGGAAAGAGAAAACAGGAAGTGAGAGGAAATTTACCCCTAGGAAGGGAAATTCTATCCTGTTAGATTTAATTTGGGAAAAAGGTATCTCCTCTCTCCTGATACTTTATCACCAATCCTTGTTTCAATTAAAACCCCACTTTTTCCAAAAACATTTGTCATTGGGACGGAAAGTGAGGTGACATGTTCTGAACAGATGTGCAAAGACAGCAAATGTTACAGGGGTGATAACCCCTCCCTATGTTCTCCAAAAAGCTTAAAAATAGATTTTTTTGGGATGGAGCTACACTTCATAATGTACCTGTTCAGATTCTACTTAAGAACAAACCTAAAGCCGCAAGTGGTTTTAAATGGCTTCTTTTTTTCCTTTACAAATGTCATTTTGTGCAAGGACAGTTCTAAACACGGGAAACACATGCCACTTCACAGGCATACTTTAGACACCCCCCAGGTACCATATTTAAAGGAAAATTTCACTTTTTTTTTTCACTTTATGCATCATTAAAATGACTGCTCCCGAAAAAACGTTTTTAAAAGTTCTTTTTGCATTGATATATGTCCCCTGGGGCAGGACCCGGGTCCCCAAACCTGTTTTATGACATTAACATGCATATTGGCCGTTGTAATTAGCACTTTTGATTTCGAACGTTCGCGTCCATTATAACGTATAGGGTTCGAAAATTCGCGCAAACTTTCGGTCCGTTCGAAGGTTCTGGTGCGAACCAAACCCGGGGGTGTTCGGCTCATCCCTACTGGTAGCATGAGGCGATACCTGGACCCTATAGAGGTTGCACAGGCAGTCCAACTCCTTCAGGATGGCACATCAATATGTGCCATTACCAGAAGGTTTGCTATGTCTCCCAGCACAGTCTCAGTCTCAAGAGCATGAAGGAGATACTAGGAGACAGGCAGTTACTCTAGGAAAGCTGGACAGGGCCGTAGAAGGTCCTTAACCTGTAAGCAGGACCGATATCTGCTCCTTTGTGCAAGGAGGAACAGGATGAGCACAGCCAGAGCCCTACAAAATGACTTCCAGCAGGCCACTGGCGTAAATGTCTCTGAATGAACAATCAGAAACAGACTTTCTGAGGGTGGCCTGAGGGCCGGACATCCTCTAGTGGGCCCTGTGCTCATTGCCTGGCAGCGCGGAGCTCGATTGGCATTTGCCATTAAACACCAGAATTGGCAGGTCCGGCACTGACGCCCTGTGCTTTTTACAGCTGAGAGCAAGTTCACCCTTTGCACCTTTGACAGATGTGAAAAGATCTGGAAAAGCCATGGATAATGTTATGCTGCATGTAACATCGTTCAGCATGAAGGTTTGGTAGTGGGTCAGTGATGGTCTGGGGAGACATATGCATGGAGGGACGCACAGACCGCTACAGGCTAGACAATGGAATCCTGACTTCCAGTAGGTATCGGTATGAATTCCTTGGACCCATTTTCAGATCCTATGCTGGTGCAGTATGCAGCCAGTTCCTGGAGGATGAAAGAATTTATATAATTGAATGGCCCCTATGCTCGTCTGACCTAAATCCAGTAGAACAGTTTTGGGACATTAGGTTTCGGTCCATCCGACGCCACCAGGTTGCACCTCAGTCTGTTCAGGAGCTCAGTGATGCCCTGTTGCAGATCTGGGATGAAATACCTCAGGACACCATCCAATGTCTCATTAGGAGCATGCCCCAACGTTGCCAGGCATGCATAGAAACACATGGCAGCCATACAAACTACAGAGTACCATTTTGAGTTGCTGCAATGAAATTTCAGCAAAATGGACTAGCCTGCTGCATAATTTTTTCACCTTCATTTTTGAGGTTGAATTCAGCCCTCTGTAGGCTGATAATTTAAATTTCCACTAAATGATGTTGCATCCTTTTGTTCCTAACACATTACCCAGCATAGATATCCAGCATGATATCCAGCATGATATTTTTACCGAATGAGATCTGATGTGTTTTCAAAGGTTTCCTTAAATTTTTTGGAGCAGTGTGTATATATATATATTATATATATATATATATATATATATATATATATATATATATATATTTTACATTTTTCTGCTCTAGCACGCAGAAAAAACATACAGTGTATCTTTTTCTCCATTCAAAAGTATAATAAAAAAACACAGGGGTTGGCTGTATGGTGACTGATCACTGTGATAACCAATCACAGGCTATCACCAGTGGTCAGGTGTCTGGGAACTGGTCCTCTTGGATGACCTGGTCCTTGGGACAGAAAAATCAGATGATCTGGAAGGGCCCATGGAGGGTCTGCCAGGAGCAATATAGAAATTGCCCAGTCAGGAGCCCCAATGGATGTAAAACCAAAAAATCACTTAAGATTGTTTTGGAGGCCTTAGACGTATCCTTGGCCCAAACCCCAGTTTTGTCAAATGAACATAAAAGCAATTACAGGTAGCAGAGCATGGCAGACTAGGAGAGGAGAGACTTGAAAAGGATTTCTAGTCCTTTGCCCACTGGGTCCTTAAACACCAGGATGTTGTGGACAAGGAACGGTCAGGCGTTTGTTTAAGGCAAGAAGGGCTAGATCCACCACAGGAAGGGCTCACTGCTGAACAAATGCCTCCTTAATAGGGCATTAAACCCAAGATAATATTTGTGCGCTTGCCAAAAAACTGTCAACCTTAGTAACAAAATAATAAATAAAACAAATACAATACAAACTCAATTAACCGCTTCCCGACCGCCCACTGCATATATACGCCAGCAGCGCGCTCGCGACCCGGTCGGGACCTCCGTGACCACGGCCGCGGGACCAGCGGACCCGATCGCCGCTGGTGTCCCGCGATCGGGTCACGGAGCTGAAGAACGGGGAGAGGTATGTGTAAACAAACCTCTCCCCACGCTTCCTACTCTGCCTGTCATTGATTGGCTGTTCCCGGTCATCGGGAAAGCCGATCAATGACGTCAGATTTCAGCCCCGCCCCCTAATGTAAAAAACACAACACACGTCCCAGCCCATAACCCCTCCCCTCCCCTAGTGGTTAACTCTTTCACTACAACTGTCATTTATACAGGAATCAATGCATTTAAATAGCTTTGATTGCTGTATAAATGACAATGGTCCCAAAAATGTGTCAAAAATGTCCGATGTGTCCGCCATAATGTCGCAGTCACAATAAAAATCGCTGATCGCCACCATTACTAGTAAAAAAAAAATATTAATAAAAATGCTATAAAACTATCCCCTATTTTGTAAACGCTATAACTTTTGCGCAAACCAATCAATAATCGCTAATTGCGATTTTTTTTACCAAAAATATGTAGAAGAATATGTATCGGCCTAAACTGAGGAAAAAAAATGTTTTTTTATATATTTTTTGGGGATATTTATTATAGCAAAAAGCATTGCATTGTTTTCAAAATTGTTGCTCTATTTTTGTTTATAGCGCAAAAAATAAAAACCGCAGGGGCGATCAAATACCACCAAAAGAAAGCTCTATTTGTGGGAAAAAAAGGACGCCAATTTTGTTTGGGAGCCACGTCGCTCGACCGCGCAATTGTCAATTAAAGCGACGCAGTGCCGAATCGCAAAAAGGGGCCTGGTCTTTTGGCTGCCAATTGGTCCGGGGCTGAAGTGGTTAAATCAAATGGACAGCAGCATCTAAAGAAGCAACTGAAAATAATGTGTAACAAGCTCCAACCAAACAATAATTGTGTGCTATCCTTGTGCTAGGTTTAAGTTAATAATTCACATAAGAGACACAATAAAAGTGCATTAAACATATGATGAACTCATCCTAAATTGACATATCTGTGCAAATAAAGGGCATATAAAATGTGCAAACACTGTGCAAAAAAATATATTCTAAAAAAATATATATATATATATATATATATATATATATATATATATATATATATATATATATATGGTGCAAAAAGGTGCTCAGTTTTCTAAACATCAATAGTTCTTTTTTCTTTGCCATGAAGGAATGATGATAACGTGCACCAAAGAAAAAGTGCTCCCAAAAGGAATCACCACAAATTATTAAAGTAAATGTAAATGATCACCTTGTAAAACAACCCATTCAGTTTAAAATAGAAATGAAAGGCAAAACATTTTTGTATAGCTATAAATAATATTATAAATACCTTTTTCCCCTTTTCTCTAAGTGATCACATTCAGTGATGGCTGGTGCTCAATTTTCTTGGGGGAGGCGGCCCCCCAGCCAGTCACCACCCCTCCCCCCCAGCCAGCCAGCCAACCAAACACCTCCCGGCGCTTGCCGCTCCCCCCATCGGCCGATTGCTGCATCGCTCACCTGTCGCCCACCAGCCCCACACTTACCCAATCCAGGTCACGGCTTTCCCCCTGCCTCTCCTCCCAAGTCCTGGCAGTCACTTCTCCTCCCGGCCAATCAAGACGTAGGACTTACGGCCAATCGGGTCTTAGGACTCCCGGTCTCAGGACTCGCTTACTGATTGGCCGGGAGGAGAAACAGGAAGACATTAGCGAATATTAATTTACTAATGTCACACAACTGGGTGGGCTCCAGAGCCCACCCATTTTTTAAGCCAATTAGAGCCTCAGGCTCTAATCGTGTGCTTCAAAAAAAAACATTGGAATCGATGCATCTGGCGCCCTCCATGTAGATTAGGGGACATGTGCATGGATTAGGGGGTGGCGCCCAGCATGAGCGGCCTTCACTGATCACATTCCCTCTGTTCATAACAACTGGGGGAGGAGAGGCAGCAGCACACTGAGCTTCCCAGTAAATGGCTGTGCAGCGGGGACCTGTCAGGGCAAGTCTGATCATTGGAGGAGAGCATAGCTAGAGAACTGACCATGGTGTGATCTCCTGCTTAGTGTGATAAGCAGAGGGACTGGCAGAAACACCAGGGATTTCACATTAAGGAAGTAAAACAAAGAGAACAGAATACTTTTTCATATACTGTAAGTACATGGTACAGAAGGCACATATCAGGGATATGAAGTGTTGGGGTAACAAATGCTTTAAATGGGCTCCTTACCAGCTGCTCTGATCCCACAAAGAGACCATCAGATGCCTTGCTGCATAGCAGCCATATACACTATGATCTGACATGCAAAGGTTCCAAGATCTCCTAATGCCGTGTACACACGAGCGGAATTTCCGACAGAAAAAGTCAGACGGAATCTTTTCATCGTATATTCCAATGGTGTGTATGCCTCATCTGACTTTTTTTTTTCTAAAACTTCCGACGGACCTAGAAATAGAACAATTTCCGGCAGACCAATTCCTATCGGGAAAACCCGCCGTCTGTATGCTGTTCCGACGGACCAAAAACGGCGCATGCTCTGAAGCAAGTGCGAGGCGCAAGCTATTGGCTACTGGCTATTGAACTTCACCGCGTTCTTGGCGGTCGGACTTTGGTGTGAGCGTGTGTACGCAAGACAGTTTCAGCTGGATTCCATCGGAACTCCGTCGGAATTCCAACGGGAAAACCGGTCATGTGTACGCAGCATTAGCCAAGCTAGAAATTTTTAAAGAATTACACAGCATTACAAACAACCAGCAGGTCCAAGCGGTCAGGCCGACTTGTGGAATAACGTCATGTGTGAGGCCCCTCCCACACGTCACATGTGACATTATTACGCAAGTCGACCTGACCGCTTGGACCTGCTGGTTATAACACATGCTGTGTGTGTTGCGTTTGTTAAACTATGATTTTTTAAACATCAGACCTAACATTACATGGGAGAATATTACAAGTTTAAGTTGATCAGATTACAAACAAGTCTCTGGTATGAGTAGAATTCTCAAACAAATGCTGTTTTCATACAATGGTGTTAGATAACATTCTTGTATTCAAATTGACAGTTTGAAGAGGCTATTGTCTCGTCAGCTACAGTAAACAGGTTGAGAGTGTCTGTCAGACTGAAAAGAATGACTGTTATATTGATGACAGGATTTGGTTTGAGGAGAGAATGGGTAGCAAGCAACAGTCCATTGTCTTTTCAGCTACAGTAAACAGGTTGAGAGGGTGTCTCAACCTGAAAAGAATGACTGTTAGTCGGTTGTTATGGAAACAAGTCTATAAACATTAACTTTGGTCAACAAACTGGGACAAATAAAATGGATGAGGAGAGACACAGAGAGGAGACTGGAACACATCATGCTGTAACATCAGGACACATCATCATGCTTTGAAGACCAGAAGCCACTCATGATGATAGAAGGACAGAACCTGGTCTCCAAGAAGAAATATTGCCAATGGAGATCATGAACATACAGTTATGCCCCATACACACGCTCGGATTATCCGCGGAGCAGTTCCGTCGGATCCTGTCCGTCGTACTTTGTCCAATGTTGGTGTTGCGTACACACGGTCGGACAACGTTGTCGGAATTTCCGGTCTGCAAGAACGTCGTGACGTAAGTCGTCTTCCACGAGACTAGAAAAGGGAAGTTCAGCAACACGTCCTGCACCCGTTGGGCTCCTTCTGCTGATCCCGTGTTTATCGCGAGTTAGTTGAAGTTTGGGGACTTACGATTCGCGCTTCTCAGTTTTCTGACTCAGATCGTTACTGCTCTTCAGTTTGTGCTTGTCGTGCGTATCTGTTTATTAGTGCGTGTAGTCAGTTCGCATTTGTTGGTCATTGCGGCCTATATCTTGATTTAGGACGCTTTGATTTTCACTGCTTATTGTCTGCTCTTTTCTGGTATTCATTTCGTTCTTTCAGGCCTTGCTGTTTATCGGTGCTTTCTGTTTGTCCGTTCTGACCAGCCGACCGTTTGTGAGCGATGTTTCCCATACGTACTCGTCGCCGAGTTCGTGCTGTACGCGGAATTGGTGTCGGGCTTTTAGCTTTGAGCCAAGACCCGTCCATGAACAGAGTGACGAGGAGTATGTGGACCAAGAATTGGTTGCTTCAGCGTGATCAGTTCTCGCACATGCCTTTGCTTCGTGAGACCTGGGAGAATAATCCTGATGATTTCAGGAACTTTCTCCGGATGACGGACCCCGTTTTTCACCGTCTTTTGGCTTTGCTGACCCCTTTTATCAGCCGGCAGGATACCTGCATGAGACAAGCCATCACTCCGGAGCAGAGGCTTGTTGCCACGTTGAGGTACTTGGCGACAGGGAGAAGCCTTCAGGATCTGAAGTTCTCCTCAGGTATCTTTCCCCAGGCCCTGGGAATCATTATTCCAGAGACCTGTTCTGCCATCATCCAGGTCCTGCAGGAGGACTATATTAAGGTAACATTTCTCCTTTACTATTCCCTTCTATGTATGCTCTGTTTGCTAATGACTTGTATTTTTGACCTCCTTCCCTAATTACCATGATTGCAATATGCTCTAATATGCTGTGCCCCTTTTCTCCTTCATGCATTTTTGCCTTCACTTACCTCCCCAGGGCTCTTCTGGCCCAATAGACACCTATGGCCTAGTCACTTAAGCAATGTATTTTGTCTGCTGCATAGTATTGTTTTCCCCCAAACACCCCCTAAAACATGCACAAATGTTTGCTGTGTGTTTTACTTCATGCAGAGCCCCATTTTTGCAACATTTTTTTAGGGGGGGGGGGATTTGGAATGTTCTTTTATCTTTCCTGTGGGCTGCCAATAGTGTTAAGTAAGGAGGGTCTGGCCAAACTAGCACACATTATTGAGCCATTTGGCAATCAATGAAGTGCATAGGGTTACCTGTCCAACCCCCCCCCCCCCCCAAACCCCTAGTTATTGTCAATGGCCCATCAGAAGTGGGGGGATTGATGGGGGGTGAGTAATCTGCTAGGGGGACCCTCTACCTTTCGGTGCAAATACTTTCCATCTTAAAATGTAAAAGTCTGATCTTGTTCCAAGATGTTTAGTGTCTAATCTGCTTGCAATGTTTATGTGCAAAGTGACTAATTATTTTTTCTTGTTTCACTCCACAGTTCCCTTCCACGCCACAGGAATGGCAGACTGTGGCCTCCCACTTTGCCAGCCGTTGGGACTTTCCTAACTGCGGAGGTGCAATTGATGGGAAACAGTGCAAAAGTGCCCTGAAAAATACACTTGCAGTGCAAACTGGAATTGCCTTTAGTAAATTACACCCATTGCCCCCCAAATCCTTTACATTTGACATACATAATGCTTTTGTTTTTTTCAATAATGAAGCCACACATTTAGTAATTTAAAAAAGTTTACACATTCACAAGTGCGTTTTCAAACTTCTTGGCAAAACTGACAAGATCTTGGTTCTTTCCAACATTGTTTACAAACATTCCGCATTTGTTAAAACCAGGCATGGAGCAAAACAGAACATAGGAACTTGCAAAGTTCAACTTTCTAAAGACAAGATCAGACATGACTATATGTTCAAAGTGTGTTTGATCTTGCCTTCATCACATGGGGGGTCACCCCTGGAAACTGGAAATTTAGAACATGCACACAATTTGGGTCTGAAAATGGACATTAGATGGTAAAACACATGCCTAGAATGTTGAAAAGTGCCATTTCCCATCATGGGGATCAATGGACATGTTTGGGGGTGCAACCCCTTCACCACACCCACTTTAGTAGTTACTAAAGTGGTTGCACCCCCAAAAAAAACGTTGTCATTCATCCACCATGATGGGAGCTAGCACATGTGGACACAATGTGTGCATGTTCCAAATTTCACACAGTTCTTAAGTTGCAAATGTGGTCAGAAACAGCCACAAATGTGTGTTAATTACTTGGTGCGTTTTCAGATTTTTCCTAAAACATCAATGATGTTCTTCAATTTTTGTTGAACATCATTGATGTTTTGCTTTATGTCATCTAGATCTCGATTGCAGACCATTATCTCCCCGATGAGGACGTGGGCACTTTCTGTGGTAAAGTGCGATTCTTCTTCCACAACATCCACGTCACCTAAAAACAACCAAAAAAACTAAAAATGTCTCTTGGAAATGAGGCAGGCATACATTGATTAGCTTACCAGTAGCTGTGTTCTCCCACACTCACCTGTTGTGGTGACAAGTTCTCCAATTTCTATGATCTCTCCTTCCTTCCTCCTCCTCCTCTGCTTCTGGTCTCCCCTTCTTTGTGAGGTGTGTGTTTTGTGGTTTCCTCAGACGTCCCGAGTTTTCGCTCCCCTATGAGAATGTACAAAAGGAAGATTTAGCACCACAATCTATTGAGGGCAGAAATAGGAAATGTCAAACATTGCTTGAAAGTGGGGGACAATATTTTTGGTTGGCCAGTTACAAATGACAACAACATGAATGTAGTCACTTTGTAAAGGTGCTAAGCTTACTAGCTTTTTGGTAGAAGTTTGTCTGATGGAGACCCCCCTCTAGTATCCACTGGAGCACATGTGTGGAAAAGCTCCTTTACATTGAATAAATTGGCTTTACATTCTTGATGACATCTCTAGTGAGAACAAACTTCCTTTCACTAAAAAATTCCCCAAACCTCGTATTATAAGTGGCCGGACGATCGAGGTTGAGTACGATCGAATGGACACACACGAACATGACAGTGGCAGAAAGATCGAGGTTGAGTACGATCGAATGGACACACACGAACATGACAGTGGCAGAAAGATCGAGGTTGAGTACGATCGAATGCACCGACGAACATGAAAGTGGCCATTTTCTAATGTACAACTTTGCAAAAATCCAAACACATGGAGCAGTATGCAAGCAAGAAATCAAACACAAAACACAATTACTTACTCTTTTGAAGAACTCGCTTGATCTTTCTGTACTGATCGGGCTCCCTCAGTTTCAGGTCTGACCAGCGTTTCCTCAGTTGCTCCTTGGATCGTTGTACCCCAAAATGATTGTACAGCCTCCTCACAACTTTAGACATGATCTTGGCCTTGCGGACATTGGGGTTGAGGTAAGGCCCATACTTCCCATCATAGTCGCTCCTCTTTAATATGTCCACCATCTCCAACATTTCTCCAAATGACATATTGGAGGCCTTGAATTTCAGGCTCCGGGATCGGGACGTTTCTGCCTCCGGCCTTTCCTCGTCCCCCTCCTTGTTGGTGTAATATTTGGGGCGCTCCTGCTGTGTCCCCGCCATGTGCTCTCCCCACTGCGCCGTAAAGAGAAGGGGTGGGGAATAGCCGAGAAAGATCGTCAGGGGCGGGCGGAGTTTGACGCATGCGCACTGTATATAAAACGTCACACGCCTGTGTCGTAGCCACGATCTGTGAGACGAGGGGAGAGAAAGCTCACGCACGAGACGATCGCTAGAACGAAGGTACAATTTGAACTTGGTACATAACTAGCCTAGACTGATTAGACCTTGAGGCTTATTTATGGAGAAGATTAGGAGAGTTTAGCCTGACATTATTTATAGTGTTTTGTGTGGTGTTGTGTCTTGCAGAGATTATGGAGGGCTTCAACCATGTGAGTTTTCTCCCCCTCTTCATTGATAAGTATAGGGAAATGCCCCTATTATGGCAGGCGAAACACCGAGATTACAGCAACAAACCAAAGAGGTACGCAGCCATGAAGAAACTTGTGGCATTTGTAAAGCCAACGTTCCCCACGGCAACCGTGGAGAAGTTAAGACTAAAAATTGGCAGCCTGAGGAGTACCTATTTCAGGGAGCGCAATAAGGTCCTGAAGTCCCAAGCATCTGGAGTTGCAGCAGATGAGGTCTATGTCCCCATGCTCTGGTACTATGAGAGGCTCCATTTTCTCAAAGACCAGGCTAATGTCAGGAAGTCACTCTCGACTCTTCCTTGCACGCGTCCTTCCATGCACGCCACCCCTGATGAGGCTTCCGAGGAGCAACCTGGGCCTTCCAGTCTGGAAGAGGTGGAGGAGCCCAGCTTGTGGCAGGTATAGTAGTTTTGTAACCATTTTTGGGAATAATGAATGATGTTCACTTAATTCAGGATCCCCAATTGCTTAGTTCCTAAACGTGTTTGACATATCAACAGACAGTAGTGTTGGAGACATTTGGGGCAAGAATCTAAACTGCAGGGCTGAGAATTGTATGGTTTTCTATTTGTAAACATTTTGCAACAGTTACTAGATGAAAATTGTGTGTGTTTGATGAACAAATAACTCAAACTATGTCCCTTTTTCATACACAGGAAGACCTCAGCCAGGAGGTGGCTGTGGAATGTGGCAGTCAGGAGGAGGCAGGGGTTAGTGGCAGCCAAGAGGTGGGTAGTGGCAGCCAAGAGGGGGGTAGGCGTAGGAGCCTGACTGTCTCCCAAGTCCCTCCCCTCCGCCTTCCCTACAAAAGGGCGAGAAGGGTGGGGGAGGTGGGAGAGTCAGCGCTCCAGCTGATCAGAGATGCTTCAGCCTCCCTACATGCCACACCCACCTACGAGGAGGCCTTTGGCTCCTTGGTTGCCACAAAAATAAAGGGTATGGAGGTGGGGCAATGCAGCATGTGTGAGGGGGTCATCCTCAAGGTCCTAAATAAGGGGATGGCTGGGGGGATGACCCCACTCACAAATGTTTGCGATAGGGACCATGCTCCGCCTCCTCCTTCTGCCACCCCACCAGCACCACAGCCACAGCGTGCAAGGAAGCATACAAGGAAGACCTGAGAGTGACGACCTGGATTCAGTCTGGTCTGAGAGAAGATGGAGCCTCTCGTAGGACCAGAGCCTGGGGACCTAGATGGCATCTGCTGCAGTTCCGGATGTTTTGGACTTCAGGACCAGATAGCACTCCCTTATTATTTAGATAGGTACTCCTCAGGCCCCCAATTTTAGAAGCTTCAAAAATGATGTTTGCCGTGGGGGTCCAAGGCTTTGCTAATTCCCCAAGTTTCTCCATCGCTGCGTTTCTCTTTGGTTTGTTGTTGAGACCTAAATAAAGGTATTTTTGATTTGAAATAATCATTGCCTATGTGTTTTAGACATGGGAACTGTCAAAAAATTTGTTTCGTTTCGTTTCGTCCCGTTTCGTATATAAAAAAATTCGTAATTCGTGTACGAAATTCCGTTCGAATTCGTACGAAATTCGGACGAATCGTAATTTTTTTTACGAATCGTTAGTAAAGTTCCGAATCGTTACGAATCGTTAACGCGGCTAATGAATTGTTGGTTCTCATAACACAGAGAACAATTCGAATCCAACTACAAATATCGTTTTTCAATTTCAAGTTACGAATCGTTACGAATCGTTATGAATAGTTACGAATCGTTAGTAAATCCAACTACCAATATCGAATTTCAACTAATTTGAACGAAATTATTATAGCAGATATAACGAATGAATTTGAATGAATTCGAATGACAAAGTGTCATTTTTGCAGAAAAAAAAAAAGCGTAGGGGTCCCCCCAAATTCAATAACCAGGCCCTTCAGGTCTGGTATGGATATTAAGGGGGACCCCAGCCAAAAAAAAAATAAAAAATGGCGTGGGGTCCCCCCCAAATATCCATACCAGACCCTTCAGGTCTGGGATGGATTTTAAGAGGAACCCCGGCCAAAAAAAAAAAAAATGGCGTGGGGTCCCCCTCAAAATCCATACCAGACCCTTTATCCGAGCACGCAACCTGGCAGGCCGCAGGAAAGGAGGGGGGGACGAGAGCGCCCCCCCCTCCCGCCTGAACCGTACCAGGCCACATGCCCTCAACATTGGGAGGATGCTTTGGGGGTCTGAGACCCCTAAAGCACCTTGTCCCCATGTTGATGAGGACAAGGGCCTCTTCCCCACAACCGTGCCCGGTGGTTGTGGGGGTCTGCGGGCGGGGGGCTTATCGGAATCTGGAAGCCCCCTTTAACAAGGGGACCCCCAGATCCCCCCCCCCTGTGTGAAATGGTAAGGGGGTACAAAAGTACCCCTACCATTTCACCAAAAAAGTGGCAAAAATGGTAAAAATGACAGGAGACGGTCTTTGACAATTCCTTTATTAAAATCTTCTTTCTTCTTTCTTCATCCTTCATCTTCTCCTTCCGGCATCTTCTTCCATCTTCTTCCTTCGATTCGCTTCTTCTTCCTCCGGTCTTCTCGTCCTTCTCGTCCGGCGTCGTCCTTCTCGTCCGGCATTGGCATCTGTTCTCGCAGGCTGCCCCCCGCCCGCAGACCCCCACAACCACCGGCCAGGGTTGTGGGGAAGAGGCCCTTGTCCTCATCAACATGGGGACAAGGTGCTTTAGGGGTCTCAGACCCCCAAAGCATCCTCCCAATGTTGAGGGCATGTGGCCTGGTACGGTTCAGGCGGGAGGGGGGGCCGCTCTCGTCCCCCCCTCCTTTCCTGCGGCCTGCCAGGTTGCGTGCTCGGATAAAGGGTCTGGTATGGATTTTATGGGGGACCCCACGCCATTTTTTTTTGGCTGGGGTTCCCCTTAAAATCCATCCCAGACCTCAAGGGTCTGGTATGGATTTTGAGGGGACCCTACGCCATTTATTTTTTATTTTTTTGGCTGGGGTCCCCCTTAATATCCATCCCAGACCTGAAGGGTCTGGTTATTGAATTTGGGGGGACCCCTACGCATTTTTTTATCAATGACTTCAATGAATGACAGTTCTCTGTATTACGGATCCGACAATTCATTTGCCGGCAATAGCCGCGAGTGATTTTAAATGTCTTTTTTTCCTGCAAAAATGACACATTGTACAGAGAGAGTTGTAAGCACAGGAAACATGCCCCCTTCTATATACTATATACTCTATAGTATGTCTATGAAGGGGCGCAGGTTTCCCATGTTTAGAACTCTCTCTGTACAATGTGTAATTTTTGCAGGAAAAAAAAGACATTTAAAATCACTCGCGGCTAATTGCCGATTCCCGTAATACAGAGAACAATTCGAATACAACAACTAACAAATATCTAATTTCAACTAATATGAAAGAAATTATAATAGCGGATATAACGAATGCTTGAATGATTCGAGATTCAGTATATCTAATATAGAGAACTGTCTCTGTACAATGTGTCATTTTTGCAGGAAAAAAAAACTATTTAAAATCACTCGCGGCTATTGCCGGCAAATGAATTGTCGGATCCGTAATACAGAGAACAGTCATTCATTGAAGTCATTGATAAAAAAATGCGTAGGGGTCCCCCCAAATTCAATAACCAGACACTTCAGGTCTGGGATGGATATTAGGGGGGACCCCAGCCAAAAAAAAAAAAAAAAAATGGCGTAGGGTCCCCCTCAAAATCCATACCAGACCCTTTATCCAAGCACGCAACCTGGCAGGCCGCAGGAAAGGAGGGGGGACGAGAGCGGCCCCCCCTCCCGCCTGAACCGTACCAGGCCACATGCCCTCAACATTGGGAGGATGCTTTGGGGGTCTGAGACCCCTAAAGCACCTTGTCCCCATGTTGATGAGGACAAGGGCCTCTTCCCCACAACCCTGGCCGGTGGTTGTGGGGGTCTGCGGGCGGGGGGCTTATCGGAATCTGGAAGCCCCCTTTAACAAGGGGACCCCCAGATTCCGGCCCCCCCTGTGTGAAATGGTAAGGGGGTACAAAAGTACCCCTACCATTTCACCAAAAAAGGTGACAAAATGGTAAAAATGACAGGAGACGGTCTTTGACAATTCCTTTATTAAAATCTTCTTTCTTCTTTCTTCTGGTCTTCCTTTCTTCATCTTCTCCTTCCATCATCTTCTTCCGTCATCTTCTTCCATCTTCTTCTTCCTTCGATTCGCTTCTTCTTCCTCCGGTCTTCTCATCCTTCTCGTCCGGCATCGGCGTCGTCGTCTCTTCTCGCAGGCCGCTCCTCGCAATGGGAGGCTCCTGCTCTGTGAGGCTTCGCTCCGGCTGACAGGTCTTTTATAACGAAGGCACCTGGTGACCCCGCCCCCCCTCTGACGTCATGGGGAAAGCCATAGGGAATTCCACATGACGTCCCCGTGCGTCAGAGGGGGCGGGGTCACCAGGCGCCTTCGTTATAAAAGACCTGTCAGCGGAGCGAAGCCTCACAGAGCGGGAGCCTCCCATTGCGAGGAGCGGCCTGCGAGAAGAGACGACGATGCCGGACGAGAAGGACGACGCCGGACGAGAAGGACGAGAAGACCGGAGGAAGAAGAAGCGTATCGAAGGAAGAAGAAGATGGAAGAAGATGGAAGAAGATGCCGGAAGGAGAAGATGAAGAAACCGAAGGATGAAGAAAGAAGAAAGAAGATTTTAATAAAGGAATTGTCAAAGACCGTCTCCTGTCATTTTTACCATTTTTTGCCACTTTTTTGGTGAAATGGTAGGGGTACTTTTGTACCCCCTTACCATTTCACACAGGGGGGGGGCGGGATCTGGGGGTCCCCTTGTTAAAGGGGGCTTCCAGATTCCGATAAGCCCCCCGCCCGCAGACCCCCACAACCACCGGGCACGGTTGTGGGGATGAGGCCCTTGTCCTCATCAACATGGGGACAAGGTGCTTTGGGGGTCTCAGACCCCCAAAGCATCCTCCCAATGTTGAGGGCATGTGGCCTGGTACGGTTCAGGCGGGAGGGGGGCCGCTCTCGTCCCCCCCTCCTTTCCTGCGGCCTGCCAGGTTGCGTGCTCGGATAAGGGTCTGGTGTGGATTTTGAGGGGGACCCTACGCCATTTTTTTTTTTTTTTTTGGCTGGGGTCCCCCTTAATATCCATCCCAGACCTGAAGGGCCTGGTTATTGAATTTGGGGGGACCCCTACGCTTTTTTTATCAATGACTTCAATGAATGACTGTTCTCTGTATTACGGATCCGACAATTCATTTGCCGGCAATAGCCGCAAGTGATTTTAAATAGTTTTTTTTTCCTGCAAAAATGACACATTGTACAGAGACAGTTCTCTATATTAGGTATACTGAATCTCGAATCATTCGAAGCATTCGTTATATCCGCTATTATAATTTCTTTCATATTAGTTGAAATTAGATATTTGTTAGTTACAATACAACATTCGAATTGTTCTCTGTATTACGGGAATCGGCAATTAGCCGTGAGTGATTTTAAATGTCTTTTTTTCCTGCAAAAATGACACATTGTACAGAGAGAGTTGTAAGCACAGGAAACATGACCCCTTCTATATACTATATACTCTATAGTATGTCTATGAATGGGGTCATGTTTCCTGTGCTTACAACTCTCTCTGTACAATGTGTCATTTTTGCAGGAAAAAAAGACATTTAAAATCACTCGCGGCTAATTGCCGATTCCCGTAATACAGAGAACAATTCGAATACCACAACTAACAAATATCTAATTTCAACTAATATGAAAGAAATTATTATAGCGGATATAACGAATGCTTCGAATGCTTCGAATGCTTCGAGATTCAGTATATCTAATATAGAGAAATGTTCCCGCACAGTGTCATTTTTGCAGGAAAAAAAAACTATTTAAAATCACTTGCGGCTATTGGCGGCAAATGAATTGTCGGATCCGTAATACAGAGAACAGTCATTCATTGAAGTCATTGATAAAAAAATGGGTAGGGGTCCCCCCAAATTCAATAACCAGGCCCTTCAGGTCTGGGATGGATATTAAGGGGGACCCCAGCCAAAAAAATAAAAAAAAATGGCGTAGGGTCCCCCTCAAAATCCATACCAGACCCTTGAGGTCTGGGATGGATTTTAAGGGGAACCCCAGCCAAAAAAAATGGCGTGGGGTCCCCCATAAAATCCATACCAGACCCTTATCCGAGCACGCAACCTGGCAGGCCGCAGGAAAGGAGGGGGGACGAGAGCGGCCCCCCCTCCCGCCTGAACCATACCAGGCAGCATGCCCTCAACATTGGGAGGGTGCTTTGGGGACCCCAAAGCATCCTCCCAATGTTGAGGGCATGTGGCCTGGTACGGTTCAGACGGGAGGGGGGGCCGCTCTCGTCCCCCCCTCCTTTCCTGCGGCCTGCCAGGTTGCGTGCTCGGATAAAGGGTCTGGTATGGATTTTGAGGGGGACCCCACGCCATTTTTTTTTTTTTTTGGCCGGGGTTCCCCTTAAAATCCATCCCAGACCTGAAGGGTCTGGGATGGATATTTGGGGGGACCCCACGCCATTTTTTTTTTTTTTTTGGCTGGGGTCCCCCTTAATATCCATACCAGACCTGAAGGGCCTGGTTATTGAATTTGGGGGGACCCCTACGCTTTTTTTTTTTTTTTATATATCAATTCATTCGAATCATTCGGCGACGAAATTCGTAAACGGCATTTCGTATTCCGTACGGAATTCATAAAAAAAAAAATTCGTACGAATTACGAATTCGTACGAAACGAATCGCACTTGTCTAATGTGTTTTACTTTTCTACAATGACAGTTTATTTGTGAGTAGGCAGGTACATTTCACAAATCATAAAGTCCAATTAACAAGGGGCACCAACAACAAACAAACTCCTAGTAAATTTAAGCAACAAATAGAAATGTTAATAATGTTGTTTTGCTAAGTTGAGACACACAACCCCCCTCAAAAAACTAAATAAATTATCCGGAAAATATGTATACCAAACAAAATAAAAAAATTAGAAATCATCCAAAAAATATAACAAAGTTTCTTTTATGATCTGAGGAAAAATAAACATCTAGTCTAGAAATCATGAAAACGAATAAAGAAATACGTTTGGGAGAAGTGCGGGTGAATAGGAGCAGCTAAAACATGTCATTCTTCTTGCATTGTAAAGAAAAAGAGAATGCGCTGCATTAAAGACATTTTAACATTGCAGCGTGACGAATGTGCTGTGTCGATTTGGAACGGTAGTTTTACCTCACCGAGCGCTTCCGTCACAGAATTTCTTCTGAGCATGCGTAGCACTTTGTCCGTCGGACTACGCTACACACGATCGGATTTGGTGTGATCGGACTTTGTTGTCAAAAAATCTATCCAGCAGGAGATAGGACTTGGTCCGTCGGACAATCCGATGGAAACTGTCTGATGGTGCCTACACATGGTCGGAATTTCCGACAACATTGTCCGATAGGACAGAATCCATCGGAAAATCCGACCGTGTGTATGGGGCTTAACAGAAGTTAAGTAACCCTTTAAATGTATTTGTACTGTTAGACCATAGGCTGTTCATTTGCTTGTTATAGATATCTGTCAGTCTTGTATTGTATTCCTAAGATTGTAATAGTTTTGTACAGCAGCTTTGTATAGTAAAAAGCACATTTATACACTGCAGAAGTCTCAGCTTCCTTGTTATACCACAGAGTAACCTTGTTAGATAGACGCAAGCAAAACAGTTGGGGGCTCGGCCGTGACTGTGCTATAGTTCAATTGAAGCAGAGCTGTTTTTTCTGTAGTGTGTAGCTTGTGCTAGGTAAAATGCTGCGTAAGCTGTTTAGGAAAGGAAAGGCTGCAGAGGGTCCTGGTGACCAGAAGGAAGTGTGCAGCTTACCTATCTGGGCCAGAGACAATGAGTGGGAGCCTCTTGCTAAAGAATTTGTGAAGTATGCTTCTCCCTTGAAGCTGACTTGGGGTGATAAAGTCTCAGATCATTTTGTAGATTTTAGCCTTAAGGGGTTGGATTTAAGTAAAAAAGAGAAGAGGACAGTGTCCAAATTCGGATGGTATTTTCTTCACGCATTTTAAACTGAATCACATAGAAGGGAGAAGGCAGAGGCAGAAGTTAGGGTATTAAAAGACCAGCTAGCAGTTGCTTCAGAGTGTGTACGTTCAACTGCTAGTCGGGCTGATGATTTGCAAGAGCGGTGTGCAGCCCTCATGACCAAATCAATTAATGCCTTAAGAAAAAAGAAGGGCCGTAAACCTGTTAGTAAAGCCAGGGTACGTGCCATTGTCACATCCCAAAACTGGGATTGTGAGGATGTGCTCTCCTCAAATGATAGTGAGGATGAGGAGATAGAGTTTGATATTTTGCATGATGATCTGCTAGTGCGAAAGAAAAAGTATGCCAGACCTCTCATCACTAAGCATAGGAAACTGCAACATGATAGGGAGGATATGGCAGATGGGGAGGTGCATTATCGCAACCCCAGAGATGTTGAATTTGAAGAAGTACGGGAGTTTACACAAACTGAACTCCATGAGCTGGCAAAACAATACAAACAAAGGTCTGGGTAACCTCTAGTGAGTTGGCTCCTACGCTTATGGGATGAAGGGGCGGACAGTGTTGTTTTGTCAGGTAAGGAAGCAGTGACTATGGGAGTGTTAACCCATGATCCACAATTGCGTCAGGCAATGCGAAAAGCCTGAGAGTTTAGCGTGAATTTTTCACTGTTAGACCTCGTGAGAGATGGAATAGTCCGAGTATACTGACCTGGAAAATACCTACTCCTGGAGATCAATAGCAGAGGGTATTTCCAGGTTACGTGAGATGGGTTGTATAACCGGATTAAATACGTTTCCAGAATGGATGGGTCCAGATATGGAACCCTTTACGTCTGCTCTGCGCTCTAAGCTGATGAAGTCTGCGCCATTTAATCTCAGGGCTCCCTTATTCTCCTTGTTGAGAGGCCTGGGATTAAACAGCAAGATTCATGAAGCTACAACCCTTTTAAGCCAGTTGGGGGAGCTAGAGGAGACTAAAACAAAACCTGTCAGAGCAGTAGATAAGGTCAAGGCCAGACAGGAAGAATACAAGCAGAAAAGAACAGAGAAGAAAGGGAATGGGGTAGAGAAGACAGGAGGTGAAGAGAAAACCAGGCTAGTTATTTCTAGGAAAGAAATGTGGGTGGACCTATTAAAGGCAGGAGTACCTAAAGATGAGATAGATGGCATTTCTACTGCAGAAATGCTGAAGAGGTGGAAAGATTTAGTAGCTAAAACTGTCAGGGTTAGAAACACTACTCCTAGTGAAGATAACATCAGCCTAGACTTAGAGGAAACAGAACAGACACCTCCTGTTAGCCCCAAACCAATTCCCAAAACTGAACGTGAACACAAACCCAAATCCCTTTATCCTGGGGAGGAGTTAGAGAGAATCAGAAAAGGGGATTGGGAGGTTCCTTATCCTTTATGAAGGGAAGGTGAGTCTCCTGTAATAGCCGTGAGGGCAGTGACAGCAGGAGACCGACGCCCATATGCACCTGTCACTGTATGGTGGGGAAAGTCATCTTCTCCCACACATGTAATGGCTTTAGTTGATAGTGGAGCCGAAGTTACACTTTTGCAAGGAAATCCTTCCCATCACAAAGGAGAATTGATTTATGTAGAAGGTTTGGGAGGGCAAACTACACCAGCAGTTAGGATACGAGTGAAATTGGCTATTGGCAAGGGATCAGGATTTATGACGAATGTTTTGGTATCAGAGTTACCCGAAAATATTCTGGGGATGGATGTACTTCAAGGTCAGTCAATTCAGACTGAAAGAGGTACATTCACATTCGGGTATCCTGATAAAGCGTATCTGGTAAGGGCGGTGACGGCTGTGGTCAGAGGTCATGCGAAATGGACCCCTGTCTACATTCCTCCACCAGAGAAGCCAGTCTGTCTCAAGCAGTACAGACTTCCTGGAGGCCACAAAGAAATTGGGGAGACTATTCAAGAACTGTTGAGAGTAGGGATCCTTAGACCTGCTGTAAGTCCTTTCTCGTCTCCGGTGTTCCCAGTAAAAAAGCATGATGGGACATATAGAATGACTGTGGATTACAGAGGTCTAAACAAAGTGGCACCTCCATTGAAGTCAGCTGTACCAGATATGATCTCAATTGTTGAAAAAATTGCTAAAGATGCAGGAGAATATCATGCTGTGATAGACCTGGCTAATGCTTTCTTTTCGATTTTAATAGACCCAGAGTGTCAAGACCAGTTTGCTATGGTGTGGGACAGCCGCCAGTACACTTTCACTGTCCTTCCGCAAGGCTATCTTCATTCTCCAACGATTTGTCATGGACTGATTGCCCGAGATTTAAGCACCCTGAATTTGAAAGTCGCTGTGTTTCACTACATTGATGACATCATGATCTCTGGAACAACAGAAGATGTAACTGAAGCACTGCACCTGCTGATACATCACATGGAGAACAGAGGGTGGGCTATCAACAGAGACAAAGTCCAAGGACCTACCACAGAGGTGAAATTCCTAGGAATGATGCGGACTGGGCAACAGAGGAAAATTCCAGAGACAGTTGTGCAAACTATCCAGGCGCTGTCGCCCCCTACTACCAAAAAGGAGGCACAGAAGTTCATTGGAGTTGTGGGGTTCTGGAGATCGTTCATTCCACATCTTGGACTGATTCTGAGGCCTATATATAATGTCACCCAGAAAAAGACTGAGTTCTCATGGGGTTCAGAGCAGCGGACTGCATTCCTGGCTGCTAAAGAAGCTATTTTGCAGCATCGGGGATTAGGACCCGTGAGACAAGGAGTACCATTTCAGCTGGATGTAGTGGAGCAGAATGGTACCATATCTTGGAGTCTGTGGCAGCCAAATGAAAAGAAAGGACTAAGAGCAATACCCATTGGATTTTGGCCCAAACAACTGACAGGGGCACAGAAGAGATACACGCCCCTAGAGAAGTACCTGTTTGGGGCCTACACAGCACTTCAACATGTAGAGACCATTACAGGAAAGGACACCGTCACCATCCATACTGCACTGCCAATAGCAGGATGGGTGAGAGATAATGGACTGATCACTAGAGCAGCTGTAGCCCAGAACCAGACACTGATGAAATGGAAGTGGTACCTTCAAGAAAGAGGGGGTATTGCAGCTGGGGATGTTAGAGACATTTCAAAACAGTTGGCAGGGCTTGTTACTTTTACCAGCACCCAGCCAGAAGAAGAAATTCCTGTGCTGCAGTCATCCCCCATTCAAGAGGCTCCACTCTTTGAGTCTCTGTCAGAAGACATGAAGCAGTCAGCATGGTTCACTGATGGTTCAGCCATAGTCGCCTCGTCTGGGCGTAAATGGACAGCAGCAGCCTACAACCCAAGTACAGACACAGTCCTGCAGGAGACCGGAATTGGAGGGTCCAGCCAGTATGCAGAGTTGAAAGCTGTAGTGATGACTCTTCAGGAGGATCCTTCTTCCCATGTCACTATCTACACTGACAGCTGGGCGGTTTTGAAAGGACTGACAACTTGGATGCCCACGTGGAAGTCCAATGAATGGATGATTCATGGAAAGGTGGTGTGGGGAGGCAAGGAAGTTTGGGACTACATCTGGAAGGAAGCTCACTCGCGCACCATAAAAGTGGGGCATGTTGATGCACATGTGCCCCTAGTCCCAGACTTTGAGAACTGTAACAGAGTTGCAGATGAAATCGCCAAAGTGAAGGCAGTTGTGCCAATTGATCCTGTCTTGATGAACTTGGCCAACTGGGCCTACAAGCAATCTGGACATTTGGGTCAGAAAGCAACATATGAATGGGCACAGCAGAGAGGCTTGCCTATATCCATGGACATGATAAAGACTGTAATAGGGAACTGTACAGTGTGTGGAGAAGTGCGACAATGGCCATTACAAAAGTACTCCACCGGGTCGATTAAGAGGGGTGAGAGGCCTGCAGAGATATGGCAGATTGACTTCATCGGTCCCCTGCCCCAGGGAAACAATGGACTGAGATATTGTTGCACTGCAGTGGACACCTATTCAGGACTTATGCTTGTTCATCCTTGCAAACGTGCAGATCAAGCCGCAACGCTTCAACTGCTACAGAAACTTGTCGTTGCTTATGGTTGTCCCAAGCAAGTCCAAAGTGATAACGGCTCACACTTCACCGGATCAACAGTACAGCAGTGGGCCAAAGATTCTGAAGTGTACTGGTTGTGCCACATCCCATACCATCCACAGGCAGCTGGTTTGATTGAAAGATACAACGGGCTATTGAAGGACCAGATACGCAAACTTACACCCACACATACACTAAGGGGGTGGGATCGGGTCCTCACACACGCAGTCATGTTGTTAAATTCTAGGCCAATAGCCAAAAGCACACCATATGAGAGGATGGTAGGGGCTGGGGCACAGATTCCACAGCTGGAGTGCAGAGTTCAGTATTTATGTAAGGTTCCCGAAAAAACAGGGCTTAACAGATACCATGTTACTGCTTCCCATGACATAGAAACCAAGAGTGACGTATCTGAAGCTGAAGCCTATCTAGGAATGAGAGGGAATCTGGCAGGAAGGTTTGAAGTTATATTTGCATTGGCAGATGAGCTTCAAGACAGTGGCTGAGACTCTGACTGGTTAGTGGATACTTCTCAGCAAGAGTGGAAAGTGAGGCTACATAACATAAAACCTTCCAAAAAATAAAAAGCAGTGATCTTCTGGGAAATATCAGTATATTTCCTCTCCTCCCTATTGATGTTCTTTGGGAGGGTCAGAAGTGGGTACAGGCAGGGGGCAAAGTGTTAGTCAGATATCCAGGCAAGAAGCCATTTAGAGGAGAGATCGTAGCTGAAGGGCCTGGATCTACTGTTTATGTATTATTAGAGGGAACAGATAATCCGCTTTGTTTTCCACTCCACAGGCTGTCTCCGATTTGATCCATAGGAAGACCAGAGAAAAGTGATTACAAGATGGAAAGAATGAGGGAAGATCGCAAGAGCTGTGGAGAGCAAGGCCTTTGATGTATTACAAGCCTGGACTTGTTTCTACAGAACTTTATGGACTGCAGACATAGTACAGTCCCTAGGATGGACTTTCTAATGAACTTTTTTAAAGTTAAAAGACTGAAACATCTTCTCAATGACAGAAATTGGAGGGGTTGCATTCAAGGAAAATTAATGTTTAGAATGAGTTTTATTAGTAATGATATGGAGTCTGAAAGAAAAAAAAATCTAGGGCGGAATGTGTTGCGTTTGTTAAAATATGATTTTTTAAACATCAGACCTAACATTACATGGGAGAAATTACAAGTTTAGTTGATCAGATTCTCTGGTTTGAGTAGAATTCTCAAACAAATGCTGTTTTCATACAATGGTGTTAGATAACAAATTGACAGTTGAAGAGACTATTGTCTCGTCAGCTACAGTAAACATGCAACCAACAGTCCATTGTCTTTTAAAACAGTTTGAGAGGGTGTCTCAACCTGAAAGAAGGACTGTTAATCGGTTGTTATGGAAACAAGTGTATAAACATTAAACTTTGGTCAACAAACTGGCATATAAAATGGAGTAGAGACACAGAGAGGAGAAATGGAACATCATGCTGTAACATCAGGACACACATCATCATGCTTTGAAGATCAGAAGAAGCCGCTCATGATACAAGAACAGAACCTGGTCTCTAAGAAGAAATATTGCCAATTGGAGATCATGAACATTCAGTAACAGAAGTTAAGTAACCCTTTTAAATATATTTGTACTGTTAGACTTTAGGCTGTTCTATTTTCTAGGCATTTTGCTTGTTATAGATATCTGTCAGTCTTGTATTGTATTCCTAAGATTGTAATAGTTTTGTACAGCAGTTTTTGTTAGTAAAACGCACATCTATACACTGCAGAAGTCTCAGCTTCCTTGTTATACCACAGAGTAACCTTGCTAGATAGACGTAAGCGATACAATCGCCCCTGCTGTTTTTATTTTTTGCGCTATAAACAAAGAAAGAGCGACAATTTTGAAAAAAACACATTATTTTTTACTTTTTGCTATAATAAATATCCCCCAAAAATATATAAAAAAATGTTTTTTCCTCAGTTTAGGCCGATACGTATTCTTCTATATATTTTTGGTAAAAAAAAAATTGCAATAAGCAATTATTGATTGGTTTGCGCAGAAGTTATAGCGTTTACAAAATAGGGGATAGTTTTATAGCATTTTTATTAATATTTTTTTTTTTTTACTAGTAATGGCGGCGATCAGCGATTTTTATTGTGACTGCGACATTATGGCGGACACATCGGACATTTTTGACACATTTTTGGGACCATTGTCATTTATACAGCAATCAGTGCTATTTAAATGCATTGATTCCTGTATAAATGACACTGGCAGTGAAGGGGTTAACCACTAGGTGGCAGTGTAGGGGTTACATGTACCTAGAGGCGTGTTTCTAACTGTGGGGGGGGGGCGTGGCTGTTAGCTAGTGAATGCTGATCTCTGCTCCAATCACAGGGAGCAGAGATGGGCGTCACTAGTTGCTAGGCAGAATGTGGAGATGCTGTTTATTTCCGCATCTCCCTGTTCAGCCTTCCCATGAGATGATCGCGGGTATACCCACAGCGATCGAGTCCGGGGGACCCGCGACCGGCCTCACGGGGGTCCCGACCGGCACAAGCGCGCGCCGCCGGTGGAGCGCGCTCGATGGCACGGCGGCATCTTAAAGGGGACGTACCTGTACGCCCTTATGCCTGTCCGTGCCATTCTGTCGACGTACATCGGCGTGCGGCGGTCGGAAAGCGGTTAAACGTCGCAATGTGGTCCAATTGAGGTGGACTGGAGAAGGCCTCCCCCCAAATAGGAGAGATGTGGTGGACCGTATTCTGGGGATGCGTTTTAAAGCAGAGGAGATTTTTGCCCTTATCAGCCCAGTTGGGTCATATGAGTATGATCTCTCCTTTGTCAAGGCGGAAGGATTAGATGTCTTTTGGGAGAGGTATGAGCAGAGGTGGAAGGAGTCCCCAAGATGGGCAGGTTTGTCACCCAAAGTAGTCTTTCGCCAGCCATTATACAAGAACGTCACCATTCTAGTATGTAATGAGTCCATTCCTGCTGCGGATCTGGTGGTATGGTTGTGGAGATATGAGGATGTCCAAGCCCCCTTGAGGAAAGTTGTAGATGATAGAGGGATATGGACAGGAGGATGGACAGTTTTAGTAAAACTGCATGTCACGGCCCGGGTAATGTTAAGCACATCCCTTTGTCTGCCTTTATAAGTCGTGACAAGATTATTACCTTTTATGCAGGGCAACCAAAGCTGTGTCATCGCTCTGGTGAAAAGGGGCATTTTTCAAGCTCATGTTCTGTGCTGAAATGTTCCCTCTGTCGGGGCATGTTGCAAAGCACTGCAATAGTATCCGTTGTAATCTCTGTACCAAGTTAGGTCACCCCCTATAGCCTTTGCCCTGAAGCCCTCCATAATCAGCCAGAGGAGGTGGAAGAACTGCTGAGGATGGAGGAGGAGGAACATGGAGGGCAGCAAGGGGTTGGTGGTGCTGTTTCAGCTAGTCCTGAGGGGCCCCCCCAGGTGTCAGTTTCCCAATCTGAAGGTGTGACTCCTCTTGTGTCTGCTCCCCAGTCTGTGCTCCCTACTGTGTCGGTGTCTACTTCTGTTGTGTGTTCTTCTACAGTGTTTCAGGTGCCCAGTGTTCCAGATGTGGCTAAGTCATCCAGATTGGCTGAGGCTGCCAAAGGGGCAGATTTGTGCAGATCTGAGGTGGCAGCTTCAGGGCCTTCCCTGAGGCAAAGTAAGACCTCTAGTGGAGGTTCTAAGGTGAAGAAGGGGGAAGTTGCCACTGCTAATGATATAGATGAGGTATTTCAGGGTAATGTTTTAGGGGAGGAGGGAGAGTGGACCAAGGTGGGGAGAAGGAGGAATAAGGTAGTCCTGACCTCTGCCTCCTCGGTTTCATCTTTAGAGGTAGATGATCTACCTCTGGGAAACAAGTTTGGGTCATTATCTAAGGGGGAGTAGCAGTCTTCTAAATCTGTGTCTCAGATGGAGGAGGATGAGGTAGAGTGTTCCCTAAAGAGGTCAAGGTCTCCAGTAATGGGGATGGAGCTCAGGCTAAGAAACGCCTACCTCAATTATCCTGATGGCAGTTACCACTCCGATAAAGGTGACAATGATTAATGTTGCCAGCAAAAAAACTGTAAGGTCTCGTAACATGGCCTTATTTTTGCTCAGCTAGATGGATGCTGATATTTTATTTTTGCAAGAGACCCGGCTAAATAGCCTTGTCGATGTCCACCTGGCAAAAAGGGAGTGGAGGCGTGGGCCCTCCTTCTGGTCTCTTGCGGCTGAACCTTACAGCAGAGTTGCAGTACTTTTTACTGGCATGGTAACGTGTCGGCGGGTTATCGAGGTAGAGATTGGAAGGTGTATGGTCCTGGACATCTCTATGAAGGGGCATGATCTACATTTAATAAATATTTATGGACCACAAACTAGATGGGAGAGGAAATGCCTCTTTATAAAGATTAAGCCTTTCCTTTTTATATCTCGGCAAGTTGTCTTTGGAGGTGATTTTAACAGCGTTACTAGGCCCAAAGACAGGAAAGGCTCCACTGACAGCCTGAGATATTATAGCGTCTTTTTCAATACGATAGCCAGGGAAGCAGGTCTGGAAGATGCACATTTTAAGCGTTGCTCAGACAGCACGGGGTACACATTTAAGCAAGGCAGTTGTGAGAGCAGGATATATCATTTTCTTTTTTAAGGGGGACTCTGCCTTTTCGGCTCCTGAGTGTCGTATGGTGGAGTTCTCTGATCACCTTATGCTGTCTGTTATTCTCAATGCTTCAGATATGCCACCTAAAGGAAAGGGTATTTGGAGGATGAATTTGGCTCTGCTGGATGATGAGGAGGTAAGACAATCATTTGAGTATTTTTTTCAGGCTCAGATAACAATGCTGGATTTCTGCAGCAGTAAGTCGGAGTGGTGGGAGCTTGCCAAAAGCCGGATTATTGGGTTTTTCAAGGCCATAGGAAAAAGGAAACAGCTTGGTAAGTACATTGCCTACCAGCAGCTGTGGAGAAAACTTGATCGCCTTGTCTCGAATGGTGGAGATTCAGGGGCAATCTCTGAGGTGAAGCTTCTCCTTAGGAAGTATCAGTATGACCAGCATGCTTCTTTGGTTCTGGAAAGGGACTATGGGAAATATCACTCGCCCGACCCTTATTAGTTGAGACAGTTTTTTGGGGCAAGCTGCAAATGACGCTGGGCAAGCTAAAAATGACGCTGGGCAAGCTGAAAATGACACTGATCATTCTGCAATGATGGACAAGGCTGCAGATGCACACTGATAAGGCTGCATTGATGGGCATTTAAATATAAGTTTTTTTTTTCCTTAAACTTCCCTCCTAAAACTTTTTTTCCTTAAAATGCCCTCCTAAACTTGGGGTGCGTGTTATACGCCGGTGTGTGTTATACGCCGATAAATACGGTAATTAGATAAACGAGTTACCCTTTGAAGAATGCTATTTACTATAAACAATGAATACTTACGACCCCTTTTGATCTTCAGTTAGCCTAATTAAATACTTGCATTCATTGTTGATAGCCTAATTGCATTCCTACACAAAGACAATTTCTAGAATTTCTTTCAATTCTGACCAGATCACCGGCACTCCACGATCCTTTGCAAATTGCAAATCACCTCCCTTTGGAACTGTTTAAAAAGATTGGCCCTCAAGGGCCAAGGTGGTCTTGTAAAAAATGAACATAGCAAAGAGTCATTAGCTATCCTTTGAAAAAGTATTCATACCCCCTGAAATTTTCCACATTTTGTCATGTTACAACCAAAAACGTAAATGTATTTTATTGGGATTTTATGTGATAGACCAACACAAAGTGACACATAATTGTGAAGTGAAAGGAAAATGATAAATGGTTTTCAATTTGTTTTACAAATAAATATGTGGCGTATTTCTATTCAGCCCTCTGTGACACCCCTAATAATCTAGTGGAACCAATTGCCTCCAGAAGTCAACTAATTAGTAAATAGAGTCCACCTGTGTGTAATTTAATCTCTGTATAAATACAGATGTTCTGTGAAGGCCTCAGAGGTTTGTTAGAGAACCTTAGGCCGGCTTCACACTGGGGCGGTGACGGTAAAGCAGCGCTATATTTAGCGCTGCTTTACCATCGTTTTACCCGCGGTATGCGGCCGCTAGCGGGGTGGTTTTAACCCCCGCTAGCGGCCGAAAAAGGGTTAAAAACCTCCGCAAAGCGCCGCTGCAGCGCCGCTTTGCCGGCAGTATCCCCGCGGTCTCCCATTGATTTCAATGGGAAGGAGCGGTATAGGAGCGGTGAACACACCGCTCCTTCACCGCTCCAAAGATGCAGCTAGCAGGACTTTTTTTACCGTCCTGCTAGCGCACCGCTCCAGTGTGAAAGCCATCAGGGCTTTCACACTGGAGACACAGCAACAGCTGTTTCGGGTCGGTTTGCAGGCGCTATTTTTAGCGCAATAGCGCCTGCAAACCGCCCCAGTGTGAAAGCAGCCTTAATGAACAAACCGCATCTTGAAGGCCAAGGACACTAGGACAGGTCAGGGATAAAGTTGTGGAGAAGTTTAAAGCAGGGTTAGGTTATAAAAAAATATCCCAAAAATATCCCAAGCTTTGAACATCTCACGGAGCACTGTTCAATCCATCATTCAAAAATGGAAACAGTATGGCACAACTGCAAACCTACCAAGACTTGGCTGTCCACCTAAACCGACAGGCCAGGCATTAATCAGAGAAGAAACCAAGAGTCCCATGGTAACTCTGTAGGAGCTGCAGAGATCCACTGCTCAGGTAGGAGAATCTGTCCACAGGACAACTATTAGTCGGGCACTCCACAAATCTGGCCTTTATGGAAGAGTGTCAAGAAGAAAGCCATTGTTGAAAGAAAGCCATAAGAAGTCCTGTTTGCAGTTTGCGAGAAGCCATATGGGGGACACAGCAAACGTGGAAGAAGGTGCTCTGGTCAGATGAGACCAAAATTGATCTTTTTGGCCTAAAAGGCTATGTGTGGTGGAAAACTAACACTGCACATCACCCTCAACACTCCATCCCCAACATGAAACATGGTGGTGGCAGCATCATGTTGTGGGGATGCTTTTCTTCAGCAGGGACAGGGAAGCTGGTCAGAGTTTATGGGAAGATGGATGGAGCCAAATACAGGGCAATCTTAGAAGAAAACCTATTAGAGTCTGCAAAAGACTTGAGACTGGGGTTCACCTTCCAGCAGGACAAAGACCCTAAACATACAGCCAGAGCTACAATGGAATGGTTTCGATCAAATCATATTCATGTGGTAGAACGGCCCAGTCAAAGTCTATACCTAAATCCAATTGAGAATTTGTGGCAAGACATGAAAATTGCTGTTCACAGATGCACTCCATCCAATCTGACAGAGCTTGAGCTATTTTGCAAAAAAGAATGGGCAAAAAAGTCACTCTCTAGATGTGCATAGCTGGTCTGTCAGGATGGACCATAGGGTGAGTACATGGATTAAAAACTCGCTACAGGGGTAAGTTCAGAGGGAGAGTGGGGTCCCCCAGGGTTCTGTCCTGGGACCAATCCTATTTAATTTATTCAAAAACTACTTGAAGGATGGGATAAACAGCTCAATCTCAGTATTTGTGCACAATACTAAGCTAAGCAGGGCAATAGCTTAGACCTCCTTGACACTCTTAAAGCCTACATCTGGGAATCCACATACCAGTGGGTATCCCTAGATGTTAACTCTTTGTACACATCTATACCCCACAATGTTGGCCTAACAGCTGTCCAACATTTCTTACTGCAAGATCCACTTATCAATTCCAAACAGGCAGAATTCATATTAGATTCAACCGAATTCTGTCTGACACATAATTATTTTTCATTTGACAACAAATTCTTTTTGCAAACCCAAGGCACGGCTATGGGCGCAAATTTGGGGCCCTGTTACACCAATTTTTTTTTTAATTCAGTACTTTTTTTATTTTTATTCTTTTCATAACAATACAAGTTATACATTTAAGCATACATTTCATCCCAGATACATAAACTTCTAGCATTCATCTGCCACACCAGCCACCCACTCACCCCCCCCCCCCCCAAAAAAAAAAAATAATAATAATAAAATAAAATAATAAGAAAAAAAAAAGGGAGAATTTTTTCCTCTGCCGCCTCTACCTGTATTCACCTCTTCCAGCCCCCTCAGCCCTCCCCCCATCCTCCCATCCCCTCCAAATATCAACCCCTACCCATGTTGGTTCATCTTTTATTTTCATTATCCCAGGTCTCTACCCATCTTTTCCAAATAGCATCAAATTTGTCTCGACTCCCTCTATGTGTATAAATAAATTCCTCCTTTAATATAGTTTCTTTTATTTGTGTTCTCCATTCTTCAACCGTCGGAGGATATATAGATATCCATTTCTGGGTTATTAGTTTTCGTGCCTGGAATAGGCCTCTCGTCAGTGCGGTATGGATATTTTTTGAGATATTTGGTTCCGCCACTATATTTAATAAGCATAGATTTGGATCTAATAACATTTCTATACCTAGTACACTATTTATATTTTGGATTATATCCTGCCAATATCGATGGAGTTTGGGGCATTTCCACAACATGTGTATTAAATTAGCCGGTGCGCCACTACATCGAGGGCATAAAGGGGACTCCCTACGTTTCCACTTAAATAGTTTTTCAGGCGTATAGTATGATCTATGCGTAATAAAGATTTGTGTTAGTTTTTGAGTATGCGACAGTGATACCTTTGGGATCGCAGACAAGACCTCCGACCACTGAGCATCAGTCAGTGCTCCCAGGTCTCGCTCCCATTGCTTCCTAGCCGGCACCTCTACCTCTTCCTCAAATTTTTTCTGCATTATCTCATAAATTTTAGATATAAGTCCCTTCTTTTGGTCCCTTTTCTTCAACAGTGTTGTTATTTTGGATTCGTTAAGCATAAATACAGATGTACGGGCCTGGACATGAAAGGCATGTCTAAGCTGGAGATATTGAAAGAACCTCTGTCTTGGAATCCTAAATTCCTCACATATTTGCGCAAATGATTTTATATTATCATTCCAAAACAGTTGTTCCACAAATCTCAGCCCCTGAGTTTGCCAAAACCCAAATCCCTCCAATCTCTGTACTTCCTCATAATTTGCGTTATTCCATATTGGTGTATAGGAGGTATAGCCAGTAATACTGGTAATCTTTTTTATTGCTAGCCATACTTTATTAACTAGTCCGCCTGTTATGAATTTCTAATCTTTTTGAAAAGTTTTTGTCTCTAGTAGGGACATCAATGAGTATCCTTTACCCAGTGGGAGTAATAATGCTTGTATCGGATCATTCTCATCTACCTCTGTCCAGCCATAGAAATGCTGGGTTTGTGAGGCCAAAAAATAATTTTTTGGATGTGGGATAGCGAGTCCCCCCTCATCTTTGGCCAGCATTAAAGTTGTTAGTTTAATACGTGCATATTTTTTCTTCCAGATAAGTTCGCGAAAAAGCGATTCTATCCTTTTAAACCAAAATGCAGCTATCCACATCGGGCAGTTGTGAAAGATATATAATAATTGTGGGGCCCAGATCATCTTTATAAGATTTGCCCTTCCAATCACGGTTAATGGAAGTTTGCACCAGGTCTGACATTTATCTTTGAGCCTAGTCAATAATGGTCTAAGGTTAAGGTCAATATAATCCCCCACTTTCCGTGTTACCTCAATCCCTAAGTACCTAATTCTGTGTTTTATTTGAATTTGTTTAGCACAGTCTGGTAAAGAAGTGTTTGCATTATGTAGCGGCATTAACACAGATTTCTCCCAGTTGATGCGAAACCCAGAGAGCTGTCCAAATGCAGATACAAGATTCATGAGTTCCTCTAAGGATTTTGTGGGGTCACTAAGGAAAATTAAGACATCATCTGCATACAAAGCTATTTTATCCTCTCTTCCTGCACGTTGGAATCCCTCTATCCCCGCAGACTGTCTGACTGCAGCGGCCAATGGTTCCACTGCCAATGCAAACAGCAAGGGGGATAGAGGGCAACCCTGTCTAGTCCCCCGGGACAACGGGAAAGCTGGTGACATAGTGCCATTGATCCTCAACTTTGCCCTGGGGTCTTTATATAGTATTTTTAGCCATGTTATAAAGCCTGGGCCTATGCCAAAGGCAATCAGTACCATCCATAGATATTCCCATTCTACCATGTCAAAAGCCTTCTGAGCATCCAATGACAGGATGGCACCAGCTCCCCCGTTTATCCATTGGTAATTGCAGATTCAGAAAGAGCCTGCGAATGTTTGTTGCTGCTGATCTGGAGGGGATGAAACTTGTTTGATCCCTATGGATCAGAGTATCAATGTATCTAGACAATCTATTTGCCAGGACCTTGGCTAGTATTTTAACATCAGATGTAAGGAGAGATATTGGACGATAAGAGCCAGGCTTTAGTGGGTCTTTATCCGGTTTTAAAATTATAATTATTATTGTTTCCATCATTGATTTAGGGAGCTCCCGTGTGATATATGCTGCATTCAGTACTTCAAGAAGTTCTGGGATCGAGATCTGACCGTATATTTTATATATCTCCATGGGGAGTCCATCCATCCCTGGAGATTTATTGTTTTGAATTTGTCCCACTGCTTCCTCCAGCTCTACCATAGTTATAGGGGTATCCAAGGATTCTCTTTCCATTGAATTCAATTTGGGCATAGTTAACTTGTCTAAGAATTGTTCAGTCTTTTCCTTTACATTTAGGATTTCAGATTCATACAACCGTGAATAGAAATCTACAAATATCTTTTGGATACCCTCTGTATCATACTTTACTATCCCCTTTTCGTCTTCAATGGCAACTATACTGGATGGGCCTTCCTGGTTCCGTGCTATCATTGCTAACATATGACCCACCTGTTCCCCCATTTCGTAGTGCTTTTGGTTCTGCATGAATCTAGTATTTTCGGCCTTAGTTATAATCAAATTTTTATATAGCATCTGTACGTCCTGCCATGCTCTAAATTTCTCCTCATTAGAATCTAATATGTAGTCTTGTTTGGTCTGCTTAACTCTTTGGGTTATCTCTTCCTCCCGCTGTCTTGTGGCTAGTTTAATTTTAGATATTTCTTTAATTATTAAGCCTCTGAGGTATGCTTTCATTGTATCCCACACCATTAACGCTGAAGCTGAGCCCTTATTATCTCCAAAAAAGCCCATTAGCAGATGTTTTATTTTACTACTCTCTGGAATCAGGGACAGCCACTGTGGATTAACTTTCCACATTGGCCAGATCAACTGTTCCGTCCACTCTAAAGTCAAAGTTAATGGGGAGTGGTCCGAGATTCCCCTTGATCCGTACTGAATTGTTTTGACTAATTGGAGAAAATGACCATTTCCCAAAGCCATGTCGATTCTGGATAATGATCTATATGTACTTGAGTAGCATGAGTATTCTTTACTATCCGGGTATCTTACTCTCCATACATCTGATAGACCCATCTCTTGTATCTGATTGGCCCATCTTGTGGTCTTTCCCCCTCCATTACTCTTTTTGTTGCTATGTCTGTCCAGCTCTTCATTTAATACATTATTGAAGTCCCCAATTATCACTGTAGGAACATCAGGCCATTGCACCATCTTTTCAAAAACCTTTAACACATCGTCCTTATATGGTGGGGGAATATACACATTTACCAAGAGGATTATTCTATCATTTATGGAGCATAACAACATTAAATATCGGCCAATCGGGTCTTTAATACACTGCCTACAGGTAAACCTAATAGAGTTTGAGATCAAAATACTAACTCCACGGGAGTATGTTGAATATATAGCATGAAATCCATGTTTATATTTAAATTTATCAAACATTTTGTCATCCTCCTTCCCCTTATGTGTCTCCTGCAGGCAGATTATTGCGGGATCATAGAATTCAATTAGTTCTTTTACCGCGCCTCTCTTTCTGTTATCCCCCAATCCTCTGACATTCCAAGACATCACTTTAATTTTACTTGTCATTTTGCGTTAAAATAAAAAATAAGGACAAGAATAAAGAATAAAAAGTAAGAGTTTTTTGGGGTATAACCGTGATCCCTGAAGGATAGAAGACGGGGGGAGAGAGAAGGCGAGGAGGAGCAGCAAAAAGAAAAAGAAGAGAAAAAGAGAAAAAAAAATGGGGGAGCCCACCCACACACACACACACCACCCACCCTTATAACCACCCCCCTCCCCAACCCTGTTTCACTCCATAAAATCCTACTACTTCCATCCCCCCCTCCCCCCCTCCCAACTCACTTCAATCTGTATCTGGACACTATCATCCCAAGCTGAAAGTCCCTCCCTAATGGGGGGGGGGGGGGGAAATCAGCTACAACAACATACTTCTTGTCCACACGAGACCCATACTGGGGGCCCACTGTAGCCATTTCCAACGTTACGGCTGTACCATATAACTACCCAGGTGGGGCAGGAGGAATAACCCCCCCCCCCCCCCTCCTCCCTGGGAAAAAAAAAGAAAAAAAAAAGACTACAGGTAGACTCTGAAGTTGAAAAATCCCCCTCTCATCTGACTCCATCTTATATACTCTTCAATAATTATGCCTAAGCTATTCCTTTCTTCTATCCAGCCATGTACTAACTGCATCGGGTGTATCAAAAAATTGAACTCCGATCTGTAATACGTAATTTTGACGGAAACAACATTGCATATTTAATCTTTAGTGAAAATAATCGCTGTTTGACATCCTTAAATTTCGCCCTCTGCTTCTGTACTTCCACCGAAAAATCCGGATAGAAGGATACTTTATGGCCCTTATGCTCAATGTTGCCTCTCTGTCTTGCTTTACATAATATATTATCTCTATCTTGGCAATTCAATAATCTAATAATAATTGGCCTGGGTCTATCTCCAGTGGAAGGGGCACGGCTTCTTATACGATGTGCTCGTTCTATTGCAAACGTTTTAGAGAAGCCTTCCACCCCGAAAATGTCCATTAACCATTTTTCAAAAAATGTAACAGCTGATTGGCCTTCTTCTTGTTCCGGTAGACCTAGTATGCGGACATTATTGCGTCTTTGTCTATTCTCCATTTCTTCCATTCTTTGAGTTTGATCCCTTGTCTGTGTTTTTATCAAATGTGTATCCTTTTTTATCAACGGTATTGAGTCCTCCAATTCTCCTACTCTTGTTTCCACCACAGTAGTTCTTTCACATATTTTCTGATTCTCATATCTCATAGTTGCAATGTCTCCTTTTAGTTCTGACATCTGATTTGTTAATGATAACAGTGAATTATTACAAGCCTGTACTGCCATAAAAACGTCCCTCAAGGTTGGTTCCACCATTACCAGGGGGTTAGGGTACTACGGCGTATATTTAAATCTTTATTTATTTGTGTTTCATCCATTTGTCTGTTCATCTCGTCATCTGGTGTTTCCGTGCATCCACTGGGGTCTGTTATTGATATCCCAGACGTATTTGCAGTCGATCTCCCCTTCAACCCCCATGAAACTCGTGGGATTTGAGATGTCTGTACTGTTTCATGCTCCCTCTGCCAATTTTCCATTGTGTCAAAGTTTACCACTGGTTCACCCCTTTCTTGCAAAATTAGTTTTGCTGGGTTGAGGGGGTCTATTCCTTGGGTAGCCAGGTTTCCTATAGGCCCCTTTTTCAGCTCTTTCTGACTTTTCATGGATTCTTTTTTATCTGGGCCTACACCAATTTAACTATGGGAACACTTGTCCATCTGGAACAACAATTCTTTTTCCAAATACATAATTTTTTATCGGACGCTACATTGATTTACATTATTGTCATCTGGGACAGGACTGGACGTTTGTAGTCATGACAGTCTGGCATTTCTGATCTGGAGCTTTGCCATACAGATAATGCTATCTACGCCAAAAACTATACAAAACACTCAGCAGGTAATTCATACCTACACTACCAAAGTTGCCACCATCCGCGATGGAAATAAAGTATCCCTAAAAGTCAGTTCCATCGTTTGAAACAAAACTGTACCCATAATTCAGATTACATAGCACAGGGTAATCTCCTTAAAACTAAATTTGAGGACAAAGGGTACCCCTCAACATTGGTAGAGGAAGCATTTGCCAACTTCTTAGATGGCGGAACATCCACCAGCCATTCCAAACCCCTCCCAAATACTAAATCACACACCGGACCTACACCTCCCACGCAACCCCATACTACCAGGTTCATAACCCAATTCCATTCCCAGCACAAAAAGATGGAAGGAATCTTTAGAAAACACTGGGGGATAATACTAGAGGACCCCTCGCTAAAAACATGCCTTTACAGTGCACCTAGGATCACCTACCAGAAGGCCAGAAATGTAAAAAGTCATATCGCTCCAAGCACATTAAAATCCACATACAAAAAACCCACACCATCTCTGACCTTCCTCTCAATCAGGGGCATTTACCAATGTAAAAAGTTACAATGCCTGACTTTGTTAATCATCGTTAAAAATCATTCACCACAGAAGGGAAAACCTATCTCCTAAACAAATTTTACAATTGCTCTTCCGAATTTGTAATATATGGTATCTACTGCTGCTGCGGCCTGCTCTACATTGGTCACACCATCCGAACAAGGTTCGGTGAACATCGCAGGTCAGTAGAAGAAAACTGAAACTTAACCATCCCTAGACATGTTAAAGAATTCCACCAAGGCTCCACTGATGGACTTTGAGTCTGGGTAATCAAACAGATACCCAGGACTCTCCCTCTTGCAGAGCATTTTTTTTTTTTTTTCAAATAACTGTTTTTATTTTTATACACTTTGTAACAAGAGTTATGCCCCGTACACAAAAATCTGTTGGATTTTTTCCGACGGATTTTGTCCGACACTGGTGTTGCATACACACGGTCGGACAATGTTGTCGGAAAATCCGATCATTCTGAACGTGGTGACGTTCGTTGCATACGACGGGACTACGTAGAGGCTAGTAGCCAATAGCTTTGGTCTTGTAATGTGATCTGAGCATGCGTGGCACTTTGTCCGTCGGAATTCGCTACACACGATCGGAAAAAGTCCGATAGGACTTTGTTGTCGGAAAATTTGAGAGCAGGAGATAAAACTTTGTCCGTCGGAAAATCCGACAGAAAAAGTCCGATGGAGCCTACACACGGTTGGAATTTCCGACAACATTGTCCGATAGGACATTTTCCGACGGAAAATCCGACCGTGTGTATGGGGCATTAGTGTAATGGATTACAAATATGCCTAAGAAATTAAGGCTGATTGTACATCCTTAGCGCATCAGTTTACTTATCGACAGTGTATGTTAACTTGCATAAATGGACAGAGGAGGCGCAAGGGGACTCGTAGCTGTAGGAGAGGAAAGAAAGAGGGGAAAGAAGTAAGAAGAGGTCGTCATGTTGGCTTATTCTACCTGGTTATGGTGGGTCCTCCTGGAGGTGCCACAACTCCCAGACCTTATTATGGGCTTCCAGTCTATCTTGCATTCTGGCTGTAATTTTTTCCATTAGTTCCACATCCCTAATTCTGGCATACAGGGCCGCTGTGAGGACGTGGCTTACCAACTTCTTATGTGGCATTGGGATTTTAAGTGGGGACAGGCACAATAGAAAGAATTTTGGGGTAAAAGGGATCAGCCCTCTGACTAGGTGGGTCAGTAGTTGTTGGACCGAGGTCCAGAAAGAGTTGATTCGTGGGCAGCTCCAGTATATGTGAAGGAGGGTGCCCCTATCCCCCAGGCAACGCCAGCAGCGATCGGAGCTAGTTTGATATATGGCGTGTAACACATCCAGGGTCATATACCAGAAGTACATGATTTTATAGATATTCTCTTTATATAGTGTACAGAGCAAGCTTTTTGCTGCCTGTGTCCAGATACTCTGCCATTGTTCCACGGGGATCTCCTCGCCCAGGATCTTTTCATGTTTGCTGTATGCATGTTTGCACCCGGCTTCCGAGGGACATGCATTCAATATTTTATATATCTCCGATATTGATCCTTTCTGGGCGGAACACGCCAGCACCAATCTTTCAAAGGAGGTTGGGGGTGAAAATTGCAGATTGGGGGCAATGGAGAGGGCATAGTGGCGAATCTGGAGATACCCGTAGAACTCCTGGCGTCGGATGTCGTATTTGGCCTGTAATTCGACAAAGGGTAGTAGCTTGCGGGACCGTAGATCTACTAGGTTCCCAAAATGGAAAAGGTTCCGTGTAGACCATGGTGAGGACATACAGTGGGTAAGACTATCTGCCACTTTGGGGTTACAGACAAACGAGGTCAGGAGCGAGCTATTGGAGGTCAGTTTATATTGTCAAGAGAGCTTACGTCAAAGTCCCCTAAGTAGGGACATAGGGCCCAGCATACGGTCAGGTTCTACCTCTGCGTTCGCATTCCATAACAAGTTGTTCAGATGCATCGGGGCTAGCCATATTTTCTCAATTTCTGTCCACTTATTATACGAGCGTTAAGTAAACCAGTAGGCTATCGCTCTGAGCTGAGCCACTTGGTAATATCTAACTAGGTTGGGGTATGATAGGCCTCCTTCTGAGCGTGCCGCCATTAGTACCGACCTAGGAATTCTATGCCTCTTATAGTTCCATGTAAATTGGAATAGGTCTTTTTAGAGTTTTTTTTAGGTGTCCATAGGGTATTGGAATTGGGAGTGTCTGGAACAAGTACAGTAGTTTCGAGAGTATTGTCATCTTTACAGATGCTATCCGCCCTAGTAAGGAAATGTGGTACTTTTTCTATTGTAGTAATAGGGCCCTTATAGAGCGATATAGGGAGGGAAAGTTCTCTTGGTACAGGGTGTGGAATTTCGTGGTGATGTGAATCCCTAGATATTTTAGTGCCTTATGTTTCCAGCTGTAGGGGAAGTTCGCTGTCAGGTGGGCTATCTCTGCTTCCGGTATGTTTACTGGAAGGGCTTCTGATTTTGAGGTGTTGATCTTATAACCGGAGAGTACTCCATACTTATCAATTTCTGCGTGTAGATTTGGGAGGGAGGTTCTAGGTTGGGTTAGTGTCAGGATTACGTGTTTAAGTGTCCGCAAATAGCGAGATTTTAAATTCCCTGCCCCTGGCCGAGATGCCCTTTATGTCCATGCTTCCACGGATAGTAGCGGCCAGGGGTTCTACACAAAGGGCAAATAGCAAGGGGGACAACGGGCACCCCTGTCGAGTGCCATTGGTCACTGAGAACTGGGGGGAGACCGCAAAAAGTGTTTTTACTTGGGATGAGGGGGTGGAGTATAAATGTTGGATTGCTCGCAGAAATGGGCCCTGAAACACGACGTGACGCAGTGTGGCGAACAGGAAGGGCCACCCAAGGCGTTCAAAGGCCTTTTCGGCATCCGGGCTGAGGAGCAAGGACTGTTCGCCACCTCCACCAAATCAATTATCTTTCTTGTGTTGTCACCTGCCTGGCACATTGAGACAAAGCCCACCTGGTCTTTGTGGATAAGGGACGGGAGGACTGTGTTTAAGCGGAGGGAAAGTAGTGAGCATTTTAAACGTCTCTGCGAGGGGGAAACTTTCTGGATTTATACCCTATACATCCTTGCGCCTGGTGGCTTAAATGAAGAGATAGAGATCAATTCTGTCATATAAATCATTCCATTCAACCCCTTCCCATCCGTTTATCTCCATCCCAATTCCCATTCCAATTTCAACTCCAACAGTACCCTGGATGTTGGTCTAACTCTGATGGCCTGTTTGTCAGCTACCTTTCATTCAGGAAAGCTGAAATCTGTGCTTGGGCCCGCAAGGCTTAAGGCAGGATCAGTCAGCATCAACACCAACAGTCACCTCCTAGATTGTTAAGACAATTAAAGGAGCCTACTCTTCACAAAACCTTCCTGTTCTGGAAGACTTAAGAGCACATTCAACCAGGGCAGTGCTAGCTCTGTGGACAACACAGTGCTGAGTGTCTCCTGAGGCTTTTTTCAAGTCAGCAATATAGTCCTCCCAGAGCACCTTCATTATGCTTTATTAGGTGAACCTGGCTCAGCTCAGGGCAGTAACATTTGGAAAATTTGTTGTGCAGGTGCATACTTATGCTACTGACCATTACAAATTTTTTCTTGCACCCTCCGGTATGGCGAGTTAGTTCTCTCTGTATGCTTCCATGATGTGGCAGGAAAATAGAAAAATTGTATACTCTCCTTTCCTGGTGCATCTTCATGGTAGCATACAGATTCCCACTAAAATTGTGAGAGTTACAAAGAATGCTGCGAGCCGCGTCTTTGATTTAAAGATAATCAGTTCTATCTGGTTGAGGAGGCGGAGCCACAACCCATTGCATGCTGCCATTAAGATGAACCAGGAAAGAAAAATGATGGAAAGGGGAGTATACAATTTTCTGTTTTCCTATAGTTCTACTTTAAGTATACTAAGACTTTTGATGACAATGGTTTAGCCAACCATAAAATTATAAGTATTTTCCAGGTTTGGTTTTAAAAAAAAAAAATTCTATGTACTTAAAAAAATAAATAAATAATGCACATATTTGTATAAAAGAACTTCCCATCCAAAATGACATTTCAATTATAAATGGAATCCAGTGGGCAGCATTATTATATCTTAGGGGAAAACCATACTAGGATCTCTCTGCTAAAGTTACTATGCTTGTTTCTATCACTTTGTAGCTTTTGGTGTTCATGGTCACCTTCTGGTGTTTCCATTTCACCTGTTGCGTTCCCCATATTTTTAAAATAATTTTAAAACCTACCACTGAAATTAATGGGACTCCCAGAATGGCTGCTGCAGATGTGCAGACCTGTGACACAATGCAAACACTTCTTAACCAAAGTCCCTGGGTTATTCATAAGAAGGTCTGATCATTTAACACTGTAGATAGAATCTACCAACAATTGAAACAATCTCTTACATGCTTTCAGGGTGAAAGTGGTGCCAGATGGCACAAAACGCCAGCCCATTTCTCCATGATGTGGTGAAATTGTTGACTCGGACTCCACGATACCCAGCCGTCACTTCTTGACACCAGCGGAGCAAGGAGTCAGTACTTAGCGCTTCCTATAAAGATACAACTGTACACATGAGTATATTCATTTCTAGTGAATGTTGGTAAACACAAATGTATGACAGGGAAAAACAAAACACACTCATAACTTATTAGTACCAAATACTAATAATATAGCAAACCATTGTATTACCCTGTATTGTACAAACAATGCCCATATGCAGACCCACAATTTAGCAATAGCCAGAGCTACATGCAGGTTGTAAGTTTGGGTAGTAGGTTTAATCTGCAGAACTATAGCAGAGGAAAGATGCGTTTTATGTTTTTGTCAGATAGAATATTGCCCAACTCTATTTGGAGAGTAAGAGAAGGAGCAACATTTACACATTGAATGAGGAGGAAATTACACTTTGCAAGCTAAACAAATTAAGATGGAGAAAGTGCTGTAATGGAAATCTTAAACAGGATATAGAAGACAGTACTGCTTGCACTAGAATCAAGGAACTGAGGTTTATCACAAAAACTGACTGATGCAAGATGTGTATTTTTGTGGATATTTTATGTTGTAATTTCATGGCATTAAAACTTTTTACAGATAATAATTATAAAAAAAAAAAGTGGGATTTTTTTTTATTTTTTTTAAAGATGACATTCCTTTAGGATGAAGACAATGCTACCATATTAACATAAATCCAATATACAGTATATTACTCATGAATAAAGTGCTCTTGTGCATAAACTGAAACCTATCACTGCTGTCCAAATGATAAACATGCATTGTGCCCACTCAAAGTGCCTACTCCGCGGTGTGTGTGTTTTTCCTAAAGGCATGGAGGAAAAAAGGCATTTTGACTGGCCACAATGCATGTTTATCATTTGGACTGATAGTTTATGCACAAGAGCACTTTATTCACGAGTTATATACATTAGATTTATTTCAATGTGTTAGCGCTGTCTTCATCCAAAAGGAATTTTATCTATATTTCTGGACAATAGATGTCTTGTTTACGGCAGCTCCACTCTTGTTACTTTGGAATCATTTTTTTATTTTTTTATTTAGCACAACTCTGCAAAGAGTGCAGGTGTTTTAAATATATATATATTAAAACTTTTTAAATATAATAGAGAAGAATATGAATAACAGAAAGCATGATATAGCAGGAAGTGGGTCATTGTGATCAGTAATTCCCATGCCTTTAAATGTTAGCATTGCGTCTGACTAAAGAGAAGAAAGACATTTTACTGCACATAGGCAACGAACACAATCCAGAAAAAGTATGCATAGCCCTGCATAAACTATACGCTCTAATGCTAAAACTGGAACAGTCAATTACAGTGCCTTGAAAAAGTATTCATACTCCTTGAAATTTTCCACATTTTGTCATATTACAACCAAAAACGTAAATGTATTTTATTGAACCAAAGCGATAAATGGTTTTCAAAAATGTTTACAAATAAATATGTGAAAAGTGTGGCGTGCATTTGTATTCAGCCCCCCTGAGTCAATACTTTGTAGAACCACCTTTCAATGCAATTACAGCTGCAAGTCGTTTTGGATATGTCTCTGCCAGCTTTGCACATCTAGAGAGTAAAATGTTTGCCCATTCTTCTTTGCAAAAAAGCTCAAAGGGGTTGTAAACCTTCATGGTTTTTCACTTTAATGCATTTTATGCATTAAGGTGAAAAAACTTTTTTAGTACTGCAGCCCCCCACCCTTCCCTGTTTTACTTACCTGGACACTGTCATCTATTGTCCATGAACGAGCACACCATCTGTAGCTGGTGTCTCGTGTCCCGATTAGATAGATTGATAGCAGCGCAGCCATTGGCTCCCGCTGCTGTCAATCAAATCCAATGTCGCGGTGTCGGGGGGCTGAGTCCTGCATTCTGTGTGAATCGACACAGATGCAGGATTTGGGATGTCCACCAAGGAGAGTGCTTCTCCAACGTGGACTCTCAATGCGGTGAGGAGCCACCAGCACTGCCGTGGGACCCCAGAAGAGGAGGTTCGGGGCCACTCTATGGAAAACAAACTGCACAGTAGGAGTAAATATGACATGTTTGTTATTTAAATAAAAGAAAAAACGAGGGTTTACAACCCCTTCAAGCTCTGTCAGATTAGATCAGTGATGCTGAGTTAAACTTACCGGTAACTCCTTTTCTGAGAGTCTTCCAGGACAGCCCATGAGACCTAGGGCTCCTCCTACCAGGACAGGAAACACGTTACCCCCACCAGATAGAAGGGCGGCCCTCCAGGCCCCATGTCAGTCTACTCAAGAACTGTAGGACGTCCCTGAAAAACATATGCATAATACACATAACTTTAGACAAAACCGGGTGGGAATCCGGCTGTCCTGGAAGACTCTCAGAAAAGGAGTTACCGGTAAGTCTAACTCAGCTTTTCTCAAAACGTCTTCCAGGACAGCCCATGAGATGATGAGCCAGAACTTACCAGTCTAGGGAGGGACAACTGCCTGCAGGACCTTACGACCAAATGCCTGCTCCTGAGCTGATAGGAGATCCAGGCGATAATGTTTAATGAAGGTCGAGTAACTGGACCATGTGGCAGCCCTGCAAATTTGCTCCGGTGAGGCACCAGCCCTCTCAGCCCAAGACGTAGATAAGGCTCTAGTTGAGTGTGCTGTGACAAAAGGTGGAGAAACCTCCCTAATTTTGTAAGCTTCAGAGATAGCTTGCTTTATCCACCTGGCTAGTGTGGCTTTAGATGCACTGTTTCCCTTGTGTGCCCCCGAAAAGGGGACAAACAAAGCATCAGTTTTCCTAAAGGTCTTAGTGACCTCAAGATAGACGAGGATCCTTCTTACGTCTAAGCAACCAAACTTTCTTTCCTGTTCGCCCTGCAGTGAACTACAAAAGGGTGGCAGTACAATATCCTGAGTTCGGTGGAATGTACTAGCCACCTTAGGCAAAAAACCTGGATCAGTCTTTAAAACGACTCGATCATCAAAAATCGTGAGAAAAGGCTTCCTAACTGACAGGGCCTGCAGCTCACTTACCCTACGTGCTGAGGTAATAGCTACCAGAAAAATGACTTTTAATGTAAGTAGTTTAACTGAGATATCCTCGAGAGGCTCAAAAGGAAATTCAACCAAAGCCTGAAGCACTAGGGACAGGTTCCAAGATGGACAACTTTTCAGCACTACTGGCCTGGCCCTTGAAATAGATTTGAAAAATCTGGCTACAATGGGATTTTCCAGGAGAGAAAACTGGAGGAAAACACTAATAGCTGCCGCTTGTACTTTTAGGGTACTAACGGAAAGACCCTTGTCAACCCCCCTCTTGAAAAAATTACAGAATTGCCGGAATATCGTGGGTTAGTCTCTGATTCTCCGATAACCAAGAATTAAACTTTTTCCAAACCTTGGAATAAATGGCTCTGGTTACTGGTTTTCTACAGTCTACCAGAGTCCTGACTACTTTGTCGGAGAACCCCTGGGCGCTTAGCATCTTCTCTTCAGATACCAAGCCGACAATCTTAGTGAAATCACCTGGGGGTGAGATACTGGACCCTGCAACAATAAGTCTTCCCTCTTTGGAAGACTCAGTGGAGGCTCTGAAACTAGAGTCTGTAGCAGGGAAAACCATGGCCTCTTGGGCCAAAACGGGGCAATTAGAATGAGGTCCGTTTCTTCTAGAAGAAACTTCCGGAGGACTTCTGGAATAAGTCTGATCGGCGGGAAGGCATAACATAGGCCGCAAGGCCATGGGTTTGCCAATCCATCGATCCCCAAGGATTGGTCTGCTGGGTTCATGGAAAAGAACATTTCCGCCGACAGATCCGCTACTGGGTATCCCCATCTGCTGGTGAGGTCTGCAAAGACTTCGTGATGAAGGGACCAGTTGTCTCGATCTACCCGGTGACGAAATTGAAGCCAGATTCCCCTCTGCCCATACTAGGATCTCCTGGGCAATTGACTGGAGTATCCGGCTTCTCGTGCCCCCCTGCTTGTTGAGGTATGCGACTGTCGCGACGTTGTCCAACAGAATTTGAAGATTGTGGCCCCTGATCTCTATCTGAAAGGACTGCAGGGCCCTGTGAAACACTAGAAGCTCTCTTTGATTGGATGAAGCCCTTGCCTCCCTCGAGGACCACTCTCCCTGTGCCACTGCATTGTTGAGATGGGCCCCCCCATCCCCAGGAACTCGCATCCGTAGTAATCCTTTGGGGAATGGACCATGGGAGACCTCCTGCTAGGTGCTGGCTTGCTCTCCACCACCACAGGCTTCTCTTTACCCTGGTGGGAAGCCGGACCCTTGACTCCAGGGACCTTGCATCCCCGTTCCAGTTTCTTAATAGGAACAGTTGTAGTGGACGTTGATGAAGTCTTGCCCATGGGACTGCAGGAAAGCATGAGGTCATCAGACCCACTGCCCTCGAAACCTGTCTTAAGCCCCATACACACGGTAGGATTTTCCGATGGGTTCTGTCCTATCAGACAATGTTGTCGGAAAATCAGACCGTGTGTAGGCACCATCGGACAGTTTCCATCAGATTGTCTGACGGACAAAGTCCTATCTCCTGCTGGATAGATTTTTTGACAACAAAGTCCGATCACACCAAATCCGATCGTGTGTAGCGAATTCCGACCGGACTAAGTGCTACGCATGCTCAGATCACATTACAAGACCCAAGCTATTGGCTACTAGCCTCTACGTAGTCCCGTCGTAGGCAACAAACGTCACCACGTTCAAAATGATCGGATTTTCCGACAACTTTGTCCGACCGTGTGTACGCAAAACCAACATCAGACAAAGTATGACGGACATGGTCTGACGGACCTGGTCCTCGGATAATCCGCGCGTGTGTATGGGGCTTTAGGGAGACCGACTGGTTTGTCTGCAATGCTGACATAGATTGGATCATTTTGGTAATCTTCTCCTGAGGAAGAAAGACCCTCTGATCCACTGAGCAAAAGTCGTAACCCAGGTAAGTCACCTTCTGGGCCGGAGTTAAGGACGACTTTTCTACGTTTATTAACCAGCCTAAGGAATGTAGGAAGTCCCGTACAGCCTGGAGATCCTCCAACAGCTTCTGGTATGATTCTGCTACTACCAGGAGGTCGTCGAAGTAAGGGATAATAGATATCGCTTTCAGCATGAGTGGAGCTAGGGCTTCCCCCAAAACTTTTGTGAAAATGCGTGGGGCTGAGGAAAGACCAAAGGGGAGGGCCAGAAACTGGAAGTGTCGGGTCCCTGTCCTCATCTTCACTGCTAATCTTAAATATCTCTGGAAGGCTGAGTGGATAGGGATGTGAAGATAAGCATCCCTCAAGTCCAACGTGGCCATGTAGCAGTTTGGGTAGAGTAGGCTTTTGATAGTGAAAACCGTCTCCATCCGGAAATGTTTGTATCTGATTGATTTGTTTAAAGCTCGGAGATTCAGGATAAGTCGAAACTTCCCTGATGGCTTTTTGACAACAAATACATGGGAATAGAATCACTTTCCCTGATCTGACTGGGGAACAGGAATCAGGACCTTCTGATCCAACAGGTCTCTGATCTGGAGACCCAGGGCCTGCGCTTTCTCCCGATCCTGGGGAGGAAAGGTGACCAAAAACCGCTCTGGTGGTTGGTGGGCGAATTCCAGCCTGTACCCGTTGGTCACAAGGTCCAGACAAAAGGGGCTTGAAGTAACTGCTGCCCACTGTGGGAAGAAGGCCCTCAATCTTCCTCCCACCATGGAACGCAAGTCACTGCGGTTTGGTGGGCTGTTGAGGAGGGTTAAACAGGACCCCCCCTTTGCCTCTGCCCTTGTGCCCTGTCCAGTGTTTTTTCAGCCTGCTGTTCTTTCCTTTAGGACCCTGCTGCCTGCCTTGGCCACGAAAAAACTTCCTGGCTGCTGGGAAGCTCTTTTTCTCTGGGAAGGCCTTCTTCCTGTCGGCAGTGCGTTCCAGTGCCTCCTGCAGCCCTGGGCCAAATAGGTGATCGCCTGTTAAGGGGAGCCCACAAAGGCGTAACTTGGAGTCCCCTGACCAGGTCTTAAGCCAAAGGCTTCTCCTGGCCGAGTTCACTAAAGCCGAGGTCCTGGCCAACATTCTCACCGACTCTGCGGAAGAATCCGCCAAAAAACCTACCGCCTGAAAGAGGAGAGGTAAAGACTTCAAAATCTGCTCTCTGGAGGTACCTGCCAACAGATGAGTCTGAATTTGGGTTAACCACACCTCCAGATTTCTGGCCACACAAGTGGAGGCCAGAGCAGGTTTGAGGTTCCCAACCGCAGAGTCCCAGGCTCTGTGGAGAAGGATATCCCCCCTCTTGTCCATCGGATCCTTAAGCGTACCTATATCATCGAACGCTAGTCCGAGTTCTTTGAAACCTTTGAAAGGGGTGCGTCTAGCTTGGGATTTTTATTCCACGGCTGTGTAGTGTCCTCATCAAAAGGAAACCTCCTTTTTAGGTTACTAGAGAAGAAAGGTTTTCTCTCAGGATTATCCCATTCCAGTTTGATAGTATCAATGAGCTATGAACTGGAAAAACTCTAGATTTTTTCTTGTGCAATCCCTTATACATGAGATCATGTTTGGATAGCTGAACCTCCTCTTCTTTCAATTCAAGGGTAGTATAGATGGCCTTCAATAAGTCATCCACATCTTCTACGGATAACTTAAATCTCGAGCTCTGAGTGGAATCTCTATCCCCGGGCTCTATCTCTGACCCTGATTCCTCTGGAGAGGAACGGGTAGATCTGACCTCAGCCTCAGAGTCTTCACTGTCCGCCTGCTGCGGAGTGCTGACTGTCGTCTTCTGTGACGACGGACCCTCTGCTGGAGTCTGGAGCTTGTCAATAAGCGTTCTAAAGGAACTAAAGGTGGACGCAAGCTCATCTCTGACAGAAGCTAGCATCTTTTGGCAAGAAGTAACCAGGTCATCTTTTACAAGGCCCTCTATACAGCTGTGACAAACCGCTTTGCTCCAAGAGGAGCTCAATTTGTTTGCGCACACCGCACATTTCCTTTTAGGTGGCGGTGCCTGAGCTTTCTCCTGGGTCTTGGTCTGTAAGACAAAAAAATAAATAAAACGAGACTCACAGCCACCCTGACACTCCGAAACACCACGTGCAGGAGGGAAGAAATGTGTCCCCATAACCCACTACTACAGAGAGGGGAGGGGGAGGGAACACTCACAGGGATAGCAAGATAGTGACAAAACACTTCAGGCTTACCTGTGAGTTGCTGGTGTTGGGCACTGCATCCACTGCCTGTGCAGGAACTGCAGACTGGTCCATCCTGCCCTGTTTAGCTTTCCACAGCCTGGCTGCTTTCCACTAAAACACACCAGTAGCCAGCGTCTCCCATCCGCACTGTTAACAAAGACTGGAACCAGTGTCTCCGGCGCCCGATGATGATGTCATATGCCCCGGAAGTGACCTATCACTCGGCACTTCCTGTGGGCCAGTTTGGAGTGCAGAAGCTCCGCCCCCTCAAGTGCTGCTGCTTCCTGTTTCTCCTCACACCGTTCAGCCATGCTGTGGGTGAGGAGAGGAAACTGCTGCTCACATAGAGACTACAGGCGCTTGGGAGCAGACATCACCACGGTCATGGCCCTCTCCAGGCACAGAGAGACAGGAGACAGCAGCACAACCAACCTCCCCAGCGGTGTGCTGCTTCTGCCAGAAGAGAAGGTTAGTGACATGCCCCCAAATAGCCTTACAGAGCCCCTGCTAATGAGACCTAGGGGACCAGGTTCCTGGAACATGTTACCCCCCGTCCGGAGGAAACACTAATAACTGACATGGGGCCTGGAGGACCGCCCTTTTATCTGGTGGGGGTAACGTGTTTCCTGTCCTGGTAGGAGGAGCCCTAGGTCTCATGGGCTGTCCTGGAAGACGTTTTGAGAAAAATAGTTCCAAAACATCTGGGGTGCCAAGGTTCACCATGACTGGATTCGATGGAGAGTGTCTGTTAACAGCAATTTTAAAGTTTTACCACAGATTCTCAATTGGATTTAGGTCTGGACTTTGACTGGGCCTAACACATGAATATGCTTTGATCTAAACCATTTCATTGTAGCGCTGGCTGTATGTTTAGGGTCGTTGTCCTGCTGAAAGTTGAACCTCTGCCCCAGTCTCAAGTCTTTTGCAGACTCTAACAGGTTTTCTTCTAAGATTGCCCGGTATTTGGCTCCATTCATCTTCCCATCAACTTTGACCAGCTTCCCTGTCCCTGCTTAAGAAAAGCATCCCCACAACATAATGCTGCCACCACCATGTTTAATGGTGGGGATGGAGTGTTGAGGGTGATGTGCAGTGTTAGTTTTCCACCACACATAGCCTTTTGCTTTTAGGCCAAAAATATACATTTTGGTCTCATCTGACCAGAATACCTTCTTCCACATGTTTGCTGTGCCCTAAACCCCCCCCCCCCCATGGCTTCTCGCAAACTGCAAACAGGACTTCTTTTGGCTTTCTCTCAACAATGGCTTTCTTCTTGACACTCTTCCATTTAAGCCAGATTTGTGGAGTGCACGACTAATAGTTGTTCTGTTTGCAGTTGTGCCATACTCTTTCCATTTTTGGATGACGGATTAAACAGTGCCCCATGAGATGTTCAAAGCTTTGGATATTTTTTATAATCTAACCCTGCTTTGAACTTCTCCACAACTTTATCCCCGACCTGTCTGGTGTGTTCCTTGGCCATCATGATGCTGTTTGTTCACCAAGGTTCTCTAACAAACCTCTAAGGGCTTCACAGAACAGCTGTATTTATACTGAGAATAAATTTACACACAGTTAGGGGTATCAGCGTAAAGGGGACTGAGTACAAATGTACGCCACGCTTTTCACATATTTATTTGTAAAAAAATTGAAAACCATTTATCATTTTCCTTTCACTTCACAAGTATGTGCCACTTTGTGTCGATTTATCACATAAAGTCCCAATAAAAGAAATTTACATTTTTGGTTATAACATGACAAAATGGGGAAATTGTCAAGGGGTATGAATACTTTTTCCAGGCACTGTATGTGTGCTAAGCTAACATGTCCAGCTAAGTGCTGAAAGAAAACACTTACAAAAGATTACAAGAGATATTTATACTCTCTTTCAGGTGAGTAAGTATGATTATAAGATCTTAGAGCGGAGCAGAAGAGAAGACCAATGTTATATTAACGGACAATAAATTGCAGAGATTACCAAAAAAAGTTAGAAGGCAAGAGTATTTAAATTGTGATATCTCCTAGCAAGGAACAAGCAGCAGAGGACAGCCCATCTAAAAAGCAGACACAGCATCAAAAGTTTTCCTGCATGGCTGAATTATGCAATGTTCCTGACTGGAGCATAGTGTAGTATCTTAATGAAAAGGAATGACACTCTGCAGTTGTAAAAGGGGAGTGACTGGTTTAAGTCCTGTATAACAGATTTATAAAATTAGATTTTCTCTTGCACTGTCTACAATAAACACCCAATATCAATGTCCAACCCAGTGAACAAGATTGTGACAAATATATTCATTAAAAAAAGTCCATGCAAAGTCCATTGAAATCTGTGGTGTTTCTTTGCACACAGAATCCAAAAAGAACCAATACTCAGCTTCAGTGTTCCACCACCAGAAAAAATAAACACACTATCAGCTAATCAGAAATTAAGACCTCAAAATGGAAGGTCAAGCAATGTTCAAGCAATTGCCACATCTGCTGGTTGATATGCGAGAAGCCTTCTAGTAATCACACATTTTCAGCAAGTTCAACAAAATACAATAGTAAAAATAATGAAAGGACTTTTGCGCTACTATGTAAAATTACAAAAGAACAGTAAAAGTGCAATAAGTGCATGTCGGTGGCTGCTTAACACAAATTAGTGTACCCGCATAACTATGAACATATATATTTGTAAAAGTGAAGTGCTGTCTCTATTGCCTTTGGATTGTGAGGGTAAAAAAGGGGGAGGGATATGCCTATATATCAAGAATAATGTACAAGTGAATGTGAGAGATTACATCACTTAGGGAGCTAGGGAGGTGGTGGAATCATTATGGGTAGAGCTCCAAAGGGATGAAGCTAAGGGGAAAATAATACTGGGAGTATGCTATAGGCCCCTTAACCTGAGGGAGGAAGGGGAGACAGATCTCCTATCACAAATTGGATTAGCAGCAAGGATGGGAAGCATTATCATAATGGGGGATATTAATTATCCAGACAGACCGGGCAGAGGGAACAACGCATTCAACTAAGGCTCGCCAGTTCCTAAATGTCTTGCAGGACAATTTTATGGGTCAGATTGTAGATGCACCAACTAGAAATAAAGCGTTACTGGATCTACTGATTACCAACAATACAGACCTGATCACGTGTATATACGGGGCAATTTAGATAACAGCGATCACAGGTCAATTTGGCTTCAGTATAAATCACACAAATAGGAAACATAAGGGGAATACAAAGACACTGAATTTCAAAAGAGCCAACTTCCCTAAACTACGAACCTTGCTAGAAGGCATAAATTGGGATAAAATCTTAGGAACAAAGAACACGGAGGAGAGATGGGTTTGCTTTAAGAGCATATTAAATAAGGGCATTAGCCAATGCATCCCATTGGGTAATAAATTTAAAAGAGCCTGGATGGCTTAACTCCAATGTAAAAATGCACATAAAAGCAAAGGAGGAGGCCTTCAAAAAATACAAGGTTGAGGGATCATCCTCAGCATTCAAACTTTATAAAGAATGCAACAAGAAATGTAAGGGTGCAATAAGGACGGCTAAGATAGAACATGAAAGACACATAGCGAAGGAGAGTAAAAGATATCCCAAGAAATTCTTTAAGTGTGTAAACAGTAAAAAAGGCAGGACAGACTATATTGGCCCCATAAAAAAACAAGGAAGGATACCTGGTTACACAGGATCGGGAGATGGGTATTGAATTTATTCTTCTCCTCCAGTCTTCACAAGGGAATCGGGGGGCTTCAGTAACCAAGACTGTAGTGTTTATCCTCATGACACATCACAGAAAGCACCTCCATGGTTAACAGAGGACAGAATTAAAATTAGACCTGGGAAACTTAACATTAACAAATCAGCGGGACCAGATGGCTTGCACCCGAGAGTACGTAGGGTACTCAGTCAAGCAATTGCCAGACGGGGGTCACAGAATGTATAGCAGAAGTAACAGCCATTCCTCTACAGCCAACAATAGAGGTGTGCCTGTTGGGTTTGGTAGACAGTCTAGCGCCAAAGAGAGTAACGCGCACCTTACTGACAATCCTAATCTATTACGCTAGGAAACTGATAGTGTTACCATGGAAAAAGCCTAATCCTCCATCTGTATTAGTATGGAAGGGTGTGGTGAACAGAGCTGCTCCTTTCTACAAGGCTACATACATTAGCAGGGGCATACCACAGAAATTCGATAAAGTGTGGGGCAGTTGGATGAATAGTGAAACTACAGTGGCAGATTGAGTGACACATAATAGAATGTACCTGCTGTGGGATTACACATGTGTATAAGTATTTGACATATTGAAATGTATTATTGAATGTCATCAGGGAAAGGTGGCCTTATTATTATTACTTTGATCCTGTCATTGAGTGAGGGTCTGGAAGGAGGAGGAGAGAGTCAATGCTGAAGAAATGTAAATAGTTGTTTATGTGTGGCCCGATGGGTCTTGTGTTTACGTGTTATGTTACAAAACAATAAATAAAACCTTTCAAAAAAAAAAAAAAGTAATTGCCAGACCATTGTTCCTAGTTTTTACTGACAGCCTACTGAATGGAATGGTACCAGCTGATTGGAGAAAAGTCAATGTAGCACCAATATTTAAAAAGGGCCCAAAATACATCCCTGGGAATTACAGACCAGTTAGTCTAACATTAATAGTATGTAAACTCTTGGAGGGGATGTTAAGGGACTATATACAAGATTTTAGTAATGAGAACAGTATCATTAGCACTAATCAGCATGGATTCATGAAGAATCGTTCTTGCCAAACCAATCTATTAACCTTCTATGAGGAGACATGGTGTATCTAAATTTTGCAAAAGCATTTGACACAGTTCCCCATAAACGTTTACTGTACAAAGTAAGGTCCGTTGGCATGGACCATAGGGTGAGTACATGGATTGAAAACTGGCTTCAAGGGTGAGTTCAGAGGGTGGTGATAAATGGGGAATACTAGGAATGGTCAGGGGTGGGTAGTGGGGTGGGTAGTGGGGTCCCCCAGGGTTCTATGCTGGGACCAATCCTGTTTAATTTGTTCATAAACGACCTGGAGGATGGAGTAAACAGTTCAATCTCTGGCGATACTTAACTAAGCAGGGCAATAACTTCTCCGCAGGATGTGGAAGCCTTGCAAAAAGATCTGAACAAATTAATGAGGTGGGCAACTACATGGCAAATGAGGTTCAATGTAGAAAAATGTAAAATAATGCATTTGGGTGGCAAAAATATGAATGCAATATATACATTGGGGGGAGAACCTCTGGTGGAATCTAGGATGGAAAAGGACCTGGGGGTCCTAGTAGATGATAGCAGCAGCTTGGCATTGCATGCCATTGCTGAGCCTAACAAAGCAAACAGAATATTGGCATGCATTAAAAAAGGGGATTAATTCCAGAGATAAAACGATAATTCCCCCGCTCTACAAGACTCTGGTCTGGCCGCACCTAGAGTATGTTGTCCAGTTCTGAGCACCAGTCCTCAGGAAGGATGTACTGGAAATGGAGCGAGTACAAAGAAGGGCAACAAAGCTAATAAAGGGTCTGGAGGATATTAGTTACGAAGAAAAGGTTGCGAGCACTGAACTTATTCTCTCTGGAGAAGAGACGCCTGAGAGGGGATATGATTTCAATTTACAAATACCGTACTGGTGACCCCACAATAGGGATACCACTTTTTTGAGGAAGAGAGTTTAACAAAACACGTGGCCGCTCATTAAAATTAGAAGAAAAAAGTTTAACCTTAAACTACGTAGAGGGTTCTTTACTGTAAGAGGTATTTAAACAAGTAAAAAGGTGCAATGTCACAATACCTTATTTATATAGTTCCTAATAGTCCAAGAGGGCAGGGGCAGGGTATATATGTAGAGATATACAATACATGAGTCTGTCAGGGCTGCCACCGAAATAGCCAGAAGCCAGGTCCAAAAAGAGCTATGAAAAACAAGGAGCCTCTAAATATATATCACAATATCATTTATTTCAAAGAAAATATCCACTCACATGACAAACTGCAACATTGCATTCAAACACGTCTCTGGACAGGAAGACAGGAGGGACTACAAGTCACAGCAGGGTCCATATACGGCTGGCGGCACATTAAATCCTGATGGGGATGGAGTCAGACGGTTCGGCACAGCAGTTATTTATTTTTCAATCCTCCAATGATGACACATCAGATAAAAGTCAAGTCCGCATTGAGTTCAAAAGATGTGAGTTCCAAAGATAATAAGAGGGTGGCGGGGGGACGCCAGCACCTGTCACCCACTGCGTTGCGGTATCAACACAGCCTGGACGCTTCCGTGTAGTTGGCTTTCTACACACGGCCGTGTCTAACCAACTACATGGAAGCCGTCCAGGCTGTGTTGATACCGCAACGCAGTGGGTGACAGGTGCTGGCGTCCCCCCGCCTCCCTCTTATTATCTTTGGAACTCACATCTTTTGAGCTCAATGCGGACTTGACTTTTATCTGATGTGTCATCATTGGAGGATTGAAAAAGAAATAACTGCTGTGCCGAACTGTCTGACTCCATCCCCATCAGGATTTGATGTGCCGCCAGCCGTATATGGACCCTGCTGTGACTTGTAGTCCCTCCTGTCTTCCTGTCCAGAGACGTGTTTGAACTAAATGTTGCAGTTTGTCATGTGAGTGGATATTTTCTTTGAAATAAATGATATTGTGATATATATTCAGAGGCGCCCCTCTCCTTGTTTTTTACTATAAGAGGGGCAAGGATGTGGAATTCCCTTCCACAGGCGGTGGTCTCAGTGGGGAGCATCGATAGTTTCAAGAAACTATTAGATAACCACCTTAATGACCACAACATACAGGGATATACAAGGTAATACTGACATATAATCACACACATAGGTTGGACTTGATGGACTTGTGTCTTTTTTCAACCTCACCTACTATATGTAACCTTAAAGTGAAATTTCTAATAACGCTAAATTAATAAGAACAGTGCCACACCCAGTAGCTAGCTATAAATTAGCAATAATCCTTACATATAAGCAATAATGTTGAGAACCTCACCACGCACCACCAGGAAAGAGAGCGAGACCTGATGGTGGTTTGCAGCCGAGGATATACAAACATCTAAGGGGTTCTGCACCCCAGATGTACAAGCGCATTGCCGGAGTGCACATGTAAATGTGAGTTTTATTACTACTTTTAATATATTTCATATTTAAAAAAATGGTAAAGCACTATATAAGTTCCTTCCATCCACATGTGCCAATCGGGATTTCCATGGTCTGAGATGTATGAGAGCCCAAGGGATATCTAAGCAGCTGTCAGCCCAAAGGGTTTTACCCCCAATGCCGTGTACACACGATCGGATTAACTGGCGGACTTGGACTTTATTAGAAAGCTCCGGGGGTGTTCTCTTCTTCCGTCTTCAGGGGTCTTCTTGCCGGACTCCTCCGCTATCTTCTTTTTTTTTCACTAGCTGTTTTACTAGCGGAGGAGCCCGGCTTTCGTCGCCGCCGTCCGGGGTCTTCTTCCGACTTCGGGGGTCTTGTCCCGCTCTTCGGTTCTTCTTGCCGGGCCTCCGCTTTCTTCTTTCAGCTCTTTTACTAGCGTTGGCCCGGTCTTCTGCTTCGTCGCTGTTGTCGCCATCGCTGCCGCCTTCTGCTTCTGCTGCTTCTGCTTCTTCTCCCGATGTTGACACGACGATGTGTTGTGTTTTTCTATGTACACTTTTTTTCCCCAGGTGAATGGGTAGGGGTAAATGGTACCCCATACTCATTCACATAGGGTGGGGGGCCCCCTTATTAAAGGGGGCTCCCGGATTCCGATAAGCCCCCCGCCCGCAGACCCCAACAACCAACGGCCAGGGTTGACGGGAAGAGGCCCTTGTCCTCATCAACATGGGGACAAGGTGCTTTGGGGTGGGGGTACCGCAGGGCCCCCCCTTCCCCAAATACCCCCCGATGTTGAGGGCACGCGGCCTGGTACGGCTCAGGAGGGGGGGGGTCGCTTGCTCGTCCCCAACCCCTTTCCTGACCGGCCGGGCTGCGTGCTCGGATAAGGGTCTGATATGGATTTTGGGGGGACCCCCACGCTGTTTTTTCCATACCAGGCAACGGGGCGAGTGTCAATTTCGCCGATCGAGGCGGCGACATTGGCTTCCTTCGCTAGTCCCGTCTACCTGGAGTCACGTTCAAAATGAATGGACTTTACTCCGTGTGTGGGCAAGTCCGTTCATTTCAAAAGTCCGACGGACCTCCGCCAAAACTCTGGCAGATTGTCCGCCGGAAAAGTCCGAGCGTGTGTGTGCAAGTCCGCACGTTCGGACCGAACATTTGCGTTGACATCAGCGCTAGCTCCGTCCTACACAATTCATCATAAAAAACATCCTCTCCGGACCAGTGAGGACATCTTTTTCTGTATGTCTACTATTGTATTTGGTTGACCTTGCTGAAAATGTGTGATTACTAGAAGGCTCCTCAGATATCCACCAGTGGATGTGGCAATTGTTTTAGCGTGGCTTGGCCTCCTAATTAGAGGTCTTAATTTCTGGTGAGCTGATAGAGTGTTCGTTTTCTTGGAACATTAAAGCTAAACCACGATTCTTTTTGGATTCTGTGAGCACGGAATCACCACAGATTTCAATGGAGTTTGCATGGAAATTTTTTGGGTAATATATTTGTCACATTTTGGTTCACTGGGTTGCACATTAATATTGGGTTATATGCAGCACAAAATAAAATAGGATTTTATAATTCACATATTATCTTGTATTTAGATAAATTTAAGTGCTGCAGTTTTTTATATTTATTATATTAATCATTTGTTGTCGCTTTTTGCTCTATGCGCAGATTTTTTAATTTTCAGATTTGACTTCAATTACTAAATCAAATATTTTCCATGTCACTAAAAAAGATACTGTACCAATTGATCTAGAGGAAACTACACCTTGCATGAACATGGCAATATTTACAACTGAATTCTATACGTGTACGGGCTTTATTCTTTCTGCACAATACTTGAAGCTCTTAATACTATCTTTTTTACAAGAGCCAACAAAATGTAAGCCATGAAATCCAAACACTCTATAAAGGATTTCTTTAACCTGTTAGGTACCATCATGCTACTTCAAGTTTAGCCCTGACTAACTGTCACATATTCTGTACTTCTAAAGTTGTATGCCTGCAGTGACGGGGGTCTAAGCTGGTCCCATATACAAAAAATGCCAAAGGCATACATGAAATGCATTGGTTTTCACATTTAGTTCACTAAATATCTGAAGGTTCGGTTGCTGCATTGTTTTTGTTTTTTTTTCAGACCAAGAACATTTTCAGCAAGTGCAGAAAATACCTGTTGCTCTTGCCAGAAATGTGGTGTCATTGTCACTCTATGGGAGCTGACCTGGAAGCATAAAATGTTATTTCATATGTGTGTGAACAAAAGCAGAAAATTGAAGTTTAGTCTGGGTGGCAACCATGGCAACCTTTACAGATACAGTAGAGGAATTTTACCAGGTGTAATTAAGTTAAATAAAGTCTGAAAAAAAAAAAAAAAAGAAAATGGCAATCTTGTATTTGAGTTCATAAGCTTGGAAGGTGAGCTGTGGCATCCACCCAGCGATAGTTAAACAAGAAGCAGGCTGTCCCTTATGGGGACCACCCTGAACTGCAAACAGAGAGTTGGACTCTCGAAAGGGGGCCTTAGCTGAGATTTAGATGTAAACAGCATGTATCAAATGCAGATAATAGAGGGAAATCACCTTAGGATGTTTAAGAGCAGGACAGATAAATGATAGAACAATGTACTGTTTAAAGGAAAAGAAAGAAACCACTTGGGCCTCAAAACAACTTTAAGTTTGTAAAGCACAAGAAACTTTTTTTACAGGTTAGGCTGCCAATTCTCAAACTTGCTTTGCAAAGGTGATGGCAAAGAGGAAGACAGCCTTGTGAATAAGGACAGTCAGAGATATATCTCTTAATAGGTTAAAAGTTCAGTCTTTAAAGAGCCAACAGAACGAGGTTGCGATCCCAAAATGTCACTTGGGTACTGACAGGAAGAAAAATGTCAGCGACCCCATGTATGAAGGCTAACTAAGCAGTGAGAAACTACCAGTCTCTTAAGAAAGAACTGCTAAGGCTGATATTTTGCACTTGATGGTACTCATGGCCCAACCCTGATCCAAACAAAACTGAAGAATACACAGGATTCGTCCCACAGAGAACTTACAGGGATTGAATTTCTTTGTCTTGCACCAATAGAAATACACTTTCCATGTGTGATAGTAGGCTTTTTTGGAAGCTGATTCTAGCTTTTTAAAAGTGTAGGGATGACCATTCCAATAGGCCCCTGTCCCTCAAGACCTGGACTTCAACAGCCAAGCCGTTAACAGCATCCAATAAGCAGGGAGGTAAACTGGTCCCTATCACAGAAGATCCAAATGATCAAAGAGGGCCACAGAGAGTCTACCAGGAGCATGATGAGGTCTGAGTACCACATCCTCCTTGGCAGTTCAGTGTGATGAGAATCACTAGAATGCCCTCATCTTGATCCTGGCAAGGCAAGGAAAGAGCATTAGAGAAGGAAAGATGAAGATCAAATTGAACTGACCCTATGGAGACACCAGAGCATCCACTGTGAAGGTTATCACAGCTAGGATGATCCCTGGATCAAGAAAAAAATACCTGCTTATTTGTTGTTGGAACTGGATGATAGAAGATTCACGTCTAGCATCCCTCATCTGAAAAATAGGTCTTTAAAAAACATTCTCCAGAGTCCAGATGCTGATGATGTTAAACAAGGCTAGAAAGTGAAGTTCAGCCCTAGCCAGAATCAAATACGCTTCTCTTTGAAGTGTGAGATTTCTGGTTCCCCCTGATGGATGATGTAAGCCACTACCGTGATATTATTTCACTGCATCTTTGATGGATGAACCCATAGGTGACAGGTACAGCGTTAAAGGGAGCATTGAATCACCCTGAGTTCCAGAATATTGATTGGGAGCTGATCTTCCTTTGATGAGGCTGTATAGAAAGGGTACCCAAGACTCCTCTCCAGCCCAACAGGCAAAAATGTGTTATGAGAGCCTCCCAAACCATTGAGAATAAGGATTTCCCCAATTCCAGAATTGAACCTGTGAGATTGTCCTGCCAGTCAAGTGTACAGGACAATCCAGAGACTGCTTTCTTTTGTCCTACACAGCCAATATGTTTAGTTGCAACGGTCTTGAGTGAAGTTGGGCATATGCAACTGCTTTGAAGGAGGATACTTCTAGGCCTCATGCAAAAACAGATGAACAGATGGCTCTTCGACTGCAGAGTCCAAATGTGGAAGTGAAGAGACTGGAAAACTCCAGTCTAGGGGGAGGGAAACCTTGGACACTGTCTGACAGAGCCTAAGCAAACTGTTCCCTTAGAGAGAAAGTCGTCCCGATATTCCATTGTGCTGTTCATGAGCACTCTCCAGGCTTTACAAGCACAACGCTGCACCACATGCTAACTGCACTATATTGATGTGCAGTATGAACATCCCATCTCATACTGTGTGATTTTGAGGACTCAAGTCTCACTGTTTCGGTCCACTAAGCAGCTAAGACATACTGTACCAGTCCTTAGTGTGGTGTTTCCACTGGGGTTTGGGCTGAGTGCCCTCTGTGGGTGGTCTCGGTCGGGCCGATTTGTGCGTTTTCACCCCTCGGACTTCTCTGAATGGCCCATGAGAGCAATCATTCCCTGGTTTTTAATATTATGTATAACCCATGATATTCTACACAACCACATGACATAAACGTTCTTTCCATAACCACCCACCCCTGATGAAGAGGACCAATGCTGTAACTTGAAACGCGTTGGCTATACTCCGCCACATGTTTTCACTTGATAGAGGAAGTGGTTTATTGTTTGTCATGCTTTGTGCATCCATGTCTGTTTTTGCATCAACTGTGGTTTTATTATAACAAATTTCCTTCTTGCTTTTTTAACTTTTCCAAATAAAATGCACTTTGTTTAAAAATGGTTTCTTGAGGAGCCCTTGCCCTTTAAAGTCCTATTAGAGGAAAACTTTTTCGTAGCTTCCATTGTGATGATGTCCTAACTGTAAAGCAAAATGAAAACAAGGGCTAGCACCTTTGTGAAGACCCAAGGAGCAGCAAACAAAAATAGGAAAGGGCAACAAATTTCATGCTGCATGCTCACAGCAAAATGCAGGCAGTTTAGATGCACTGGAAAGATGAGGACATGTAAAAAGGCATCATTGATGTCCACAGAGGTCAAAAGATCTCCCGGATGGGGTAAAGCAATTTTGACTTGGTGGAATCCAACCATTTTAAAAAGTGTTGTGCTGCCATATAGAAGTATCAGAGCTCTCAGTAGGTGTGCATGACAAAGTAAAAGTGGAACTGTAGTTTCACTGTAAAAAATTGTGAGCAGGCAGGCTTTTAGTGCAGGAGAGACATGCAATGTCTCTTCTGCAATAAAATGCCCCTACTCGCTTTGCTCTCCATCGCTGCAAACTGAGCTTCACATGCACAGCTCATATTAGGGTGCTGGGCTGGTCTCTGAGTACTGGAATGACAGCCTCCTGCGTGTGCCAGCAAATGAAGAGGCCCAAAGACCTGTACTCAAAACATGCCAGTAAGGGACCGTTGGAAAGGTATTAACATTTTATGTCCATTTTAAACATTTGCTGTTGTGCTCCAATGGAGCGTCTGTGACACGATTTAATGTTTGGCAGCTGAGAGCATAGCTCTCAAAGGGGGATAGAGAACACACTCCTAGTGGTGCCAACTACTACAGAGGCAGGGAGCAAGCCCTGCTACTGCCGCCAAGGGTGGTCTGGATTGGCTAAAGTAGCCCATGCAGGGCATTAAGTGCATACCAGACTTCGCCCTGCTGGCAGGCATGCCCCTGAAGGGATCTTCAGAGACCGGCTTCTGTCAATGGGTGCAACAAGGCCTTGAACATGTACAACACTCTGACATAATATATTGCATCATAGGTACCTAGGCAAGCTCCCAACACAGAGTTCAGTGCTCACAGGCACATTATAGGTCAGTCCTGTGTCTTCCTCACAGCAGGGTCCAGGTACAATGCTGAAGACTATGCTGAGTGCCTGCTGATCTAGAATCTGCAAAAATGACCCCAAGTGACTCTACAATGCTGCAGAATCTTGCTAATATAAAAAAAAAATATCATGATAAAAAGTAGGAATTAGCTTGCTTCTTTGAGAGGAGAGACGATGTTCTGTCTGGCTGCAGCATAACCCAATGTACCTGAATACTCATTCTATGTCCCATAATGTACGATTAATAAACATCATTTTTTTAGCAGTCTACTCTTCTTTAGCTTTCTACTAAGATTTTCTTTTAAGGCATTCAATTGCAGAGTATCATCCCAGTAAATGTCTCTCCTATACCATGAATGATATGATATTTATCTGCAGCCATGCAGAATTCCTTTCTTTTCTCCCCATGCAGGGGATTTCTATATTGACCACATCCCATGCAGAGTGTCTCTTCCTCATCTGGGTCATAGACTATCACATACCTCCCCCACATGCCCTGAGTACTTGTTCAGTCTCTTCTTTTCTGCGCTTCTCTGTTGTCCAGGGATTGATGTAGGGGAAATTGAAAATTTGCATTCTGACAAGATATCAGTTGTGGTTTTCTCAGCTTCAGAGGTTAAGTTACTCAAAGAATATGTGGGAGAAGTCTCAACAACAGGACATACAGTAGCTTCAGTGTCTTGGTTTATTGGTTCTCTGCAACTTGAGGAAAGCAATGTCTCTGGCTGTGACACTACCTGTAACACATTGTTAGTTTGGTCTACATGCTCTGCCTGTTCCTTTGTTATATTACTTAAACTTGTCTCTTGTTGGTCTACGCTTTTTACTAGTATACATTGTGGTTCATTGCCTTGCAAGTAATACTCAGACAGTGACAGAATATTCGGGTCTCCTTTTTCAATTACATCCATGTTCCCTTGTTGCTTAATCTCTAGTACTTCTTGCTCTATAGTTTTTGCCAGTGCCTCCTGTTTTTTCTCTACCCTATGCACAGCCTCCTCCATATTCAGTTTTGTTTCAACTGGCCCAAGTGATAATTCATTGTTAAACACTTCCACATTCAATCTATTATCTGTTTGTACAACATTTTCAATAGTATCCTGCATTCTAATCTGTAGAGTAGTTTGTTGGGGGTTAATTTTCTCCTTTACCAGATGTGATGTTGGTTTTTCATCTTTATTTTCTGCTTGCTTTCTTTTTTCCCTACTGAGTACAATTTTTTCCAAATATCTGTCATCTTGTACATCCTGCTCTGCCATAATTACTATAGTAGATATGCCTACTCCTTCGTCTGTCAGGACTTTTGTTTCTTCTACATTTATGTTCTCCTGTGTTCCCTCTTCCTTTTTACTTGATATGTGTTGAGCACCGTCTTTGAGAACTATATCCTCTTTGACTGACTCTTCAATGTTGGTTTTAATCCCTAGTATAGAATATGCCTCTTTCATATTTGTCTGCTCATTGTCTTTAGTTACTATATCCTTTATATCCACAGCAAGTACTAACTCTTTCTCTTCCATCACTACTGATGGATCAACTCTTTCCTCTGTTGTTTTATGGTCTTCATATTTATCATCTGTGTTTTTATTGTCTACTTTCTCCTCTACCTCAGATGTGTTTACATTCACTGTTCTGTTAAAATGATCTGTTCTCGCTAGGTTTTTCTTAGTTATCCCATCTGAATTTTCTTTATATACATATTTTATATCTACTGAAGGACTAGCTTTAACCAGACACATCTCTGCCAAAGTAACTACTTGATGTGGTACATCTACAATTTTAGATGCTTGCTCATCCCATCTTCTATCTGTCCAAATAATATTTTTTTTCATACTATTTTCTGACTGTTCAGCAATAGCTTCTTCAAGCCCATGCACATGTCCTGAATTGTGTATATGTTCTTCTTCAAGTAATCTGTCTTCTCCCCAAAGACATATATTGCCTTTGTCTTCTGCTTTTCCAGTTATAGCTCCTTTTTCATCCACTTTCTTGTTGATCCAGTAAGAATTGAGCTTATCTTGATCCAATGATTTGTGTTTAGTCTGAAGAGATGTTTCTTCTTTTCCACCTGTCTGATTAGAAATTTGGGCACTTTTACCTCTTTTTTCATCATGTCTCTGAACAGAACAAAAATGGGACTCTCTCTCCACATCTTGTTCTACTATGTCTTCAACCTGTGAATGTTCTTCTTGTAGCATTTCATTTTTCAAAAAACATTTTTCTGCCAAACTATGATATTTTTCAACACATGAGTCTATGTTAACCAACTTTCCACTTGGTGATAGAAAAGTATCTTTAACACTATCCGGATATAAAGCCTTTTCAAATTTTGAAGTTTTATCTTGATATATAGGGTTTCTCTGAATATTATACTCTGTTGGCAAATGTTCTGCTAACTCATGTGCTGGCCTAACTTTCCAAAATATTACTTCTTCCCTCCTGTGTTCACTAAATTTTTCTTTTTGCTCATTGGCCATGTCAGCTAATTCCTTTTGCCCCTGCTCCTTATCCATAACTAATACATCTTTCCCTATATCTTTTATGTCTTGTGTGCCTCTGGCAATAGTGTCCAGCTTTTCTAACCCACACATTCCATTTTCTGTTTCAACTATGGAGTGTATCTCATTTGTATGGTTTATATATTCTTGTATACCCTCTGTTTCAAGCATACTCTTTTCTTCAGCTTTAATTAATTCCTTCTGCCGAATGTCTTTATTTATTCCTTCATGTACAGTTTCTAACATATATTTAGAATTACTGCCTCTGTCATGCCCTCTTTTATCTGTGGTCAGTGATGAGCCTTGCAGACTTTTATCTACAACTGCGACAAAACACAAACGTTCATGTCCTGATGTTGTTATCTCTTCTGTCCTTTTAGTTTCACTCACTTGTCTGTCTGTACTCTGATTGATTTTGCGTTCTCCCTGAATAGTATCTTCAGCCTCGATGGTTGGAGTTTCAGCTTTCTTGTTAGTAATTTCCTGGGTTTTGGCTGATATTTCCACAGATAACCCTTCAGCTCTGTTGCTTTCTATGATCATTGGATACTGTTCCATTTCTTCCCCTTTTTCTTTAAATTGAATCTCTTTTGAGTCATCAATTTTTTTGATTATCTGATGCTCAGCCCAGTCTTCTCCAACCTCTCTTTTATCTGCCTTATACTGCTCTTGTCTGTCTGTATTGACTATTCCTCCTGACACATATTCTAATTGATTGTGTGCAATATTGGTGCCTGCCTCTTCCTCTCTGTTAAAGGTTGTGTCTTTTAGACTGACATTTGTATCAAGCAGTGTGTGATGCAGCCTTACTTGTTGAGCATTACACAAGTTTAGATTGCTTTCTTCTTTTACCACTTCTGGTTCACGCTCACTGATCTGAATTTTGTGTGCAGGTTCCTGTGTTTCCTGTTCCCATTTTGTAGTCTCTCCAACTAAACATGTGTTTTGTGTCCCTTGTAGAAAGCTTTCTGGCATGAAATAAACCCCACTATCTTTTGCTAATGTTTTTTCAACAATATGTTTTACTTCAGATGCTCTGCTTTTAACACTATCTGTTTTTGCTACACTTCGTTCTGCATTTAGTGCAAGCTCTTGAAGTATTTCTGGCTCAAACAGTGATGATTCTATGGTTTCATGTCGCTGAACATCAGCTTTGTTACCAGCCTGTTCAGTTTTTATAGAGAGTTTACCCTCTAGATTTTCTGTTTGCGGTGCTGAAGCTTTCTGTACTCCCTTTTGTGTAATGTGATCTATTCCATGGATTCCCTTTGTGTCCTCAAAGTTGCTTGCCTTGGGTGACTTTTCTGTCTCGCTTAATATTTTCACACCATCAGCTGACTTGCAAGCTGTCTCTTGCATGTCTTTAGAGTCTATCTCCTTTTGTACTGACCTGAATGTAATCTCAGGCATCTGAAACATTTCAGCTAAGTTCTCATTAGCCCTGGGTGAAGCCTCTTGATTTATGTCATGATATGGTGCATCTCTACTAAAAGATGCCTTTTGTGCAAACTCTCTTTCCAGTACCAACTCAGAGACTGCATCTGTCTCTCTTCTAATTGCTTGATGTGTGTGCTGTGTTACCTGCACTGTCTTACCTCTACTTGGAACAACTGGTGCTTGAGTTACCTTAAGGAATGTTTCATCTCTTGCCAATATATTACTTTGTACTATACTCCTATCCTGACTATTGTGTTTTCTTACTGCAACTTCAGGAATATCAACTATTTCTGGCTGTATATCTTGTAGGCATCCTGCTTTCTGAAAATCCCTGTTCTCCCTATACCCATCCCTAGGGGCTGACTCATGTTGTTTTGTGGCTCTCTCATTGAGTAGTTTCATATGCTCAGGGCTGAACTCCCGGTTCTTCCATACCTCGTTATACCTAAGAAGACAAATCAAAAAAAAGAGGGTAAAGCATTTATAATACTTTGCTGTAGTACTAAGTAACTATGCAATACAAATTACTCTCATAAACAAAGGTGCATGAAGGATGAATTATCTGAACAACAACAAATAATTAAAAATAAGTGCAGTGCTAGGTATAAACACAAGATGATCCTGTGCAAAAAGCATATATGAAAGTAAATATATCACTGTATTATTAAAGTGCAATATGACCATAAACATTAAATAGCATAAAGTCAGATAAAGTGCAACTATACAGTGCACATATGATGAATTATATTATACGCAACCAAAATATTTAGTTTTAGTGCAATCCCATGCAACAAATGCAAGATGAAAATATGCAAATTGTAAAGTGCAACACTAAGTTTGGGCAAAAAAAGAGACTCTATGCATGAGAACATATGTGAAGAAAATTATTTGTTTTAGTGCGATCCCATGCGACAAAGGCACGATGAAAACAAAGTCGCATAAAAAACGCACAAAAGTGCAAACAATAGGCAAATTGTAAAGTGCAACACTAAGTTTGGGCATAAAAAGACTCTGTGCCTGAGAACATATGTGAAGAAAATATAACACAATAGTAAATATATAATGTGACCATAATCTTAAGTAGCATAAATTAAAATAAAGTGCAACTATACAGTGCAAATGTGATGGATTGTGTTATTTACAACAAAAATATATAATTTAGTGCCATCCCATGTGACAATTCAGAAGGAAACCCTAGTCGCATGAAAGTTCAAAACGGTATGGATGAAACAAATTTGTTCATAGATTGCTGAAATCCAATATGTGACTTTACGGTGCAGCATATAACGTAGATTGAGTGCTCATCGCTGTGTTTCCTGTCACCTCTTTAAGATAAAAGGCTTACCAGAAAGACACAACGCACACACCTTCTGCACATGCACGACTAGATTTTAAACAGACCTTTATGTCCATTTTTCCCTGCAAGGACTATTACCGCAATTTTTATATATTTGCCTTGGAGTTTTTGTACTGCAACTCCTGTCTTTTAATAAAATGTCTTGAGAAGACATTCTATACTATTGGAGCCTTTTTATATTTTCTATATTATCCTGCTCTTCACATCATTGGTATTCGAGTGGATGTCCATGGTTCTTCCTGGAGAGGAATGCTGAAGTCTTCCATTGGCGAATCTTTGATTTCATTAAAAGCGCTGTTTGACCCCCCAGAATAAGCGAAGTAGCAGGCTTTCTGGTAAGCCTTTTATCTTAATGAGGTGGCGGGAAACGGGGATGAGCACTCAATCTACGTTATATGCTGCACTGTGAAGTCACATATTGGATTTCAGCAATCTATGAACAAATTTGTTTCATCCATATCGTTTGGCACTTTTGTGCGTTTTTTTGTGCAACTTTGGTTTCCTTCTGCATTGTCGCATGGGACTGCACTAAATTAAATATTTTTGTTGTATATAACACAATCCATCACATTTCCACTGTATAGTTGCACTTTATTTGAATTTATGCTACTTAAGATTATGGTCAAATTATATATTTATTATTGTGTTATATTTTCTTCACATGTTCTCATGCACAGAGTCTTTTTGTGCCCAAACTTAGTGTTGCACTTTACAATTTGCATATTGTTTGCACTTTGCGGTTTTTATGCGACTTTGTTTTCATCGTGCATTTGTCGCATGGGATCGCACTAAAACTAAATATTTTGGTTGCGTTTAATACAATTCATCATGTGTGCACTGTATAGTTGCACTGTATCTGACTCTATGCTATTTAATGCTTATGGTCATATTGCACTTTAATAATACAGTGATATATTTACTTTCATATATGCTTTTTTGCACAGGATCATCTTGTGTTTATACCCAGCGCTGCACTTTATTTTTTGTATTTTGATTTTTTGTGCCCTGTATCTGGGTTATAGTGCTTAGCTGCAGGTCATTAATTGACAAATTGTTCACATCATTTAATTCATTTATCACAGCTCAGATATATAATTTTTTATTTTTAACAACAAATAATTGAAAATCTGACATCATAATTCCCCTTTTTCTGGTATAGGAGAGAATAGTAAGCAAGACAATGATAAGGAGTGGCTTTGCTCAACACAGATAGTTATTTTTAATGTTCATACATAAAGCCCATTATTGCTCTGCACTGGTTGTGGTGAGTGTCACATGCCTTGATAAGAGAGGTCTAAGGCTTGATTCACACCTATGCATTTTTTGTGCTCTTTGCATTTTGCAGATTTGCTCAACAGAACGTGTTCCATAGAAAACCATGGTAAATGGGCTGTAGTGCAAATCTGCAAAATGCAAAAAGCACTAAAAATGCATAGGTGTGAATCAGGCCTAAGACGGAACACTTTCCTGCATCTGCTTGCCAGGACAACAGGGAGCTGGCCAAGGTTTTGTAATGATCCAGCATCTGCATGTAGTTGTAGCATGGAGTGATGCTATAAGGAAATTAAAAGTAGATGAAATATTATAATGAACTATTAATATATAACTGGTGACTCACGTCTGATTGTGGCTTGGTACAGTCGCTTTTTCATGACTGGGCTCCAAAGATTTTTTTAATAGTTGATTTCCATTCTGATTACTATGGTGGGCATTCGGATCAGCAGGTGATAGTTTAATGCTCTCTTTTTTGGCTGCAGGAAGAAAATGCTTGTGAGATTTAGCTTTACTATTAATTAGTGGAGGAAATGGTGGAACTGGTGGGGGACTAGTAAAAGGAGATCTTGAAGATACTTGAGAAGAGACAGCTTTTTCTGAAAGGAAGATGGAGACAGGAAAAGAATATAAAATGTAGAAGTAATCAAAGAAGTAAATAAGCAAAAGTTAAAAAATGAATGCCAATATGCAGAAACCACACTCATAAAAAGACAGGGGAATATGAAATGCTATTCCGTGAGACCTACTTGTGGCAATGAAAGCTTCATCTTCTTCCTCAGCAACAGTGTTCAGCTCCCTTGTAGGCTCTATATCAGGTGAACAAGAAAGAAAAATGTAAAAGGTTCAGTGTATACATACATAGACAAGGTACATCTAGAGAGACAAATGGGAGGCAATAGGATACAACGTAGTGAGAAGTTGAGAGAAAGAAGGATTACCTGACAAGTAGTCAGAATATACACTTTTAAGATAACCTGAAGAAGAGAGCATGGAGAGATGAGTGTGTAAATGCCTCAGTAAGGTAAAGCACAAGAAACAAATTTCAAGAAAAGAAAAAAGGGTCCTGTAGTCAGGTCAGTTAGATAAATTCTGACAGATTTCTGTAGATTGCTGCACATTTCACATTTATTTTTTCACAATAAACTATATTTGAAAAGCCAGATTTATCAGTAGCAATAGTATACAAAAGCATGTCAACTACAAAAATTCTGTATAACAGCATCTTCACTTTAGTCTGGGCAGGTCACTAAAAATATTAGAAACTTTTACGAAAAATAATTTGAATAATTTAATTTCAAATAAATTACTCATTTTGTATTTCACAGTACATTTATATATGTATGCTTTCTACAGTATACAAACTTTGTAATTTATTCTAATGACCACTTGCCGTCCGCTCCATAGCAGTTTCACTGCTACAGGGCAGCTCTCCTGTGCAGAATCACGTGTATATATATGCGATTCTGCACTTCCGCCTGCAGAGGGCACGCACCTGCAGAGGGCACGTGCCTGCCAGCAGGCCCCTTCTGCTGTGACCATTCACAGCAAAAGCTGATCTGTGGGTGCCGGCCACTCGATGTCTGCTGGCAACCGATGATCATCGGTAATACACACATAACTGAGATCTGCCTACGTAAACAAGGTAGATCTCAGTTTTGACAGGAAGCAAGGAATGGATTTTGTGTTCCTCTAAAGTAGGGAACAAAATCCATCTCTTGCCTTAGTAAAAGCACCTAACACACAGTACACAAAAACACTGGCTTGGTACACAGTTAACCATTCGATCACCTCTGATGTTTAACCCCTTACCAGCCAGTGTCATTAGTACAGTGACAGTGTATATTTTTAGCACTGATCACTGTATTAGTTTCCCTTGTTCCCGCAAAGTGTCAAAAGTATCAGTTAGTGTCTGATTGTCTTCTGCAATATTGCAGTCCTGCTATAAGTCACTTAACACCGCCATTACTAGTATAAAAAAAAGATACAAATAAAAATTCCATAAATATATCCCCCAGTTTGTACACGCTATAACGTTCGTGTAAACCAATCAGTATACGCTTATTGGAATTTTTTTTTTTACCAAAAACATGTAGCAGAATGCATATTGACCTAAATTTATGAAGAAATTCGATTTTTTTATTTTTTCATTATTGGATGTGTTTTATAGCAGAAAGTAAAATACAGTATATTTGTTTTTTTGTTTTTTTCAAAATTGTCTTTTTATTCATAGCACAAAAAAAAAACGCAGAGGTGAAGAAAGAAAGCTCTGTTTGTTGGAAAAAAAATTACATAAATTTTATTTTGGTACAGTGTCGCATGACCACACTATTGTCGGTTAACCACTCCAATACAGGGCAATTCCCCCCTTCCTGCCCAAGCCAATTTTCATCTTTCAGCTCTGTCACTGTTTAAATGCAGTCATGTTACAAAGTACCCAAACAAATTTTTTTGCATTATAATTAGAGCTTTCTCTTGGTGGTATTTGATCACCTCTGGGGTTTTTATTTTTTGCTAAACAAATAAAAAAAAATTGGAAAAATAAATGTTTTTCCTAATTTCTGTTATACAATTTTGTAAATAAGTAGGTTTTCTCCTTCACTGATGGTCACTGATAAGACGATACTGATGGGCACTGATGAGATGGCACCAATGAAGTGGCACTGATGAGGTGGCACGGATGGGCACTGATGATGGGCTTTGATATGTGACACTGATGGGCACTGATATGCAGCACTGATGGGCACTCGTAGGCGGCACAGATGGGCACTCTTAGGTGGCACTGATAGGCGACACTGATGGGAACTGAGTATGGGTATAAGTATGGGTGGCACTGCTGGGCACTTATAGGTGGCACTGATGGGCATGGATGGACACTGATTGGCACCATTTGTGGGCACTAATTGGCACCATTTGTGGGCACAGATTGGCATCCCTGGTAGCCATGGGTGGTATACCTAGTGGTCATCAGTGGTGGCCATCAGTGGTGGTCCTGGGTGGGCTGCACTGATAATTAGACTGACACAACAAACCACCGATCGATGCGCTGCATGCCCCCGTGGGAACGTGGCAGCTTGTTATCCTGATCATGTCATGTGACGACCAATCAGGATAACAGAACCACTTTGCCGACATCATATTGCTATATAGCGGGCGGCAAGTGGTTAAAGAACACATTACCGTATCGCAAAAAATGGCCTGGTCATGAAGGGGGTTAAATCTTTAAACATCTGATTGGTATGTGATTAAAAATAATGGCCGTCTCAGTATCGATTTTCCTTTATCAGGAAGTGTTGACCTTCTAATCAGATTACTATCCGGTATAAAGTTTTGAATATTATTCTACTAATGTCTATTTTTAATACTAGTTGTTTTCTATATGGTCGTTTTCTTGAGTGATTACATCTCTAACAAAGATTTGGTACTATGGATTTCTCTATGTGATCCGACCAACCAGGTGAGTTACTCACCTGGTTGGTCGGATGTGGCATTGCCTGCTGCAAATGATTGGCACACCTATTCGCACATATATATGCTCGGGCTCCTGTATCACCTCCTCTGCCCCTTCCTGTGGTGCTATTATTATGGGTTGACATATGGCCATTAAGTGTATCTCCCATAAAGTACAGGGGTTTAACTCCCCTAACAAAATATGTAAAGCCTTTTCTTATTATAAACGCCTTGGAGAGAAAATTTTGTTAATACAGGAAACACATTTCTCTAATCTCTACCACCCAAAATGTTTTCATCCGGCATATCGGCAATCTTTTTATACGGTGCATTCGTCTAAAAGCAGAGGTGCTGCCATATTCCTTCCTAACTAATTTCCAATGGAAGTCAAACAAGTCTATAAGGATAAAGAAAGCAGATTTGTTATTGTAAAAGGTACGCTACTTGGTTGCGAACTCACAATTGCTAGCTTAAATGCGCCCAATGACTCCTCTGCCTCTTTCTATGCTACCTTTTTTGAACAAATACCATTCTCCCCATATGATAATAGGAGGTGAGTTTAATATGGTGGCGAGCCCATCACTGGATAGAATTGCACCTATGGCACACTCTAAAACATTCCCCAAGTCTCTTACCACCAAACTGCGTGACTCCCAGTTGATTGATACCAGGAGGGCCCACAATTCTGGTGCCAGAGAATACATATTTTACTCACACCCCCAAAACAGCTATGCGAGACTGGACTACATTTTTTCAACCCCTATAATCTTAGCCAATTCAAAGGATGCCTCTATCCATACTTGTGTTTGGTCAGACCACCAAATTACCTCTTTTGACACGGAGTTTACTAAGCTCGCACCTACCCCATACACTTGGAGACTTAATGAAGCTCTACTTTCAGATGCAGTGATGGAGGCAGAGGTCTCGGGGGCACTAGAGGAATACTTTGAATTAAATTCCTCCCAGCTAATAAAATAAACAGATATTATCATGCATTGAGCTTCACATAAAAGCGGTTTTAAGGGGTAAATTCATTTGTTTGGCATCTACCCGAAATAAGATTAATCAATAAAAAATCTTACCCCCTCACTCTGGAATTAGACCAGTTGTAAAAGATTTCCCCAGATCTTCATTCTACTTCAACTAGGCACCCCATTGAACAGAAACTATTAAAACTAGATTCCCTATTATCAGCTAAGGTAGAAAAGTTGGTCTAAAGCAACATTTTTATTGCATAGTAATGTCACCTCCACTATGTTTGCCAGAAAGCTGAACCAGTCTCTACGCCCCACTCATGTATATAAATTACAAACCCCCTCAGGCTTAATTACATCTTATTCACAGGAGGTTTTAAAAAATGTCAAACATTTTTATTCATCCCTTTTAGCTCCCCATCAAACTAAACCCTCAGCGGATACTGACTCTTGGTTTTCTTCCATCCCGATCCCTACCCTTACCCTTTCACAATTGGAGACCTTAAACTCCCCAGTCACCAGGGTTATCCAATCCCTGAAAAATGGTCCCTACCCCAAAATTATAGACCTATCTTGGTCATCAACAATGACCTAAAGATATTTAGCAGAATCCTGGCGGATCGCCTTGCCATTATTATCCCTTTTTTGATCTCGCCATTTTAATCAGGCTTTATTCCAAACCACTTCATCACTGATAATATTTGTTTGGCCACTAATAGTATTCAGGATGCAAATTTATACTCCAAAAAACTGTTGCTGCTCGGCCTTGATATTCACAAGGCCTTTGATAATGTCTTGTGGAGCTATATGTCTCTCCTCCTACAACACTATGGCTTTCAGGGTGAGTTTTTCTGGGCTTTCCAGGCCCTTTATCACAACCCTAGAACTCGGATTAAAATTCCGGGTTGCAGGGCGTGGCAGTGAGCAGTGAGACGTAATTTCTTATAGCTCCCGGGTCCCTCAGCTTCACGGACTGCATTTCACTAGGAAACTCCCCCGAAAAACACTGCACATGGGGAAAGAAGCTCAAGGCACCGAAGGGCACCATTGGGAACCGACAAGGAGGCGATTTGGAGGACTATTTCGCCAGATCTCGGGCCGCCACGCAGCGCTGTTCGGAATCCAAGATGTACCATACCTGCACAATGTGCATGGACACTTGTAGTCTTTACCAGGGTGGCTGGTGACATTTATTCTATTTCAATTTAGAAGCTAACATGAGAACTTTAACAAATGATTTAAAAATTTGTCAGTATGTCTATATTTATTCAGCTTAGCTAAATCATGAAGGCAATACAGTAGGGGCT